>CM060923.1:151137500-151762500 GCA_030737875.1 Allium sativum
TTATTGTGACGGCCCGCCCCGCACCAACCGACATTTACTCCAAAGGTGCGCTGTACACATGTCCAGTTAGCACGGGACGGTCGTCAGAAGGAAAAAGGGAAGAAGGAAATGAACTAACAAGGAACCTGTAAAATGTCTCACAGCGCATGGAACAAAATATAATAACAACATACTTGACATAAAACAGGTGAGACAGTGTATAAGCTGAGAATAAACTAACATAGCAGCGGAAAATCCAAGTACAACTTATGATCCAAAGTTAACATTATTACAACTTTTCAAACTGTCTCAAAAGCAAAAGCAGGATAAAGGAGGTACGCTACTAATGCCCAAGTAGCGACCACCAACGACACAAGGAGAATATCTATATATCATACGTGGAAGCCTCCTGCTCGCCTCCGAATCAGCTACTCGCGCATCACCAGCTAACCTGTCTCTAGTATGCTCGTGTGAGCACCCAGAGTAATAAGAGGAGACATAAAACTCTGGGTCAGACATAAAGCCTGGTATGAGCGATAAACATCTAAACAGAACAATAACAGGTAGACTAAAACATACCTGAACCTGGACCTGCAACCAAAGAGTTAGCACTACATACTGTACAACACTCTAAGGTGCCATTTCAAATGGTGTAAAGATAACGGGGGTGGGGGTGTACATGTCATAGTGATGTCAAACAATCAAGCATAGCAATCATCCTCACATCCCTCACTCAGTGCGTAAAGCATACGATATCCACTACTTTGGTCACCTAATACTTTGGGCCATGACGGAATCCAATCCCGTGTAACTATCACTACAAGCCCGCCATCCATCTCTCAGTGGCGAACCAAAGTTATGAATACCGACAACCCCTTTTGCACACGTCCCGCAGCAAAGCCCAATCATGAAGTGAACTCATTGGTTCCCATCTGGATCCTGAGCTCTAACTTCCATTTGGACTACCTTTGCATCTCGGGTTATGGGTCATCACCGGATCGGTTCGGATCCCCCTAGTCATCAGTTCGGTTCGGATCGGAGTGCTCCTCCTTTGCTGGATCGGGTCGGGTCATCATCGCCTCAGCGGATCGGGTCGGGTCTCCATGTCCAATCGCCATCATCGGTTCGGGTCGGAGTCCTCCAATGTGCCACAGTTCGGATCAGCTTCTTCTAACCAACTCGGGTCGGGTCGTAGTCTCCAGGCCTCGTCGAAATACATCTGTTCGGGTCGGAGTACCATGGCGGATCGGGTCGGAGAACATCAGGCGGGTCGGATCGGACAATGCATGCCACGAGAAGAGCGAATAGATCGAAGAGTAAAGTATGGGAGCGGATCGGATCCTCCCTCCGTTCCGATCCGGATCGGTCTGTTTTCCTGCACTTCTTCCAGCAAGCAATTTACGCCACTCGACGGCGTTTTCAACTATTCCAACTATTCTAATCAATCACAAAGCATACCATACAGTCATAGCAACATAGGGAATCAACCACAAACATCAAAACAACAAAATGATAGGTTAAAATGGATCAAACATGGCCAAAACCCCATATTTCCCCTTAAGCATGTTTAGGTGAAACTAATGATATGATTAGCAAAACTTAACCAAATTAACCCAAATTCATATCAGAGGTCTAAAACATCATTTCGAATTTTATAAATATTTTTCCAGAATTTTATCACGTTTAAATTCGCTAATTAACACTAATTACCCTTAATTAGCCATAATTAGTGAGGAACTATGCAAATCACTCACCTTAACCACAAACAAAACCTAGATCTGAAATAAATCTCTGATTTGATGCGAATTCCGATGCTAAACAGCAGCTCTAACGTTGATTTGGTGTAGATCTCCCTTGATTTGATGTTGCTAAGCTTAATCCTTGATTAGAAGATGATTTGGAGGTGATTTAGAGGTTGGAGGCCATTTTTAGGGTTTCTTGGAGATAAGTGGAGGCTAGAAAACTGAAATGGAATGATTCTCTAACTCCTTTCAGCCTCCCCATAACCCTAATCCCGAAATGGGTCATGGGCCCATTCACTAATCACCTTATTTGGCCCGGTTAAGCAGTTTTTCACCTTCCAAACCTTATTTCAGTCATATCTCTCAAACGGTAAGTCCGTTTTTCACATGTGACCACTCTACGGAAAGGTAAACCATCATCCGAAGCCAATGGAAGTGGTTTCAGGTCAAAACTCCTTTCCAATCAAAAGTTATGGACGAAACAAGATCAACTAGGGGTAAAATGGTCTTTTAAAAATCGACAAAAATCATGAACATGAGAAATAACCCCAATAGTCGTCCCCCAACTCTACATGACCATATGACTTCGTATGAGAAAGAAATAAATATTCTACGATCCTTCGATGCGTAGAATGCGGGTTGTTACATTCTTCCCCCCTTAAGAAATTTCGCCCCCGAAATTCCCTAACCAAAACACACAAAGGGTCCCGCATGCCTATCAACCATAAAACAACAATCAACATGCAAAACAAGTCTATCCTAGCATATGGTTTACTAACAAGGGAAAAAACTATCACTACCAAAACCTTACCAGACAAAGAGTTCTGGATACTTCTTCCTTATATCCTCCTCTGTTTCCCAAGTACAGTCTTTTTCATTCTCACTCCACTGGACTTTGACTAGTTTCACCGCCTTCCTTCAAAGCTGCTTCGTATCGTTCCCAACAATACGCATAGGCTTGCGGTTCTCAACCGCCTCGGGTTCAACCTCGCTATCGTCCAACTGATCTGGTGAAATAGCCACATTAGGGTCTTGCACAAACTTCCTTAACTGGGAAACATGAAATACGTTGTGAACTCCCGCCATCTTGTCAGGTAGCTCTACTTCATACGCCAAATTCCCAACTTGCTCGAGGACTGGGAATGGGCCAACAAATCTTGGTGCTAACTTACCTCTCCAACCAATCCGAATCACATTCTCAATGGAGAGATCTTGACGAACACCAAGTTGTTAACGAAGAATTCCAAATCTCTTCGTCTCTTATCGAGATAAGTCTTCTGCCTATCTTGGGTAGCCTTCATTCTCTAATATACAATTCACTCAAATACCATCATGACCTGACCTAGTCCTTGGTAAACTATCAATATAATCCATTTGAGACTTGTTCTCAACGGTTGTGACAAACCACTAAGCTTCCTTTGCTCAGCTTTAACTAACTGGCAATTCATGCATTTGGACATAAACTTCCCAACGTCTTTCTTTATCCTTTCCCAGTAGTAGATCTGCTCCATGTCTCAATACATCTTGTTACCACTGGGATGTATAGTCAATTTCGGGTGATGATATGCTCTAAGCACTTCACCTCTCAGTCCATTTACGTTGGGTACAACTAGTCCCTTATTCTTTCGAAGCCACCCTTCTCGATCAAATTCTTACTTGATCATTCTCTTTCCATCGATACCCATCTCTACCCTAGAGATGGTGTAACACCCCACATCTGTTAAGGTCACTCACAAAGGGAATGCCTTAACTTCAATGGAGTATTATGGGTACTGGAATAGAAATATTACAAGACAGACATATATAAAACAGCGGAAAATAAAGTGGAAGTACTTCAAATCATTTATTAAATATAAATGTTTACAAGAAAAGCCCATCAACTTCCAATACCCAATTTCATAGTTAAAATATCTGTCTTGCTCAAAAACAAAGAAGCATAAAAACAAACTGCAGTATTCCCCAATAAAGCAAAGCAAGCCATAGCCAAGAGAAATCCAAGCCATACATGAAAGAGCCTTGGAGCTTGGTAAGATCCGAACTAAGCTGTATTCCCACCCTGTGAACCTGGGGGTGGGAAGGGGGGGAACGGAAGAAAAAGAGGCGAAACAAAACGGGTCAGTCATAAAGACTGAGTAAGTCCTAGTGACTTTCAGCATAAAAATAGGTAAAGATAACATGGCATGAATAAACTGAAAGTAAACATAAGCATAATAACAAGGTAGGCAAGATAAACTAAGATATTAAGATAAACTATGATAACAAGATAAACTAAGGTAACAAGATAAACTTCGGGCACAATGAAACAAGTATAACATCCCATAATTCCTATCAAGTATCCCACCGCATGGTTTCTATCAAGAATAACATCGCAAGGTTTCTAAGCTTTACCATTAAAACGATATCTATTTGCTCTGCACCACCTAACTAGCATCCTCATAAGTGTCTTACATTGAATGATCCGTATTCCTACTAGTGTCCCAACTAGTGTCCTATGTAACAAGGATCCGTACCCCCTACTAGTGTCCCAACTAGTAGCCCGTGTTATATAATAATTACAACGTGATCCCAATCCCAGCAATTATGGTAGCCTTCAGGTGTACATCGATTATGAGGATTCCACCTCGATCACCCCAATGGCCATGTATATATTCGATGCACCCTTACTACCTTATCGATCGGCTCCCTACTTGACCTAGTTCTCGTTTGTGTCACGCGGCCCCCTACTTGTAGATACCTGTGCTGGTCCCACCATGGGGTGTATCAAGTCTCATAGTGGCAACCATGACACAATCAAGATGCACAGCTTTATACCCACTGATGCCCAGTGGCTAAATTTTCTGCATCGAAGTGTGTGCACGCCCGCACTCCGTTAGAACCTGCACTGCTGCACCAACCGCCGCTAATTTGACCTCTTATAATCAGCCCAGTAATCGTGCCCCACCCTGCCTAGCTCAGGGTTCCGTTGATACCTAATGTGGGTTACTGCTGAAATGGGTCCCCGTTACTAGGTTTTTCTAATGGTTAAGTCTGTGGGCCTATATTCTCTGATATTACCCACCAACCCTGATGTGTACTTAACCCCGCTGCTGATGTGTATTTAATGGTTAAGTCTGTGGGCCTATATTCTCTGATATTACCCACCAACCCAATATGTACTTAACCCTTCTACTCGTTATGTTACCATGGTTAAGTGTTTACCTTAGTTAACTTAACCTTTCTCGCTTATTATGTTTGATTGGTTAAGTGTGGTTTATTAACTTAACGCCGTTCGTCTATCTGGTTACATTGGTTAAGAATTTCCTTTTTAACTTAACCCCATGTGTTACTTAACCCTACCATGCATCACATCAGATTGGTTAAGTGCATGTTAACTTAACCCCATCCACTAGTCATATTATAATGGTTAAGTGTTGTCAACTTATTCAAGTTAACTTAGCCCACCCGCTTGTCCTGTTATGTTGGTTAAGTGTTACTACTTAACCGCAACCACTTGTCTAATTAACCCATTGTATTAGTTAAGTGTTCTCATTAACTTAACCTCACTCTCTAGTCCAGTTTAATCATGTTATAGTGGTTAAACATTTGCTTAACCTTACCCACTCCCGTAGTCAACTTATTAAATTGGTTAAGTGTCCCGATTAACCTAATCATATTACTTAACTCACCCATTTATATCATATTGGTTAAGTGTTCTTATTTACTTAACCCTACCCACTGGTCTAATTACCATGTTACGTTGGTTAAGTATTACTATTCATATTTCCACATGTCACCCACTTAACCCCCATGTCCCACCACATGTTTATCTGGTTAAGTATTTCTTAATTCATTAAGGCCGTAACCTTATAAAGACCTCTCACATTAGACTGACATTTATGGCAGCTGGATTTGCCGGGCGGGTCCGGGCAGTCTTACACCATAAAAGAGTCTAACCTCGTGTCTTTACAACTGTTACGCTTTTAATTTGGGCCTAGGACCTCTCACATTGGGCTGACATTTGTGACTACTGGATTCGCTGGGCGGTTCCGGGCAGGTTTACGTCACAAACGAGTCCAACCTCGTGTCCTAAGCATTGAGTATCACTTATAATCTTTTACCCCAATTTGAATTTATTTCCCCTATTCAAATTATCAATTAATTCCTAATTTAACGATGTCCATAATTGACTCAATTATGTCCATCAATTAATGGTATGCAAAATCATACCAATTTTACCACAATTTATCTTAGGCCATTAAAGGCAACTTATCTCAATTTATATTTATCCCTCTTTTAAGGCTATTACATGCCAACTACCCAAAACCCACTTAGGCGTGTTCATATTAGCCCTTTTTTCAAGACATAAATTATCATATGTGTTTCAACTACAAATCTCACATAATTAATATTATGTGCAAGTTCTAGATTACATATCAGTTTTACATATGCCCAATTCATACCAAATCTACATATGTTCAATTCATGCCTGTTTACATGTATGCCAAATTTATATATGCCTTATCTTAGACAATTTACATATATACCAAGTTTCATGCCTTTTTATACATATATCAAGATTCATAGTTTACATGTTTACAAAGCTATGCCCAATTCACATAGATCAATTTTTAGCCAAATATATGTATCAATATTCTTGCCATATTTTACATAGGTCAAGTTTCATACCAACTACATGTATTCCATGTTTACCCCAATTTACCCAAGCTAGCAAAACTTTAATTATAACGATAATACCCAAATTCAAATTTCGTGTTAATGGCAATAATAGTACCCAAGTATCCAGTTTTCATATTATGCCTTCGATTCTACCAAACACATATATCCAACAAGGCAATATCCCTATATTTCCCCCGTATTCAATCGCACGCAAATCGCAGTTTAGGCCTAGGTCCGAAATTGACCAAGGTTCATCAAAAGAAAACAAATAGGGGAAAGGTAGAATTTTGCATCAAAATAAGATCGGAGAGAAAACATCATCACATGCATATTAAGATTACAACAGGCTTAATAGATCATGAACTAGACATGAGAGTGAAAATAGAAAAGTTTCCAAGATCCAAGAAGAAACAAGAATAGATCTGGATCGATAAACATACTTAATCCAATTCCACTTTAATTCATGGCCACATTATAATTAAATATTTAAATCGGAAAGCAACTAGAACTTACAGAGAACGGCATATGAATTAGGGAGTGAATTTGTCGTAGAAAGTTGCAGTGTCATTGATCTATCCTCTTGAATTTGTTGTAGAAGCATTGATCTTTGATCTGATTTGGGTTTGAACGCTTAAGCTTTAATTTGGAGACGGCGGCCATGGCTCAAGAGAGATTCCAGCAGCATTTAGGTGTAAGAATGATTTGTTATGAATTAGGTTAGGTCTAGGTGTTATTTTATAGGTGTAGCAATTCATTTCAGCCATCGGATTAACCCTAAAACCCATCTGGACCATCAAAACTCGTCCCGGGCCTCAAAAATGGGTTCTGGGCCACCCCAGGCTGACCAGGTCGACCTGTACAGAGGGGGGGGGGGTCGACACTATAGTCGACCTGGGGGGGAGGGCAGGTCGACTATAGTGTCAACACTATGGTCGACCTGGGTCAGTCTGCCAGAAAGTCTGCTGAAATCTTGTTTTGGCCATATCTTGGTCATACGGACTCCGATTTTCGAAAACTCGGACTCTATTTCGCGTATTTTTCCGAGAGGAACGCAATGGTGATGTCCATTTTACCTAATTCCTGATTATTGAATTAGTTATCCTTATTTTACTATCTTTTCCGTTACATACATCGTTATCGAACTAATTTTTCTTCTCTTCCATGTATTAATTAATTCTTCTTATGCATCACCATTATTTACCCATCATAAGCATATTTTTATATATTTTATTTTATTTTTAATTATATTAAAAATACGGGGTGTTACAGATGGTTTCCAATAGATTAGGATCGTCCTTCTAACTTGAACCAATCCACTCAATCAAAATCGATCTAATCGTTAAGCTTACTAGCGTTTCTGAATCCAATTCACTCTTGGGCCTGAAATCATATCCTGTGATATACTCTAGTTGCTTCCATCCTAGAAACAAAACCCCTAAACTGGCATGTCTCCTACTCAATGCAACTATCACCGCACCCAAATCATTTACTATGATCACTCTGCCCCATGGAGTCATGGCGACTCCACTGCACTGATCCATAGCCACTAGTCCTTTGCTATGTCCACTTTGCCCCATGAAGTCATAACAACTCCACTGCACTGGCTCATAGCCTTAATAATCCTTTACTATGTCCACTTTGCCCCTCGAGTCATGACGATTCTACTGCACTGGCTCATAGTCCTACTACAATCACTTTGTTCCTCATCACTGGAACCCTACAGGTGATAGTCTACTCAAGGGAAGAAAAATAGGAACAACATAGCAACCATAACATCCATCGAACAAGTCCTACCTATCACCTGCTAAATTCATAAACACATCGACACCTACATGACTGGTCTAACCAACCCCAATATGTCGATTCTAGTATGTCTGGTCCAACCAACATCAATAACTAATGGAAGCCCAGCCTCCATACATACACCGATGCCTACTTGACTGGTCCAACCAATCCCAGGCCAATGGAAGCCCCGCCTCCTTACGGACTACCGTGCGTCCAACGTACGTTTATCCTCCAAGGATAACTAGATCACGTCCAACGGATCCAGTGTAACGGGCGTCCCCAGATACCCTTGCTTTTAGTCCGCCTAAAATACTTGAGTCCAACCCAAGTCTATCCATTATCTTGCTGCCCTCTCGAGTCCAACTCAAGCCGAATCCAATTCCTTGCAGCTTTATCGAGTCCAACTCGAGTCAATCTATAACTCAGACCCAGTCTTGAGTATCCATTACCGACAAACTCTAGTCCAACGTGAGTCGTCATCTCCTTATTCGTTGCATCTCCAAGATCAACGAACACCCATTTTGCTTTTACGAGTTCAAGTCCAACTTGAATCGCCCTAATCTTCGTTGTATCCTCCATGATCAACGAACACATCCTATTCCTTCAAATTCCTACTATCCAAAGAGAACATCAACATAGGGTTCTAAACAATCCATTACTTTGCATCTTTCTCGAGTCCCAGTCGAGCAATCTCATAACCCTATCGAGTCTAACTCTAGGCAGTCTATACCATTGAACAGTCTTATCATGTTCCGTCTGCCCATCACTCCTCGAGTAAACCAAGATATCATCCAATGAAAAATCACAGCAACTATTTACCCCTCACGCAAACCATCCTATTCGAAGCCGACATTCCCCAAGCACAAGCCCCGAAGGCCTAAACCAATATCAGACAAGCACCCAAGGAACATCTCCTCCGAGTTCGGACAACCCACGTGAGGTGATACTAGCAAAACAATCTAGCACTGGAGTACTAATTTGCCTCCCAGAGACAACTAGAACTTATTACAACGATAACCTCATAGCTTCCTTAACTCCAGTTTCTATCGCCATCACTAGGTAGGTACCTAATACCACCCTATTCCATTGGAGTAGATCGACTCCCCAAAATAATGCTAAACCCAGTAAAGCCCAAAACAAAGCAATCATAAGGAAACATACATCCATGACTCGATAAGACCAAACCACAACAAATCATACTAAGATCAATCGAACCACCTATCGGGTTCGTCACAATTAGAGGTCTATCGACTATATATATCGGGTTTGTTAAACAATACCCGAACAGAAACATCTTAAATAGAAAGCATACCTTTTATAACGACACCCTTTCCCTTCTGCGCCGCACTTGGAGCATTCGACGAAGAAGGAACAGCGTTGATAGCATACGCTTTCACAATCTGCTTCTCCCTAGGAGGTTGTGAGCAATCATCCTTGTGATGTCCCGCCTGGCCACAGTTAAAGCACTTACTTTCCCCAGGCTTTTCTCGACAATCTCTGGCATAGTGGCCCTTCTTTCCACAACTAAAGCATTCGCCATCTTTCTTAATTTTGTTATTCTGACCATCCTTGGTCGGGTTCTGCTTCCTCTTGCTCTGAGAATTCTTCTTGCCTTCACCGCCTGCTTGCGGCTTTGGCTCCTCTGTAGATACAATAGCAACTTCGGTCTTCGACTTAGGGAAAAGGCTCTCTGACCTTAATGCCTTTCCTACAATATATTTGAACGTCTCATCGATATGGTTTATAAGTCTTTCCCCCAAGTACCCATCCAAGCCAGTTATGAACTTCTCGTTCTTCTTTTCGACTGCATCGATAAGGGACCATCCATATTTCGATAAAGTGTCGAATTCTGCGATATACTCCGAGACTGCTCTACCATTCTGCTTAAGCTCCAAGAACTTCCTGAACAGTTCTGATTTATGAGCAGCTGGAATAAACTTATCACAAAAGCGAGTCTTAAACTGATTCCAAGTAACTTGATCTTCTGGAGTAGCTGTTCTAATGGCATTCCACCAATTCATCGCTCGCCCTTGCAGCTGACGAGATGCTAGTCTTCTCTTCATCGCATCCTCGATACCCAAGTCGTCGAAGATACGATCACAGCTATCCAACCAGTCCTGAACATCTATGGCCGACTCCGTTCCGTGGAACGGCTTCCCGCCAAGGTTAGTGTAATCCTTGCACAACTTGGCGAAGTCGACCCTAGGCGCCTGCACTACTGGACCACCACCATTTCCGGGATTGGGAACTGCTCCCTGAACATCCCAAAGCTTCTCCCTCATGAAGTTAGTGAACATCGTCCTCATGTCAGGAGCATTTCCATTATTGGTCCCTCTATGAGCACCCCTCGTGTCTCGGCTCATCATTCAATCTGTCAAGAGAAAACGATTAACCATCTCCATAGTGGTGCCAGTGCAGTACGACTTCATCCTTAGCTATACTAATAATATATATAGATATAGCTTTTGAAAACCAAAATAATCACAAATACGCGCTCTCATATACGTACAATCTCTCCCTGGTGTCTTTCCCTAGGTTAACTACGCATCCTAGAGCTCTGATACCAAATGTGACGGCCCGCCCCGCACCAACCGACATTTACTCCAAAGGTGCGCTGTACACATGTCCAGTTAGCACGGGACGGTCGTCAGAAGGAAAAAGGGAAGAAGGAAATGAACTAACAAGGAACCTGTAAAATGTCTCACAGCGCATGGAACAAAATATAATAACAACATACTTGACATAAAACAGGTGAGACGGTGTATAAGCTGAGAATAAACTAACATAGCAGCGGAAAATCCAAGTACAACTTATGATCCAAAGTTAACATTATTAAAACTTTTCAAACTGTCTCAAAAGCAAAAGCAGGATAAAGGAGGTACGCTACTAATGCCCGAGTAGCGACCACCAACGACACAGGGAGAATATCTATATATCATACGTGGAAGCCTCCTGCTCGCCTCCGAATCAGTTACTCGCACATCACCAGCTAACCTGTCTCTAGTCTGCTCGTGTGAGCACCCAGAGTAATAAGAGGAGACATAAAACTCTGGGTCAGACATAAAACCTGGTATGAGCGATAAACATCTAAACAGAACAATAACAGGTAGACTAAAACATACCTGAACCTGGACCTACAACCAAAGAGTTAGCACTACATACTGTACAACACTCTAAGGTGCCATTTCAAATGGTGTAAAGATAACGGGGGTGGGGGTGTACATGTCATAGTGATGTCAAACAATCAAGCATAGCAATCATCCTCACATCCCTCACTCAGTGTGTAAAGCATACGATATCCACTACTTTGGTCACCTAATACTTTGGGCCATGACGGAATCCAATCCCGTGTAACTATCACTACAAGCCCGCCATCCATCTCTCAGTGGCGAACCAAAGTTATGAATACCGACAACCCCTTTTGCACACGTCTCGCAGCAAAGCCCAATCATGAAGTGAACTCATTGGTTCCCATCTGGATCCTGAGTTCTAACTTCCATTTGGACTACCTTTGCATCTCGGGTTATGGGTCATCACCGGATCGGTTCAGATACCCCTAGTCATCAGTTCGGTTCGGATCGGAGTGCTCCTCCTTCGCTGGATCGGGTCGGGTCATCATCGCCTCAGCGGATCGGGTCGGGTCTCCATGTCCAATCGCCATCATCGGTTCGGGTCGGAGTCCTCCAACGTGCCACAGTTCGGATCGGCTTCTTCTAATCAACTCGGGTCGGGTCGTAGTCTCCAGGCCTCGTCGAAATACATCTGTTCGGGTCGGAGTACCATGACGGATCGGGTAAGAGAACATCAGGCGGGTCGGATCGGACAATGCATGCCACGAGAAGAGCGAATAGATCGAAGAGTAAAGTATGGGAGTGGATCGGATCCTCCCTCCGTTCCGATCCGGATCGGTCTGTTTTCCTGCACTTCTTCCAGCAAACAATTTACGCCACTCGACGGTGTTTTCAACTATTCCAACTATTCTAATCAATCACAAAGCATACCATACAGTCATAGCAACATAGGGAATCAACCACAAACATCAAAACAACAAAATGATAGGTTAAAATGGATCAAACAAGGCCAAAACCCCATATTTCCCCTTAAGCATGTTTAGGTGAAACTAATGGTATGATTAGCAAAACTTAACCAAATTAACCCAAATTCATATCAGAGGTCTAAAATATCATTTCGAATTTTATAAATATTTTTCCAGAATTTTATCACATTTGAATTCGCTAATTAACACTAATTACCCTTAATTAGCCATAATTAGTGAGGAACTATGCAAATCACTCACCTTAGCCACAAAAAAACCTAGATATGAAATAAATCTCTGATTTGATGCGAATCCCGATGCTAAACAGCAGCTCTAACGTTGATTTGGTGTAGATCTCCCTTGATTTGATGTTGCTAAGCTTAATCCTTGATTAGAAGATGATTTGGAGGTGATTTAGAGGTTGGAGGCCATTTTTAGAGTTTCTTGGAGATAAGTGGAGGCTAGAAAACTAAAATGGAATGATTCTCTAACTCCTTTCAGCCTCCCCATAACTCTAATCCCGAAATGGGTCATGGGCCCATTCACTAATCACCCTATTTGGCCCGGTTAAGCAGTTTTTCACC
Source organism: Allium sativum (assembly GCA_030737875.1). Classification (NCBI taxonomy): domain Eukaryota; kingdom Viridiplantae; phylum Streptophyta; class Magnoliopsida; order Asparagales; family Amaryllidaceae; genus Allium; species Allium sativum. Next base: position 151,150,283 of record CM060923.1, read on the forward strand.
TTCCAAACCTTATTCCAGCCATATCTCCCAAACGGTAAGTCCGTTTTTCGCATGTGACCACTCTATTGAAAGGTAAACCTTCATCCGAAGCCAATGAAAGTGGTTTCAGGTCAAAACTCCTTTCCAATCAAAAGTTATGGACGAAACAAGATCAGCCAGGGGTAAAATGGTCTTTTAAAAATCGACAAAAATCATGAACATGAGAAATAACCCCAATAGTCGTCCCCCAACTCTACATGACGATACGACTTCGTATGAGAAAGAAATAAATATTCTACGATCCTTCGATGCGTAGAATGCGGGTTGTTACAGTTATAAACACCTGTTTCCAGTCTCTTGTGTTATTTCTTTTCACTTGTTTATAGGATCAGAAATCAGATATTCTGGTGGAAATGACTGAATTATTTACTCTATATAAATTACTAATAATATGGTGATTTCTTTATATGGCGATGAGGTTTGTACTAGTAGGCTAAAGTGACAGAAGTCCAGAGATGTCACCATTATGAGACGTGCTGGTTGGATTCGCATACTCCGAGGAGATGATTGAGACAATATTCTCTATAGTTGAGGCACATTGATGAAATCATTATGGCATAGTATAAGGAGATGCTTCTATTTATGGGGCCAGGCTGTGGGCTAGATGCCGAAACAAACGAAACAAAGCTCTTCATATAAGGTTAATTATGGGCATATTCATAAATGGTTATATCGTCAAGGAAAGAAACAAATGTAAATTGCAAGAACTTTTCTGGAAAAGTTTGTATTTTATGGTTCTTAAATTATAGATAGATGTTTACAATAATTTTGTATTTGATTTTGGTTTATTGAAAGACTACATTGATGCTAGCCTATCGTAATAGCTAATGGGTGGTTGTTTCTGATAAGTAATGTGGATGGTACTAGTTGTTAACACCAAAATTTGCACTGGCCGAATATAAAGAAGCATAAGCTCTAATACCAGAAAGTGTAAAAGGAAAAGCCTTGGATACACCTATGTCGACTCCGAAAGAAGGAGATAAAATCTTGTTTCTCCTACAACTTTTGATTGTGAGAGATTCAGACCTGAAACTGCTTCCATTTGATTGTTGACGAAAGGCTGATGATGAAAAGCTGTTGACAAAAGGCTATTGATGAAAAGCTGGTGACGAAAGGCTGTTGACGAAGGGCTGATGACGAAAGGGGTAAAGCCAGAAGAAGACAAAACGACAGCAGAAGGCTGTAGGAAGCAGGAGAAAGCCAGAAAAAGACAAAAAAACGAGACCAGAATAGTACATAAAGCTAGAGAAAGGCAGAAAAAGACAAAAAACACAAAAAGCCAAAAACGAGAGCAAAAAGCTGACACCAAAAAAGTGGCCAAAAAAAGAGCGGAAAAAGAAGCAGCAAAAAGGAGCCCAAAACCTCTATAAATAAGACCTCAAGGGTGACATTTTGAGGGACTTTTTCTCCTTATTCCACAATATTCCTCTCTTATTCTTGAGAGTAAACCAAAATTTGTAATTCAATTTGGGAATTTCTTATGTAACCTCCTCCATGAATAAAATCATCAAAGTCCTTAAAGTGGATGTAGGTTCAAGTTGAACTGAACCACTATAAATTGTGTGTTCTTACTTTTTCCCCATGTTATGCTAATTTTCAATATATTTTTGTGTGTATTTTGCTATGCGGTTGGATCATCAGAATATTCCTGCTCAAGCCATTAGGTTCTTAGAAACCTGACGCTTTCTCCATGGTACATTTCCATAGACCTATCTCCGGTGTTGACGGAAAATATCGTTAACATTTTGGCACTAGAAGGAGGGCCTGAACCTCCGTTCCCTTTTTCTACCTTTAACCTTTTGGAAAGTATTGCCACATTTCTAATTGTGTTGTTCCGTCCCGGTTTGGAAGAAGCTTTGACGAAGTAAGATTGTAGAAGGAATCTCAACAAGGAGCTTATGAATACCAAGGTACTCTGAAAAACAATTAAAGGATGATTCAATTGGGGAAAAATGGAAAAGAAGGAACCAACATGTCATTCATTCCAGAAAACAACATCAAAATAGCCAAACTAGAAACTAGAGGATCTTCAACTTTAACAAAAGATGAGTTGGAAATATTACACTTGGGTACGCAAATTGATACCACTAGGATATTTAATGAAGCAGACTTGGTCTGAAGATCCTCTGAAGTAGAACCTTATGAAGCGGAATCAAGGATCATAGCACCTCAGGAACTTTATAATCAAATCGTGTCTTCATCAAATCTACATAACAACCCAATCTCATGGAGAAGTAACCAAGCATCAAAGGAGGCGGTTAGTTTAAAAGAAAACGAAAGCCTAACATGGATAAAAGATAAAAAGTTGCAAGGAATCCCCTTCTCCAAAGAGATAATAATGGTGAAGTTTCCATATGGTATAAAAGAGCACAAACTTGCGTATGATGAGACTACAAACCCTAAAGAATACCTTGCCATGTTTGAGAATTACATGGATACGTATAACGCTTCTGAAGCCCTTCAATGAAAGGTCTTCGTAATAACTCTTTATGGAAGAGCTCTTAAATGGCGCAAACCTTATCATGGCCATCTCATCATATCTTGGAAGCAATTGTCTACCGCATTTAGCATGCAATTTCATATGGAAAAGGATTCAGCAAATAGCATTTATGGTTGGGCTAGAATCGAGCAAAGGCCGGAGGAGTCCCTTGATTGCTATCTAAAGAGGTTTCACAATAATTCACTCAAAGTGAAAGGGACAACGGATAGAGAGAAGCTAAGAGCTGTACGGTCAGGGCTTCTTGTACCATCCCCCTTTTGGAAGGAGCTTATCTTAAACGAATGTGAAAGCTTGAATGATTTATATTCCAGAGCTAATAAATTCATTCTTATGGTAGAAATAATTAATGCAAGGAAAGCTTGAAGTAAGAACAAGAGGAAGGGCCTGGTTCCAATCCCGTTGTAGAAGGTTCTACAAAATTGAACAAAAGGAAAGTCTATTGCTCTTTCACAAGACAGAAGGACACATAACCAAACATTGTTGGAGTTTGATAAATATAAATCAAGCCAAAAAGAAAAGAAAGATCATTTGAGAAATTCAAAGTAAAATCAATGGGAAAGCTAGTCAAAGACAACACAACATGGAAATGGGAACTTAACAATAAGCCTCTTATCTCAAATGATTACTTTTATTATTCGTTTAGCTTTATCGTTTTTCCGATAGTCAAACAAATATTAATGTAAGTTCGAGTGCTATTACAGGTAAAAACCAAACCATGTTCAGGATCATGCATATAACAAAAGCTCAAGTGGAGCACTTTTTGTTTATGTCTCATCCCATGAGAGGGAACAAACAGTCAAATGGAAGTACTTAAAGAAACACAATGCATGAATGAATACACAACAAAGTTACCAATAAAAGACAAGCTTCGGTGGAGGCTATTCATACAAATATGCAATAATGGAATGATTAAACGCTCATCATAGCTCGGATCAAATAAGATTCTTCTTAATCTTATCTCCCCTATTTCAGAATTTCATGACTTTGCCAGACATGTTATATTGACATACTTAAGTGCTTCTATGGAAGGTGTTGAACCTACCCTTGATAAATGATATTAATAAAGCTTCCGAAGGGAGAAGCTACATCAACAAAGCTTCGGAGGAAAGAAGCTACATCAACAAAGCTTCCGAGGGAAGAAGCCACATCAACAAAGCTTCCGAAGGGAGAAGCTACATCAACAAAGCTTCCAGAGAGAGAAGCAACAACAAACACAACCTCCTAGAAGAGGAGCGACGAAAAAAGCTTCCAGTGAGAGAGGAAACAACATACACAACCTCCCAGAAGAGGAGCGTCAAACAAAGCTTCCAAGAAGAGAAGCCACGAAGTTACATCTCCACCTAGTGGAGTGGCCTCCTAAGTGGGGCTAACAAACACAGTTACATCTCCACCTAGTGGAGTCTCCTCCTGAGTGGGGCTAACAAACAAAGTTACATCTTCACCTAGTGGAGTCGACTCCTAAGTGGGACTAACAAATAAAGTTACATCTCCACCTTATGGAGTCGCCTCCTAAGTGAGGCTAAAACCCCTACAAATTATAATATCCCGAAGTCGGACTAGTAATTCCCACATCTTCCCATATAAAGGGACCAGTGTCGCTCTCCTAGAGAGCATTCATTCATTTGCATATCCTATGGGTTATGAGTAAGGCTAGACGCTAGATACCCTATGGCTAGAAAATTGAGAGAGGTTCCCACTAAATGACTAATCATCTCAGGATAGGGTTATTTCATAACAAAAGCAGTCCTCTATATATACACTGAAACAACCCGAAACTCGCCCTTACGGGAAAGCCCGAATTGTGTTGAGAACACGACAATCAAACCACAAACAGAAGAACATTTCATTGCTTATTACAACAATTACATCAGTGTACAAGAATGTAACAGAGTATGAACAAATATTACACATTGGAAAATATCAGATATTAAAATATATTACATAGCAATGGAAAATAATACATAACACAACTGAAAGAGATATACGTATACAGAGTTTTCCGAATATAGCCCCAGCTGTAAATCCAGGATCCTGGAAAAGAAATATCTGCAAAAACCCAACTACTAGCTGCCCGTGTGGAAAATAGGGGCACCCAGAGTTTAGATTAAAACAATAAACTCCAGGTCAGTCATGTGACTGGCGTGAGAACTAAAACAGTTATTTAAAACTTTACATTAAAAATAAAGTAAGTCAAGGGACCACGCCATATAACACGGAACGGGTTTTCTCATAAGAATACCAGTGCATTAAACAAACAGCGCAATGCTTTTTGAAAAATGAAGCTATTATAAGACCCATGTCCCATCACACAATGCAACGCAAGCCGGAGGATAGGGTTTTCCCTTATAATAGCCAATCATGCTTGGTACGTTTAAAACAAATCATTTGATACTATAATAAGTGTATAGTGTCCAAAAACAGCTTCAAATATAAATGTATCAATCACAGACGGCATGGGTACCATATTTCATGTCGCCATACTAGGCTCTACAATCAAAGCCGAAATGTCACGTATTGGAAATTAGATTTCTGTCATGAGTCGAGGCCAGGGATGGCTCCTCACCGATTCGAGACATTCTAGCGAATGCCTCAGGATTACACACCGCGGGGCAACCCTTGGATGCGGTTGGGCCGGTCCACACATACTTTAGTGGATTAATTATTCCTAAACACACGTTTCTCGGTCCTAACGGACTTATCCATCGGCTCTGTAGTAACCGATATATCCGAGGCGCCTCGCTATCCATCATCCACATAGGTAAAAAATATAAATGTCTGGGCTCTATACCATGACATCACCCATAGCTAGAAAGAAACCTCGTGCACTCCCAATGGTCCGATCCCGTTTTTGACTCATACCGAGGTGTGAGGCTCGCGAATTAACGCTATACCTAAAGCTATGCCATTTAAGGCCGTGCTTTGATCATCAACCACAAGACTATGCTGTTCAATAGAAGCCTTGATCATTTGCATCTCCGCACGCTACATAGGAAATTCACGCCACGCGACTGATGTCTACCGATATATAACCTCTAAGCTCGTACGTCTCAGAGATGGGTGTTAAGCAAGAGAAAAAATTCTCCGCCACCAAACATATATATATTTAATAGAGATCAATCAAGACAGAATAAAATCCAATGTCAGACACACATCCATTTACTAGTTCATTCTGTGTCTGAATGAAACCGGAGGCACCTTATTCCTCGTCCCATATGTCCAATACAGGAGAGAGGTCCTTGCATATCCGGTCGATCTCCAAGTACGTCTGAACTATCACCACTTATAACCTTGTCTTGGGTGTACCGCCCAATCAAAATATCAGTAATCATCCAAATGATGTGAAGAACTCTAGTCTTCAACCACTGTCTTCATCGTCGACTTATTGTCGAATCAGTTTGTAACGACCCGCATTCCACGCATCGAAGGATCGTAGAATATTTATTTCTTTCTCATACAAAGTCATATAGCCATGTAACTTTGGGAGACGACTATTGGGGTCATTTCCCATGTTCATGATTTTTGCCGATTTTTAAATGACCATTTTGCCCCAAGCTGATCTTGTTTTGGCCATAACTTTTGATTGGAAAGGAGTTTTGACCTAAAACCACTACCATTAGATCCGGATGATGGTTTACCTTTCCGTAAAGTGGTCATATATGAAAAACGGACTCACCGCTTAGGAGATATGGCTGAAACTAGGTTTGGAAGGCGAAAAACTGCTTAACCGGGCCAAATGAGGTGATTAGTGAATGGGCCCATAACCCATTTCGGGATTAGGGTTATGGGGAGGCTGAAATGATTTAGGTTTTGATTTCATTTCAATTTTCTAGTCGCCATTTACCTCATAGAAGCCCTAACAATGGCCTCCAACATCTAGAATCATCTCTAATCACGTTCTAATCAAGTATTAGCCTAATATTCGTCAAATTAAGGAGAAATTGCATCAAATCAAGGTCGGAACTGCTGTATAGCCTTGGGAACATCACCTAACAAAGGATAATTTCAGATTTGATATTTTATTTGTGGCTAAGGTGAGTGATTTGCATAGTTCCTCACTAATTATGGTTAATTAAGGGTAATTAGTGTTAATTAGCGAATTTAAATATGATTAAATTCTGGAGAAATATTTATAAATTTTGAAATATTGTTTTAGACATCGGTTAGAAAATTTCGTTACTTTGGTTAAGTTTTACTAATCCCATCATTAGTTTTGCTTAAACATGATTAAGGGAAAATATGGGATTTTGGCTATGTTTGATTCGTTTTAACCTATCAAGTTATTGTTTTGGTGTTTATGGTTAGTCCTCTATGTTGCTATGACTGTTTGGAATGATTTGTGATTGTTTAGAAAAGTTAGATTGGTCGAAAACGCCGTCGAATGGCGTAAACAGGTCACTGGACAAAGTGCAGGAAATGTGCAGAGATCAGATCGGATCCCCCGAACCCCGAACCGGCCCGCTCATGGATGGTGGCACCGAACCGACCCGCTCACTTGGAGAGCCACACGATCCGAACCACTCGCATCTGAAGATCTCCGACCCGACCCACTCATGGCCTACATGCCACGACCCGAGCCGAAGTGCCAACCACGAACCAGAAGCTCTGATCCGGATGCTTATCACGAAGTAAAGGCCTGGGAGGATGCACCCGACCCGATCCGGCTGGGGAACCACGATCCGACCCGACGGAGGAAGCACGAACCGACCTGATGTGGATGATCACGGATAGGACTACTTCGAGGAGCACGATCCGAAGCATAGTGAAGAAGAGCATGCCGAACCGATCCGGGGAATGCCAAAACCCGAGATGCAAAGGTAGTCCAAATGGGAAGTTTGTACTCAGGATCCAGTTGGGAACCCACGAGTCAACTTCATGAGTTGGGCTTTGCTGCGGGACGTGTGCTAAGGGGTTATCGGCATCTATAGTTTTGATTCACCACCGAGACGGATGTTAGGCTACGTATCAGTGCAGTGGGGTAGTTATTACTCCATGGGGGCAGAGTGATCGTAGCATGGCTATGAGCCAGTGCAGTGGAGTCGTCATGACTTCATGGGGCAGAGTGGACATAGCAAAGACTAGTGGCTATGGATCAGTGCAGTGGTGTCACTATGACTCCATGGGGCAGAGTGATCATAGCAAGGAATGGGTGGTAAGAGCGGTGGATATCATATGCTTTATACACTGAGTGAGAGATGTGAGGATGGTCGATATGCTTAATTGTTTGACATCATTATGACATGCACACCCCACCCCCATATTCCTTACACCATATGTTAGTGGCACCTTAGAGTATTGTACGGTATGTTGTGCTAACTCTTTGGTTGCAGGTCCAGGTTCAGGTATGGTTTAGTGTACCTGTTATTGTTTTGTTTTGCTGCTTATCGCTCATACCAGACTTTTGTCTGACCCAGAGTTTTATGTCTCTTCTTATTAATTTGGGTGCTCTTAAACGGGCAGACTAGAGACATGTTAGCTGGTTGTGTACGAGTAGCTGTACCGGAGATGAGCAGGAGACTCCTATGTATCATCTACATATATTCTCCCTGTGTCGCTGTTGGTCACTACTTTGGGCATTAGTAGTGTACCTTCCTTATTTACTTTAGAGACAGTTTTCAAAAGTTGTAATAATGATGATGTGGACCATAAGCTGTATTTGGATTTTCCGCTGCTATGATGTTTAGTTTTCAGCTTATGCACTGTCTCGCCTGTTTTATGTCAAAGTATGTTATTATTATATTTTATTCCATGCGCTATGAGGCATTCTATAGGTTCCTTGTTAGTTCAAATACCCTTCCTTTCCTTCCTTTGGCGACCGTCCCGTGCTGGTTAGACATTGGCACAACAAACTTTCATTGAAATGTCGGCTGGTGCGGGGCGGGTCGTCACACAGTTATTCAGAATGGGTATAAACCCGGCCTTTCCAAATAACTCGCGTATATTATAAACAAGTGCTACACAAACACAACATACGCCTCATTCCAATTCAGAATTTTTCTTTATTCAAATATTCACATCATTGGGGAAAAGTTCCCATTAATTTTATCAAAGATAAATTCTTTAAATTTATTCTTTAATCTTCCTTTGGATATCTATTCAAACCAAGTTAAGGTTTATCCAAACTAGTCGGGATTAACACCTTACCAAAGTAATCATTTATTATATATTTCCCAATCCCAACTTATTCATCGCATGGAGCAAAACTGGTAACACTCCATATCTAACACCAAGGTGTTACCGGTAAATTTGATTACTATTTCACGTTCAAATCTAATTAAAGATTTAACTATCGCTTGGAGCAAAACTGGTGATACTCCATTCTCGATCATTTCCCAAATTTGATAATTTAAAATATCACATTCACATTTCAATCTAATTAAAGATTCATCAAAACTTCACTTAGTTTTAATCTTCCCAAAAATCAATATTAATGATTATTTAACTCTAGGAAATCAAACATGCCGAATTGACAATCTACGCCGTATCATTGATTTCTACCGATATATAACCTCTAAGCTCGTACGTCTTAGAGAAGGGTGTTAAGCAAGAGAATAAATTCTCCGCCACAAAACACACACACACACACACACACACACATATATATATATATTTAGCAGAGATCAACAATACAGTTCGAAATACAATGTTATACATGTAATCTTGTCTTTAACTGGGTTAAAGAACTAATGTCGTTTAAAACACAGTTCACGATAAACCCAAAATCACGTTCCATTAATTATGGAATCATCACGGAAAACAAATTAATATATAATTGATATCAATTTCCGTATCCGACTAATAATATAAATGGAATAACGACAAAGCTTTTTAAATTCCATACATATTAACAGTCTTCCTCCACAGAAGCTCACTTCGATTATTATCAAATCGAGTTCCATTCCATTCCAATTTATTGTATTAAATTGGAAAACTTTACTTTGGATAAATTTCCTTTAAATCTTAATAAAAAGATTTATAAATACCAAATCACATTTCACTGTTAATTGGGTTAAAGAACGAATGTCATTAAAAACACTATTCACAATAAACCCAATGATCCAATTCTTTTATTCAATTCCAATTAAATATTAATTAATTGGAAAACTTCACTAAATCGTAAATTAAAGATTTATTCTTTTCTCAACTAGGTTTAAGAACTGTGTTATTTAAGACACCGTTCACGACAAACCCAAAATCCCATTTGATATTAAATACAAGGCTCTGAATAGAAATTATATCGGCTTATATTCAATATCAAATTCTGAAACCAACAAATATCGTGTTGGAAATAACGATATAAATATATCTTCCAAATTTCCATAACAATATCCATATAATCACGAAATCCAACATCGAAATATTCCGAAGATGATTTCCATTCAAATCCACTCCAATTCATATATTGGAAATTGTAATTATATTAAAACCCATTCTCAATCCAATTTATTTATTTAAAAATAATTGGATTACAATTCTAGTTAATAACTAGTTCATTTAGATAAAAATATATTTTTATCTGTTCAAATATGGAATTTTTCATCCCAATTCTTTCCAAATCATTTATTATGATTTTACACAAATTATTAATATTTTTAATAAATTTATTAAGGCCCTTTCAGTCGATTTCCATAAACGGTCATCGAACTGCACTTACAGCGACCTTTTCCAAATTTTATTTGGACATACTTCCAAATCCAGCCATTAAATTTCAAATCTCTTATATTCATTAGAAAGCTCTTTTCGATATGAACCCAATGGTTCCGGTTTTAGGAGAATCCGACGGTCGAATCTCCCATAATATCAAATCGACGTCAATGGTCAAAATTCGTGAACGGTCGCGGCGCGGTGCGTTCCATTCAGGCCATTATATTATATATTATACATATTTCGTCGATTTCCATTTAAAACGTATTTTACAAATCATTTATAAATTCATTTTCAAACGATTCTAGCATCATTTTCAATTTTAAATCAAAATTTAATACTAATTATCATTATAATATATAAATGGTAATATTTTCAAAATATCAGATTTTGAAATCGTTTCCTTTTCGATATTAATTATAAAAATGAATAAAATCCATATAAATATCGTTCGCGTTAAAATGATGCAAAACTAATCAACACGGCTTCACACATTTTAATATTTTCGTGTCCATCCCAAATCGGTCATCAAAATCATATTTTAACCCTTTACAGAATATTATTTCAAAATATTCGTTATTTTAAAATAATCATTATTCATTATTTTTAAATATTCATTAATTTAAAATATTCGTTTTATCTGAATTGGAATCAGACACAGTCAATTACCATATATTGTTATTTATATGGATATCATACACACATGTACACAACAATAATCAAACACTGTCAACAATCATCCAGAGTGCATTACACAACTGCATAAGCATTAAATATAAATAATTAATGCTTACAACAGTCTGTCAACCAATCGATTGACATACTACTAAACAATTGGGATTAGTGTACGTCAAATATCATCCCAATACCCGTGTGGGTTTTCAACCATCAAATAATAATTATTTGTGAACTTGGGCGATGTGTAAAAATTATCATCCCAATCGATATTACAAAAATAAGTGAGCATAAACAAGTCGTCCGACTTGTAAATGGATGTGTGAACTTATTTTTAACTATCCAATAATTATTTTATTTATTACCATTATAAGCTAAAAATAATATTTTCATCTAACTAAATTTTCCTAACACTTATTAGAAAATTTCGGTAGCATAACAGTGCGATACTTGAACCGGAATAAGGTCTTGCCTTATCCCTCGCCTAATACTGGCTCGCGCCATGCACAAACCAATTCCAATCAATTCCCAATTAATCCACTACCAATTTTACAATCATAATCAAATAACGCAGAACATCCAAATAAATAAATACTCAACTACCCCAAATGCCATTTACGGCGCCATAAGTGGCTATTCGCGGAGTATGAAATCCGTGTGTCGGCAATATCCATACATCACTTTCAATTATGTGATTATGCGAATTCGAGTGTTGAACTCCATATAATTCAAATCGCATAATATGGTTTGTACAATAAATAGTGTCGGGGGCTTCTAAACCCCGTCTGCATCCTAGTATATATATTTTAACTGTTAAATAAATTGAGTGAGGAGTTCTCACCTTTGGTTTCCACTCTGTCATTCTTTATTTGAACGGTTTGGATTTGGATTTGTTATAGCACGTTGTGTCCTTCACCGTGTTTCCAACGAGATCTGTTTCACACAATTTATATTAAAAAAAATCATATTTTTAACAACGATATATATATTTAAAAATCCCATTTATATAACGCTGTCCATATAATAAAAATCATATTTTTATAATGCTCTTCATATAATAAAAAATATATTTTTATAATGCTCTTAATATAATAAAAATCATATTTTTATTATGCTATTCATATAATAAAAATCATATTATTATACTAATGTTAAGTATATAAAAATCATATTTTTATTCTAAACTCATTTCTATAAAAATCATATTTTTATTCTAATGGAATATATAATTAAAAATCAGATTTTTACATAATTAAAAATCATACCTTTTTATAATTAAAAATCTTTCCTTTTTATATTTAAAAATCATGTCTTTTTATAATTAAAAATCGTGTCTTTTATAATTAAAAATCATGTTTTTTTATAATTAAAAATCATGTCTTTTTATAATTAAAAATCATGTCTTTTTATATTGCTATTCATACAATAAAAATCATATTTTTAACATTCCATTCAAAGAATAAAAATCATATTTTTATTCATGGTTATGTAAATAAAAATCATATTTTTATATAAATAAAAATCATAACTTTATATATATAAATCATAACTTTATATATATATATATAATTTCTAAATAGTGCTTTTCATTTATATATAAAAAAAATTGGATTAAAAAAACAATGCTTTAATTAAAATAAATAAAAAGGCACACTGTTTCTTCAGAGGGGGTGAAGCTCGCGGTGGCGCGGCGGCTTGTTGAGGTGGTGGTGTTGCGCTGGCCGGCGGTGGGCCAGGGGAGATTGGCGATGGCTGTTTGGGCCAGGGGTGCGGGGCTCAAGGGGTTGGGGTTGTGCGGTTTGAACTGGAGAAGGAGGGGAGAGGGAGGAGCTGAGGGGAGCGCGATCGTCAGCCAGATGAGGGAGTACAGTGGTGGCATCTCGGCGGAGGAGGGGGCACAACGAGGCACAGCGTCGAGTGGTTTTAGAATTCGTTTTTTTTTCATTTTATTTCGATTTTGAACTAATGGCAGGGAAAGAGAAATAAGGGAGGGGGTATGTTTATATAAATTTTAATTATTATTTATTTTAAATTTTGAATTCCATAAAGTTACCTTTTCATTCAATCTCTAAATCAAGCCTAACGACTGTCGTCCCTAGCTAAATACCCCCATTCCGGACACAATGGGATATGTTCCGTAAGACAATTCGACTGTTTCGATCAGTTTTCATCAAAATTAAAATATAAATTAATAAAACGTTCAAAATTGATTTCAACGTACATTTTAATTTACCGGGGCCACATACTGACTTTAAAAATTCCAGAAAAATTAATCTAGCTACGTTTTGACGATATGGTCCTAAGAAAACTAATTTCGTTGAATTTGGAGACCGTTTGAAAAAGGGTCATTTTCCAGTCGACTAAATTCAAACTGAATTGACCAAACACGTTTAAATTCACCACGCTCACATATTAATTCCACAAAATTTGAAAATTGGATTCTAGTAATAATTTGACATTCTGAATCCAACAAAAGTGGTTCATCGAAAACGGAGGTCATTTGCAAAATGGCTATTTTTTAGGGCTATATATTATATAAAATATATATGAATTCAATAGCGACTATTTCAAATTTTAAACTGGACATAACTTTTTATTCCCGTTATGATATCTGGAATTTTCACATTCGTTAGAAATATTTAATTAAACAGATTCAAATATTTCTTGTTTTACTGAAATCCGATTTATTTTGAATCCTGTACATTCATTTGAAAGTTAAAATCGAATTTTCAAACTGCCGCGCCATTTCAGGCTCGTTTTATAATTAAAATAAATTTATTCGTTCTAAAATTGATTAAAATAAAATTTTAGTCGTTATTATTTAAAATAAATCATTTTAAATATTCAAAATTCATTAAAATAGCCAAAATAAAAAATTTAAATTGGTTCTGAAATTTCGGGTTGTTACAATCTCCCCTACTTAATATCTTTTCATCCTCGAAAAGGAACGGAGCTGAAAGTTGTTTAACTGATCAACTCAACTTTCATTCTGGCGTTCATTCATCAACTTTTCAGTTTCTAAGAATTTTCAAATTCTTCAAAAATTTGGCAAACACCCTAAATTTTCGAAAAATTTCGCCATAAAATCCTTTGTACGAGGAGACCTTTAAAACCGCAACTAGCCTTACAGGGCCCTCACCAATCCAAAAGAAAAAGCCAAGCGGCTCATAAAATCATCAAAACCCAATAAATTAGTAAACATGTACCTATTTGTCAGGCATACAATTTTATTCCTCTTCTTAGCTTCTATGCTATGACCTGTTCACTCATATATATGCACATGTATGCAATTTCAATCCATTTTCAATTCAGTTCAATATTTTCCTCAATTTGGCTAAATTTAACTTTCATTTATATGTTGGTTTCACTTAATTATCATTCCAATAGTTTTATTAGTTATACTAATAATCACACATCACAACCAGCAATCAATTTATTGATTAAAATTTCAAATTCATAACTTTGATATTTATATTAAAAATCATGTTTTTGATGCTAAATCACAACAATAACCCAATCTAAATTTCGGTTCTACACCAGTCAATTGGAAATATATAGATATCCCACTTTTGAAACTGGAACATAAATACTGATGATGAGGCCTCATCATTAGAATCACCTTCGGGCGACTAGAGTGTGATTTTATATCCATCCAGTATATTTGAGATTTCAAATACACGCGGATCAGACGTATATTAAAATCTCCATATACTCGATAGTCCAAATCAATTTAAAATAAAAATACTCACATACGTATAATAAGTTATAAATTTCAAAACTAAATTTGTTTTCATTTTTATATTTTAAAAAAACAATACTCTTCCAACTCATTCTAGGATACTAGTGATCCCATCTCTAACGAGTCATTCCTATTGGATATTATTAATCCAATCTCTAATGAATTCTTTCATTTGGTTCTAATGTGTCTTGTTCACGAGCTCTTTAAACCAAAGCTCTGATACCAACTGAAACAGCCTGAAACTCGTCCTTACGGGAAATCGCGGATTGAGTTGAGAACACGACAATCAGAACACAAACAGAAGAACATTTCATTTCTTATTACAACAATTACATCAGAGTGCAAAAATATAACAGAGTATGAATAAATATTACACATTAGAAAATATCAGAGATTGAAATATATTAAATAGCAGCGGAAAATAATACATAACACAACTGAAAGAGATATACGGATACAGAGCTTTCCGAGTATAGCCCCAGCTGTAAATTCAAGATCCTAGAAAAGAAATATCTGCAAAACCCAACTACTAGCTGCCCGTGTGAAAAATAGAGGCACCTAGAGTTTAGGTTATAACAATAAACTCCAGGTTAGTCATGTGACTGGTGTGAGAACTAAAACAGTTATTTAAAACTTTACTTTAAAAATAAAGTAAGTCAAGGGACCGCGCCCTATAACACGGAACGGGTTTCCTTCCAAGAATACCAGTGCATTGAACAAACAGTGCAATGCTTTTCGAAAAATGAAGCTATTATAAGACCCAGGTCCCTTCACACAATGCAACGCAAGCCGGAGGATAGGGATTTCCATTATAATTGCCAAACAAGCTTGGTATGTTTAAAACAAATCATTTGATACTATAATAAGTGTATAGTGCCCAAAAATAGCTTCAAAAATAAATGTATCAATTATAGACGGCATGAGTACCATATATCATGTCTCCATACTAGGCTCTACAATCAAAACCGAAATGTCATGTATTGGAAATTGGATTTCCGTCATGAGTCGAGGTGTAACACCCCACTTCCGTTAAGGTCACTCGCAAAGGGAATGCCTTAACTTCGGTGGAACGTTATAAGTAAACAGAACAAAAATTTACAAGACAGATAAAGTAGTACTTGAAAATTTTATAACTTTATTACAACAAAAACATAAATAAGTTTGGTTACATCTTTCAAAACCACAATATCGGAATTCAAGTACATAAATATCAGTCTTGTACAAAAGCCTTCAGAATGCATAGTTTTTAAAGCAATAATCCCCAACAGAAACTGCCATGGAAAGATAGAGTCAAAGCCAAGCAATACTTCAAACACTTCAAGTAGAGAGAATCTGAATCAAGCTCCTATGTTTCCACCCTGAGCACCTGGGGGTGGGGGGAACGGAAAGAAAAGAGGCGAAGCAATCTTGGTCAGACATAAGTCTGGTGAGTCCAGTGACTTTCAGCATATAAACAGATAATAATATCATGACATGTAAATAAAACTGGATGAGAGATAACGTGACAGGAATAGCAGGTTAACAGGAGAAATGGAATGATATAGGCTAATCTAAGCTAAGCTTCTTACTTAGTTTTCACTTCTCTGCACTACTACTAATATAACAGGATTAGGTGTCACCCTAATGTCTAAACTGAAACAGAAACGGAAACAGAATAATCTCTACAGAAACAGAATGCTAGTAATGGGCCTTTACCACCTGAACAGAGGTGGATGGTACGTAAACAGAATGCTAATCATGGGCCTTTACCACCCCAACAGAGACAGAAGGTACAGAAGCAGAATGCAGGAACGAAATCAGAGATGGAAACAGAATAATTCTTATGAAAACAGAATATTAGAATTAGATGTACACTAGTAATGGGCCTTTACCACCCGAACAGACGGTACCACACAGAAACAAACATGTGTTATCACCCCAATAGAAACAGACGGTACCCCACAGAAACGGACAGAACTAAGTGTACCCTAAATTCTACCCCAAGCGATTGGCTTCCTAATACATAAGTACCCTGTGCCGGCCCCACAGAAGGGTGTATCACTCCCTAAAGTGGCAACCTATAGACACAGGCCTATTTATAGATGTCACGGTGTCTTACATCCTCAGAGCAGACCGGATCCATGCATGCAATGACCCGGTTGGAATGCGCCATCAACACCCCTCGCCATTATCAGAGTGAACCTCTTATAATTAGTTCAGTAAGCATGCCCAGACCCCTCTTAGTGTTGGGTCATAGTTTTGATACCCGAAAGGGTTACTGACTAATATGGGTCCCAAACAACAGATGACACAAGTAATTACCCCTCCTAACCTTATGTCCCCAGACTAACAGATTTCAGATTAAATTGTTTACAGATTTCAGATGTACAAAGTTCAGGTTAACTAGTTTTCAGATCAGACAAACAAGTTAACAGATTTTCATACTAACGGATCAGATATACAGATTGACAAGTTCTCAGACTAACGGATCAGATATACAGATTAATAGACTTACAAATTGTTTTACCTAACTTTGTATTGGGCCTACAGATTCACGAAACAGGTTTATTAGATTTATCAGTCCAGTTGATTTAACCCTATCCACCCAACACGTTTTAGGCATCATATTTATCTTAGATTTGCAATAATTAATTATTAATGCATAGACCTCTCACATTAGGTTGGTAGCTTGTGGTCGCTGGATGTGCCGGGCGGTTCTGGGCAAACTTCTGCCACAAGCTAGACCTAACCTCGTGTCTAAGCATCTTTTAATTATGCTTACGACCTCTCACATTAGACTGGCGGTTTGCGGTTGCTGGTTAAGCCGGTTGATTCCGGGCAGCCTTCTACCGCAAACATGAGTCTAACCTCGTGTCTCAGCATTCTTATTCCAATACAGATTATACAGATATCAGACTAATTAGGTCCATTTAACAGATTAATCTTCTTTACAAGTTTCAACAGATTAATCAAATTTCCATTGACATGTTTTACTCAATCTTAGATCGAGCCTACGGATTTTCTTATCCAAATTACAATTATTCAGCTTTCAATAGATTAGGCAATTCAACAGATTAAACAGATAACAAATCTAGCTGATTAAACATTTCTTAAAATTCTATTTACATATCTTGCCTAATCATGAATTAAGTCTAAACTTACATGCCCAAATCATGGTCATAATTCATAATAATATATATATTCGCCCAAATTTAGTTAAATTTTGTACAATACAGAATATTCTCTAAAAGCCCCAAATGATATACAATATGAATTATGCCAATTTATAGCCTTTGCTTTCAGCGTATGCCAAATATCAAAAATCCCCTTTTTTTAAGTCATAGATCATGATATAAAATATACCCAAAAATCTAGATCTTTAAATTATATCCTCTCAAAACCAGATCTTAATTTTTATATGCATTATGTCCCCAAGTTTCAAGTCATATGTTACCATTCCATGATTCCTATTCTTCCAAATTACAGAGTATGCACAGATCTAGATCTAATTTACAATATATGTCCATTTCTTAAATCAGTCAAAGATCTGTCATGTCCAATTATGCATTATCCATTATTTGTCCCAAAATTTAGCGTTCGTGCGTTAATCTCTTATGAGATTTGGTGCAGGCTCGTAGTAGCCTGGCTATGGAACAGAAAGAAGAAAGAGATACAGAATAATCATAGAAAAACAGATCTGATAGATAAGAATATGCATAACCTCAGATTCAGATTTATGACCATGGCAAGATCATAATTAAAGTTCATATCTGAAAATAACTGTACTCACAATAAAAAAGGAAAATCTTGATTTCTGGGATCTGTATTCTGAAACTGAATAGCGCTTCTTTGATGTAGACTAGTTGTTCTTCTAATTTAGATTTGATTTATTTTAATTCTTTACGCTTTTATCTTGCCTTTGAGTTGATGGAGAATGGTGGCTACCCTAGGTTGAATGTTGATAGCATGACGGCTCTAGGAATATTTTTGTGTGGCTTAGGGTTTAGATTTAGGTTGCTTATATAGAGTTTTAAGTTAATGTAAACCGTCAGATTAACCTAGGAACAATTAGGGCCATTCATGTCAAAAGGAAACAATCAGAAATTGCCACACAAGCCCTAATGACACAACACAAGCCAAAAATTCGTCACAGTCAGATCTGGGCCAAAACAGGGCCCAGGTCGACCCCTAGGTCGACCCTAGTGTCGACCTGTATAGGGCAGGCCGACCCCCAGGCCGACCCCCAGGCCGACCCTAGTGTCGACCCCCAGGCCGACCCTAGTGTCGACTTGGCCTTGGGCGGGAAAATTCCCGCCCAGCCTGCTTCGGTGTTTGATTTTCGAATTTTGAATTTTCCTGCTGAGCTGTTTTAATTTAAATTATTCTGAAACTTCCGAAGGCCATAACTTCTTCATGCGAAGTCCGATTTACGCAAACTTGGACTCTATCTAAAGCAGAATTCAGAGACAAACGCAATGGCGTAACCCGTTTTCCTTAACTCTCACATTTAAAATTAATTATACTTCATTTTGTTAATTTTATGATCACAGAAAATTCGGGGTGTTACATTCTCCCCTCCTTAAAGGATTTCTTCCCCGAAATCTTTAAGTTAAGAAGAATGTGTCCTACCATACAATCACCCATCTACGCAAACATCATCCACAAGCATCCATTGTCCTTAGAAAACTTCTAATGTTGTATGAACATATGCAAAAGTGTGTGTATATGTCTCTTATCTAATGTAAAGATCAGGCGGTCTACTGATTCAGTTGACCTCCTTAATGCAAATTATGTAAGTGCCATGAGTCCACTTATGTATGCAAGAAATCCTATCTGATACACATCATTTCTATATAAGTGCACAACCATTCATCCAAATGCAACATCCATGTGATGTGTCAATCATTTTTCATCCATAAAAATTGAAAAAAAATGCACACACATCCATATGCAGTATAAGAGTGATTTTGAGCCGATCTAGTGCCTAGTGTGTGTATATGCATCCACGAGCAACCAGTAGCAACCAATTGCATCCACTTGCAACCATCAAACATAACATGTCTCAAACACATGCTTACACCCATTAGTTTCTACCTAAAGGTCGAAGATTCGGTCGATAGGATACAGCCGAGTGATAGAAGCAAGTACCAAAAACAAAAGTTCTGTTCCTATTAGACATCGGTCTAAGAGAATAACCCCCTAAGTATCAACACCGAAGACCGAAATAAACATCAGATTGACACTCGGAGGATCACTCCCATTAAACAAATGTCCAACTGGATATCTACTTCACGCTTTGAGTAAAAACCCCTATCCTTTTTCGAATTATTCAGATACTTACAGACTACTGGTATAGATCAGATTATCAAATGATTCTTAGGAAACTAAGCATGATAAAACCCCACCATATCCCACAAAAACACAAGAATATATGCATCACAGTCAACTTAACTCTTAACACAGATACCTTCAAACCCCAACATATGGGTCGTAACCCTTATGGGGTTAGAGACTATAGCGGGATCAGAAACGAGACTAGTATTAAAGTGCAGAGTCTCAATTACAGAATCAAAATGCCAGAATCAAAGAGAGTCTTAACTCAACAATCAGATAAGGAAATTAATCCTACTACAGAAATTTTCCTATCTCTATCCTATCCATCAGTCTTGAGAGCATTCGCCCGCCCTCCAGAAGTAGGTTCTGCCCTCTGCCCTTGCCCACGTTTCTTCGGGCAGTCCCAAGTGAAGTGTCCCATTTCTCCACAGTTGAAGTAAGCACCCTTCCTCTTTCTACAATCTTTGTTCAGATGAGTCGAGCTTCCACAAGAAAAGCAATTTTTCTCCTTCTTATCTTCAGACTTTTCATCCTTCTTTTGTGTTTCCTTTTTGGGCCATGCTTTCTTGTTCTGTGGTCCTTCGAGCTTTTCTTCTCGCTTTTGGCTTTCTCTTCATGCATTAACGCCATGTCAACCAATTTCTCGAAGGTAGCTCCCATGGGAATATGGGTCATAGCCAACCCATGTAGCGGCCCATTCAAACCTTTAACGAATCTCAGGGCCTTCTTATCAGGTGTTTTTACCAAGTCTAAGCCAAATCTCGCCAACTGGTTGAACTTGTTGACGTACTCCTTTACCGATAAATTCCCTTGCTTCAATGCTAAGAACCTCTCCATGTATAAATTCTCTTCTGCTCGTGAGAGAAATTTCATCTCGAACCTATGCCTGAAATCCCTCCATGTCTCCACTGGACGCTCTCCATTCGTGACTTCCTACCAAAACGAGGCTTCGTCCTTCATTAACCAAGCAGCTAGTTGGAACATCCTTCCGGCTTCTATCTCGAAGATACCAAATAATTCTTCCACCTCTTTAAGCCAATTTCGAGCTTCAACAAACGTCTCTGACCCGTGAAAAGGTTTTCCGCCCATCTCCCGAAAGTCCTTGCAAATCTTCGAAAAAGTATTAACGTGGGGAGGGGGAGGAGGAGGAACGTTCGCTGGGCCTACGGCGGTGGCCCTAGCCTCCAGATACCTTCTGAACCAAGTTGGTATCGGTATGCCCTCAGGTATCTTGGGTAACCTAGACATGCTGAAAAGAAAAAGGGAGAGATTCAAAACGGAGAATCGAAAGAAAGATATATGGCTCTTGGGGATTATGTTTTTCAAAATAAATTCTACTTTTGAAAATACTTCCTTTTTAAAACCATTTTGAAAATAGTTTTCAAAAACTCTTATCTAATCTGGTAACCTTCAGCTCTGATACCAAGTGTGTAACACCCCACACCCGCTATAGTCACTCACTAAGGGAATGCCATAGCATCGGTGGAGTATTTTTAGTGAGTATAGAACAGTAAAATTACAACAAGACAGATATAATGTAATACTTGAAAATTTTAAAACATCATCTCATAGCAGCGGAAAGTAAAACATGTTTGGTTACATCATAAAACCATAACAAGAGTCAAGTACAAAATATCCATCCTGAATAAAATAAGTACATAATCCCACTACTCATAAGAAATAGCCATAACAGAAAAGATAAGATAAGATGAGCTCTACATCTACGGTCCAAGCTCCAAGAGATAGATAAAGCAAACTGATCAAAACCCACTAGCACTAGGCCCAACCTGAGGACCTGAAGGAAAAAGATAAAAACAACGGGGGTCAGACATAAGCCTGAGTGAACCCTATCTCCTTAATAATACAATTATTAAAGTAATTAGGGTATGATATGAACTCGGTATGGTATCTTTGGGGATAATGACTACACTAAGTTGCCCACGAACACAGGACGAACTAAGATAACCGTAAAGACGCATCTACCCACCCAAGGATAATTACTAACTGCACCACACCAGTTCTACTCACCAAGAGTAATTCCTACTTAAAGGTTGATCCCACTAAGTGTACTTAGTAATTTTTCACCCGGTAGTTTCTTGTACCCCTACACAGGTGCCGTCTGCCCCTATTTTTACTAGGTGTACCCACTACCCCCAAGCGATCGGCTCCCTACCGTAGATACCCGTGCTGGTCCCACAAAAGGGGGTGTATCATTTCCCAAAGTGGCTACCATATAATATCACTGTGCACGGCTTTATATCTACCCGATGCAACAACGACTTACCAACCAGCCCGGGTCCACACACGCATATGAAACCCGTTGATCCCGCGTTGCCACCGCTAACCCGTTTTGGCCTCTTACAGTCAAGCCCAATATGCGTGTCCCGTCACCCGACAAGGGTCGAGCCTACAAAGATACGTTGGGATATTGGTTGAAATGGGCCCCCACAAGCTACTACTTAAGCTTGTCGTTTAATCTAGTGCATCCCACTTAACCCTTTAACCATGTCCCCTTACATGTTATAAATCTTGGCTAAGTCCTTTAATCATATTTCAATTGCCACTTAGGGCACTCACTAGATTCCCACATGCCACCCATGGCACTTACTTAACCCCTTAATCATGTTTAATTACATGTTCCACCTTGGTTAAGTATTCTAATCGTATTCTCACATGCCACCCATGGCACTTACTTAACCCTTTTATCATGTTTAATTACATGTTCCACCTTGGTTAAGTATTCTAATCGTATTTTTCTATTGCCACCCAAGGCAACCCACTAGTCTCATCATGCCACCCCAAGGCACCCACTTAACCCCTCATGTCCCACTACATGCTAATATGGTTAAGTGTTTCTTAATTCATTAATTAAGATCATGACCTCATAAAGACCTCCCACATTAGACCGTCTTTTATGACTGCTGGATATGCCGGTTGGTTCCGGGCAGACTTCTGTCATAAAAAGGGCCTAACCTCGTGTCTTTACTTTAATCATGTATTTAATTTATGAATAAGACCTCTCACATTGGGCCAATCATTTGTAGCCGCTGGATGGCCGGTCGGTTCCGGGCAGACTTCCGCTACAAAAGGGTCCAACCTCGTGTCTTAGTTGATTAATTAATCCTAATTAATCACCCCCATATTAATTATCCCTAATTAATATCAAATTTTCCATAACATGGGTAGACCTAACTCAATAGGTAAATTCCCATGGGGTAGACCTAACTTAATAGGTAAATTCCCACTTATGGTAATTTATTTTTATTGTATGCTTAATCATACCCAATCATATTTTTATTAACATATTTACCAACCCCATCGTTCCCCACGTAAATCGTTCTCATTTCATGACATAAATAAGTGGAAGATCATTACAAATATCATGGGTTTAGCATACAACTTTGTCATGGGTTAAGAGGATGTCAACTTGCATATATGAGCATATATTAACCCAACTACATTTAACCCAAACTTGCATATTATCAAACATGTGTCTTACATAACATGTTGCATATGAACTTACATATCATCAAACATGTGATTTGCATAACATGTAGAACTTGCATTTTAGCATATACTTAACTTGCATAAGCACTCACATACTTGCATAAGCATTCATATACTTGCATAAGCTTGCATATCATGTTAAACTTGCATTTCAACATATACATAACTTGCATAAACATTCACATACTTGCATAGGCTTGCATATTATGTTAAACTTGCATTTCAACATATACATAACTTGCATAAACATTCACATACTTGCATAGGCTTGCATATTATGTTAAACTTGCATTTCAACATATACATAACTTGCATAAACATTCACATACTTGCATAGGCTTGCATATTATGTTAAACTTGCATTTCAACATATACATAACTTGCATAAACATTCACATACTTGCATAGGCTTGCATATTATGTTAAACTTGCATTTCAACATATACATAACTTGCATAAACATTCACATACTTGCATAGGCTTGCATATTATGTTAAACTTGCATTTCAACATATACATAACTTGCATAAACATTCATATACTTGCATAAGATGTTAAACATGCATATAAGCATATACATGACTTGCATAAGTACTCACATACTTGCATAACATGTTTGCATAATGGATCCATATTCACTTAGTGTTTTGCATCATAAACATCATGAAACAACTTGCATAAAAATATCATGATTACATATTATGAAACTTGCATGACATAAGGCATATAACTTGCAAAACACATAATATTCACTACATCAAGCTTGCATAAATATATGGATCCACAAACATAGCCATACTTTATCACATCTTATTATAATCAATTCAATAATTGATTATTAAGGGGATAGAAGCTCACCAAAACAAGATTAGCAAGTTAAATGAAGCAAATCCCAATAATTAAGTAGAAGAAGATGTAGATTAGCTTGCAAACCCTCTTAGGATTTTTAGTGGAGGCTCTCCAATTTTCTAAGTGGTGGCATAATGGCCTTAGATCTATTTTTGGTAAGGATAAAGGGGGGTATTAGGGTGTATATATAGATTAGTTAGATGTTTTAGGACCATAGGATATACCCTAGAACCAATCCTAGCCTTTAAAGCATGTCTTAGGGAAGAAGTCAAGTGTAGGAACCATTTAGGGCCCAAAAAAAAACAGCCCAAAACTCATCCCGGGCCTCAAAACATGAGCAGTTTTCGTTTTTGTTTTTTCGTGAAACTTTGACGGGCCATAACTTGGTCATACGGACTCCGATTTACGAAAACTCGGACTCTATTTCGCGTATTTTTCCGAGACGAACGCAATGGCACAGCCCGTTTCCCCTGATTCAGAATATTAAATTTAATTCTGCTCTGATTTATGTTATAACAAGTTATTTAACATACGGGGTGTTACATTCTCCCCTACTTAAAGGATTTCGTCCCCGAAATCTCTAAGTCAAGAAGAACGTATCCTACCAACCAAACAACCATCTACTCAACCATCAAACACTGGCATCCATTGTCCTTAAACAGTTTCTAATGATGTATGAGCATATGCAAAAAGTGTGTGTATATGTTCCCTATCTAATGTATGAACATATGCAAACCATGATAGTGCCATGCATCCATTATGTATGCGAGCGAACCCTATCGACACATACAATATCTACATGAGTGCACAATCATTCACCAAAATGCATCATCCATGTGATAACACAACCATTATAGATCCATAAATATATCTTCCTACACACAATTTTATGCAATATGCAATATGAAGTGACTGAGCCGATCTAGTGCCTAGAGTGTGTGTATATGCATCCACGAGCAACCATTAGCAAACACTTGCATCCACTTGCATCCATCAACCATAACATGTCTCAAACACATGTTTCAACCATAGGTTTACCCTATCTAAAGGTCAAAAGTACTAACGAGAGGACATACTAAGAATAAGATAAGCACAAGATATGTGATGAAGGAGAAGCAAAAGGATATACCCTCCGAAAGAAAAAGGGTACCTCGAACGCATCTTCGCTTCCGTCTCCCAGGTAGCGTCACTCTCTTCATCTCCCCTTTGTACTTTGACTAGTTGAACCTCTCTGTTTCTCAGCTTCCAAATCTCTGACCCAAGGATGCAAGTAGGAGCTCGTCGAATCGTCGCATCACGCTCTGCTTCCACTTCTCTAAGCAAACTCGGCTCTACCACCTCTGCGGTCTCATGTAGGCACTTCCTCCCATAGAATACATCACTAAGTCTGTCGGGCAACTCCGCCAATGGAAGATGCTCCTCCCATGTACCTCCAAAATCCAAGATACATAGCCTCATAAAGGTCTTCTAAAACATGATTCACCCTCTCAGTCTGGCTATCCGTCTGAGGATGATATGCGGTACTCATACCCAACTGAGTCCCTACCGCCTCTTGCGAATTCTTCAAAAACTCTCTAGTGAAGATAGGATCTCGATCACTCACTATGCTAGAGGGTACCCCATGTAATCGAACTATCTCTCGAAGATATACTGAAGCTAGCCATGGAGCAGTCCTCTTGCTCTTCATAGGTATGAAATGGGTGCTCTCAGTAAGTCTATCTACCCCCACCCAAATTCCTGTATTACCCTTCCTCGACCTGGGTAACCCGTCAATAAAATCCATCGAGATGCTATCCCACTTCCATTGCGGAACCTCCAATGGGTGAAGCAACCCACCTGGTTTCCTTTGCTCCGCCTTCACTTGCTGGCACACCTAACATAGAGCGACATACTCGGCCACATCTTTCTTCATACCAGCCCAGAAGAAAACCCTCTTCATGTCTTGGTACATCTTATCCCCACCGGGATGAATGGTCATCCTAGAACGGTGTGCGTCATCAAGAATAGCTTTCCTCAAACCCTCGTCTTGCGGTACACCAAGTCTACCGTCTCTACGCAAACACCCCTATCGTCTAGGGTGTTCCTACTCAAATGGCTGGACGACTCCCCCCTTATGAGCTTCTCTATCAACTCAACCAACTGTGGGTCGTCCCTCTGTGCTCTTCCAATCCACCCCAAAAGAGTAGGTCTAACCAAGGAGGCTAGCAAACCGGGTACAAAGTCAATGGAAGGTCTAAAGTCAAACTTAGAAATAAACTCTAAGCTCCGTCGTTCAACGAACAATGAACTCAAGGACAACCTTTTTCTTCTTAAGGCGTCTGCTACCATGTTACCCTTACTCATAGGATGCTAAGGATCCCATCCACTTTTGTTGTCCTAAGACTATGCACTCGAAGAGTCTCCAACACTTCCCTAAGATGTAGGGCATGCTCTTCTCCACCAGGATATCATCCAAAATCATCATAACCGTCTCCCACGCATACCACCCTAGTCGAATTCGGCATCCCCCAAATGCAAGCCCCAAAGGCCTAAACCAATATCAGACAAACACCCAAGGGATACCTCCTTCGGATTCAGACAACCTACGTGAGATGATACAAATAAAAATGGCTAATTAATTACGCCCTTGACCAATTCTGGATGTTCTCGCCAGTCTCGTTCCAAAACCGTTGTTTATTCTATACTGGCTCTGCTCAGCCTATTGAGCACATACGAAAACTTATTTCGTTCCTAGAAAAGACCAAAATGTCATCCATAAAGACCATCACAACTTATTTAGGTACTCCTTGTACACCCTTCTCATCAAATTAACCAAACATGCGGGGCGTATGTCAAACCAAATGGCATCACCAGCCACTCATAAAAGAAATCATCCGGAGTCCTAAAGGCAGTCTTTTCTATGCTATCCTCAGCCACTCTCGACTGATGAAATCCCGTGGCTAAGTCTTACTACAAAAATACTGAGGCGCCAGCCAACCGATCAAAGAGATCATCAATCCTTGGCAATGGGTGTCTATTCTTCTTTGTGAGTTTCTTTAGTTCTCTTTAGCCTACACAAAGTCTGAGGGACCCATCCGCCTTCATAACAAAACTACTGGAGCGCCCCACTCCGATATACTTCGTCTTATGGACCCCTTTTTAAGCAAATCGCCTACTTACTTATGGAGTTCCCTCCTCCCACTAGGAGCCATGTGGCACACTGGCCAAGATACTGGTTTAGCATTATCCACCAGATATATTCGGAAGTCAATCTCCCGCTTCGGAGGTAAGCCCTTCACCTCCTCAAACACATCCGGGTATTCCTGGACCACTCTAATAGATCGCAGACTCTAGACCAACGTGTCAAGCGATTCTAGATACCTTAGCATAACAGATTCTATGGGATTACAAGAGATCTCAAGAGTGTCACCCAAGCGGCCCATAAGCCTAACAACTCTCCCCCCCCCAAAATCAAGAACGGCACCCCTACTGGATAACCAGTCCATGCCCACTAACCCATAGCCCGTGAAGCCCAACAAGCATCACATCTAAACCCAACGCTAAGTATAGGAACTTTCAAACCCAAACACATCATGGAGCCCAATTGGGTTTGAAACAACTAAGGGATCATCTACCAACTGGTGTCTCAGTGCAGTGACTCTACTAGTAATGATGAGATAAACGAACTCAATGTGTCAAAATCATACAAAGTACGGACAGGATGATTGATCAGAAAAACTAGACTTTCAATAGAAGTAGTTCTAC
Source organism: Allium sativum (assembly GCA_030737875.1). Classification (NCBI taxonomy): domain Eukaryota; kingdom Viridiplantae; phylum Streptophyta; class Magnoliopsida; order Asparagales; family Amaryllidaceae; genus Allium; species Allium sativum. Next base: position 151,178,290 of record CM060923.1, read on the forward strand.
CTCTTTCCCGAATCGCGAGAGCCTGTACTTGCCCCCTAGCCTGACCTGGTGCCACATGAGCTTGCACCAGTCCTCCTGAGGTAGACCCCGTCCCTTGCTCCTTCTTTGGACAGTTTTTCATCAGATGCCCTGCTTCGCCACAGTGGAAGCAGCCAGTCTTAGTCTTCTTGCGACAATCTTTGTTTAGGTGGCCTAGTGTCCCACAATTGAAGCACCTCTTCTTTCCCTTGCCACCGTTGCCCTTCCCACCTTTGTTTTGCTGCTGCTGTTGAGGTCTCTTCTGATCTCCTTTCTTCTCGGGTGCTTTACTAGCATTGGGACCCTTCTCTTCCTTATGCATATTTTCTTCTGCTTTTGAGAGAAACCTTGCCTCAAACCTATGCCTGAAATCCACCCAAGAGTCAATCGGGCGTTCTCCATTAGTGACCTCCCACCAGAACGAGGCCTCTCCTTCCATTAACCAAGCGGCCAACCCGACTTTCTTTCCCTCTTCTACTTCCAAGATTTCCATCAATTCTTCCGTCTCATTAAGCCAATCCCTAGCTCCCACAAAAGGTTTTCCTCCCATAGCCTTAAACTTCCTACAAGTCATAGCAAAAGTATCCGCGCGAGGAGAAACGAGTGCAACGGGTGGAGGAGGAACATTTGCTGGACCTGCAGCGGCGGCCCTAGCCTCTAACAACCTCCTATACCATACTGGTACCGCTACACTATCCGGAAGATAAAGATCTTCAGCCATGCTGAGACGAAAAAGGGAAAGATTCAAAACGGAGAATTTGAGAGATAAAGGTATGGCTATCGGGGATTATGCTTTTCTTTCAAAAACTTTTCTTTTAAAAGACATGTTTTTGAAAATATTTCTTCCAAAAATGTTTTTAGAAAAATAGTTTTCTAAAACTTTTATCTGTTCTGGTAACCTTGGCTCTGATACCACGTGTAACACCCCACACCCGCTATAGTCACTCACTAAGGGAATGCCATAGCATCGGTGGAGTATTTTTAGTGAGTATAGAACAGTAAAATTACAACAAGACAGATATAATGTAATACTTGAAAATTTTAAAACATCATCTCATAGCAGCGGAAAGTAAAACATGTTTGGTTACATCATAAAACCATAACAAGAGTCAAGTACAAAATATCCATCCTGAATAAAATAAGTACATAATCCCACTACTCATAAGAAATAGCCATAACAGAAAAGATAAGATAAGCTGAGCTCTACATCTACGGTCCAAGCTCCAAGAGATAGATAAAGCAAACTGATCAAAACCCACTAGCACTAGGCCCAACCTGAGGACCTGAAGGAAAAAGATAAAAACAACGGGGGTCAGACATAAGCCTGAGTGAACCCTATCTCCTTAATAATACAATTATTAAAGTAATTAGGGTATGATATGAACTCGGTATGGTATCTTTGGGGATAATGACTACACTAAGTTGCCCACGAACACAGGACGAACTAAGATAACCGTAAAGACGCATCTACCCACCCAAGGATAATTACTAACTGCACCACACCAGTTCTACCCACCAAGAGTAATTCCTACTTAAAGGTTGATCCCACTAAGTGTACTTAGTAATTTTTCACCCGGTAGTTTCTTGTACCCCTACACAGGTGCCGTCTGCCCCTATTTTTACTAGGTGTACCCACTACCCCCAAGCGATCGGCTCCCTACCGTAGATACCCGTGCTGGTCCCACAAAAGGGGGTGTATCATTTCCCAAAGTGGCTACCATATAATATCACTGTGCACGGCTTTATATCTACCCGATGCAACAACGACTTACCAACCAGCCCGGGTCCACACACGCATATGAAACCCGTTGATCCCGCGTTGCCACCGCTAACCCGTTTTGGCCTCTTACAGTCAAGCCCAATATGCGTGTCCCGTCACCCGACAAGGGTCGAGCCTACAAAGATACGTTGGGATATTGGTTGAAATGGGCCCCCACAAGCTACTACTTAAGCTTGTCGTTTAATCTAGTGCATCCCACTTAACCCTTTAACCATGTCCCCTTACATGTTATAAATCTTGGCTAAGTCCTTTAATCATATTTCAATTGCCACTTAGGGCACTCACTAGATTCCCACATGCCACCCATGGCACTTACTTAACCCCTTAATCATGTTTAATTACATGTTCCACCTTGGTTAAGTATTCTAATCGTATTCTCACATGCCACCCATGGCACTTACTTAACCCTTTTATCATGTTTAATTACATGTTCCACCTTGGTTAAGTATTCTAATCGTATTTTTCTATTGCCACCCAAGGCAACCCACTAGTCTCATCATGCCACCCCAAGGCACCCACTTAACCCCTCATGTCCCACTACATGCTAATATGGTTAAGTGTTTCTTAATTCATTAATTAAGATCATGACCTCATAAAGACCTCCCACATTAGACCGTCTTTTATGACTGCTGGATATGCCGGTTGGTTCCGGGCAGACTTCTGTCATAAAAAGGGCCTAACCTCGTGTCTTTACTTTAATCATGTATTTAATTTATGACTAAGACCTCTCACATTGGGCCAATCATTTGTAGCCGCTGGATGGCCGGTCGGTTCCGGGCAGACTTCCGCTACAAAAGGGTCCAACCTCGTGTCTTAGTTGATTAATTAATCCTAATTAATCACCCCCATATTAATTATCCCTAATTAATATCAAATTTTCCATAACATGGGTAGACCTAACTCAATAGGTAAATTCCCATGGGGTAGACCTAACTTAATAGGTAAATTCCCACTTATGGTAATTTATTTTTATTGTATGCTTAATCATACCCAATCATATTTTTATTAACATATTTACCAACCCCATCGTTCCCCACGTAAATCGTTCTCATTTCATGACATAAATAAGGGGAAGATCATTACAAATATCATGGGTTTAGCATACAACTTTGTCATGGGTTAAGAGGATGTCAACTTGCATATATGAGCATATATTAACCCAACTACATTTAACCCAAACTTGCATATTATCAAACATGTGTCTTACATAACATGTTGCATATGAACTTACATATCATCAAACATGTGATTTGCATAACATGTAGAACTTGCATTTTAGCATATACTTAACTTGCATAAGCACTCACATACTTGCATAAGCATTCATATACTTGCATAAGCTTGCATATCATGTTAAACTTGCATTTCAACATATACATAACTTGCATAAACATTCACATACTTGCATAGGCTTGCATATTATGTTAAACTTGCATTTCAACATATACATAACTTGCATAAACATTCACATACTTGCATAGGCTTGCATATTATGTTAAACTTGCATTTCAACATATACATAACTTGCATAAACATTCACATACTTGCATAGGCTTGCATATTATGTTAAACTTGCATTTCAACATATACATAACTTGCATAAACATTCACATACTTGCATAGGCTTGCATATTATGTTAAACTTGCATTTCAACATATACATAACTTGCATAAACATTCACATACTTGCATAGGCTTGCATATTATGTTAAACTTGCATTTCAACATATACATAACTTGCATAAACATTCACATACTTGCATAGGCTTGCATATTATGTTAAACTTGCATTTCAACATATACATAACTTGCATAAACATTCATATACTTGCATAAGATGTTAAACATGCATATAAGCATATACATGACTTGCATAAGTACTCACGTACTTGCATAACATGTTTGCATAATGGATCCATATTCACTTAGTGTTTTGCATCATAAACATCATGAAACAACTTGCATAAAAATATCATGATTACATATTATGAAACTTGCATGACATAAGGCATATAACTTGCAAAACACATAATATTCACTACATCAAGCTTGCATAAATATATGGATCCACAAACATAGCCATACTTTATCACATCTTATCATAATCAATTCAATAATTGATTATTAAGGGGATAGAAGCTCACCAAAACAAGATTAGCAAGTTAAATGAAGCAAATCCCAATGATTAAGTAGAAGAAGATGTAGATTAGCTTGCAAACCCTCTTAGGATTTTTAGTGGAGGCTCTCCAATTTTCTAAGTGGTGGCATAATGGCCTTAGATCTATTTTTGGTAAGGATAAAGGGGGGTATTAGGGTGTATATATAGATTAGTTAGATGTTTTAGGACCATAGGATATACCCTAGAACCAATCCTAGCCTTTAAAGCATGTCTTGGGGAAGAAGTCAAGTGTAGGAACCATTTAGGGCCAAAAAAAACAGCCCAAAACTCATCCCGGGCCTCAAAACATGAGCAGTTTTCGTTTTTGATTTTTCGTGAAACTTTGACGGGCCATAACTTGGTCATACGGACTCCGATTTACGAAAACTCGGACTCTATTTCGCGTATTTTTCCGAGACGAACGCAATGGCATAGCCCGTTTCCCCTGATTCAGAATATTAAATTTAATTCTGCTCTGATTTATGTTATAACAAGTTATTTAACATACGGGGTGTTACAAAGTGTAACACCCCACTTCCGTTAAGGTCACTCGCAAAGGGAATGCCTTAACTTCGGTGGAACGTTATAAGTAAACAGAACAGAAATTTACAAGGAAGATAAAGTAGTACTTGAAAATTTTATAACTTTATTACAACAGAAACAGAAATAAGTTTGGTTACATCTTTCAAAACCACAATATCGGAATTCAAGTACATAAATATCAGTCTTGTACAAAAGCCTTCAGAATGCATAGTTTTTAAAGCCATAATCCCCAACAGAAACTGCCATGGAAAGATAGAGTCAAAGCCAAGCAATACTTCAAACACTTCAAGCGGAGAGAATCTGAATCAAGCTCCTATGTTTCCACCCTGAGCACCTAGGGGAGGGGGGGGGGGAACGGAAAGAAAAGTAGCGAAGCAAACTAGGTCAGACATAAGTCTGGTGAGTCCAGTGACTTTCAGCATATAAACAGATAATAATATCATGACATGTAAATAAAACTGGATGAGAGATAACGTGACAGGAATAGCAGATTAACAGTAGAAACATAATAATATAGGCTAAGCTAAGCTTCTTACTTAGTTTTCACTTCTCTGCACTAATACTAGTATAACAGGATTAGGTGTTACCCTAATGTCTAAACTGAAATAGAAACGGAAGCAGAACAATCTCTACAGAAACAGAATGCTAATCATGGGCCTTTACCACCCCAACAGAGACAAAAGGTATAGAAGCAAAATGCAGGAACGCAATCAGAGACGGAAACAGAATAGTTCATATGAAAACATAATATTAGAATTAGGTGTACACTAGTAATGGGCCTTTACCACCCGAACAGACGGTACCACACAGAAACAGACAGGTGTTATCACCCCAACAAAAACAGACGGTACCCCACAAGAACAGACAGAACTAAGTGTACCCTAAATTCTACCCAAGCGATCGGCTCCTTAATACATAAATACCCTGTGCCAGCCCCACAGAAGGGTGTATCACTCCCTAAAGTGGCAACCTATTGACACAGACCTATTTACAGATGTCACGGTGTCTTACATCCTCAGAGCAGACCGGATCCATTCACGCACATGACCCGGTTGGAATGCGCCATCAACACCCCTCGCCATTATCAGAGTGAACCTCTTACAATTAGTTCAGTAAGCGTGCCCGGACCCCTCTTAGTGTTGGGTCATAGTTTTGATACCATAAAGTGTTACTGACTAATATGGGTCCCAAACAACAGATGACACAAGTAATTACCCCTCCTAACCTTGTGTCCCCAGACTAGCATATTTCAGATTAACTTGTTTACAGATTTCAGATGTACAAAGTTCAGGTTAACTAGTTTTCAGATCAGACATACAAGTTAACAGATTTTCAGACTAACAGATCAGATGTACAGATTAACAAGTTCTCAGACTAACGGATCAGATATACAGATTAACAGACTTACAAATTGTTTTACCTAACTTTGTATTGGGCCTACAGATTCACGAAACGGGTTTATTAGATTTATCAGTCCAGTTGATTTAACCCTATCCACCTAACACATTTTAGGCATCATATTTATATTAGATTTGCACTAATTAATTATTAATCCACAGACCTCTCACATTAGGTCGGTAGCTTGTGGCCGCTGGATGTGCCGAGCGGTTCCGGGCAGACTTCTGCCACAAGCCAGACCTAACCTCGTGTCTAAGCATCTTTTAATTATGATTACGACCTCTCACATTAGACTAGCAGTTTGCGGTTGCTGGTTAAGCCGGTTCGTTCCGGGCAGGCGTCTACCGCAAACATGAGTCTAACCTCATGTCTCGGCATTCTTATTCCAATACAGATTATACAGATATCAGACTAATTAGGTCCATTTAACAGATTAAACTTCTTTACAAGTTTCAACAGATTAATCAAATTTCCATTAACATGTTTTACTCAATCTTAGATCGAGCCTACGGATTTTCTTCTCCAAATTACAATTATTCAGCTTTCAACAGATTAGGCAATTCAACAGATTAAACAGATAATAGATCTAGCAGATTAAACATTTCTTAAAATTCAATTTACATATCTTTCCTAATAATGAATTAAGCCTAAACTTACATGCCCAAATCATGGTCATAATTCATAATAATATATATATGCCCCCAAATTTAGTTAAATTTTTCACAATACAGAATATTCTCTAAAAGCCCCAAATGATATACAATATGAATTATGCCAGTTTATAGCCTTTGCTTTCAGCGTATGCCAAATATCAAAAATCCCTTTTTTTTCAAGTCATAGATCATGATATAAAATATACCCAAAAATCTAGATCTTTAAATTATATCCTCTCAAAACTAGATCTTAATTTTTATATGCATTATGTCCCCAAGTTTCAAGTCATATGTTATCATTCCATGATTCCTCTTCTTCCAAATTATAGAGTGTGCACAGATCTAGATCTTATTTACAATATATGTCCATTTCTCAAATCAGTCAAAGATCAGTCATGTCCAATTATGCATTATCCATTATTTGTCCCAAAATTTAGTGTTCGTGCGTTAATCTCTTATGAGATTTGGTGCAGGCTCGTAGTAGCCTGGCTATGGAACAGAAAGAAGAAAGAGATACAGAATAATCACAGAAAAACCGATCTGACAGATAAGAATATGCATAACCTCAGATTCAGATTTATAACCATGCCAAGATCATAATTAAAGTTCATATCTGAAAATAACTGTACTCACAATCAAAAAGGAAAATCTTGATTTCTGGGATCTGTATTCTGAAACCGAATAGCGCTCCTTTAATGTAGACTAGTTGTTCTTCTAATTTAGATTTGATTTAGTTTGATTCTTTAAGCTTTTATCTTGCCTTTGAGTTAATGGAGAATGGTGGCTACCCTAGGTTGAATGTTGATAGCATGACGGCTATAGGAATATTTTTGTGTGGCTTAGGGTTTAGATTTAGGTTGCTTATATAGAGTTTTAAGTTAATGTAAGCCGTCAGATTAACCCAGGAACATTTAGGGCCATTCATGTCAAAAGGAACCAATCAGAAATTGCCATACAAGCCCTAATGACACAACATAAGCCAAAAATTCGTCACAGTCAGATCTGGGCCAAAACTGGGCCCAGGTCGACCCCTAGGTCGACCCTAGTGTCGACCTGTATAGGGCAGGTCGACCCTACTGTCGACATGGCCTTGGGCTGGAAAATTCCAGCCCAGCCTGCTTCGGTGTTTGATTTTTGAATTTTGAATTTTCCTGCTGAGCTGTTTTAATTTAAATTATTCTGAAACTTCCGAAGGCCATAACTTCTTCATGCGAAGTCCGATTTACGCAAACTTGGACTCTATCTAAAGCAGAATTCAGAGACAAATGCAATGGCGTAACCCGTTTTCCTTAACTCTCACATTTAAAATTAATTATACTTCATTTTGTTACTCTTATGATCGTAGAAAATTCGGTGTGTTACACTAGGGCAGGGATGGCTCCTCACCGATTCGAGACACTGTAATAACCCGAAAATCTGGGCCAGTTTAAAATTTTTATTTTGGCAATTTTAGCGAATTTTGTTTATTTAAAATGAATTATTTTAAATATATCGACGAGAAAATTTATTTTTAATATAATTCGAACGTTTATATTATACGCGTCGTCGTTAGAATATAAATATTTAAATATAATTATAAATAGAATTGAAAATGGCGCGGTAGTTCGATAATTCGATTTCAAACTTCAATTGAATGTACCGGTGCAAAACAATCCGGATTTTAGTGAAACCACAAATAATGGAATCTAATTTACAATGTCTTTCCAACGAATCCGGCAAATCAAAATTTCATAGCGAGAATAAAAAGATATGTCCAGTTGAAAATTCTGAATAGTCGCTATGGAATTCAGGCCCTTAAAAATAGCCATTTTGCAAATGACCTCGGATCTCGACGAAACCAGTTTTGTTGGGTCCGTGGTGTCAAGTTATTGCTAGATTCCAAATTTCATAATTTTCTGAATCAATATGTGAGCGTGGCAAGGGAAAACGTGTTTGACCAGTTTCAGTTGATTTTAATCGACTGGAAATTGGCCATTTTTCAAACGATCTCAGAATTCGACGAAACTAGTTTTGTTAGGACCGTATCGTCAATACGAAGCTAGAAAATATTTTTCGAGAATTTTTAGAGTTAGTATGTGACCCCGGTAATTTGAAATGTACGTTTAAAATTCAATATAGCGATTTAAATGTAAATTCAACGGAAACTAATCGAGACGATCAAATCAGCTTGCGATACATATCCCATTGTGTTCGGAATGGGGGTAAAACGTTAGAGATGATAGGCGGTGGGCCTCGTTTCGAGGTCGTATGTAAAAGTCAACCTTTTCAAATTGAATAAATAAATAAATAAAAAAAAAATATTTCCTCCTCTCTACATCCCTGGCCCCCCCTAAATTTCATTCAGTCGAAAATTAAATAAAAAAAAAGAAAAAAAACCTAGATGCAATCGCCCGCCGCCCCTCGCCCTGTCGCCGCCGCACCTCAGGCGCGAGGCCCCCCTCCTCTGGCCAGCGATCGCGCGCCTCCCCCCCCATCGTTCTTCTTCCCCTCCGCATCGCGTAGCAAGACTTCATCTGGACCCCCCCTTTCGAGCCGCCAGCCACCGCAGGCCCCACCTCCGACATCCGAGCCCCTCCTCGCGTCAGAGCCCCCCTACCTCGGCAGCACTGCAAAATTCTCCCCCCTCCCCTGTAAGTTTTTTTATTTATTTATTTTATTTTTATTTTATTTAAAACATAAAAGAAAACTGTTTTTTTATTATGTTAAAACTGTTTTTTATATTATGTAAAAAAAACTGATTTTTATGATTTTAAAAACTGATTTTATCTTATTTTTAAAAACTGAAAACTTATTTTCATTTTAAAAAAACTGAAATTAATGTTTTAGGAAAATAAAGAAAAAGATTGAATTTTTATAAAGAAAAAGATTGAATTTTTATAAAGAAAAAGATTGAATTTCTATCACGAGAAGATTAGATTTTTCTTCGCTTAAAGAATAGATATTTCTTTGAATGAAAATAGATTTTTTTTGAAGTGGAAAATGGATTTTCCCTAGAATTGAAAAAGAGATTTTCTTTGAAATGAAAGATTAGATTTTCTTGGAATTGAAATATTTTTATGAGAATAAAAATAGGATTTTTATATATTGAACTTCGAAATAAAAATATGATTTTTATATATTGAACTTTGAAACAAAATTCGATTTTTATATATTGAATAGCGTAGTAAAAATTCGATTTTTATATATTGAACTTCGAAATAAAAATATGATTTTTATATATTGAACTTTGAAATAAAAATATGATTTTTTACATATGGAATAGCGAAGTAAGAATTCGATTTTTACATATGTAGTGAATGCGGGCGACGAAGGTAACAAAAAGGCGAGTTGGCGAAGATTTCCTGCATTGGAGTTGCCGTGAAGTTGGATAGCTATCGGTGAGAACTTCTCACCTTTCAATTTAATTTTCTAGTTATATATATATATACTAGGATGCAGACGGTGCTTAGTAGCACCCGACACAATCATCCACAGACCATGGACTTGTTTGTTTGGTTGCGTTGATTAGTTGGATGATTTGATTTGAAATTGAATTGTTTGGTGAAATAAATTGATATGATTGATGTGTGAATGGCGTGGGCCTTCACTAGACCGGGGATAAGGCTAGGCCTCGTCCCGTTTCTAGTATCGTGCCGTTATGCCGCCGAAATTTTCTAAAATATGTTAGAAAATAAAAATATCATTTTATTGTGTAAATGAATTGAATAGAAATTCATAGGTTGAAATAAAATGTTTTATCGTTAGAAATATAATTTTTAACGTGAATGTGAATAAATAAATATTCATTTACAAACCAGACGGTTTGTTTATGTACACCTATTTGAAAGACATTGATTGGGTCGATAAATTTTACACATCGCCCAATTGCACAAATAAAATCTGTGTTTGATTGTTTGAAACCCCACACGGGTGTTGGGATGAAATTTGAAGTTCACTCATCCTGATTGATTAAATATGTCGATCGATTGATTGACAGGCTGTTATAAGCGTTGAATATCTATATTTGATGCTTATACAGTGTAGTGCACTTTGGTTGATGGTTGATTATTTTCAATGCTATTATATACATGTGTTGTATGAAAATCCATATAATTAATTTTATATGGTAATTGATTGGGCCTCATTCCAGTTTTGAAAAAGAAATATTTGAAAAAGAAATATTTGAAAAAGAAATATTTGAAATAGAATATTTGAAAATAAAGGAATATATGAAGCCGTGTTGATTAGATTGACGCCATTTTGACGTGAACGATATTTATATCGATTTTAAAACGATTTCGAAATGAATTGAATTGAAAACGATTTCGAAATGAATTGAATAGAAAACGAATTCAAATTGAATTGAAAGTGAATTGAAATGAATTCAAATTGAATTGAAATTTGAATTGAATAGAAATGAACTTTGAAACGAATTTATAAAGAAGAATTCAATTTTGATTTGAATTGAAAAGGAAGTTGAAATCGCTTTTGAAACGATTTTAAAACTATTTATATAATTCGTTTTAAATAGCAATCGACGAAATATATATTATATATATTATATATATAATATAATGGCCTGAATAGAACGCGCCGCGCCGCGGCAGTTCGTAAATTTCGACCACTGATTTCAAACGGACATTACGGGAGATCCGACCGTCGGATTCTCCTAAAACCGGAACCGTTGGGTTTGTATCGAAAAGAGATTTCTAACGAATATTAGAAATTTGAAATATAACGGTTGGATTTGGAGTTACGTCCAAATCAAATTCGAAAAAGGTCGCTGTAAGTGCAGTTCAATGGCCGTTGATGGAAATCGACTGTACGGGCCTTGATAAAATTATTAAAAATAGTAATAATTTGTGTAAAATCATAAGAAATGATTTGTGATGGATTGGGATGAAAAACTCCATATTTGAAAAGATAAAAATAGATTTTTATCGAAATGAACTAGTTTTGAACTAGAATTAGAATTCTATTTATTTTTAAATAAATAAACTGAATTTGAAATGGTTTTGAAAATAACCAGAATTTCCAATGATTGCATTGGAATGGACTTGAATCGAAATTGTCTTCGTAATATTTCGATGTTGGATTTCGGGATTATACAGATGTTGTTATGGAAATTTGAAAGATATATATATATATATATATATCGTTATTTCCAATACAACATTTGTTAATCGTAGAATTTGATATTGAATATAAGCCGATATATTTTCTATTCAGAGCCTTGTGTTTAATATCAAATGTGATTTGGGTTTGTCGTGAATGGTGTCTTCACTAACACTATTCTTGAATCCAGTTGAGAAAAGATTAAATCTTTTTATTTAGATTTAATGAAGTGTACCAATTAAACAATATTTAATTGGAATTGAATTGATATTGATTCTTGGGTTTATCGTGAATGGTGTTTTTAAATAACACTCGTTCTTTAACCCGATAATCAATGAATGTGACTTTGGGTTTATCGTGAACCGTGTTTTAAATGACACTGATTCTTTAACCCAGTTAACGATTAAAACTAAGTGGAGTTTTAATGAATCTTTAATTAGATTGAAATAATCGAGAATGGAGTATCACCAGTTTTACTCCAGGCGATAGTTAAATCTTTAATTAGATTTGAACGTGAAATGGTAATTGAATTTACCGATAACACTGTGGTGTTAGATATGAAGTATTACCAGTTTTACTTCATGGGATGAATAGGTTGGGAATGGGAAATTAAAACAAATGATTACTTCGGTAAGTTTCGTTAATCCCGACTAGTTGAATCGAAATTCAAAAGTAGATTAAAGAATAAATTCAAGGAATTTATCTTTGATAAAATTAATGGGAACCTTTCCCTATGAATGTGAAATCAGAAACTAACTGTCGGTTAGCTAAGCAGAATGGTTTTCTGGATATTGATCTGATGTTAGTTTCGGCCTTCGGGGTTAATATTTGGGGAATTATTCTCTTGATTAATTTACGGTTAGTGACTGATGAATTGGAATGAGGCGTATGTTGTGTTTGTGTAACACTTATTTAAAATATACGCGAGTTATTCGGAAAGACCGGGTTTATCCCATTCTGAATAACTGATACGACGATAAGTCGAAGATGAAGACGATGGTCGAAGACCGGAGGTCTTCACGTCGTTTGGGTAATTACTGATGATCTTGATTGGGCTGTACACCCAAGAAGATGGAAACAGTTAGTGATCGTCCAGACGTACTTGGAGATCGATGGATATGCGGGGTACTAGGTGCCTCCGGTTTCGTTCAGACCCAGAACGGACTTGTAAATGGACTGTGTGTCTGACATTGGATTTTAGTCCGTGTGATTGATCTCTATTAAATATATATCTGTTTGGCGGCGGAGAATTTATTCTCTTGCTTAACGCCCTTCTCTGAGACGTACGAGCTCAGGGGTTATATATTGATGGATATCAATCGCATGGAGTGAATTGCCTGTGTGGCATGCTAAGATGCAAATGATCAAGGCTTCTGTTGAAAAGCAAAGTCTTGTGGTGATGATCGAAGCACGGCCTTTGTGGCGTAGCTTTGTGTAACGTTGATTCGCGAGTATCACACCCGGTATGAATCAAAAACGGGAGACGGACATCAGGGAGGACAGCGTTTCTTTCTAGTTAGGAGTGGCGTCAGTGCTTGAACTGGCTGACGAGTTTGACTCATGTGGATGTTACTTATTATTACTTGCTGAAAAGCGAGGCGCCTCGTGATATCGGTTTCGGCCGATGCTTCTGGTCGGCTGACGGGCCAGATTTACACCCCATAGGGTGGGGAAACGTAGTGTTCAAGCATAATAATCCACATCGGTGGACCGGCCCTGACGATCCAAGGCTTGCATGCGCGCTTGCCTGAGGGGCGGACTAGAGCGTCTCGAATCGGAGAGGATCTTGCCCCTAGCCTCGGTTCATACCATAAATGATAACCCAACTTCCAATATGACATTTGCGGTTTTATTTGTATAACCTATATATGGCGACATAGTGGTATGGGGCATTCATGCCGCCTATGATTGATACTTATGATTTGAAGTTGTTTTATACACTATGCACTTATAATAGTATCAAACGATTTGTTTTAACCGTATCAAGCATTCTTTGGCTGTTATAAGGGAAAACCCTATCCTCGGCTGCGTTGCATTGTGTGATGGGACCTGGGTCTTATAACAACTTCATTTTTCTTTATTTAGCATTGCGCTGTTTGTTTTATGCACTGGTATTCTTGGGAGGAAACCCGTTCCGTGTTATACGGCGTGGTCCCTTGATTTACCTAGCTTTAAAAATAAAGATTAATAACTGTTTTAGTTCTCACACCAGTCACATGACTGACCTGGAGTTTATTGTTTTAACCTAAACTCTGGGTGCCCCTATTTTGACACGGGCAGCTAGTAGTTTTGGTTTTGCAGATTTATATTCACAGGATCCTGGTTTACAGCTGGAACGATATCCGGAAAGCTTTGTATCCGTATATCTACTTCTAGTTGTGTATTGTATTATTTTCCGCTGCTATGTATTTAAATGTAATTTAAATCTCTGATATTTCTGTGTAATATTCATTTATACTCTGTATGTTCTTGTAATCTGATGTATTGTTGTTATATACAATGAAATGTTCTTCTGTATGCGTTCTGTTGTGGCTTGTTCTCGAACTATCCGACACTTTCCTTTACGGGGAAGTTGCGGGTTTTTACACGTGGTATCAGAGCTTTGGTTTACAAAGCAGAGAACAAGGCACATTAGAACCATACGAAAGAATTCATCAGATATTGGGTTAGTAATATCCAATTGGAATGACTCGTTAGAGATAGGATCAGTAGTATCCTAGAACGAGTGTGAAGAGTATATTTTTCAAATGAAAACATTCTTTGTTTTGAAAATTTAAATCAACTATTCGTATTTGATTATTTATTTATATTGATTTGGACAATGCAGTATATAAAGATTTTGGGTATACGTCTGATCCACATGTATTCGAAGTTTTAATATACTGGATAGATATAGATTCACACTCTAGTCGCCCGAAGATGATTCTGATGATTGTAGCTACATCATCAGAATTAGTGTTCGAGTGTTGAAGGTGTGATTTTCTATATATTTCCATTAGGCTGGTGTGAGAACCAAAACTTATATATAGTTAGAACACATTGTTGTGAATTGGCATCAAAAACATGATTTTTTGTATATGTATCAAAATTATGAATTTGAAACTCTAATTCACTAATTGATTGATGTTTTGTGTTATTTGTTTATTTGTTTGCTAATTTTGAACCATTATGCCTAATAGCATCAAATAATGAATTATATTGAGAATTGGTCGCATTTGCTTGCATATACTTGTACTTACATTGAACAGGTCATAGCAAGGAGGCTAGAGCAGAGAATAAAATTTGTTTGCCCGACAAATAGGTACATGTTTACTACATAATTTCCTGTTTTGTTTGGGTGATGATGATTTTGTGAGCCTATTGGCTAGCCGCTTGGCTTTTTCGTTTTCTTTTTGAGATCTGAAGGACCGGGGAAGCTATTTGAAATTCCCCGATGCTCCCGGTGCAGGGGAGGTTATGGCGAAATTTTTCAAAAATTTAGGGTGTTAGCCAAATTTTTGAAATTTTGAAAATTCTCAGAAACTGAAAAGTTGGAGAATGGAAGCCAGATCGAGTGTAGAGCTTATTAATCAAACCACTTTCGACTTTGTTCCTTTTCGGGGACGAAAAGTTTTAATTGGGGGAGATTGTAATAACCCGAAAATCTGGGCCAGTTTAAAATTTTTATTTTGGCAATTTTAGCGAATTTTGTTTATTTAAAATGAATTATTTTAAATATATCGACGAGAAAATTTATTTTTAATATAATTCGAACGTTTATATTATACGCGTCGTCGTTAGAATATAAATATTTATATATAATTATAAATAGAATTGAAAATGGCACGGTAGTTCGATAATTCGATTTCAAACTTCAATTGAATGTACCGGGTGCAAAACAATCCGGATTTTAGTGAAACCACAAATAATGGAATCTAATTTACAATGTCTTTCCAACGAATCCAGCAAATCAAAATTTCATAGCGAGAATAAAAAGATATGTCCAGTTGAAAATTCTGAATAGTCGCTATGGAATTCAGGCCCTTAAAAATAGCCATTTTGCAAATGACCTCGGATCTCGACGAAACCAGTTTTGTTGGGTCCGTGGTGTCAAGTTATTGCTAGATTCCAAATTTCATAATTTTCTGAATCAATATGTGAGCGTGGCAAGGGAAAACGTGTTTGACCAGTTTCAGTTGATTTTAATCGACTGGAAATTGGCCATTTTTCAAACGATCTCAGAATTCGACGAAACTAGTTTTGTTAGGACCGTATCGTCAATACGAAGCTAGAAAATATTTTTCGAGAATTTTTAGAGTTAGTATGTGACCCCGGTAATTTGAAATGTACGTTTAAAATTCAATATAGCGATTTAAATGTAAATTCAACGGAAACTAATCGAGACGATCAAATCAGCTTGCGATACATATCCCATTGTGTTCGGAATGGGGGTAAAACGTTAGAGACGATAGGCGGTGGGCCTCGTTTCGAGGTCGTATGTAAAAGTCAACCTTTTCAAATTGAATAAATAAATAAAAAAAAAAATATTTCCTCCTCTCTACATACCCTGGCCCCCCCTAAATTTCATTCAGTCGAAAATTAAATAAAAAAGAAAAAGAAAAAAACCTAGATGCAATCGCCCGCCGCCCCTCGCCCTGTCGCCGCCGCACCTCAGGCGCGAGGCCCCCCTCCTCTGGCCAGCGATCGCGCGCCTCCCCCCCCATCGTTCTTCTTCCCCTCCGCATCGCGCAGCGCGACTTCATCTGGACCCCCCCCCCCTTCGAGCCGCCAGCCACCGCAGGCCCCA
This sequence comes from Allium sativum, assembly GCA_030737875.1. Taxonomy (NCBI): domain Eukaryota; kingdom Viridiplantae; phylum Streptophyta; class Magnoliopsida; order Asparagales; family Amaryllidaceae; genus Allium; species Allium sativum. The sequence continues at coordinate 151,194,720 of CM060923.1, forward strand.
CCTCCGACATCCGAGCCCCTCCTCGCGTCAGAGCCCCCCTACCTCGGCAGCACTTCAAAATTCTCCCCCCTCCCCTGTAAGTTTTTTTATTTATTTATTTTATTTTTATTTTATTTAAAACATAAAAGAAAACTGTTTTTTTTATTATGTTAAAACTGTTTTTTTATATTATGTAAAAAAAACTGATTTTTATGATTTTAAAAACTGATTTTATCTTATTTTTAAAAACTGAAAACTTATTTTGATTTTAAAAACTGATTTTATCTTATTTTTAAAAACTGAAAACTTATTTTGATTTTAAAAACTGATTTTTATGATTTTAAAAACTGATTTTATCTTATTTTTAAAAACTGAAAACTTATTTTCATTTTAAAAAACTGAAATTAATGTTTTAGGAAAATAAAGAAAAAGATTGAATTTTTATAAAGAAAAAGATTGAATTTTTATAAAGAAAAAGATTGAATTTCTATCACGAGAAGATTAGATTTTTCTTCGCTTAAAGAATAGATATTTCTTTGAATGAAAATAGATTTTTTTTGAAGTGGAAAATGGATTTTCCCTAGAATTGAAAAAGAGATTTTCTTTGAAATGAAAGATTAGATTTTCTTGGAATTGAAATATTTTTATGAGAATAAAAATAGGATTTTTATATATTGAACTTCGAAATAAAAATATGATTTTTATATATTGAACTTTGAAACAAAATTCGATTTTTATATATTGAATAGCGTAGTAAAAATTCGATTTTTATATATTGAACTTCGAAATAAAAATATGATTTTTATATATTGAACTTTGAAATAAAAATATGATTTTTTACATATGGAATAGCGAAGTAAGAATTCGATTTTTACATATGTAGTGAATGCGGGCGACGAAGGTAACAAAAAGGCGAGTTGGCGAAGATTTCCTGCATTGGAGTTGCCGTGAAGTTGGATAGCTATCGGTGAGAACTTCTCACCTTTCAATTTAATTTTCTAGTTATATATATATATACTAGGATGCAGACGGTGCTTAGTAGCACCCGACACAATCGTCCACAGACCATGGACTTGTTTGTTTGGTTGCGTTGATTAGTTGGATGATTTGATTTGAAATTGAATTGTTTGGTGAAATAAATTGATATGATTGATGTGTGAATGGCGTGGGCCTTCACTAGACCGGGGATAAGGCTAGGCCTCGTCCCGTTTCTAGTATCGTGCCGTTATGCCGCCGAAATTTTCTAAAATATGTTAGAAAATAAAAATATCATTTTATTGTGTAAATGAATTGAATAGAAATTCATAGGTTGAAATAAAATGTTTTATCGTTAGAAATATAATTTTTAATGTGAATGTGAATGTGAATAAATAAATATTCATTTACAAACCAGACGGTTTGTTTATGTACACCTATTTGAAAGACATTGATTGGGTCGATAAATTTTACACATCGCCCAATTGCACAAATAAAATCTGTGTTTGATTGTTTGAAACCCCACACGGGTGTTGGGATGAAATTTGAAGTTCACTCATCCTGATTGATTAAATATGTCGATCGATTGATTGACAGGCTGTTATAAGCGTTGAATATCTATATTTGATGCTTATACAGTGTAGTGCACTTTGGTTGATGGTTGATTATTTTCAATGCTATTATATACATGTGTTGTATGAAAATCCATATAATTAATTTTATATGGTGATTGATTGGGCCTCATTCTAGTTTTGAAAAAGAAATATTTGAAAAAGAAATATTTGAAAAAGAAATATTTGAAATAGAATATTTGAAAATAAAGGAATATATGAAGCCGTGTTGATTAGATTGACGCCATTTTGACGTGAACGATATTTATATCGATTTTAAAACGATTTCGAAATGAATTGAATTGAAAACGATTTCGAAATGAATTGAATTGAAAACGAATTCAAATTGAATTGAAAGTGAATTGAAATGAATTCAAATTGAATTGAAATTTGAATTGAATAGAAATGAACTTTGAAACGAATTTATAAAGAAGAATTCAATTTTGATTTGAATTGAAAAGGAAGTTGAAATCGCTTTTGAAACGATTTTAAAACTATTTATATAATTCGTTTTAAATAGCAATCGACGAAGTATATATTATATATATTATATATATAATATAATGGCCTGAATAGAACGCGCCGCGCCGCGGCAGTTCGTAAATTTCGACCACTGATTTCAAACGGACATTACGGGAGATCCGACCGTCGGATTCTCCTAAAACCAGAACCGTTGGGTTCGTATCGAAAAGAGCTTTCTAACGAATATTAGAAATTTGAAATCTAACGGTTGGATTTGGAGTTACGTCCAAATCAAATTCGAAAAAGGTCGCTGTAAGTGCAGTTCAATGGCCGTTGATGGAAATCGACTGTACGGGCCTTGATAAAATTATTAAAAATAGTAATAATTTGTGTAAAATCATAAGAAATGATTTGTGAAGGATTGGGATGAAAAACTCCATATTTGAAAAGATAAAAATAGATTTTTATCGAAATGAACTAGTTTTGAACTAGAATTAGAATTCTATTTATTTTTAAATAAATAAACTGAATTTGAAATGGTTTTGAAAATAACCAGAATTTCCAATGATTGCATTGGAATGGACTTGAATCGAAATTGTCTTCGGAATATTTCGATGTTGGATTTCGGGATTATACAGATGTTGTTATGGAAATTTGAAAGATATATATATATATATCGTTATTTCCAATACGACATTTGTTAATCGTAGAATTTGATATTGAATATAAGCCGATATATTTTCTATTCAGAGCCTTGTGTTTAATATCAAATGTGATTTGGGTTTGTCGTGAATGGTGTCTTCACTAACACTGTTCTTGAATCCAGTTGAGAAAAGATTAAATCTTTTTATTTAGATTTAATGAAGTGTACCAATTAAACAATATTTAATTGGAATTGAATTGATATTGATTCTTGGGTTTATCGTGAATGGTGTTTTTAAATAACACTCGTTCTTTAACCCGATAATCAATGAATGTGACTTTGGGTTTATCGTGAACCGTGTTTTAAATGACACTGATTCTTTAACCCAGTTAACGATTAAAACTAAGTGGAGTTTTAATGAATCTTTAATTAGATTGAAATAATCGAGAATGGAGTATCACCAGTTTTACTCCAGGCGATAGTTAAATCTTTAATTAGATTTGAACGTGAAATGGTAATTGAATTTACCGATAACACTGTGGTGTTAGATATGAAGTATTACCAGTTTTACTTCATGGGATGAATAGGTTGGGAATGGGAAATTAAAACAAATGATTACTTCGGTAAGTTTCGTTAATCCCGACTAGTTGAATCGAAATTCAAAAGTAGATTAAAGAATAAATTCAAGGAATTTATCTTTGATAAAATTAATGGGAACCTTTCCCTATGAATGTGAAATCAGAAACTAACTGTCGGTTAGCTAAGCAGAATGGTTTTCTGGATATTGATCTGATGTTGGTTTCGGCCTTCGGGGTTAATATTTGGGGAATTATTCTCTTGATTAATTTACGGTTAGTGACTGATGAATTGGAATGAGGCGTATGTTGTGTTTGTGTAACACTTATTTAAAATATACGCGAGTTATTCGGAAAGACCGGGTTTATCCCATTCTGAATAACTGATACGACGATAAGTCGAAGATGAAGACGATGGTCGAAGACCGGAGGTCTTCACGTCGTTTGGGTAATTACTGATGATCTTGATTGGGCTGTACACCCAAGAAGATGGAAACAGTTAGTGATCGTCCAGACGTACTTGGAGATCGATGGATATGCGGGGTACTAGGTGCCTCCGGTTTCGTTCAGACCCAGAACGGACTTGTAAATGGACTGTGTGTCTGACATTGGATTTTAGTCCGTGTGATTGATCTCTATTAAATATATATCTGTTTGGCGGCGGAGAATTTATTCTCTTGCTTAACGCCCTTCTCTGAGACGTACGAGCTCAGGGGTTATATATTGATGGATATCAATCGCATGGAGTGAATTGCCTGTGTGGCATGCTAAGATGCAAATGATCAAGACTTCTGTTGAAAAGCAAAGTCTTGTGGTGATGATCGAAGCACGGCCTTTGTGGCGTAGCTTTGTGTAACGTTGATTCGCGAGTATCACACCCGGTATGAATCAAAAACGGGAGACAGACATCAGGGAGGACATGCGTTTCTTTCTAGTTAGGAGTGGCGTCAGTGCTTGAACTGGCTGACGAGTTTGACTCATGTGGATGTTACTTATTATTACTTGCTGAAAAGCGAGGCGCCTCGTGATATCGGTTTCGGCCGATGCTTCTGGTCGGCTGACGGGCCAGATTTACACCCCATAGGGTGGGGAAACGTAGTGTTCAGGCATAATAATCCACATCGGTGGACCGGCCCTGACGATCCAAGGCTTGCATGCGCGCTTGCCTGAGGGGCGGACTAGAGCGTCTCGAATCGGAGAGGATCTTGCCCCTAGCCTCGGTTCATACCATAAATGATAACCCAACTTCCAATATGACATTTGCGGTTTTATTTGTATAACCTATATATGGCGACATAGTGGTATGGGGCATTCATGCCGCCTATGATTGATACTTATGATTTGAAGTTGTTTTATACACTATGCACTTATAATAGTATCAAACGATTTGTTTTAACCGTATCAAACATTCTTTGGCTGTTATAAGGGAAAACCCTATCCTCGGCTGCGTTGCATTGTGTGATGGGACCTGGGTCTTATAACAGCTTCATTTTTCTTTATTTAGCATTGCGCTGTTTGTTTTATGCACTGGTATTCTTGGGAGGAAACCCGTTCCGTGTTATACGGCGTGGTCCCTTGATTTACCTAGCTTTAAAAATAAAGATTAATAACTGTTTTAGTTCTCACACCAGTCACATGACTGACCTGGAGTTTATTGTTTTAACCTAAACTCTGGGTGCCCCTATTTTGACACGGGAAGCTAGTAGTTTTGGTTTTGCAGATTTATATTCACAGGATCCTGGTTTACAGCTGGAACGATATCTGGAAAGCTTTGTATCCGTATATCTACTTCTAGTTGTGTATTGTATTATTTTCCGCTGCTATGTATTTAAATGTAATTTAAATCTCTGATATTTCTGTGTAATATTCATTTATACTCTGTATGTTCTTGTAATCTGATGTATTGTTGTTATATACAATGAAATGTTCTTCTGTATGCGTTCTGTTGTGGCTTGTTCTCGAACTATCCGACACTTTCCTTTACGGGGAAGTTGCGGGTTTTTACAGACACTCTAGCAAATGCCTCAGGATTACACACTGTGGGGCAACCATTGGATGTGGTTTGGCCGGTCTACACATACTTTAGTGGATTAGTTATTCTTGAACACACGTTTCCCGGTCCTATCGGACCTATCCATCGGCTCCGTAGTAACCGATATATACAAGGCGCCTTGCTATCCATCATCGACATAGGTAAAAAATATAAATGTCTAGGCTCCATACCATGACACCACCCATAGCTAGAAAGAAACGTCGTGCATGCCCAACGGTCCGATCCCGTTTTAAACTCATAACGAGGTGTGAGGCTCGCGAGTTAACGCTATACACAAAGCTATGCCATTTAAGGCCATGATTTGATCATCAACCGCAAGACTCTGCTTTTCAACAGAAGCCTTAATCATTTGCATCTCAGCATGCCACACGGGCAATTCGCGCCATGCGACTGATGTTTATCGATATATAACCTCTGAGCTCGTACATCTCAGAGAAGGGTGTTAAGCAAGAGAATAAATTTTCCGCCACCAAACAGATATATATTTAATAGAGATCAATCAACACAGAATAACATCCAACGTCAGACACACAATCATTTACTAGTTTGTTTTGGGTCTGAACGAAACCGGAGGCACCTTATTCCTCATCCCATATGTCCAATACAGGAGAGAGGTCCTCGCATATCCAGTCGATCTCCAAGTACGTCTGGACGATCACCACTTATTACCTTGTCTTGGGTGTACCGCCCAATCAAGACACCAGTAATGATCCAAACGATGTGAAGAACTCCGGTCTTCAACCACCATCTTCATCGTCGACTTATCGTCGAATCAGTTATTCTAAATGGGTATGAACCCGGCCTTTTCGAATAACTCGCGTATATTATAAACAAGTGCTACACAAACACAACATACGCCTCATTCCAATTCAGAATATTCCTTTATTCAAATATTCACATCATTAGGGAATGGTTCCCATTAATTTTATCAAAGATAAATTCTTTAAATTTATTCTTTAATCTTCCTTCATATATCAATTCAAATCAAATTAAGGTTTATCCAAACTAGTCGGGATTAGCGCACCTTAACGAAGTAATCATTTGTTATCTATTTACCAATCCCAACCTATTCATCCCATGGAGCAAAACTGGTAACACTCCATATCTAACACAACGGTGTTAGCGGTAAATTTAATTACCATTTCATGTTCAAATCTAATTAATGATTTAACTATCGCTTGGAGCAAAACTGGTGATACTCCATTCTCGATCATTTCCCAAATTTGATAATTTAAATTATCACATTCACATTTCAGTCTAATTAAAGGTTCATTAAAACTCCACTTAGTTTTAATCTTCCCAAAAATCAATATTAATGATTATTTAACTTTGGGAAATCAAACATGCCGCATTGACAATCTACACCGTACCATTGATTTCCACCGATATATAACCTCTAAGCTCGTACGTCTTAAAGAAGGGTACTACGCAAAAGAACAAATTCTCCGCCACCAAACAAATATATATTTAGCAGAGATCAAGAATAAAGTTTGAAATACAATGTTAGACATGTAATCCTGTCTTTAACTGGGTTAAAGAACTAATGTCGTTTAAAACACAATTCACGATAAACCCAAAATCACATTCCATTAATTATGGAATCTTCACGGAAAATAAACCAATATATAATCGATATCAATTCCCGTATCCGACTAATAATATAAATGGAATAACGACAAAGCCTTTTAAATTCCATATATATTAACAGTCTTCCTCCACAGAAGCTCACTTCGATTATTACCAAATCGAATTCCATTCCATTCCAATTTATTGTATTAAATTGGAAAACTTTACTTTGGAAAAATTTCCTTTTAATCTTAATAAAAAGATTTATGAATTCCAAATCACATTTCACTGTTAATTGGGTTAAAGAACGAATGTCATTAAAAACACAGTTCACAATAAACCCAATGATCCAATTCTTTTATTCAATTCCAATTAAATATTAATTAATTGGAAAACTCCACTAAATCTTAAATTAAAGATTTATTCTTTTCTCAACTTGGTTTAAGAACAGTGTTATTTAAGACACCGTTCATGACAAACCCAAAATCCCATTTGATATTAAATACAAGGCTCTGAATAGAAATTATATCGGCTTATATTCAATATCAAATTCTGAAACCAACAAACATCATGTTGGAAATAACGATATAATTATATCTTCTAAATTTCCATAACAATATCCGTATAATCACGAAATCCAACATAGAAATATTCCGAAGATGATTTCCATTCAAATCCACTCCAATTCATATATTGGAAATTCTGGTTATATTAAAACCTATTCTCAATCCAATTTATTTATTTAAAAATAATTGGATTATAATTCTAGTTAATAACTAGTTCATTTCGACAAAAATATATTTTTACCTTTTCAAATATGTAATTTTTCATCCTAATTCTTTCCAAATCATTTATTATGATTTTACAATTTTTTTTAATATTTTTAATATTTGTATTATTGCCCTTTTAGTCGATTTCCGTAAATGGTCATCGAACTGCACTTACAACGACCTTTTCCAAATTTGATTTGGACATAATTCCAAATTCAACCATTAGATTTCAAATCTCTTATATTCCTTGGAAAGCTCTTTTCGATACAAACCCAACGGTTCCATTTTTAGGAGAATCCGACGTTCGGATCTCCCGTAATATTAATTCGACGTCAATGGTCGAAATTCGCGATCGGTCGCGGCGCGTTCCATTCAGGCCATTATATTATATATTATATATAATATATAATATATATTTCGTCAATTTCCATTTAAAATGTATTTTATAAATAGTTTATAAGGTCGTTTTAAAACGATTCTAGCTTCATTTTCAATTTTAAATCAAAATTGAATACTCCTTATCTTTATAATATATAAATGATAATATTTTCAAATATCAGAATTTGAAATCATTTCTTTTTCGATATTCATTATAAAAATGAATAAAATCGATATAAATATCGTTTGCGTTAAAATGACGCAAAGATAATCAACACGGCTTCACACATTTCAATATTTTCGTGTCATCCCAAATCGGACATCAAAATCATATTTTAACCCTTTACAAAATATTATTTTAAAATACTCATTATTCATTATTTTAAAATATTCATTAATTTAAAATATTCGTTCTTTCTGAATTGGAATCAAACACAGTCAATTACCATATAATGTTATTTATATGGATTTCATACACACATGTACACAACGATAATCAAACACAGTTAACTATCATCCAGAGTGCATAACACAACTGCATAAGCATTAAATATAAATAATTAACGCTTACAACAGCCTGTCAACCAATCGATTGACATACAACTAAACAATTGGGATTAGTGTACGTCAATTATCATCCCAATACCCGTGTGGGGATTCAACCATCAATTAATAATTATTATTTGTGCACTTGGGTGATGTGTAAAAATTATCGTCCCTATCGATATTACAAAAACAAGCGAGCATAAACAAGTTATCCGACTTGTAAATGGATGGGTGAACTTATTTTTAACTATCCAATAATTATTTTATTTATCGCCGTTATTAGCTAAAAATAATATTTTCAACTAACTAAATTTTCCTAACACTTTTTAGAAAATTTCGGCAGCATAACGACGCGATACTAGAAACGAAATAAGGTCTAGCCTTATCCCTCGCCTAATACTGGCTCGGGCCATGCACAAACCAATTCCAATCAATTCCCAATTAATCCACTAGCAATTTTACAATCATAATCAAATCACGTAGAACATCCAAATAAATAAATACTCAACTACCCGAAATGCCATTTATGGCGTCATAAGTGGCAATTTGCGGAGTATGAAATCCGTGTGTCGGTAATATCCATACATCGCTTTCAATTATGTGATTGTGTGAATTCGAGCGTTGAACTCCATATATTTCAAATCACATAATATGGTTTGTACAATAAATAGTGTCGGGGGCTTCTAAACCCTATCTGCAACCTAGTATATATTTTAACTGTAAATTAAATTAAGTGAGGAGTTCTCACCTTTGGTTTCCACTCTGTCATTCTTTATTTGAACGGTTTGGATTTGTTACAGCGCGTTGTGTCCTTCACCATGTTTCCAACGAGATCTGTTTCACGCAATTTATATTAAAAAATCATACTTTTAACAAAGATATATATCTAAAAATCCCATTTTTATAACGCTATCCATACAATAAAAATCAAAATTTTATAATGCTCTTCATATAATAAAAATTGTACTTTTATAATGCTCTTCATATAATAAAAATCATATGCTATCATATAATAAAAATCATATTTTTATACTAATGCTATGTATATAAAAATCATATTTTTATTCTAAAATCATTTCTATAAAAATCATTTTTTTATTCTAATGGCATATATAATTAAAAATCATATTTTTACATAATTAAAAATCATATCTTTTTATAATTAAAAATCATGTCTTTTTATAATTAAAAATCATGTCTTTTTATAATTTAAAATCATGTCTTTTTATAATTAAAAATCATGTCGTTTTATATTTCTACTCAAACAATAAAACTCATATTTTTAACATGCCATTCAAATAATAAAAATCATATTTTTATTCATGGTTATGTAAATAAAAATCATATTTTTATATAAATAAAAATCATAACTTTGTATATATATAAGTCAATTTTTTAAACAATGCTTTTCATTTATATATGAAAAAAATCGGATTAAAAAAACAATGCTTTAGTATAAAAAAATAAAAAGGCTCCCTGTTTTTTTCAGAGGGGGTAGAGCTCGCGATGGCGCGAGGGCTTGTTGAGGTGGTGGTGCTGCGCTGGCCGGCGGTGGGCCAAGGGAGATCGGCGCGGCTGTTTGGATCAAGGGGTGCGGGTTTCAAGGGGTTGGGTTGTGCGGTTTGAACTTGAGAAGGAGGAGAGAGGGAGGAGCTGATGGGGGTGCGATCGTCAGCCAGAGGAGGGAGTACGGTGGTGGCGTCACAGCGGAGGAGGGGGCGCGACGAGGTACATCGTCGAGCGGTTTTAGGTTTAGTTTATTTTATTTTATTTAGATTTTGAACTGATGACGGGGAGAGAGAAATAAGGGAGGGGGTAGGTTTATATAAATTTTAACTATTGTTTATTTAAATTTTGAATTCCATAAAGTAACTTTTTCATTCAATCTTCAAATCAAGCCCAACGACTATCGTGCCTATCTAAATACCCCCATTTCTGACACAATGGGATATGTCCCTTAAGCCAATTCGACCGTTTTGATCAGTTTTCGTCAAAATTAAAATATAAATTAGTATAACGTTCAAAATTGATTTCAACGTACATTTTAATTTACCAGGGCCACATACTGACACCAAAAATTCTAGAAAAATAAATCTAGCTATGTTTTGACGATACGGTCCTGACAAAACTAATTTTGTCGAATTTGGAGACCGTTTGAAAAACGGTCATTTTCCAGTCGATTAAATTCAAACTGAATTGACCAAACACTTTTAAATTCACCATGCTCACATATTAATTCCAAAAATTATGAAAATTTGATTCTAGCAATAATTTGACAATCCGGGTCCAACAAAAGTGGTTTCGTTAAAAACAGAGGTCGGTTGCAAAATGGCTATTTTTAAGGGCCATATATTATATAAAATATACATAAGTTCCATAGCGTCTATTTCAAATTTTAAACTAGACATAACTTTTTATTCCCATTATGAAATCTAGATTTTTCACATTCGTTAGAAAGATTTAACTAAACAGATTCAAATATTTCTTATTTTACTGAAATCCGATTTATTTTGAATCCTATACATTCATTTGAAATTTAAAACTGAATTTTCAAACTACCGCGCCATTTCAGGCCCGTTTTATAATAAAAATAAATTTATTCGTTCTAATTTTGATTAAAATAAATTTTTAGTCATTATTATTTAAAATAAAACATTTTAAATACTCAAAATCCATTAAAATAGCCAAAATAATTTTTTTAAATTGGTTCAGAAATTCCGGGTTGTTACATACACACCCGAAGATTACTTCTCGGAATATTTAAGACTCTTTCTTCCAAATGTTCTCTGAGCGAACCTCTGAGAAACACACACATAATCTATGGTTGCTTGATCGCTTTCAGTAATATTTGGATAGGTTGACACTATACACATGTATGGTCTTTGGATGTTTTGTGATGCTTTCGTTGGATGACCCTTAAGTAACCTTCTATATTTCTTCCATGGCTTTTATCAGTGCATTTTATTTAGCTATGACATTCTTTAATAACTCTTAGTTAAAGATATGGTTCTTTGACATGAATTTCTGATTTATGCTTTACCCAAGTATGAATCTTGAGGCTTCCATATGATTTCTGATTTGTGCTTTACCCAATTATGAATCTTGGGGCTTCCATATGATTTCTGGTTTATGCTTTACCCAAGTATGCATCTTGGGGTTTCCATATGATTTCTGATTTATGCTTTACCCAGTTATGAATCTTGGGGTTTCCATCTGATTTCTAATTCCTATTTACCCAAGTATGAATCTTGGGGTTTTTACTAATTCCAGTTTGCAGGGTTTTAACCTTGTATCATAAGTACTCAGCTTGGCATTTCTAGTCTCTTACTAGAAAACTCTAAGCAAAGGTTATGGTGTCCTGGTGCCTAACGAAGGGAAGTTTCTGACCTTATGTTATTCTTATCCCAAATCCTGTTGCTATAGGCTTGGATTAAAAAAAATGTTTCACATATTATAAGTGAAATATCACTCACTATGCAAGTCATGTTACTTTTATTCACACATTATATTCCTCAATGTTGAACATTTGATTGCAAATATCAAAATGTAAATTTTGGATTTATTATATCACACTTTCAAGAATGAATTCTTGATAATTGAATGTTTAAGTAACAATAATAATGCTCATCCAGTATTGTTAGAAGAATGTTGTGCTTTAAATCACACCGCATGAATACATGTTTGAATTTCCACACTACGTCCACAAAAAGTTCATAACTTTGGCTTCATGTCAGGCCTAAGTTGATTGAGGAAATTTTATGCTTCCCCTTATATCATTACTGTTGGTTATACAAAACTATTACCAAATATTTTTGTTGGTTCTTCAGTAATAGGCAAGCTGTGCAGGAGCCAAAGGATTTTGTCCTAAAGAACAAAATCTTCTTTATACTAAATGGGGGCTAACTGTTAACACCGAAATTCGCACTGCCCGAATATAAAGAAGAAGAAGCTCCAATACCAGAAAGTATAAAAGGAAAAGCCTTGGATACACCTATGTCGACACCGAAAGAAGGAGATAAAATCTTATTTTTCCTACAAATTTTGATTGGTGAGAGATTCAGACTTGAAACCACTTCCATTGGATTCAGATGATGGTTTCCCATTCCGTAAAGTGGTCACATTAAATAAACGAATGTACCGTTTGGGAATAATGGCTAAAACAAGTTTAACAACGGTTGGTGACGAAAGGCCGGTGACCGTAGATGTTGACGAAAGGCTGTTGACGAAAGGATGACGACGAAAAGCTGTTGACAAAAGGCTATTGACGAAAGGTTGTTGACAGAAGGCTAGTGACGAAAAAATGTTGACGAAAGGTTGATGACGAAAAGCTATTGACGAAAGGTTGTTGATGAAAGACGGTTGACGAAAAGCTGATGACGAAAAGCTATTGACAAAAGGATATTGATGAAAGGCTAGTGATGAAAGGCTAATGAAGAAAGACTGGTGACAAAGGCTATAGACGAAGGGCTTATAACGAAAGGGTTAAAGCCGGAAAAAGACAAAAACGACAACAGAAGGCTGTAGGAAACAGGAGAAAGCCAGAAAAAGACAAAGAACGGGACCAGAATGGTACAAAAAGCTGGAGAAAGGCAGAAAAAGACAAAAAGCAAAAAACGAGAACAAAAAGGTGACACCAAAAAAAGCAACCAAAAAAAGAGCGGGAAAAAGAAGCAGCAAAAAGGAGCCCAAAACCTCTATAAATAAGACCCCAAGGGTCACATTTTGAGGGACTTTTTCTCCTCATTCCACAATATTCCTCTCTTATTCTAGAGAGTAAACCCAAATTTGTAAATCAATTTAGTAATTTCTTATGTAACCTCCTCCATGAATAAAATCATCAGAGTCCTTAAAGTGGATGTAGGTTCAAGTTGATCCGAACCACTATAAATTGTGTGTTCTTACTTTTTCCGCATGCTATGCTACTTTTCAGTATATTTTTTTCTGCATTTTGCTATGCGGTTGGATCATCCGAATATTCCTGCTCAAGCCGTTAGGTTCTTAGATACCTGACACTTTCTCCATAGTCCATTTCCATAGACCTCTCTTCAGTGTTGACGGAAAATATCATTAACACTAATGCTAATGGTAATGATGTTACAAACCACAATTGTCAAATGATAAATATTATTTGATTTGAGTCATGTATGCCTCCTCATATTAATCTGGAATATATAGTCATGAGTGCAGCAAGCCTTGAAAAAATGAATCATTAGGATAAGCTTCCATGGTTGCAGGTACAAGTTTTCTACACATTTCAAAATATGAATTGTTAAGTGGAATAGTTTTCCTTAAAAAAATTGATGAGAGCTCAAAATATTTTTGATTGGGTGGTCTCAGATGTATTTTCCTTCATACATGCCTTTAAATTGAAATGTGATTTGAGTTTCAATCAATATTTGTATTTGTCTTTTAAGTAAAATGAATTTCTGTGCACTAATAGTTCTAGTACATGCTTTAGGTACATGCCATTTTCAGATGTACGGATGGTTTCAAATACTGAATTGGTTTGGAATGTTGCAGGCTTTGAAGGTGGAAGAATTCTAGTGTACTAATTTCTTGAGTATCCGAGTCTAATTCCAAAGCATTTGAGCATGCATGGCTTTATGTAAATATAAAGTGTTTATATTTGATGAAGCTGTACGGAATCCGTGAGATAAGAAAGCATGTCAGATTTTGAAGATGATGGGTACAAACATATGTTGTGTTGGATGCTACTGCTATAGAAAACACCATCACCTTGAATCCTAGTAAGGAATGGGCAATAATTTTGGATACTTTTGCTGTTACTTCTAGTCACTGCACTGGGCAGTTGGATCCTCAAAAAGTTCGTTTGTAGTTGGAACAAACTACACGGTAGCAACTCTACTTACCACTTTGGACATAGCCTTGGTCTCATACCCAAATCATCGAATCCAAGTTAATCCTCATAAGAAATTTTTTCATTGGTGCAAACTGGTAATGCAACAGCATAATTGAAGAAGTGAAGAAAATCGTAAGCATGCCGAATGATACCAAAGTACTATCACAAGATGTTGTTGAGGTGGTTGTAAGTCCGCTCTTTGTTTTACTTCCATTTGTTAAGGAGTCACTATGGCCTAGTTTTATGTTGCTACACAAAATTGCCGGGTTAGGAAAGGTGGTGCCTTCACCGGTGAGGTTAGCTCTGAAATGCTTGTCAATCTAGGTATTCCGTGGGTTATTCTTTGCCATTCTGAAAGAAGAGCATTGCAAGGTGAATCTAATGAGTTTGTTGGTGATAAAGTAGCATATGTACTCTCTCAATCTGTGAAGGTAATTACATGTGCTGGCGAAACACTTGAACAGCGGGAAGCTGGTTCGACTATTGATATCGTTGCTGCTCAAACAAAAACTGTTCCTGATCGAATTAAAGACTGGACCGATGTTGTGATCGCTTATGAACCAGTTTGGGAAATTGTAACTAGAAAGGTTGCATCACCAGCACAAGCGTAGGAAGTGCATGATGGACTAAGGAAGCGGCTTCCCCAAAATGTGAGTGCTAAGGTTGCAAGCATTATGGTGATAGGTTCTGTAAATTTACACATGCATGTTATCTAAAGAAGATGATCCCCTCTTGTGCGTGGTAGTTATAACGTGGAGATTAAGTGTATAAACAAGTTGTTTAGCCTGATACTGTGATGGTTCCGACTGTAGTTTCATACATGAAAATCAGCTTGCATTGAATTGAAACACGTTGCGAAAGATGGGAGACAGAATTGCGTTTGAACTTAACGAATCCAGTGAATTATGTTATAAACTGAGTATATTAGGGTCTGTGGCTCTTGTACTTAACTTGGATTTTATTATTTTTATTGTTAAGGATAATGGACTAGAAATGGTAGTTATTTGAAGGTATAAGGGATTGACTGTTAGATGCGGTGAACATTTGTATATGTGATTGTACATATCTGGGTACTTTATATAATATGTGTGCAATAAAAGAACTCATTTTCAAATACAGACATACAATCTTATATACACACATACATTTTTATAATGGGAAGGGTATTTGAAACCAAAAATTAGATACAACCGAGAAGATACTAATTCTGAGTCATTGTAGAAGTTTGTCCTTGTATGAGGAGCGGAAATCATGGGATATGTAACACCCCACCTCCGTTAAGGTCACTCACAAAGGGAATGCCTTAACTTTGGTGGAGCATTTTAATAAACAGAACAGAAACTTACAAGACAGATAAAATAGTACTTGAGAAATTTATAACTTTTTTACAACAGAAACCGAAATAAGCTTGGTTACATCCTTTCAAATCACAATATCAGAAATCAGGTACAAAATATCAGTCTTGTACAAAAGCCTTCAGAATGCATAGTTTAAAATCATAATCCCCACAGAAGAAGACAAGCCATACTTTAAGCACTTCAAGCAGAAGGAATCCGGATCAAGCTAGAGTATTCCCTCCTTAGAAAACTTGGGGGGGGGGGGGAATACGGAAGAAAAGGAGGCGAAACAACAAGGTTCAGACACAAAGTCTGGCAAGTCCAGTGACTTTCAGCATATGAAAAGATAATAATAATAATGACATGAAAGCAAAACTGGATAAGAGATGGCAGTAACATGAGCAGTAGATATACTTAGGTTAAACAGCAGAAACAGAATGATGTAGACTAAGCCATGCTTCTTATTCATATCTTACTTCTCTGCACTAATACTAGGATAACAGGAATAGGTGTCACCCTAATGTCTAAACTGAAACAGAAACAGGTACAAAATAATTTCCACACAAGCAGAAAGCTAATAATGGGCCTTTACCACCCTAACAGAAACAGACAGAAGCAGAATGCTGATAATGGGCCTTTACCACCCGAGCAGAAACAGACTGAAACAGAATATTAAAAATGGGCCTTTACCACCCGAATAGACGGTACCACGCAGAAACAGACGGGTGTTGCCACCCAACAGAAACAGATGGTACCAACAGAAACAGACAGAACTTAGTGTACCCTAAAACCCAACCCCAAGCGATCGGCTCTCTAATACATAAATACCCTGTGTCGGCCCCATAGTAGGGTGTATCACTCCCTAAAGTGACAACCAATTGGCTTAGACCTATTTACATATGTCACGGCGTCTTACATCCTCAGAGGTAGACCGGGATCCATGCACGCACATGACCCGGTTGGAACGCACCATCAACACCCCTCGCCATTATCAGAATGAACCGCTTATAATTAGTTCAGTAAGCGTGCCCGGAGCCTACCTACTGTTGGGTCAAAGTTTTGATACGAGAAAGGGTTACTGATTAATATGGGTCCAAAACAACAGATGACACAAGTAATTCCCTTCCTATCCTTGTGTCCCCATACTAACATATTTCAGACTAACTTGTTTACAAGTTCAGACATACAGAATTCATATGAACTAGTTCACAGACAAGTTTTCAGACTAACGGATCAGATATACAGATTTAACCAACTTACCGATTAACCAGTTACAGATTAACAGACTTACAGATTTGTCTAACTTTGTATTTGGGCCTACAGATTCACGGAACAGATTTATTAAATTCATCAGTCTAGTGGGTTTAACCCTATCCGCCCAACACGTTTTAGACATCATATTTATCTCAGATTTTCATTAATTAAATATTAATGCCCAGACCTCTCACATTAGACTGACAGTTTGTGGCTACTGGTTAGGCCGGTTGTTTCCGGGCAGATTTCTACCGCAAATTGAGTCTAACCTCGGGTTTCAAGCACGTTATGACTAACTTCTCACATTAGAACCTATTGTTTGCGGCCACTGGATGTGCCGGGCGGTTCCGGGCAGAATAACGCCGCAAACTCATTCTAATATCGAGTTAGCCATGTGTATCTTTGCGGCCAATTAATTAATAATTTACCATTTATGCCCACGCCTAATATACATGTCAATTATTCATAGCTAATTCAGATTATGTCAATAACAGACTGAATATATCAACTTAACAGACATAGCAGATAACAGATTTAGGCGACTTAACGGATTCAGCAGATTAAGCAAACTAGCTGATTTAGCAGATAACAGATTAGGCATCTCAACAGATTTAGTTTAGCAGATTTGGCATTTTCAACAGACTTAGCAGATGACAGATTTGGCAGATGAACAGATCTAGCAGACTAGGCAGTAGAGCAGAACTAGCAGATTAAGCAATATAATAGAACTAGCAGATTAGGCAAATATAGCAGAACTAGAAAATTAGGCAAATATAACAGATTTAATCATTCCTTAAAGTTTCACAAACATATCTTGCCTAATTATAAATCTTGCCTAAGTTCACATGCATAAATAATAGTCATGATTCACAATATGATCATATACCCCATATTTGCATTAAATTTACATAGCACAGATTATGGTCATAATTTACCATATATCATATGTTTCAATTTTTTATTAAACTTGCATAGTACAGAAGATCCATATATAAATTATACCAAATATAGCCATCGATTACTATGCATGTCATATATTCCAAAGATCCCTCACCTATGTTTATTTACATTTAATAGATATCCTAATTTAATGTAAATCTTTATACCTAAGCCATATTCTCTTTATCTCAAGTCATATGTTCAATACAGTCTATATTTATGTCCTATTATATGCCTTTTTATGTCGTGTCCTCAAATCATATGTTCAATACCCTTTATGTTATAAATATAACATGTCCAGTCATATGTCTCAGATTTATGTTCTAGCTACAGTCCATGTTCTTTCCTCAAATCAGTCACCTATTGGTCATGCCCAATTTATGCATCATTCATTTTGTTGTCCCAAACATTTTTGCGTATGTTAATCTCTTATGAGATCGGCTCAGGCTCGTGGTAGCCTGGCTATAGAACAGAAAGCAGAAAGAAATACAGAATAAGGTAGATCTAAATAGAACAGAACATATATAATCTCAGATTCAGATTTACAATTCATGTCATAATCAAAATTAACTTTTATATCGGAAAATAACTGTACTTTCCTTGATTGGATTAAAGAAAGAACTTTAATTGTTGTAGAATCGTTGCAGAAGCTTTAATCTCTAGTTTGAATTGAGTTGCTTAGGTTGATGTTGATTAGCTTCTAGTTTTGATTCCAGCAGAGAAGCGACACCATTTTTATTTTTATTTAGAACAGAGGTAGAGTAGAAGCAGAATATAATTGTGTGTGGAGAAGGCTAGAGTTGGGGCTGTTTAAATAGGTTTAGGCAGATGAATCTAGGCAGAAAACGAGACCAGATACATAAGAATGCACCCAGGCCCAAAACCAGGTTCGGGGACCAGGTCGTCCCCCAGGTCGACTGCCCAGTCGACCTGGTGGGGGGGGGGTCGACTCCCCAGTCGACCTGGGTACTGGGGGGTCGACTACCCAGTCGACTTGGGTCCTGGGCGGGAAATTTCCCGCCCAGCCCGCTTCTGGGTTTGAATTCGAATTTTGAGCTGTTTTTTATTCTGAAAATTCCTGAAACTTCGGAGGGTCATATCTCCCTCATACGGACTCCGATTCTTGCAAACTCGGACTCGTTTCCAAGTAGAATTCCGAGACGAACGCAATGGCGCAACCCATTTCCCTTGATTCTTATTTTAAAAATTAATTATCCTCGGATTTGTTACTTATACGTTCACAGAAAATACGGGGTGTTACATTCTCCCCTCCTTAAAGGATTTCGTCCCCGAAATCTTCAAGTTAAGAAGAATGTGTCCTACCATCCAACATCCATCTACTCAATCATAAATCACTGGCGTCCATTGTCCTTAGAAACTTCTAATGTTGTATGAGCATATGCAAAGGTGTGTGTATATGTTCCTTATCTAATGCAAAGATCAGGCGGTCCACTGCTTCAGTTGACCTCCTTAATGCGAATTATGCCGGTGCCATGAGTCCAACATGTATGCAAAATTTCCTATTTGATACATATCATTTCTATATGAGTGCACAACCATTCAGTCATATGCAACATCCATGTGCTGAGTCAATCATTTTGCATCCACAAAAATTGAAAATGCTCACACATCCATATGCAGTATGAGAGTGTTTTCGAGCCGATCTAGTGCCTAGTGTGTGTATATGCATCCACGAGCAACCACTAGCAACCACTTGCAACCATCAAACATAACATGTCTCAAACACATGTTTACACCCATTAGTTTCTACCTAAAGTTCGAAGATTCGATCGATAGGATACAGTCAAATGATGGAAGCGAGTACAGATAAAACGAAGACTTGGTTCCCATTGGACATTGGTTGAGAAAATAATTCCCCTAAGTATCAACCCCGAAGCCCGAAATCAACATCAGATTGACACCCATAGGATTACCCTCTTTAGACAATGTCAAAACTGGAATTCAGAATTATTCAGATATTTACAGACTACTGGTACAGATCAGGTTCCCTAATGATTCTTAGGAAGCTAAGCATGATAAAATCATATCCCACAAAAACTCAGAATGTATGCGTCATACTTGATGTCTAACACAGATATCCCTCAAACCCCAATCTTTCATAAACAGATGAGTCATAACCCTTATAGGTTTGAGTCTACAACGGGATCAGAAACAATACTAGTATTAAAGTGCAGAGTATCGATTACAAAATCAAAATGCCAGAATCAGAAAGAGTTTTAACTCAATAATCAGATAAGAAAACCTTCTACTTAAATTTTCTTATTTCTATCCTGTCCATTCGCCTGTCCTCCGGAAGTGGGTTCTGCCCTCTGCCCTTGCCCTCGTTTCTTCGGGCAGTCCCTAGTGAAGTGTCCCATCTCACCACAGTTGAAGCAAGTGCCCTTCCTCTTTCGGCAATCCTTGTTCAGATGAGTCGAGCTCCCACAAGTAAAACACTTTTTGCCCTTCTTATCTTCAGACTTCTCATCCTTCTTTTGTGTTTCCTTTTTGGGCCATGCTTTCTTATTCTGTGGTTCTTCCATCTTTGTCTCTTTCGGGCCCTTGTCTTCCTCGTGCAGTAGTGCCATATCCACCAATTTCTCGTAAGTCGCTCCCATGGGTACATGGGTCATGGCTAGGCTGTGTAGTGGCTCGTTCAATCCTTTAACAAAGCGGAGAGCTTTTTTATGCTGAGTGTTGACTAAATCCAATCCGAACCTAGCCAGTTGGTTGAACTGGTTGACGAATTCCTTGACCGTCATACTTCCTTGCTTAAGAGATAAGAACTTTTCCAGTTGTAGACTTCGTACAGCTTGCGAGAGGAATTTTGTCTCAAAACTTGTTCTGAAATCCATCCATGTTTCAACTAGCTTCTCGGCGTTAGTGACTTCCCACCAATAGGATGCTTCGCCTTTGAGCAGCCATACCGCTAACTGTACCTTCTGCCTATCATCCACCTCGAAGATAACGAATAGATCCTCAGTTTCTTTGAGCCAGTTCCTCGCTTCTACGAATGATTCAGTTCCCTTGAAATCCTTTCCACCCATGGCCCTAAAATCTCTACAGATCTTTGAGAAAGCAATTGCACGAGGAGGGGGCGGAGGAGGGGGATCATTTGCTGGACCTGCGGCGGCAGTCCTAGCCTCAAGATATTGACGAAACCAACCGGGTACATGAACACCTGTGAAAACCCGTAACTTCCCCGTAAAGGAAAGTGTCGGATAGTTCGAGAACAAGCCACAACAGAACGCATATAAAAGAACATTTCACTGTATATTACAACAATGCATCAGATTACAAGAATATACAGAGTAACAATGAATATTACACAGAAATATCAGAGATTTAAATTACATTTAAATACATAGCAGCGGAAAAATAATACAATACACAACTAGAATGAGATATACGGATACAAAGCTTTCCGGATATCGTTCCAGCTGTAAACCAGGATCCTGTGAATATAAATCTGCAAAAACCAAAACTACTAGCTGCCCGTGTCAAAATAAGGGCACCCAGAGTTTAGGTTAAAACAATAAACTCCAGATCAGTCATGTGACTGGTGTGAGAACTAAAACAGTTAATCTTTATTTTTTTTTATAGTTAGGTAAATCAAGGGACCACGCCGTATAACACGGAACGGGTTTCCTCCCAAGAATACCAGTGCATAAAACAAACAGCGCAATGCTAAATAAAGAAAAATGAAGCTGTTATAAGACCCAGGTCCCATCACACAATGCAACGCAGCCGAGGATAGGGTTTTCCCTTATAACAGCCAAAGAATGCTTGATACGTTTAAAACAAATCATTTGATACTATTATAAGTGCATAGTGTATAAAACAACTTCAAATCATAAGTATCAATCATAGGCGGCATGGGTACCATATATCATGTCGCCATATATAGGTTTACAAATAAAACCGCAAATGTCACGTATTTGGAAATTGGATTTCCATCTATGAACCGAGGCAAAAGATAGTCCTCAACCGATTCGAGACTGTCTAGCCCGAGTCTCAGGCACAGCCGCAACCGTACCTTGGATCCTCAGGGCCGGTCCACCGATGTGGATTATAATGCCTGAACAATACGTTTCTCCGCCCTTTGGGGCGTAAATGAGCCAACTAAATGACTCCATCGGTTCGAGAACGACCGATCAATCCGAGGCGCCTCGCAACAGCAACAACCACATAAGTCAAACTCGTCAGGGCGTGTAAAACCACTGACGCCACTTCTAGCTAGAAAGAAACGCATGCCCTCCCTGACGTCCGTCTCCCGTTTTTGGTTCATACCGAGTGTGAAACTCGCGAGGAAAACGTTACACAAAGCTACGCCACAAAGGCCGTGCTTTGATCATCACCACAAGACTTTGCTTTTCAACAGAAGCCTCGATCAATTGCCACTTAGGCATGCCACACAGACAATTCACTCCATGCGTTTGATATCCATCAATATATAACCCCTGAGCTCGTACGTCTCAGAGAAGGGCGTTAAGCAAGAGAATAAATTCTCCGCCGCCAAACAGATATATATTTAATAGAAATCAATCACACAGACTAAAATCCAATGTCAGACACACAGTCCATTTACAAGTCCGTTCTGGGTCTGAATGAAACCGGAGGCACCTAGTACCCCGCATATCCATCGATCTCCAAGTACGTCTGGACGATCACTAACTGTTTCCATCTTCTTGGGTGTACAGCCCAATCAAGATCATCAGTAATTACCCAAACGACGTGAAGACCTCCGGTCTTCGACCACCGTCTTTATCTTCGACTTATCGTCGTATCAGTTATTCAGAATGGGATAAACCCGGTCTTTCCGAATAACTCGCGTATATATTATAAAAGTGTTACACAAACACAACATACGCCTCATTCCAATTCATTAGTCACTAACCGTAAATTAATCAAGAGAATAATTCCCCAAATATTAACCCCGAAGGCCGAAACCAACATCAGATCAATATTCAGAAAACCATTCTGCTTGGCTAACCGACAGTTAGTTTCTAAATTTCACGTTCATAGGGAAAGGTTCCCATTAATTTTTATCAAAGATAAATTCTTGAATTTATGCTTTAATCTACTTTTGAATATCAATTCAAACTAGTCGGGATTAGCGAACCTTACCGAAGTAATCATTTGTTTTAATTTCCCAATCCCAACCTATTCATCCCATGAAGTAAAACTAGCTTTACTTCATATCTAACACCACGGTGTTATCGGTAAATTCAATTACCATTTCACGTTCAAATCTAATTAAAGATTTAACTATCGCCTGGAGCAAAACTGGTGATACTCCATTTCGATTATTTCAATCTAATTAAAGATTCATTAAAACTCCACTTAGTTTTAATCGCTAACTGGGTTAAAGAATCCGTGTCATTTAAAACACGGTTCACGATAAACCCAAAATCACATTCCATTAATTATCGGGTTAAAGAACAAGTGTTATTTAAAAACACTGTTCACGATAAACCCAAAAATCAATACCAATTCAATTCCAATTAAATATCATTTAATTGGTACACTTCATTAAATCTAAATAAAAAGATTTAATCTTTTCTCAACTGGGTTCAAGAACAGTGTTAGTGAAAACACCATTCACGACAAACCCAAATCACATTTGATATTCAATATAAGGCTCTGAATAGAAAATATATCGGCTTATATTCAATATCAAATTCTACGATTAACAAATGTCGTATTGGAAATAACGATATAAATATATATCTTTCAAATTTCCATAACAACACCTGTATAATCACGAATTCCAACATCGAAATATTCCGAAGACAATTTCGATTCAAATCCACTCCAATGCAATCATTGGAAATTCTGGTTATTTTCAAAACCATTTCAAATCCAATTTATTTATTTAAAAATAAATAGAATTATATTTCTAGTTCAAAACTAGTTCAATCGATAAAAATCTATTTTTATCTTTTCAAATATGGAGTTTTTCATCCCAATTCTTTCTAAACCATTTCTTATGATTTTACACAAATTATTACTATTTTTAATAATTTTATCAAGGCCCGTACAGTCGATTTCCATCAACGGCCATCGAACTGCACTTACAGCGACCTTTTTCAAATTTGATTTGGACGTAACTCCAAATCAAACCGTTAGATTTCTAATTTCTGATATTCGTTAAAAAGCTCTTTTCGATACGAACCCAACGGTTCCGGTTTTAGGAGAATCCGACGGTCGGATCTCCCGCAATGTCCGTTTGAAATAAATGGTCGAAATTCACGAACTGCCGCGGCGCGGCGCGTTCTATTCAGGCCATTATATTATATATATAATATATATAATATATATTTCGTCGATTTCTATTTAAAACGAATTTTATAAATAGTTTTAAATTCGTTTCAAAAGCAATTTCAACTTCCATTTTAATTCAAATCTAAATTGAATTCTTCTTTATAGATTCGTTTTAAAATTCATTTCTATTCAATTCAAATTTCAATTCAATTTGAATTCATTTCAATTCGCTTTCAATTCAATTTGAATTCGTTTTCAATTCAATTCATTTCGAAATCGTTTTCAATTCAATTCATTTCGAAATCGTTTTCAATTCATTTCATTTCGAAATCGTTTTCAATTCATTTCATTTCGAAATCGTTTTCAATTCATTTCATTTCGAAATCGTTTTCAATTCATTTCATTTCGAAATCGTTTTCAATTCATTTCATTTCGAAATCGTTTTCAATTCATTTCATTTCGAAATCGTTTTCAATTCATTTCATTTCGAAATCGTTTTCAATTCATTTCATTTCGAAATCGTTTTCAATTCATTCTTTAAATAAAGATTAATAACTGTTTTAGTTCTCACACCAGTCCCATGACTGACCTGGAGTTTATTGTTTTAACCTAAACTCTGGGTGCCCTTATTTTCGACACGGGCAGCTAGTAGTTTTGGTTTTGCAGATTTATATTCACAGGATCCTGGTTTACAGCTGGAACGATATCCGGAAAGCTTTGTATCCGTATATCTCTTCTAGTTGTGTATTGTATTATTTTCCGCTGCTATGTTTTTAAATGTAATTTAAATCTCTGATATTTCTGTGTAATATTCATTTATACTCTGTATATTCTTGTAATCTGATGCATTGTTGTAATATACAATGAAATGTTCTTTTATATGCGTTCTGTTGTGGTTTGTTCTCGAACTATCCGACACTTTCCTTTACGGGGAAGTTACGGGTTTTTACAACACCCTCTGGTATCTCAGATGTTTCAGACGTGCTGAAACGAAAAAGAAAAGATTCAATACAAAAAGGACTGAAAGAAAGATATATGGCTCTTGGGGATCATGTTTTTCAAAATAAGCTTTATTTTTGAAAATACTTCCTTTCAAAACCTTTTTGAAAATAGTTTTCAAAAACTTTACCCAATCTGGTAACCTTCGGCTCTGATCCCAAGTGTAACACCCCACCTCCGTTAAGGTCACTCACAAAGGGAATGCCTTAACTTTGATGGAGCATTTTAGTAAACAGAACAGAAACTTACAAGACAGATAAAATAGTACTTGAGAAATTTATAATTTTATTACAACAGAAACCGAAATAAGCTTGGTTACATCCTTTCAAATCACAATATCAGAAATCAGGTACAAACTACCAGTCTTGTACAAAAGCCTTCAGAATGCGTAGTTTAAAATCATAATCCCCACAGAAGAAGACAAGCCATACTTTAAGCACTTCAAGCAGAAGGAATCCAGTTCAAGCTGGAGTATTCCCTCCTTAGAAAACCTGGGGGGGGGGGGGAATACAGAAGAAAAGGAGGCGAAACAACAAGGGTCAGACACAATGTCTGGCAAGTCCAGTGACTTTCAGCATATGAACAGATAATAATAATAATGACATGAAAGCAAAACTGGATAAGAGATGGCAGTAACATGAGCAGCAGATATACTTAGGTTAAACAGCAGAAACAGAATGATGTAGACTAAGCCATGCTTCTTATTCATATCTTACTTCTCTGCACTAATACTAGTATAACATGATTAGGTGTCACCCTAATGTCTAAACTGAAACAGAAACAGGTACAGAATAATTTCCACAGAAGCAGAAAGCAAATAATGGGCCTTTACCACCCTAACAGAAATAGACAGAAGCAGAATGCTGATAATGGGCCTTTACCACCCGAACAGAAACAGAATGAAACAAAATATTAAAAATGGGCCTTTACCACCCGAACAGAAACATTCATATTAATCCCTACGGAAACAGAATGTAGAATTAGGTGTACACTAGTAATTGGGCCTTTACCACCCGAACATACGGTACCACGCAGAAACAGACGGGTGTTGCCACCCAACAGAAACAGACGGTACCAATGGAAACAGACAGAACTAAGTGTACCCTAAAACCCAACCCCAAGCGATCGGCTCCCTAATACATAAATACCCTGTGTGGGCCCCATAGTAGGGTGTATCACTCCCTAAAGTGACAACCAATTGGCATAGACCTATTTACAGATGTCACGGCGTCTTACATCCTCAGAGGTAGACCGGGATCCATGCACGCACATGACCCGGCTGGAACGCACCATCAACACCCCTCGCCATTATCAGAATGAACCGCTTATAATTAGTTCAGTAAGCGTGCCCGGACCCTACCTACTGTTGGGTCAAAGTTTTGATACCAGAAAGGGTTACTGACTAATATGGGTCCCAAACAACATATGACACAAGTAATTCCCTTCCTATCCTTGTGTCCCCAGACTAACAGATTTCAGACTAACTTTTATACAAGTTCAGACATACAGAATTCAAATCAACTAGTTCACAGACAAGTTTTCAGACTAACGGATCAGATATACAGATTTAACCGACTTACCGATTATCTAGTTACAGATTAACAGACTTACAAATTTGTCTAACTTTGTAATTGGGCCTATAGATTCACGGAACAGATTTATTAAATTCATCAGTCTAGTGGGTTTAACCCTATCCGCCCAACATGTTTTAGACATCATATTTATCTCAGATTTTCATTAATTAAATATTAATGCCCAGACCTCTCACGTTAGACTGACAGTTTGCGGCTACTAGTTAGGCCGGTTGGTTCCGGGCAGATTTCTGCTGCAAACTGAGTCTAACCTCGGGTTTCAAGCACGTTATGACTAACTTCTCACATTAGAACCTATTGTTTGCGACCACTGGATGTGCCGGGCGGTTCCGGGCAGAATTACGCTGCAAACACATTCTAACCTCGAGTTAGCCATGTTTATCTTTGCGGCCAATTAATTAATAATTTACCATTTATGCCCATGCCTAATATAAATGTCAATTATTCATAGCTAATTCAGATTATGTCAATAACAGACTGAATATATCAACTTAACAGACATAGCAGATAACAGATTTAGGCGACTTAACGGATTCAGCAGATTAAGCAAACTAGCAGATAACAGATTAGGCATCTCAACAGATTTAGTTTAGCAGATTTGGCATTTTCAATAGACTTAGCAGATGACAGATTTGGAAGGTGAACAGATCTAGCAGACTAGGCAGTAGAGCAGAACTAGCAGATTAAGCAATATAACAGAACTAGAAGATTAGGCAAATATAGCAGAACTAGCAAATTAGGCAAATATAATAGATTTAATCATTCCTTAAAGTTTCACAAACATATCTTGCCTAATTATAAATCTTGCCTAAGTTCACATGCATAAATAATAGTCATGATTCACAATATGATCATATACCCCATGTTTGCATTAAATTTACATAGCACAGATTATCGTCATAATTTACCATATATCATATGTTTCAATTTTTATTAAACTTGCATAGTACAGAAGATCCATATATAAATTATACCAAATATAGCCATTGATTACTATGCATGTCATATATTCCAAAGATCCCTCACCTAGGTGTTTATTTACATTTAATAGATATCCTAATTTAATGTAAATCTTTATACCTAAGCCATATTCTCTTTATCTCAAGTCATATGTTCAATACAGTCTATATTTATGTCCAATTATATGCCTTTTTATGTCATGTCCTCAAATCATATGTTCAATACCCTTTATGTTATAAATATAACATGTCCAGTCATATGTCTCAGATTTATGTTCTAGCTACAGTCCACGTTCTTTCCTCAAATCAGTCACCTATTGGTCATGCCCAATTTATGCATCATTCATTTTGTTGTCCCAAACATTTTAGCGTATGTTAATCTCTTATGAGATCGGCTCAGGCTCATGGTAGCCTGGCTATAGAACAGAAAGCAGAAAGAAATACAGAATAAGGTAGATCTAAACAGAACAGAACAGATATAATCTCAGATTCAGATTTACAATTCATGTCATAATCAGAATTAACGTTTATATCGGAAAATAACTGTACTTTCCTTGATTGGATTAAAGAAAGAACTTTAATTGTTGTAGAATCGTTGCAGAAGCTTTAATCTCTAGTTTGAATTGAGTTGCTTAGGTTGATGTTGATTAGCTTCTAGTTTTGATTCCAGCAGAGTAGCGACGCCATTTTTATTTTTATTTAGAGCAGAGGTAGAGTAGAAGCAGAATATAATTATGTGTAGAGAAGGCTAGGGTTGGGGCTGTTTAAATAGGTTTAGGCAGATGAATCTAGGTAGAAAATGAGACCAGATACACAAGAATGCACCCAGGCCCAAAACCAGGTTCAGTCCCAGGTCGACCCCCAGGTCGACTGCCCAGTCGACCTGGTCGGGGGGGGGGGGGTCGACTGCCCAGTCGACTCCCCAGTCGACCTGGGTCCTGGGCGGGAAATTTCCCGCCCATCCCGCTTCTGGGTTTGAATTCGAATTTTGAATTCGAATTTCGAGCTGTTTTTGATTCTGAAAATTCCTGAAACTTCGGAGGGTCATATCTCCCTCATACAGACTCTGATTCTTGCAAACTCGGACTCGTTTCCAAGCAGAATTCCGAGACGAACGCAATGGCGCAACCCATTTCCCTTGATTCTTATTTTAAAAATTAATTATCCTCTGATTTGTTACTTATACGTTCATAGAAAATACGGGGTGTTACAGGATACTCTAATGGTGAAGCTTTATTGTATCATGTGTTTAATTTTTTTATTGTTTAGATAGATTTTCTTATTATATTTATAAATTTTTGTAACGTCTAATGCATTTTTATAATACCAATTTTTTTAGTAAATACAAAATAATTTGTAGTATCAATAAAGTGGTTTGTGCCATAAAAATTAAACCATCAAGTTAATGTTGTCAACAATGCCAGGTTTACAATATTTGCAAGTTGTTACCCTTATTAATTTTTTTAGCAATACAATATAATAGTTATAAAACATACTCATGACGATGTTAATAATATATCGTTGAAATATGAGCACTAATAACATCAACTAAAAGTTATTAAATATAATTTTGTTAGCAATGTAAAATAAATGTTGTCCTAAATAATAATCGTGTCAATACTATGTTGATGTTGTAAAATGAAAAATAAACCGAATCTACGATAGTAATTTGTTGATGTTTAACTTTAGATATGTAATGTTTGATAATTTATTGTTAAAACCTATAAATTTACATTATTAAAGAAACATTGTTAATTTACATATTCCTAAAAATGAAAAATATGCAATGAGAAAACAAATATATACAATGTAAAAAAGTCATCGTCAAAATTACTTTCTATAATAGTTTAAATAGACATTGTAAAAAAAAATTATTTACAACTTTTGTACGTAGAAGGTTTTTTAAAAGAATGTATTACAACGCTTTTCTTAACAAATGTTGTGAAAGATATATCAATCTTACAATACTTTAATGAACCGTTGCAGAATCAGTGTTGTTAAATAACATTTTTGTTGTAGTGTGTGTTGCTAGTTAATTTGAAATAAAATTTTCTTTGTTAATTTTAGTGTGTGACGTTAATTGTTGTTATGTTGCAGTAAGTTATGTAATGTTGTCATAGCTATGATATAATGTTGCAGTATGTGACGTTAAATGTTGCCATAGCTATGATATAGTGTTGTTATTGAATGGTAAAAGTGTTTCCATGGATTAATGAATGTGGACCCCATAATAAGATTCCGTAAACCCGGGCTACAGATTTTAATGGGCCTTACATGTTGGGGCCTAGATTGTGGTGACCCCTTTTTAGTAAATTTAGTACATGTGCAACAATTATATCCATGTACTTAATATTATACATTATAGTTATAATACATCAGAGCACAATACATCACATACATTAATACATGCCCAATAACAACTTACGAAACTCATAATTATTCATAATTGTTTCTGATATTACTAATAAACTAACTTGCACACTTATAAATATAATATATACACCTGCTTGCAGAACCATCCCACCTAGTTATTCCAAAAAGTTATCCAACAACTAGTTCACCTGTTTACTCATAATAAGTGTTATAAGTACCCAAGAGTTTAGGGAAAACACAGAAAAATAAACTCCGGGTCAGTTAGGGGACTGGTATGAGTAAACGATTTTAAAACAAGTTAAGAAATAAAACGTATCTTACAAGACCAATAATACAGAACGGGATTTTTACCTTACTAGAACCAAAACATTTTTTTGTATTTAAAACAGATATTATGATAATGTCAAGGGTTTTCCACAATTAATTTAGAATCTAGAAGAATGCTTGCATCTCACATTCTAGTACATAGTATACAAACAAAATCGCTTGGTGCTTGTGGATAATGGATTTCCAACTATGACAAGGTATGGAAGTACCTTAAGATAGTGTATCTCTAGAGAGGAATAAACAGGGTTAAACAAGGACTTCTTGCAACCCTGCCATACGTGACCGACCACTCATTTCTCTTGAGTGTATCGAATATATAATCACCTTACGGCTGCAGCCACCGTAGTCCGCGGAGATACAGAAAATGAAAGAAGTAACAAAATTAATATTCTCTAGATGGTCGCAATGCACTCTGGCAATGCACCCTGATTGAGGGTGACTCACTTAGCAATGCTGTCTGCTCGATTTTTGTCATTTCCCGACTGTGAAGCTCGAGGCTATACTTACCTTTAGGCATATCAGATCTTTATTTACATTGAATGTCGAATCGTGAAAATTCGCCAATCACTAATTGGCATCCCCCAAAATATATTACGGGTATAATGCTAAGAGAAACGAATTCGTCTGCCACCAAACATACATACTTTTGGAGAGATCAACATACGTGATTGGTTAGATATACTCTGTCAGAGATTCATCCATACAAGTTGTCTTGGGACTTGATAAACCGAAGACACTATTATATAAATCCATCTTAGGAAATTTCTACCTAGAATTAATAGAACATCCCTTGCAAAACTCCGTCTTCAAATTTCTTCAATAAATTCTGACTCGTAAGAATCGAATCAAAGTGAAATATAGATTCCGGACTCTTCGAAACAATCAACACTAATATCTTTTAGGGTCAAATGATACTTAAGGTAAATATATTCAAATTCAATATTTCATTTATTTGTTGTTGGAAATTCATTTCCTGATTATAAATAATTATAGACTTAAATCAATACAATTCAACCAATATTTCAATACTTATTTCAAACATTTGTACTTATCACAATATAGGCAAACCGATTGTCAACTAGTTTCTCATAGTCACAACATGTCGTTGATTATAATTTCAACAAATCAGATTTGAATCAAATATCTAGTCCTGAGAATATTAGAATACATCTTCTGCCTTTATTATTTAAATTATTCGAAATGAATAAATTTAAATATTTACTTAAATTAAATCCACCTTTGTTTGATATCTCATAAATGAACGTTTAACTTCATATTCAATTCAACGACTCCTATTTACTATTTTATTTTTGTTATTCAAAATAAAATAATATCGCTTCATATATATTGTATTGTTATTATGTTTTAAACAATTAAATTAAGTTATAAATTTGGAGATTTTAAACAAACATTTTCTTTTTATTCTTCACATCTTTCTTTCTTTATTTCCTACTTGCTTACCTTACTTTTTTATCTTCCTTTTATTTCTTTTTCTCTTTTTTTTTACTTTTCTCTTTATATTGGCTTCAGCGGATCAGGCCTGCCCGTTTTGGGCCCATCTTCTTTTATTTTATTTTAATCTTAATTTTTTTACTTGGCCCGAACAGGCCCAATAGCCCAACCTCCTCTTCTTTTGTTTCTTCGATCTGTTACTGTTTCTCTCTTCCCCTTCTTTGTTTACTGCTCCCCTGTTCTTTCCTTTGTCTTCATTTGCACTGGCCTGAGAGCCACTTGGCCGGACCCTACCCATGACCATCATTGAAACATGCCTTAATGTAGTACACTAACCAACCATCCCCTACTACTACCGCTTCTCACCTACCTTTAAATTTGTTCTACTACTCACTCGCTTCATCAATACCCATTTGTTTACTCCAGATTTCATCAACGTGCATACACACGATTACTGGTGCACGTGCACACACTACCTAACCTATTGCCTCTAGTCACGACCCCCTACAAACGTGCCACCACCTCCTGAACTCGTCCACGTACTCCGATCAACGCCTGACCACCCCAATCAAAAATTCAATGTTCAACCTATTTTTTTTTCAAAAATAGACATCCCCAAAACCCTTGTTACGAAAACATTTACTACTACCCCCTCACATCATCAAGTCCAACCAAACTTCATCAGAATGACAACGATCCCTTGGTCGGACCTCCTCACAAAATATTAGTCCCCTCGGTTGATCCACGGTGTTGTAGTCCACCCATGAATAGAGATGAATACAACGACAGTTAAAACCTAAACTTAGCTAAAACTCAAAAACCACTCGTTCGAAAAATCATTGACTATTTTTCCCTTGTTTATTGATCCCTCACGTCACTCCTGACTTCATGCCATTGCACTCGATCACCGTTATCACCAGAAACCGATCAAACCAGGTTTTCTGGTTATCTCAATATATCTCGATCAATACTTTATTAAACATTATGAAACTTGTACTAAAATTCAGTATTTTTTATATGCGACTACATTTATATGCCTGAAACTCGAATCCACGATTGTCGAAGAATCAATATTTATAACTTAATTACAGGAAAGGTATAGATCTGAGAATATATGTGTTTATATACTTCGAAATTATTTTTGTTATATACTATAGAGATATATAAACAACTTCCATACATAAACCTAACTCTATAACTTGTTTGAATTCAAGTTATGGGGTTTTTAAGAAAACAGGGTGTTAATTTGCTTCTATTTACATATATACAGAGACTTATTTAAATATTTACACTGAGTCTGATACCAATAATAGATCGATATGCAGATCTTATAAATGATGTACTATATACCCAAACATGTATACATTCAAACAACTTATAAATATCTAATAACAATTAAGATAAACATTGAAGAAAGGTTAAAAATTTAGTTTACTCACCTATGCTTCTTTGTGTCTTTTGATTCGCCTGGGCTTCCTCTCTACAGATTCCTTGCTTAGTTATAATTTGAATGGCTTGTGAATGAAATTGTGAGGTGTAGGCGGGTATTTATAGGTAAAAAAAATGGATATACTAATGAGGTATCTACTTGCTTAAAGGAAATGAAACAACAGAGGGTAGGTGAAGCTATCTTCAGCTATGTGTGTGTGATTGAACAATTATTCATAGCTGTTCATTATGATTAAAAGAAATATGTCCATAGTTTAGTTATGCCTAAGTTTGATGGTGTAAACTAGCTTAGATGTTTAGCCGTATAAAATTTCTTTATGCACGTAAGCCATGGCCAGAAATCATGAAAGTACATATATCTTGTACTTACCACATGCATGAAACAATTTAAAATTAATGCTTGGTGCTTAAGCAACTAGTTGTCTATACGTTGATTTGAAAAGAAGCCTATACATTTGATTTAAAAGAACATGCTTGTTTAGATAGGCCAGTTTTTGCATCACATGTAAAAATATAGTTTACAAAGTTACTGTAAATTATACTACCATGTCTGAAACTGTAGATAAAAGGTCTTTTGTATTTATCATCTTGTTTGGGTAATTTAAATTCAATAACGAATACAGAAAAAAATTCAATGATACTACACGATCAATTTGGGCTACCTAGTGATTTAAAAATTCAAAAATCAAGACAAAAACTGTAAAATTATATTTAATTAAACAGCGAACTTCTGCTCTACATACTATTCTAGTATCTAAAATTTGCATTCTAGCGTGATATTAGGTGATTGTTAAGCTTAGTTTAATCCAAAAACCTAACCCATGTTCATTGCTAGATGCCTGAAGTGCTGAAGAAACCCTCATTTTATTATTTCGCAAAATGATAATATGGAAATAATAGATTCATTATAAAACAATGAATTAATGCAGATAATCGAATTATATTAAAATACCATCAGTTTGGCTCAGTTAGATATATAACTTGAAATGAAAACATAGGTTGTCACCATATCTAGCTTGGAAAAAGAGTTGTTGCTAGTGATTGATTGTATATGTAGGCACAGTTATAACAACTTAGGCGGTACATACATGTATATAGGTACAAATGTATTTTGTTTGTGTATACTTTGCTTTTAGCCTTCCATTGCCTATGCATCTTACCGATTTGAACTGCACATTTGTGTATAAGGCAAATATTCAGTGATTGATTGGATTTTTAAGTATAAAAAGTTTTAAATCTATCATATATTCTTTTGTTTTTCTTATACAATAAGTAATGTAATATTTACATAAGATATTGATTTTTTTTACATAAGCTAAAATTTAATTATAAATATGAAACAAAAGTTAAAACATCACTTATATCCTTATTTTTCATATATACATATGTTAAATATATTTACAACAAATTAATATACAAATACATACATATATATATATACATATACACACACACATATACATAGGAATTTAAATAAAAAGATTAATTTTAATTCTCTCAAGTATTAATTACAATTCTAATCAATTTAATTTAATTAGTCATTGATAAAATTAATAATTTATTGTTTCACAAAATCAGTTAAAAACCGGGACGTTACATGTTTGCATAACAATTGTTGATTCTCTGAACTGTGTGTATGTTTTACATGCTTCATGCGCACATGCTTCATGCGCACATGCATATTTCTATATGCTCATGGAAGCATCTTCTCTCCTCATTTCTTCAAATGTCTGTCTTCCAATCCATCTTGCATTTTTTATTATCAATTATAATCATGAAATAGATAGCTTCTATAGAAATGTGTGCTAATAAATGACGGTTATACGTGACAAAATATTATGCAATAACAAATATGTATAATCAACAACAAAGTTCAAGGATAGGTATCTATAAGAGGTGTTATGTAAACAACTTACTTCTCCATAGTTTTTGGATTTCCACAGTAGCATTCCTAAGGACAATGAATTCTTTATGTGTAAGATATGTATGTATTTGTCTCTTTATATATCTAACGGAATTTTCTAGGAATTCTTTTCTTCGAGCATCAAGATCAGCCCTTTGACCAGCTCTAAGGAATACTACTATTTCCCTATATATTTAACAAAATACATAATATAAATCATTTCTATGTGCATGCGTGCGAGCGTGTATGGGTTAATTTATATGTTTTTATTTATTTTGTTACATCTTAATTCATGTGCCTTACTGTCTAATATAAATTATAACGTCCATATTTGACTCCTAGTATCCGTTCAGTCAGCTCATTCTATCACAAATCGCAACACATTCTAGTTTCTCATCAGAACTACATACAAATAAACAATGAAACATATGAAATATGAATAAATAATATAAAAAGATATCTTCCTCGTGCTTATTTAGTTACCTATCCGCAAGATCAGCAGCTAACGTACCAAATATATCAATGAATTTATCCAATTTCCTTTTAGTTGGATATCCCACACATTCTAATTGCCTCTAACACACCCTGCAATTGCAACTGCAACTGCAGAAGCTTCATTAACATTCACAGTTCTTAATTTCTATCAACCCTTTCAATTTTGTTCATGGGGGAATAAATATTCTTTTTCAATGTTTATATATGATATGAAGTTCAACATAAAGACAAATACGCTGACCTGAAGCATGTAGTGTCTTTTGCTTCTACTTGAAAACTAAAGGTATTTTCCAGTTAGCTAAAGATCATTCAAGGGGAACTAAACATTATATGTATATACTAACTCCGCATCTTAGATTCACAGCTGATTCAAAACATTGAAGTTGTTGACACCAAAAATTGGTACAACACTAAAGAGAAGGACTATGTAGAAAATGAGTGAAAATTATTAATTATAAGCAACGTAAAGTGAAAGAAATCACACACAGATTTTTAATGGTTCGACTTTAATGAGCCTACGTCCACTTTATAAGCTTTTATATATTGTCTCTACTATCAAGCAGAATAATTACAATGGTGGAATGAGAGAATTAAGAATATAAACAAAAAGAGTTTTCACCGTTCTCCTTTAAAAAATGATGGCCCCTTCTAAACTAAAAAAGGGGTCTTTATAGGCGATACAGTATTCAGCCATCTTGAATATGTGTTGTAAGATCCTAAAGAATAGTCGTTACTAAATTGGTCGGTATCTCCCAAAGAATCGGTGTCCTCTTTTAATTATCGGCATGAAGTGGCAGTTGATCCATATAACCTGGGTGATCTTCAGGGAGAAAATATCTGTGACCAGTTGTTCTTTAGGCGAGCTTCTCAGACCATACTTGAATGCATCATAGCTGATCATGCTTAGTTATACCGGACTTCTCTTGGGCCGCGTCTGACAATGGAAGAGAGCTTTGATGTCGGGCCTCATCGATTGGCGCAAACCAAATAATTTGGTATGAATCTGCCGCAATATTACGCCTTGAAGGGATGCCCGAAAGGCCCGTCAACACTTTGCCCCGCAAAGTATGGCGCGTTGGCAGATGGGGCATACTTTGTGATTTCATGTCATGAATAAATCTTCTTTAGTACACAGAGAATTTCGTGGGTCGGACCAATCCGTTCCTTTAATGAACTTCTTAGTCCCGAGGAGTCTTATCGGTTGCTTTGGTAATGCAAATGATATTTCAGATAATAATGATGTCGTTCTGTCTTTTGTCTCATCGACCGGTTCTCAGCTTATTAACTTCTTTACACATCAGTCGAGTCTAGTCACATCAGTCGTATTTTGAATGACAACTTCTTGTTATAAAAAGAAATTTTCCTTTACCTTTTTCCTTTTACTTTTACTATCTTCCAGGACCAATTTACTGCTCCTTAGAAAGAAGAAGAAGGACGATCGTCATCTCCTCCAAAGTTATCTCTTTCATGTAGGAATTGATTTCCCATCCCTATTGAAATATCAAATGTCATTTTTTGCATGGAATCTCTTTTCCTCTCCCCACTTTTTTTATGACCTAAGACTGACTTGGCCCACGGTTGGGCTCACCAGTGCCGCATCGCCGGAGTTAGCGGCAATGCAGTGACTTATGATGATACCAATATCCTTTGGGTGGGGTTTGACAGTAGTAGATTTGCTGATTTGGTTGTACTTTGGATGTAAAGGGGTTTCCCGCCCACTCGAAGCACTTCGTGATTTAGGGTTTGAACCCTAGGACACGTGGCAGTGCTAGAGAGGGTGGTATGGAGCTGTCAACCTTTGTACAGTTTGAACCGTGGTATCCATGGTTCATCTTCTACTGAAATTGCACCGCATAGAGGCAATAACCCCCTTTTTTGAATTAATCTTTTATTTCAGCTCGATAATCTCTCCGTATATCAATGGTCGAGAACCGCTCTTGATAACTACCTTCAGAATCGATCGACCAGTCCATAACCTGTTCCCCGAAAAATGGTCGAGCTAACTGGAGCGATACCCATCCCTATAGCACCTGACATGCTTCTAGGCCCAGAAATCTTAGAGAGCCCTCCAAATGCAGAAAGGTCTGCGATTACTCTTAAACGGTTACAACACCTGACGGCTAAGCATCACATTTCTTTTAACGATGTTCTTGTCTCTAAGAAGGCCGATCGACCTCATAATCCCCTGGACGTTTACATGGCGGTTTCTCTTCCAATGTGCAACGTTGGAGCTACCCCCTTTTCCCTCCATTTATCATCAACTTCATATGTCGAATGAATTTAGCTCTAATGCAGTTTCACCCGATTGCTTATGGCATCGTGCTATCGACTTTTTACCTGTATATGAAGTACTTGGGCTACCCTCGGACTTTTGATGTTTGGCTTTCCTTTTTCATTTTAAACACACGGAGAAACAATCCCATTCCCTACTTTACTTTGTGTAACACCCCCTGAATTCTATAACGTTAAGCTTCATGAATTAAAGTATAATTAATTATAAATGATGAAATCAAGGGAAATGGATTACGCCATTGCGTTCGACTCGAAATTCTGCTTGAGATAGAGTCCAAGTTTGCGTAAAACGGATATCATATAAAGAAGATATGGACGAACAAAGTTGGGCGAAAAACCAGAAAACGGGTCAGAATGCACTGGCGCACTTGGGAAGTGCGCCAGAACAGAAATGAACTGGTGCACTTGGGAAGTGCGCAGTACATTTTTAGCCTGGCGCACCTGCCAAGTGCGCCCAGGTCAGAATGACCTGCTGGTCAGGTCCTGGCTGGCCTGATCAGGGTCTGGTCGAATTCTGATGCTTGGCTGAGTCACTAGGGCTTACGTGTCACCTTTTGAGTGGCTCTTTGAACTTTGTATGGTTTAGATTCCTCCTATCTTCATCCGACGGCTCAAAATAATTTAAAATTCTATAAATACAACTCAAACCTAACCCTAAACTCACACAAATAATAGAATACAATAGCCGTCATGCTGCTGGAAAGGAACTAGGAATGGCCGTCAATTTGAAACCCTAGAGACAAGCCAACAAGCCTAAGAGACGAATCAAATAAAAAGAAGATCAAAGCATAATCAAATCATTCAACGCAACTTTGCTACCCAAAGGAGAGCATCTCCAAATCAGAAAACAAGAATTCATCACACGTTGTAAGTATAGTAACCTTTCAGAATATGAATAAAAACTGTGATGTGATTCGATGTATATGAAAATAGAATTGTGTTATTATTCTATGTATTGTGATGGTTCTATCATGACTTATGTATTGATGTCTGTGGCATAAAATTGATTGATGCAAGACTATTGAACGATTGTACTTGCAAGTTTGTGGCGAAAATTAGATCTATGTTTCATAAACTATGCAAGTTCATTTGCAAGTATAATTGGACCTGTGTTTCATCAAGTATAATTAGATCTATGTTTCATAAACTATGCAAGATTTTGTCTATTTGCAAGTATAATTGGATCTATGTTTCATAAACTATGCAAGTTCATAGGCTATATGATTAGATGTTAAAATTGTACATTTTGGTGAACATGCATCATGCTAGTCTTGTGTTTGACATTATGCCAAATTAAACATGTTTAAAACACAAGTTTGTATTAGCCAAAACTATGCCATCTCATATGTCACCTACTTAGTTATATTTTGATTTGAATGCAAGTTCACATGACCCATGTTATATGTTAGTTGAATCGCCAAATTGCAAGTTCATACGCCACACACCTTTATGTATTACATGTTCTTGATTTCCCCTTTTTCCTCATGTTTATAAAGTTGGGCTGAATCGTGACAAGCCCAACACATGTTAGAACGTTGCGAACAAACGGGGGTAATAACGTTGGGTGTAAAATATGAAAACATATGTTGGCATGTTTGGCACATGCCAATGATTATGACACATAAGCGGTATGAATTGAAATACCCTAAAATAAAAGATATGACATTTACATATAGTTGAAAAGTAATAAAATATGTAAATTTAGAAAACACGATATGCTTAACCCGAGGTTGGATTGAGTTGTGATGTAAACCTGCCCGGACCCGCCCGGCTGTCCAGTAGTCACAACAATACCTATCCAATGTGGGTGGTTAAGCATTGAGCCCAATAAGGACCCGAGGTTAGACTGAGCTACGGTGTAAACCTGCCCGGAACCGACCAGCATATCCAGTAACCGTAGCAATACCTGTCTAATGTGAGTGGTCTGGTGCTCCTAAGAGGCTAAGGACAGATGGTAGGGTTAAGTCAACTATAACACTTAACCAAATTCAACATGTTAACAAGAATTGATGGGTGGGGTTAGGTAAATACAGACACTTAACCACTTAACATGTTTGACTAGGAAATCCTGGTAACGAGGGACACGTTTCAGCAGTAACCCAAAATGAGGTATCAACGGTACCCTGAAAAAAGGCAGGGTGGGGCACGATTACTGGGCTGATTGTAAGCGGTCAAACTACGGCGGTGGGTGCACAATGCAGGTCTAACGGGGTGCGGGCATGCACAAACTCCGGAGCAGACAACCAGGGCACTGGGGACACCAGTAGTATAAACTATGTCTTCTAGTTTTGTGTCGGGGCCGCCACCATGGGTCTTGATACACCCCATGGTGGGACCAGCATAGGTATCTACAATTCTTGGGGGCCATATGACACATGTTAACGCGAGTAGGAGCCGATCTTTAAGAAGAATGGGGATCACTTCACCCTCACCATGGGGTGCCAGTTAGAATGAATTCAAATAGGTGCAGAGATATAGTATGGGTGTGATAGTACATTCGACACTTCCTTAGCCTGTGACACTTTCCTATTTTTAGTTTATATCCATCATATCCTTTTCTTATTCACATATTGAAGAGTTACTAGATTTACTTAGGCTTTATGTCTGACCCTATTTTCTTTTCGTCTTCTTTTCTTTCGTTCCCCCCAGGTCCACAGGGAGGAAACAGCTCAACTCAGTCAGGCTCTTTACAAGCACCAAGAATGTAGATGTATGATTTGGATCTTTCTTGCTCGGATAATGGCTTTGGATATCACTATGGGGATTTTTGTCACTTTATTTATGATTTCATGCTTCTTTAATAATCAAGGCAGTTATGAGGTTGTGATGTTGAAAGTATTTTGAGACAATTACGGAAATCTTTGTTTGATACACATATTGATGAAATAAAAGTTTGTTTGGTTTCCGCTGTTTAAATATGTGTATTTATATCTGTCTTGAGTTCATCTGTGGCTTTTACTTATAAACCTCCACCAAAGTTAAGGCATTCCCTTCGTGAGTGACCTTAATGGAGGTGGAGTGTTTCACTTGGTATCACAGCATAGGTTTACCAGACCAGATAAAAGTTTTTGAAAATTGTTTTCAAAAAGAAAGTTTAAAGAAGCATTTTTTTTAGAAAAAGTGTTATATTTATAAAAAGACAAAATCCCTCAAAGCCATGTGCCCTATCTATCCTTCTCTATCCTTCATTTTGAATCTTTTCTTTCTGTTTCAGCATGTCTGGAAACCTTAACCTTTCGGAAGGAGTGCCGATTCCCGGCTGGTTTAGGAGGTACTTAGAAGCAATGGCCAATGGCGCGGGCCCAACAGACATCCCTCCTCCAGTGGCCGCGGTTCCTCCTCCTCCTCCGCATCCTCTTGGAAATGCCTTTGCAAAAACATGTAGAGACTTCAAGGCTATGGGTGGAAAAGACTTTTATGGGACAAAATCTTTTGTTGGAGCAAGAAACTGGTTAAAGGAGACTGAGGATTTGTTTGTCATCTTTGGAGTGGGTGATAGTCAAAAGATACAACTTGCGGTGTGGTTACTTAAGGATGAAGCTTCCTATTGGTGGGAAGTTACTAATGCTCAGAGGGCGGTGGAAACATGGGAAGACTTCAGGACAAGGTTTGAGATGAAATTCCTCTCCCAAGCCGAAAGAAGCCTGCAAATGGAAAAGTTTCTAACTCTGAAACAGGGAAGCATGACGATCAGGGAATATGTTAATAATTTTAATCAGTTGGCCAGATTTGGGCTAGACTTAGTAAACACCCAACACAAGAAGGCACTTCGCTTCGTCAAGGGTTTGAATGAGCCTCTACACTGCCTTGCCACGACCCATGTATCCACTGGTGCGACTTATGAAAGCCTGGTGGACATGGCGTTGCTACACGAGGAAGACCACAGTAAGAAAGAAACTAAGGGGGAAGAGAAGAAAGAAGGTCTACAGGCAAAGAAAACAGACTTCAAGAAAGGAGGGAAGAACAATAAGCCCCGTGAGAAGAGAAGGTGCAATTTCTGTGGCATTGTGGGCCATATAACAAAAGACTGCCGGAAAAGGAAGGCGAAGATGGGTGGCTGCTTCCACTGTGGAGAAACTGGACACCAAGCTAAGGACTGCCCAAAGAAGAAAGGGCAGGGACAGAAAGCCGAATCCACTTCAGGGGGTCAGGTTCATGCGCTAGTGGCACCTCAGCAGGAACGAGGTAGTAATATTTCTGTAGAAAGTGTAGTCTATCTTTATGATCATCCAGTTCGTACACTTTTTGACTCTGGCGCATCACACTCTTTTATTTCATCTGCCTTAGTAGAATCTCCGCATCTAGACACTAGTATGGTAGAAGATCCCTTAGTAGTTTCAAATCTAATTGGGGGCTCCGCTTACTTGTCAATGGTTTGTTTGGGTTTGAAAATCTCTATTCTTAGCGTTGAGTTTAGTTGTAGTGCCTTTGTTTTGGGCTTCTCGGGATATGGTTTGGTCTTAGGCATGGACTGGTTATCCAATAATAGTGCCATTCTTGACTGTGAGAAAAGAGTAGTTAGACTCTAGACTCGGCTTGGTAACACTCTAGAAATTTCTTATAATCCATTGAATGCCATTATGCTTAGTTATCTAGAGTCGCTTGATGCTTCTGATGAGAATTTGCAATCACTTAGAGTAGTCCGGGAATATCCGGATGTCTTTGAGGAAGTGAAAGGCCTACCTCCGAGGCAGGAAATAGACTTCCGCATATATCTTGTGGATAACGCAAAGCCTGTAGCTTTACCTGTCAAACACATGGCTCCAAGGGAGAGAAAGGAGCTCAGTAAGCAGGTTAAAGAACTTCTCGAAAAGGGGTTCATTAGACGGAGCATTTCAGAATGGGGTGCTCCAGTGGTGTTCACAACCAAAGAAGACGGTTTGCTTCACCTTTGCGTTGACTATAGGGAGTAAACAAATTGACCAAGAAAAATAGGCACCCTCTTCCCCGAATCGACGATTTGTTTTATCAGCTTGTAGGTGCGACGGTCTTCTCCCAACTTGATCTGGCAACTGGGTTCCATCAGCTAAGAGTAGCTGAAGACAGCATTGATAAGACATCATTCAGAACCCCAGACGGTTTCTTCGAGTGGCTTGTCATGCCTTTCGGCTTGACAAATGCACCCGCTTATTTCGTAGACCTAATGAGCAGGGTGTTCAGAGAATTCCTCAACAAATTTGTGGTTGTCTTTGTAGATGATATCTTAATCTTCTTAAAGAGTGAGGAAGAACATGCTCAGCATCTGAAAGAAATCATGGATACTCTCCGTGCACATCAACTAAAAGACAAATTCTCCAAGTGTCACTTCTGGAGAAAAGAAGTAAGGTTTCTTGGGCATATATTGCCCAAAGAAGGGTTGGCTGTGGACCTCGCGAAAGTGGTGGCAGTGCAAGATTGGAAAACACCAAGAAATGCAACCGAAGTTCGAAGCTTTCTTGGGCTAGCCGGTTTTTATCGAAAGTTTATTAGGGATTTCGCGAAAATCTCTGCCCCACTCACAAGGCTAACAAAGAAGAATCTGACGTTCACTTGGGATTTGGACTGTGACATTGCTTTCCAGCGATTAAAAAGGGCTCTCACAACAACCCCAGTTCTAACTCTACCTGACGGAAACAAAATGTTCACAGTATACACAGATGCATGTGGAACGGGACTAGGCGCTGTTCTAATGCAAGAAGGAAAGGTAGTAGCTTATGGAAGAAGACAATTGAAAGTTCATGAAAAGAAATACCCAACCCACAATCTTGAGTTAGCCGCCATCGTCTTTGCACTTAAATCTTGGTGCAATTATCTCCTAGGTGGGAAGTTTGAATTATACACTGACCATAAATCGTTGAAATAACTCTTCTCCCAGAAGGATCTTAACTTGAGGTAGCAAAGATGGATGGAGTTTCTTGCCTCGTATGATTTTGAAATTACCTATACTCCCGGAAAAGGCAACGTGGTAGCAGACGCGTTGAGCCGAAACAAATTGACCCTAAGCCCTCTCTTTGTGGAAAGGCAAAACTTGGAGTATATAGCCAGTTTCAACTTTAGGCCCTCTTCGGATTTTGTACCGGGTTTGTTAGCATCTCTAGAAGTACGCCCTACTCTCTTAGACTCAATAGGGGCTGCCCAACATGAAGACCCTCAGCTTGTTGATGTGATTGATAAACTTATTAGGGGTGAGACTTCTAGTCACCTCAGTAGATACGCCATCGA
This sequence comes from Allium sativum, assembly GCA_030737875.1. Lineage (NCBI taxonomy): Eukaryota > Viridiplantae > Streptophyta > Magnoliopsida > Asparagales > Amaryllidaceae > Allium > Allium sativum. Next base: position 151,238,974 of record CM060923.1, read on the forward strand.
TGATAAGGATTGGCTGAGACGAGATGGAAGATTATGCATCCCACAAGCAAGGGAGTTGACAAAGAAGGTTCTCGAGGAAGCGCATCATTCCAAGATGACTATACACCCTGGCGGTGATAAGATGTACAAGGATATAAAAAGGAATTTCTTTTGGAATGGCATGAAGCAAGACGTGGCAGATTTCGTTTCTAAGTGCATGACCTGCCAACGGGTCAAGGCGGAAGAAAAGAAGCCTGGAGGACTACTTCACCCTCTAGAGGTCCCACAGTGGAAGTGGGATAGCATTTCAATGGACTTCATTGATGGACTGCCTAGGTCGAGAAGGGGGCAACACTAGCATTTGGGTAATAGTGGATAGGCTTACTAAAAGCGCCCACTTTATACCTATCCAGAGTAGAAGGACTGCCTCATCTCTACCATCACTTTATCTCAAGGAAATAGTTCGACTCCATGGGATACCCTCCAGCATTGTTAGTGACCGAGACCCTATTTTAACAAGTGAGTTTTGGCAGAGTCTGCAAGAAGCTGTAGGCACACAACTATGTTTGAGCACGGCCTATCACCCCCAAACAGATGGCCAGACGGAAAGGGTGAATAGAGTTTTAGAGGATCTTTTAAGACTTTGCATTCTTGACTTTGGAGGGACGTGGGAGGATCACCTTCCTTTAGTGGAATTTGCCTACAACAACAGCTACCAAGCTACAATCGGCATGGCACCCTTCGAAGCCTTGTATGGAAGACCGTGCAAATCACCAACTTGTTGGTGGGAGTCTACAGATAAGTTTATACTTGGGCCAGACATGATTTGAGAAACTTCAGAGAAAGTGGACTTGATACGTAGGAGAATGAAGACAGCCCAAGACAGACAGAAATCCTACGCCGACAAAAGAAGGACCGACCTTGAGTTTGAGGTTGGGGACAGGGTTTTCCTTAAGGTATCCCCTTTAAGGAACGTTGTTCGTTTTGGATCCGCAGGAAAGCTAGCACCAAAATTTGTAGGACCGTTCCCTATCATCGAGAAGATTGGGAAAATGGCTTATAGAGTAGATCTACCTGAAAGATTGGCTATAATTCACAATGTCTTTCACGTTTCTCATCTCCGGAAATGTCTACATGAATCAGCGGAAGTGGTGGAGCCAAGCATTCTAGAAGAAGCCGAAGAGGAACGCGAAGCAACTGTGAGGAGAGTTCCAACCCGCATCATAGGAACTGAAGTGAAAAAGCTATGCAACCGCGAAGTCAAACTCGTTAAATTTCAGTGGAGCGACGTCGAGGAAGACGCGACTTGGGAAACTAAGGACAAAATTCGCGCTGCCTACCCTCTTCTTTTTGAGGGTACATCTTTGACCTCTCTTTTTCTTAAGTTGTGCTTGTATCTATCTTTTTAGGTATATCTCCTCGATATTATCCTTTATCCTTAGGTAGAAACCCCTTTGGATGTAAACATGTATTTGAAACATGTTATGGTTGATGACTGCAAGTGGTTACAAGTGGTTGCTAGTGGTTACTCGTGGATGCATATACACACACAACCTAGGTCTTAGATCGGCTCAATCACTTCATACTGCATATGCATATATGTATTCTTATTTGTATATGGTAGTAAAATTTGATATGCTGTCATATGGTCGTTGCATTTGTATGAATAGTTGTGCACTCATGTAGAATTATGAGTAGGAAGAATTTTCATACATAATGGATTCATGACACTTACATGATTCGCATTAAGGAGGTCAACTGAATCAGTAGACCGCCTGATTTCTGCATTAGATAAAGACATGTACACACACTATGCATATGATCATGAAGCATTAGAAGTCTTTTAAGGACAGTGGATGCCTATGTTTGTTGGTTGAGTAGATGGACTGTTGGATGGTAGGATATACATTCTTCCTAACTTGAAGATTTCGGGGACGATATCCTTTTAAGTGGGGGAGAATGTAACACCCCGTGAATTCTATAACGTTAAGCTTCACGAATTAAAGTATAATTAATTATAAATGATGAAATCAAGGGAAATGGGTTACACCATTGCATTCGTCTCGAAATTCTTCTTGAGATAGAGTCCAAGTTTGCGTAAAACAGATAACGTATGAAGAAGATATGGACGAACGAAGTTGGGCGAAAAACCAGAAAACGGGTCAGAATGCACTGGCGCACTTGGGAAGTGCACCAGAACAGAAATGAACTGGCGCACTTGGGAAGTGCGCCAGTACATTTTTAGCCTGGCGCACCTGCCAATTGCGCCCAGGTCAGAATGACCTGCTGGTCAGGTCCTGGCTCGCCTGATCAGGGTCTGGTCGAATTCTGATGCTTGGCTGAGTCACTAGGGCTTACGTGTCACCTTTTGAGTGGCTCTTTGAACTTTGTATGGTCTAGATTCCTCCTATCTTCATCCGACGGCTCAAAACAATTTAAAATTCTATAAATACAACTCAAACCTAACCCTAAACTCACACAAATAATAGAATACAATAGCTGTCATGCTGCTGTAAAGGAACTAGGAATGGTCGTCAATTAGAAACCCTAGAGACAAGCCAACAAGCCTAAGAGACGAATCAAATTAAAAGAAGATCAAAGCTTAATCAAATCATTCAACGCAACTTTTCTACCCAAAGGAGAGCATCTCCAAATCAGAATAACAAAAATCAGAAAACAAGAATTCATCACACGTTGTAAGTATAGTAACCTTTCAGAATATGAATAAAAACTGTGATGTGATTCAATGTATATGAAAATAGAATTGTGTTATTATTCTATGTATTGTGACGGTTCTATCATGACTTATATATTGATGTTTGTGGCATAAAATTGATTGATGCAAGCCTATTGAACGATTGTACTTGCAAGTTTGTAGCGAAAATTAGATCTATGTTTCATAAACTATGCAAGTTCATTTGCAAATATAATTGGACCTATGTTTCATCAAGTATAATTAGATTTATGTTTCATAAACTATGCAAGTTCATTTGCAAGTATAATTGGACCTATGTTTCATCAAGTATAATTAGATCTATGTTTCATAAACTATGCAAGATTATGTCTATTTGCAAGTATAATTGGATCTATGTTTCATAAACTATGCAAGTTCATAGGCTATATGATTAGATGTTAAAATTGTACATTTTGGTGAACATACATCATGCTAGTCTTGTGTTTGACATTATGCCAAATTAAACATGTTTAAAACACAAGGTTGTATTAGCCTAAACTATGCCATCTCATATGTCACCTACTTAGTTATATTTTGATTTGAATGCAAGTTCACATGACCCATGTTATATGTTAGTTGAATCGCCAAATTGCAAGTTCATGCGCCACATACCTTTATGTATTACATGTTCTTGATTTCCCCTTTTTCCTCACGTTTATAAAGTTGGGCAGAATCGTGACAAGCCCAACACATGTTAGAACGTTGCGAACAAACGGGGGTAATAACGTTGGGTGTAAAATATGAAAACATATGTTGGCATGTTTGGCACATGCCAATGATTATGACACATAAGCGGTATGAATTGAAATACCCTAAAATAAAAGATATGACATTTACATATAGTTGAAAAGTAATAAAATATGTAAATTTAGAAAACACGATATGCTTAACCCGAGGTTGGATTGAGTTGTGATGTAAACCTGCCCGGACCCGCCCGGTTGTCCAGTAGTCACAACAATACCTATCCAATGTGGGTGGTTAAGCATTGAGCCCAATAAGGACCCGAGGTTAGACTGAGCTACGGTGTAAACCTGCCCGGAACCGACCGTCATATCCAGTAACCGTGGCAATACCTGTCTAATGTGAGTGGTCTGGTGCTCCTAAGAGGCTAAGGACAGATGGTAGGGTTAAATCAACTATAACACTTAACCAAATTCAACATGTTAACAAGAATTGATGGGTGGGGTTAGGTAAATACATACACTTAACCACTTAACATGTTTGACTAGGAAATCCTGGTAACGAGGGACCCGTTTCAGCAGTAACCCAAAATTAGGTATCAACGGTACCCAGAAACTAGGCAGGGCGGGGCACGATTACTGGGCTGATTGTAAGCGGTCAAACGACGGCGGTGGGTGCACAGTGCAGGTCTAACGGGGTGCGGGCGTGCACACTCTCCGGAGCAGACAACCAGGGCACTGGGGACACCAGTAATATAACCTATGTCTTCTAGTTTTGTGTCGGGGCCGCCACTATGGGTCTTGATACACCCCATGGTGGGACCAGCATAGGTATCTACAATTCTTGGGGGCCGTATGACACATGTCAACGCGAGTAGGATCCGATCTTTAAGAAGAATGGGGATCACTTCACCCTCACCATGGGGTGCCAGTTTGAATGAATTCAAATAGGTGCAGAGATATAGTATGGGTGTGATAGTACATTTGACACTTCCTTAGCCTGTGACACTTTCCTATTTTTAGTTTATATCCATCATATCCTTTTCTTATTCACATATTGAAGAGTTACTAGATTTACTTAGGCTTTATGTCTGACCCTATTTTCTTTTCATCTTCTTTTCTTTCGTTTCCCCCCCAGGTCCACAGGGAGGAAACAACTCAACTTAGTCAGGCTCTTTACAAGCACCAAGAACGTAGATGTATGATTTGGATCTTTCTTGCTCGGATAATGGCTTTGGATATCGCTATGGGGATTTTTGTCACTTTATTTATGTTTTCATGCTTCTTTAATAATCAAGGCAGTTATGAGGTTGTGATGTTGAAAGTATTTTGAGACAATTATGGAAATCTTTGTTTGATACACATATTGATGAAATAAAAGTTTGTTTAGTTTCCGCTGTTTAAAATATGTGTATTTATATCTGTCTTGAGTTCATCTGTGGTTTTTACTTATAAACCTCCACCAATGTTAAGGCATTCCCTTCGTGAGTGACCTTAATGGAGGTGGGGTGTTTCACTTCGAGGCTATTCGGGGTTGGAAGATTATTGAAGAAATTCCAAGCAAGGTAGGTGATCCAAAGCGAGAGTGGTTTTGGATTAAAGAGCAGCCAGGATGTGCTCGATACTGGATTTAATTCAGTAAGTCTCTTCACCATTTGATACTCTTCCCGTTAAAGTTTCTTACATTGATTGCTATATTCCTTTCCTTTTGTAGGGGACGACCCTGCAAGGCCTGAGGAGGAAGTGTTTAAGGAACGCCACGAGAAACTGATCAAGTTGGACTGGAAGCTGCGGTCTTTTTGGAATTGTCTGACCAATGAGAATTTACACCAATATGCTCTTCTCGACCGAAGTAGGATGATCGGCTTGTCGAAATAGGTACCCAAATCAGTAGCATCGGGCCAAGATGTTGCGCCCTCAGTCAAGAAAAAGTCGGGGGATACGCAAATGGCTAGCTCAACCGGGGGACCTTCCGCTCATCCTTCGCCCGGGAAGAAAGGGAAACTTGGCCCAAAGAAGCCTGCTTACAAAAGATGGGTTTGACAAGCTGAGCGAAGAGAATCGGAGTGTCGAAAGGTCGAACATCGACAAAGAGAAAAAGTTCTGCCCTAGCAAGCCCCAAAGACAGTGCAAGGAGAACCAGGTAAGGAGGACCTTACTGAAGCTCGTTCGAGAGATTTTGAGGGCGATAAAAACCCTTCTATAGCCCATGATTCAAAGGAGGAGCATGGTGCATCTCTCCTTCTTAGCTTAGAAAGACTTCAAATGCCTGACATTATCCTTTCACCGCAAAGTTTAGATCCGAACCGATTTTTCGCTAATCAGTCCGAGTAGATGTCTTTCTCGGTCTAACAAAAAGGTATTGAAGGTATGTGGTTTATTGCACGTCACAATATTATGTTTCTTATAAATTGAGGGTCATCCATCTTACTTATGGATTTACTCCTCTTTTCAAAAGACACTAATGAAGAGTTTTATGGCGATCTTTTCTCCTCCCTCCCAACAGACATCAAATCGGACGAGTCCACTTTGTTGCAGGATGGGAGAGGAGACGACGGTAGAGATGAAAACAACAAAAGGGACAAGGAGAAAAGGGCAAAGAATGTGAAGGGAGACAAAGACAACGAAAGAAAGAGAGAGGATAAGGAAGAAGAGAAAAGGGGGAAAAAGAGAGAAAGGGTGAAGGAAAGGGAAAGAAAAAAGAAGGATCGACCCGGGATGATGGCAAGCAGAAGAAGAAACGTTTGAGGAAACACATTCGAACAACGGGAGATACGGAAAAGTTGGAGAGTGCTCCCAAGAAGAAGAAAGTAGTCAAGTCCCCTGAATCCAAGGAAGAAGAAGAAACCGAGCACTCTCGGGCTGCGCTGAGTCATCCTAGGGCTCCAGTCGAGTCTGCTTCCATTGATCGAATCTAAGAGTTGGAACGAGAATTTCCTAACCTCATTTTTTCAAAAATTAAACTTCCCCCCGAGTTACAGCCATTGTCACGTAGCTTTCACTGCCACATGCGTAATAACCTCGAATATGCTCTTTCCCAATATGACGCAATGTGCGAATATGCCGGGCAGATAAGCGGAGTGTTGAAGGAAAGACTGACCGAAATCTTCGACCTGAAAAGTTACATTGATAGCGGCAAGAAAACCTATGGATTTCTTGAAAAGAAAATTAAAGATCGCGAGCTACAGGTAGCAGTCGACAAAGAGAAGAATGGAAAAGAAATTGAGGACCTGAACGCCCAGGTCCAACAGAGAGATCGAGAGTGTGATTCAATGAGGGGGAGATTGGATCTTTGAAGGAGGACAGGACTCGATTAGATCTTGAAATATAGAACCTCAAAGACACCCTTCAATCATCTGAGGTGACCAAGAATCTGGCTGAAGAAAATGCCGTTGCGGCAATTGAGTCCGCTAGTAATTTGAAACTTCAGCATGACATCAATATTGAGGCTATCAAAGCCGAGCATGCCCAGGAGAAAGCTGAATTGAAAAAAGGGCATACTCGTTAGATTCTTTTGTTTTGTGCAAGGTTCCTTCGTCATAGGGATTTGTCTTGGATGCCAGGATACCCTAGACTATTGGCTGATACATGGAAGATAATTTCGCGGGAAGAGAAAAAGGTAGCGAAGGGGCAGCCAATGGACGAGGAATTTTTGATGACCCAAAATTTAAATGACAAGGAACGAGCAATCATGGCGGAGACGAAGAGTCAAGAGAAGAATGCTGTAGTGTAAGAATGCCATAGGTTGAAGAGGAAGTCGGACCCCGAGAGTGATGTAGGTGGCATCGGCCCAAGACACCCATTTCTTGTGCATATGTGGTGGTTGATAAGGGTTCATCATCTGTTCCACCATCCGACCCAGTCAAGGTCGCGGGGCAACAGGTGATCTGGCCCAATGTTGGAGGTAAGAATTTTCACTAATTTTGAGTTTGCTCATCCTACCCTGACTTGTGTGTTCTCTTTGCAGGCGCTTCGTTGGTGAGGGAGAGATTGGAGGTAGATCCTGCTATTGGAGAGAAAGGAAGCGATGAGGGAACAAACAAAGCCCTGAGAGTGGAAAGGATTATAATAGCGTCGTCAAAGTACTAGGACATCGAGATGATCGGGGAATCTAAAGGAGAGGATCAGCCGCCCCTGGCTGAGATTAATGCCCGGAACGATAAAGAAATTGCTTCTGTGAAGACCGAACCTTCCGAAGATCAATCGAGCATTAACCTTACTCGGGCCACTCCCCTAACCATTCTTTCTTCAGTCAGAACACCAACTCCTGTGGATTCCGTTTACCCACAAGCCCCAACACCAACTCTTCACCCATTCGGAAGTACACTCGGGGGATCGAGGCGTATGTTGAACACCGAGGAAGCACCGGAGATGATCAGGAAAAAAGAGCTAGCGGAGATGATTGACCAAGGAATAATGCCACCTCCTTCTTAGAAGTTCTCTTGTTGTAATTTTCTTTAAGGCCCTTTGGAAAGTTTCATGCAAGTGCGACCCTTGCGCTTTTGTAATTATTGAACTTTATATCTCTGGAGGTAATGTTTGATTGGTACTTGTCATGTAGCAACATTTTGTAATCATGCCATGGAATTTTAAATGAAAGTCTACTGGTTTCATAAATACTTGTATCATTTATGTGCAAGAAATATCCTGTGGTTTTTATTTGTCTTATCTTAGTAGTTGAGGATGACTTGAATGCTACCCTAGGTGGGATTGTTCATCCATCCTCTCGTCCCCGGTGTCGGGGTAACTTATTCGAACAACGGGCTCTCCAGTCATAATCAAGTGGATCCAACCTTGATCAGGGGTTGGATGTGATCAAATAGGAGCGCTTTTAGTCCTTTATACTCATCCTTTAGGTTGGTAAAGGGTAGAGTTTTTAGGGATTGAGTGGTCTTTTGTCGGGGTGTAGCATTCACGCTCTTTCATCGTTTATACTCACCATCAAGTCATGAGGTTAAGAGTTGAATCCCGACAGTCTGTCAGTATGTTCGAATAGGCGTCATTCCCAATTTGAGTCGGTCAAAGTAGAAGTCAAAAAATTGGCCAATCGGCCGAATTCTGAAATTGGTACCATCGATATGGTCGAGCCCTCAATCCTTCAATTGGGTCGACCCACTTCATCTCTGTCCATCCAGTTAGAACGTTAGGAGCATAAGCAATGTTTGATCAAGTCACAATCATTAGCCTTTACGATAACAAAACAGAGTAAGAATGAAGACTTTTATTCATACGCTATTGTGATCAACGAAAGATTGCTTATTACAGAAAACAAATGAACTAATATAAAAGCTTTAGAGAAATCCTAAGAAAGATAAAATCATGGGTGCTCCACATTCTATGCTCTTCGAAATGGTTCGCCATTGACAGTTATTAGCCTGAAACTTCCATTATCAAGCTTTAATTGAATGATGTAGGGTCCTTCCCACCTAGGGCCTATATGGACGGGGACCGAGAAGATTCGCTTCAAAACAAGGTCGCCTACTTCGTAAGTTTTTGACCGCACCTTTTTGTCGTAATATCGTGCGACCTTTTGCCTATGGGCTGATGCACGAAGGTTCTCCTGTCCTCTTTTTCATCAATCGTTCCTAATGATGTCAAGAGAAGTGCTTTATTAGTGAAGGGATCATAGTAAGTCATTCGATGAGATGGGATTTCAAGCTCTATCGGAAGAACTGCCTCCGAACCATAGGATAAGGCAAAAGGAGTATGACCCATAGCGGTTTATGGATGGTTCGATATGCTCGCAGGGCCAGAGGAAATTCATCAACCCATTTTCCTTTTGCTTGCTCTAACCGTTTTTTCAGGATGGTTTTAACCGCTTCAACTTGATCATTAGATCGGGGATGTGCAACTATGATATATTTCTTCTCGATATGATACTTTTCACAAAAATCCCTGAACTCTGAACTATCGAACTGAGTTACCTTGTTTATGATAATGGTTTGGGGTATCCCATACCTGCATATAATATTTCTGACAATAGAGTTGATGACCTTCTTTGATGTCATCATGGTCATCTGCTCAGCTTTTGCCCATTTTGTGAAATAGTCTACTGCTACTATTGCATATCTAGCACCTTCCCTCGAAATGGGCAAGGTTCCGATAATATCCCTCGTCCGGAGGAAGTTGAGATGGGACCCAATCTTTAGAATCTTGGTGGGATCATCCTTATCGATCGGAATCTCCAAGGTGGCCTCATTCGGGGCAGCCTTTCTGCACCCCGGCTCATCGCCCTCTCGTGGATCGATGTTTTCGACTCCACAAATGGACGGTCCGGGTCGGTGCGCCTTCTGTAATTGCTACACTTCTTTACCCTCTTCAGGCGGAGAAGATTCTTCAGGATCTTTGTTACCATTTCCCCATAACTCCTTCCATTCCGCCAAGTAACAAGCTCGACCTGTTACTTGGTCTCCTCGTACCGTCCCAATTCGACTATCAGTTGCGAACTTCAAAAGCAAACACCAGGGGGCGATACATGCTCTAAACATAGCCAGGGCGAGTCGTCCTAAAAAGGCATTGTAATATGAGTTGATGTTCATCACAACAAATGGCAGAATTCTGACTCTCCGATGATCTCCATCCCCCAGTTCCAAAGATAGCTTAACCTGGCCGATGGGTTCGGTGGAAACTCCATTGAAACTACGTATCTGGCCGTCATACGACTCCAGGTCTTTTATTTCCAATTTCATTTGGTCATAGGCCTGTTTGAACAAAATGTTTACTGAGCTTCCATTGTCAAACATTACTTTTCGGACTGTCGTTGGACCAATGATAGCTTTTATCACCAGCGGATCAACCGTTGGGACTTCTATGCCGACCGACTCCCGGTCGCGGAAGACGATATCGTCGTCAATCGTTCTTCTTTATTTGATGGGACTTGCGGTTTCAAGGGGATTGTTTCCTAAATGTCGAGGTGCTTTGTGGAGTTGACATATCGTTCCCTGACTCTTATACTATGACCAGCGGGATGCAGTCCCCCAACAATGGCATTGATAACAATCCCCTATCCTTTCTCCTGTAGGGTAGCTCGAGGTGCAGCCTGGTTCTGCTTGGGCGCCAGAGTCCCTTGCCTCCTGTCCCTCATGGTCATCTTATACTCATCAAGCTTTCCTTCTCAAATTATTTTCTCAATGATATCCCTGAGGTGTCGACGTTCGTGGGTCGTATGCCCGTAGATATCGTGGAATAGGCAGTATTTTCCCGTCGCCCGCTCCTTTTCTGTGGGCTCTCGTGGGGGCGGTTTCTTGTATTGCACCGTGCTGCAGGTATCGAGATAGATATTCTCCAACGTGTCATTCAAGGCCATGTATGTATCAAATACCTAGAACTGGGGGCGTTTCTGGGCGCTCCCCGTTTGTCTCGAGCTACCATTGGTCTCCTTCGATTCTTCATTACTTCGCTTGCCGCAGTTTTCAACATTTACTTCCACTTTTCCCGAGTTATCCCCAGATTGTTTGACTGCGACATTGTTTTGGGTTGACCGAGTAAATGAAGTATTTGACCCATCCTCTTCTTCTAACTGCGCATCTTCTTTCCTCAATCGGATATGGCCTTTTCATAAAAAGCCACGATTGTGGTCGGTGGCTTCCCATCAAGTATTTTCCGAACTCTGTTCGCTTGTCAATGCCATCAACCATAGCCATTAGAACAGTTTCATGGTTGGGGTTGCAAACTTCTGTAGCAGCCCGATTGAGTCGATTGATATAATTCCTCAAGGATTCACCCCTTCCCTGCTTAACTATTGAAAGAGCCACAACATGTTTTGATTTGGTAGCGTGGAAGCGGAACTGAGTAAGAATTTTTTTACTTAGATCATTAAAGATGGGGACCAACCTTGCGGGCAAGCATACAGACCACATGAGTGTTATTCTGCTTAAAAAGATTGGAAAAGCCTTGCATTTGATAGTGTTTGGGGCCACTGCTACTTCCATGTGCCAGGAATATCTCATTAGATGCTGATGCAGGTCAGAGGTACCACTGTACTATTTCATCTAGGGAATATTTAATCTTCTGGGAAACTCTTCTTGTAGGATGTTGTCAGTGAACGGGGTATGGCTTCGATCGACCTCCCAGTCTTCATTCCTATGTTTGCGACTGTCGTTCATAATCTGCCGCACCATGGCGGTCAGATTTGGTGGAATGACCGTGTTTGGTTCAACTTCCTCAACAGACCGACCACTTCTTGCCCTTTCATCAGGAAATGCCGTCCGGGCATCCTTCTTCCTCCTCAGATGTCTCGGTCAATCACAAAATTCTGAGGGGGATGGATGGGGACCCGATCCCCCCGAGCAACATTATGATTCGCAGGGGGAGTTGCCACTTGGCGCTGCGGAGCTATGGGATCAACAATTTCTACCTCGGCTTGGCCAACTTGTGCTTGGTCGCCTTCCCCTGGCCGATCTTGACGTCTTTCAAGACGCAACTGCTGAACATTTTCAGTTCTTTCTAACGGGCGTCGAGATCGACACAGATCTCTCCTTCCCCCAGATGAAGAGGAGCCTTCTAAAACTTGTTCTAGTTGAGGAGGGAGCTGATGGTCCCGAACCTTTTGGGCTTGGTTTCTGAACTCCTCCCACTATCTCGTCATGCGAGTCATGTCTTTCCGCATTGCAGCATTCCCTTGAGCATGGGCTTTTAAGGCATCCGTTGTTTCCGTAAGTCGATCTATCACATCCATAAACTATTCTCGGGTGGTGAAAGCAGAAGGTGGAGCCGAATCTACCGCGGGGGGTAATACGGATCGGTTCGGAGCAGTTTCAGGGGAGGCTGACCCACCAACCGCTTCTGTAGATGTTCCACTTACGGTTGCTTCCCAGTATTGCGAGCTGATTTTCTAGCCATAGTTTAACAATGCAGAAGTGAAAGTAGGATTTTCGTCTCGGACTTGGTGATATGGAAGTAGAGCAAAAACCCAATTGATTTGAGAATGTCTATTTTCAGTGACAGAACCAAAATGTTGACACTAAAAATTGGTACAACACCCAAAGAGAAGGACTGTGTAGAGAATATTGAAGATTAATAATTATAAGTAGCGTAAAGCGAAAGAAATAACACACAGATTTATAGTTGTTCGGCTTAATGAGCCTACGTCCACTTTATGAGCTTTTATATATTGTCTCTACTATCAGGCAAAATAATTACAATGGTAGAATGAGAGAATTAAGAATACAAACAATTAGAGTTTTTGCCATTCTCCTCCAAAAAAAGGTGCCCCCTTCTAAACTAAAAAAGGCGTCTTTATAGGCGATACAGTATTTGGCCATCTTGAACACGTGTTGTAAGATCCTAAAGAATAGTCGTTACTGAATGGGTCAGTATCTCCCAAAGAATCAGTGTCCTCTTTTAATTATCGGCATGAAGTTGCAGTTGATCCATATAACCTAGGTGATCTTCAGGGAGAAAATATCTATGACGAGCCATTCTTTAGGTGAGCTTCCCGTACCAGACTTGAATGCATCATAGCTGATCATGCTTAGTCATACAGGAATTCTCCTGGGCCGCGTCTGACAAGGGAAGAGAGCTTTGATGTCGGGCCTCATCGATTGGCCTAAACTGAACACTTCTGTATGAATCTGCCGCATTATTTCGCCTTGGTGGGCTGCCCCAAAGGCCCATCAACAGAAGCTTTCGAATATTCCAGGCTTTAAGAACAAACTAACCTGCACGCATACCCCTTTCAAATTAAACATTTGGTTGCATAATAACAACTAAATAATGATATTTAGAATAGAGCTTATTAAGCCAAAAAAGGCATGAAATAGAATTAATATTGAGAATAAATTGTTTGATAAACTTGGGGATGTTATTTACATTCGTTAACTTAAGAGTAGATAGAGCGATTGTTAATCTTATTCCCTTAATGTTGATTGTGTATGATTTGAAAAGAACTTAACTAAGAAAACTATATACAATACCCTATGTACTGTAGCTAAACTACAATTTAAAATTTTGGTATGGGATGTTTTCAAATTAGAGTTCATTAATACTATTATAAAGTAGTTTTGAAAATATTAGCCATTGCATGACAATTAAGTAATATTTGTACGTCCTAGCTCAGCTACTAATACAGAATTAAACTATAGAATGATAAATGAACAAAAAGACAAGTGTGTATATACATTTGTGACCACCAAAGCAGTTGGCGCATATTCTTAAACATAACCTATAATGATAAAATTTAAATAGGTTAGAAGGTGTCTTATGCCTTAGTTGCCAATAGAAAGCATATATGAAATATTATTATTACTGCATGCAAACAAAAACAAGAAACGAAATTATACAGTACCCCAAAGGGTTCGCTTACATCAAGTTCCACCGTTAACATATCCATGGACCACTACACCAACACAAAGTGTCCAAACATGCATGGTTCTAAACCAAAATTCCCCCATCTACGCACCCAGTACCCTGTCACGACCAGTTGCTTCCATGTTAAAATATGTAGCTAGTGATACTTCTTTCTGCTCATGTTTAACACCATTAATTGTAGCAGAGCAATAACCGCTTATATATCGTTTGTAGAATTTCTTTCGTCTTTCATTGTTTAAGGGATGATTTTGAACATAAAATATATTAGGTAATTTTTATTCTTATACACATTTTTAATAAGTTAATCCACTGTAAAAAAAAGATCATTAACTTTTAATAATATTTAAATTTTAATTAGTTTATCCACATAAAAGAAGTCAACTATCTTTTTCTTCTCAGTTCTGCATCTTTCTTGTTCTCTGTATTGTATTTCTTATTTTAAGATCCTACATCTAAATTCAAGTCTTAGTGGAGTACATCGTTAAACGTAATAATAATGAGTAGTTTGTTTATTTTTAGGTGTGTCCAAGCTCTGTCCTATTAGAGATTCAGACGAACACGAACCAGACAAGCATTAAGTTCGAACACTGTTTGTATGAGCCGGACAATGGACAGACAACATTCAGACAATAGAAAAACGAAGGGATTCACACTAACAAAATACCAAATACGAAACTTTCTAGTGTTGTTCCAATAATAATTGCATATATATTATAAATTTTATCCCTCCCCAAAATAAACTATAGAGTTAAACCCAAGGAACCTAATGTTTATTTGAAATCATAACTCTTAAGTAAATCAAAAATCATACAATTACCTCATTAAATTGAATTAATACTCATTACATATTAGATTTTAAACTTAACTGTACAAATCAAGCTATAATCATTAGATCATTAAATTAAAAAATTGAGAAAGTAATAAAAATAACTTAAACTCAATATAATTTTACTATATTGTACACAAACATAATATTATTTTATATGGGATATAAACAAAGAACCTAAGCTAACTGAGAAAAAACGACAAGCTACTGAACTAGTGAACATGTTAATATTACATGATTGAACAAAAATAGTTGAAAGAACAAAAAAGGAGTAACCTTTAAATCAAACTCAGTGAAAGGCAATATAGCCTTTCTATTATCTCTTTTCAGGAGTTTCACCTTCCAACTAAATTTGCCTCTACAAATAACAATGTTACATTGTAACTTTTCTCTCTTTCTTTGATTAAAATTTGTAGCTTTCGCTTGATTCCTTGCAACTAATTACGTCTCATGCATTTTCTGCTTATTGTTGTCGTTGTCTTTTTGCAATTGCCAGAATTCACAAATTTTGATATTTGTTTGCTAAGAACAGTTAGCAATCATATCATGGGAAAGGATAATAATGAATTATCTTATTAAGATTACTATGAACAGTAAGCTACAAATAGAGAACTTCCTGAAATCAACCAAATAACAATTTAAGGCAATATATAATCATTATCCCGAATCCAATTGTAAACAAATTTACACGTTACAGTAATAATTACAATGACCAACACATATATGGTTATGGGTAGGGAACGATAATTTTCATAATTTTCCCCCAATAATTCAAGCAATGAAATTTCTGATCAGGTTTAAAGCTAAAATATTGTTTACCTAAGGTGTGACCAACAATCTGGACTTCCACTGATATTGGGTCAATAGTTATGGAAAAGGGATGGTAGAAAATGGGTATATTGATCACCGCACATAGGGTGATATTGGATGACATCGTCTAGGTGGAAGTAAACCTTCAGATACGACCTCACAGTTGTTAGTTCATGTGGAGAAAGAACGGCGAAAGTTTCATTGAAGCAGAAAGAGGGAGGGTTTTGCATACGCACAAATAACAGAAGATTAGAAGAGATTCATAGAGGAGAGGAGATGTAATAACCTGGCTGAAATTCGACGCCTGAATTCCGACAATAACACATACACCCGTATTACTTGCCAAAACTCAAGTACCAAAAACACCAGATAGTTAATAGAAATAAATTAGAAGGTGAGATAAGAAAGAAAGTTAGAATAGAAGAAGAACCAATAGAACACAGAGTCTCACATCACAACAGAAAAAAATTTAATATAGAAATAAATCTTTATTGAGAGCTTGAAACAAAACTTACAATCATCAGAGTACATCATCTTAGACAATTATAACAACCTATCCTCATATACAATTACGCAGCGGAATAATAACTATATAACGTCATACGTCCAAAATCATTCAACTCATCTCTTCACAACATCTGATAACCTGAACCTGTAAAACTCGGTCTGACCCAAGCATTGCAAACGCCGGATCAGTCTGGTGAATCAGAGTGACTAAACTCACTAAGTTTAAGGGTATCATCCAACTTGATTTTAAAGCCAAAAAATTTTCGAAAGAAAAGGATAATCATGAGACCGAATCCACCCATAAATACAGACTTTTTTTACCTTACGATAACCCAAAACATTTTGAAATCATATCTTTTCTGATATTATAATAGTAATATCTAACAGAAATAAATAATAATCTAGCAGAATGCTTGAATCTCACGCTCCACATACATAGTATATAATGAAAAACTACGGGCTAATATTTGAGAATGTATTTCCAACTACGACAAGGTATCAGACCACCTTCCGATAGTGTATTCCTAAAGAGGAAACACATAGTTCAACAAGAACATCTTGCATCCCAAGCTAAACATGATCGGCCATTCATTTCACTTGAGTGTTCCAAATATATTATCACCTACGGCTGCTAGCAACATAACCGTTCCCAGAAGATACAAAACAGAAAAGAAGAACAAAAATGAATATTCTATAGACGGTGACAATACACCCTAATGGGAGCGACCCACTTAGCCATGCGACCTACCCGATTTTATACCATTTTCCGGTTATAAGGCTCGAGGTTATAATTATCTTTTAGAACATTTGGCCAGCATTCACTTTGAATTCCACATCGTCAGATCCAACAAATCACTAATTGAGGTCTGCAAAATTACTCTGGGTGTCTAAGCAGTAAGAATGAATTTTTCTGCCACCAACAGAAGTATGTTTGTAGAAATCAATGTATGCGAACCTTTGGAAGTATTCCGTCAGACATCCATCCATACAAGTTGTCCTGGGATTGGACAAACCGAACGACCCTCCTACCACATCCTAGAAATCACCATATAGTCAGTAGCGAGTAGTCCTCGCAATCCATAGATTTCCATCACGATCGAATTACCATCAAAATATCTCTGGTTGCAACGTCAGAGAAATCTATCAAGTAGCCCTTTCGCTTATTAAGATCCATGGTCTTCATTTGCTTCATCTTCAATCAACTTCTTCCAAATTCACGTATTTGTTGGTTCAGAATGGTTTTTGAATATAAATTTGATCCCGGTCTTTCCGTACCAACAATTGTATAGGCTAGATTTAATAGTCGGTTATTTAACTATCAAACAAACAAACATTCATTCATAAAAGAAAAATGAATTCACTGGTTCAATACTCAACATCATTTAGCCTCTTAAATTAACCAATCATTAATTAAATATTAAACTTCTAATTCTTATCATATTCCGAAAACATTTCCCTTTTCTTATTTTGTAACGACCCGTATTTTTAATGATTTAATTATTAATTAATTTAATTATTAATATAATAATATGGTAATTTAATTTATCTTAAATAAATTAATTCTGATTTATATTTATTTATATAAATAATGGAGTGATATATTTATTTCCAAAACAATCAGAAATAGTTGAGTTGGCAATACTGTGTGAATTGGATAATTTAAAAGAATTAGCCCAGTTTAGAATTGAATTACGATAACTAATATATTAATTAAATGGCGGTTGAACGTTATAATTATAATGTAATTTAAAACGAGTCCAAAACATAGCAGTAGTTTGTAATATTGAATTTTGAACTTCAACTGAGTATACATGATCCGTTATAAGTCACATTTCTTCGAAACAAGAAACATTGGAATCTTTTAAACTGTATTTTTCTAATGGAAGTGAAAAATGAAGATTTCGGCTTATAAATTGTGAGTTATGTCTAGATTTGTTTTCTAAATAGTCAGTGTGGAATCGTTTATAAATAATAACAATTATTTAATTATAATAAAATAATTATTTTTAATTTGAACAAGATTTCTTAGACGTATTTTTAATTTTATAATTTTTCTATAATTTTTATTTTGGAAAATAAGCACTTTTTATTTTAAAGTATTTTACACCCTATATCAGCATTTTGGGGTTCCACAGAATAAGCCAACTTGTCTATATTATTATATTTATGTGACCGTGGCACAGTGCTTACCGCAATGGAATTTTTATTTTTGTCGATAACTGTCCGTAAATGAACAGAGTACGTAATGGATACATTATTGGATAGCTAAGAATTTAGGGTTGATTTATATATATATATATATATCATTAACGTACACTTGCTCGTAGCTTTCAATTTAATGACATACCCTGCACATGTGACAACCCCAATTTCGACAGACCCAATTTTTTTCAAAATTTCAATCTATCGAAACTCGGATTGGTTTGCTCTGGTATCCTGCAGAAAAGACAGAGACATAAAACATGTCGGAGCTCAGAAAAATATCTCACAGCGGAAAGGATAAAGTATAGTATAATTAAAACATAGCCTTACCGTATTATTAATACTGCCTAACCAGTATCCAAAGCTATCATGTCTCTACCACAATCTAACCTGCGAGTGTGTTATGAGGTGGAGGTCAGAACATAAGTTCTGGTGACTGGATTTAAACGATATACTTTGGATAATCTTACATATACCGTTCAATCATATTTTCTTATTTATTAGGTTACTTGGGTTAATAGCACTCAAGGCTTACACACACGTCGTACCCATTTACTTCCCAGTGAATTAACCTAATACAGTATATGTAGCTATCTCTCAATATTGAGATACACCCCATGGTACCCCACTCGGACGGTCTCCACCGTATCATCACAGGAATATAGCAGTCCCTAATCCTACGCTCGAATGTTGTACGGATTTCTGTATATATGTCAACGCTACGTCTACAAAGAACCACTACTTCTATATTACGTAAGCGTTTGGACTGCCATCTTTGAACCATTCGATCGAATTAGGTTCCATCCTCGAATAATGCCCTCTAGTCTTATGACACACCACCCAGAGCGACATGAGTGTACATAGACTTTCCCACGTTCGTATTGTCAATCGTTCTCGATGTCTATTGCATATGTTCTCTATATGTGCGCCCGAGTCCCGTGGCAGGGCTAATCAAGAAACACGGAACTCGGTCGGGAGCTTTCAGATATCTGCCGATTGCAGATGCTATGGTTTGCTTTTACAGTGGCTATGGTCCCACTAGGCCCCTCCCTCAAATAATGAAAGACACCCAAGAATATCAAGAATGAGAACTTAACTCTGGCCCCCTATGCCCTTCAAACCTATTGGCCAACCTCACCCATAACTAGATAGCAAAGTATATGGTCTTTTGGAGTTCTCCGCCTTTCTGCTTTACGTACTGACTGAAGATGGTAGGTAGACGACGAATTGCTATCACAGGGCACTAACTGGTCTCGCCGAATCACGCTGGTCCGTCTTAGTCTTTTTATTGCCCCTTATTATTGCAATCAAGGCATACTCATTGGTTGACCTACGCAGACCTAACCTCTATGAGTACAGGCGGATCATCTGCCACTTACAGAGGAATACCAAGAGTACCCTACATCCCCGAAAGCCGTGTGCTTCCCCTTTCAGTCCTTTGGAGCCGTCAAACAATCAGATGAATGTGCGCTCCACTCGTGCCTTATAACACCTCGATGATCTACCCTATTGGGTTATTCAAGCTCAACTGTACGGATTGGTCTAAGCGCCTTACTTTAGCATGTTGTTAGACCCTATGTCTAAACATTCTTTTACACACTTGTCTCACCTCACCAGGTTTCCAGTTAACTTGGTTATTCCAATTCATATTGAATTCTTATTCAAATTACCAAGTTTCTCTTACTTATTAATTTCAGTCATACAACTTAATTCATTTAAGTTTATTAATAAGCTTACAACATGTTATTCTCTAGATTGTGGCCCAAGGTCTTTGATCCACAACCCCTTTTATATTATTGTTTGATTTCAATAACTTGTTTTACTTAATATGTAATTAAGTATATCTCATTCACACGTTTCCAATTAACATGTCACTTACCATTTATGATTATATATAACTTATTTCATTTCATAAGTTTTCGTCATCCTCTCTCATTTAAACAAAATTCCACTTTATGTCGTCAATACGACTTATCGTTGTTTACTTATTAACTTAGTTCTATTAACTAAGGCCTATTAATAAGTTTCTCTACCCATTTATTATAACCTATGTTATAATTTCCCCTTGTCCCTAGGACAAGTCTAAACATGTTATTCTTACCAACGGGTTTCAGACTCCCAGACTACTTAATTTATAATTAAGTACAATATATTTCCCCCCTTTTCTTAACTGGTGTTAGGTTTTCCCCTTTTCCGATTATTTAATTTACAATTAAGTGTCACTTAATTAACCAGTTATCCCATTCCCTTACTAGTTTATTATAACCTAAGTTATAATATTCACTTGTCCCTAGGACAAATCTACTTCTTATACAACGTTTTCATTAATGTTATTTATTTATAATAGGTTATTATCATTCCCCTTTTAAAACATTTACTGTTGTAAACCATTATTCTTCATTCTCTGTAATATATGTTCCTTATTATATTTAGGAAAACACTTCATGCACCTTATCAGTTTGATAGAAGGAATTAATCATTTATTTTTATAATGTTTTCCCATCTAAATCCGTGGTAGCAAGTAATTTCTCTACTTTTCTATATTTATTGTGGCTTACTTGCAACAACGTTTTCGAAAATAAGTCATTTAGTGAAATACATCACTTTTCCCTCTTATCACACTAACTCAATTCATTACATCCCTTCCTTTCTTGTTTTCTGAGTTTGACATTTAATTACCATCCTTGCCATTTATTCATATCTTTTTATATACATATATTTATTTATATATATATATAAGCACTAGACCTCTCACATTAAGCCTACACTTATGGATGCTGGATTTGCCGGCGGGTCCGGTAAGACTTCTACCACAAGCTGATTTAACCTCGTGTCTTAGCACTTGTTGTTAATTCTTGCACTTAGGCCTCTCACATTAGGTTCAACATTAGTGGCTACTGGATATGCCGGTAGGGTCCGGGCAGAATTCCGCCACTAATGCAACCCAACCTCATACCATAAGTGTATTTACAATTTCTAATTGTAATCCTAGGCATATTCATTTTCTTTCAATCACTTATGTTCATATCAAATTGCGCTTACAAATTAAAATCTCAAAACATAATATATGTTATGTTCATTACATGAAAATTTTAGACATATTATCTTTTTTACTGTAATATAGTTTACAGTAATCTAATTTATATGTCGTCCAATTTTTGCCTATATTTTGTCGCATGTCATTTTCAACGTATGTTTAATTTTACTAGGACATGTAAACATTCGATCGGGTAATTATTTTAACATGACGTTCAATCAATAATATTTCCCAAGTAAAGCATGTAATTACAATCACTGAATTGGCTATTCATATCCTAACAAGTTTATTTTCTCTAACATGTAAACATTCCATAACTTAGCCAATTCAACATAGGAATTTCCTGACATATTCATATCAACATTTCAATTTGTTACAACAGCAATTTAAAATTAAACTAGCCATTTCAAAATTTATTAAAAAGGGGAATGCTAAACGATAGTCATAACATTATCTAAAGGTTGTAGCTTAAACCCACTCACCTTTAAGCTTTCCCCAAAATTTGGATCTGATCCGTTATATCATCCATGGTTTTCCTTTTCCCTTTAATTTGATTCACGACCTAACGACCATGGATTTATTATTTCATGAAAAGAGAAGGGAAAGAGAAATAATTTAAATAGATTGGCTCTTAGAGGTTTACCTTGCTTTCATGATTCAATAATCTTTTTATTAACGTTGATTCCCTCTTCCAGATCTGAATTCATAATCGTCCTAGGCTAACATTTCAATTTCAGAATAGATTTGAGAAGAGAGAGAGAGAGAGGGAACCATGGCAGAGCTCCAGCGGAGCCGCTGAATTATGATGTTTAGGGTTAAGTCTAGAATCTTATTTATAAGTGCTCATGACCTTATCGTACACGCAGCACTGAGTCAGCATTGAACCCAGTTAAGAAAATAGTCCAGGTTCGCAAATGAATCTAGCCAAATCTTATCGTACACGCAGTGCTGAGTCAGCATTGGGTCCCGCAAGCTGTTTTGGCACAGGAATTTGAATTTCGAATGTTTGAATTGTTTTGGCGCAGAAATTTGATTTTTTAAATTTTGAATTTCTAGAATTTATTTAACTGTTTTATTCACATGAAATATTCTTATATGTATACAATTCCTCTACCGACCATTTTACGCGTACATATATATGCACAATTTTCGTTTTATTTTCAAAATTCGAACGATGTTGCACCGTTATTTGATTCTTGCCATATTTCATTGACTGTAGCCTTATCTTGAATTTTATCTTTTGTATACATATATTTATGCATATATATATATTCTCATATATATACATATATTTTCTTTATTTCCTTATATGTACGTTCTTATCCTTTCAAATTTTGAATTTGTATATGTACATATATTTGCACGTTCAGTTGGCCCTCTCTAAAACCGGGGTTCGAACCCTCGACTTCTATGTCACAAATCCAATGCCTTAACCAACTGAGCTATGAAGTCTTTTGTTAACAAGTCTTAGAATAATGATAATTGTTGTTTTCTCCTTACTTCTCTTTTTCATGTTAGTTACAATACTTAAATTAAACCATTGCATGAATCTTTTTCTTTTAATGTTAATGCTTATGTTTGCAAATCAGTGCATGCAACATATTTGCATTGCATGCAACCAATCCTTTCTTTCAATGCATGCATTACATTTTTTTCAGTGCATGTATTTATTACATGCAATTCTTATTTTATTCTTTATTTTATATTTTAATTTGTTTGCATATACATACATATTGTAAGGACCCGTAACTTCCCCGGTAAGGAAAGAGCAGATACTTTGAGAACAAGCCACATCGGAACACAAACAGAAGAACATTTCATTGTTTATTACAACAATTCCATCAGAATACAATAATATATAGAGTATAAATCAGTATTACACATTCACTAAATATCAGAGATTACAATACATTACTGTAGCGGAAAAATAATATAATACACAACTGAAAGAGATATACAGATATAGAGCTTTCCGGATATCATTCCAGCTGTAAACCAGAGTCCTGTGAATATAAATCTGCAAAACCAAAACTACTAGCTGCCCGTGAGGAAAATAGGGGCACCCAGAGTTTATGTTAAAACAATAAACTCCAGGTCAGTCTTGTTTTTGGTTCATACCGGGGTATGAGACTTGCGAATTAACGTTACACAAAGCTACCCCACAAAGGCCGTGCTTTGATCATCAACCACAAGACTTTGCTTTTCAACAGAAGCCTTGCTCATTTGCATCTCAGCATGCCACACAGGCAAACCACTCTATGCAACCGATATCAGTCACACAGAATGAAATCCAATGTCAGACACACAGTCCATTTACAAGTCCGTTCTGGGCCTGAACGAAACCGGAGGCACCTTGTACCTCGCATATCCATCGATCTCCAAGTACGTCTGGACGATCACCAACTGATTCCCTCCTCTTGGGTGCACAGCCCAATCAAGATCGTCAGTAATTATCCAAACGATGTGAAGACCTTCAGTCTTCGACCACCGTCTTCATCTTCGACTTATCGTCGATTCAGTTATTCAGAATGGGATAAACCCGGTCTTTCTGAATAACTCGCGTATATAATAAACAAGTGTTACACAAACACAACATACGCCTTATTCCAATTCATCTGTCACTAACCGTAAATTAGTAAGAGAACAATTCCCCAAATATTAACCCCGAAGGCCGAAACCAACATCAGACCAATACCCAGGAAACCATTCATCTTAACTAATCTTCAGTTAGTTGCTAAATTTCACATTCTTAGGGAAAGGTTCCCTTTAATTTTATCAAAGATAAATTATTTAAATTTATTCTTTAATCTTCTTTTGAATATCAATTCAAACCAAATTATGGTTTATCCAAACTAGTCGGGATTAACAAACCTTACCGATGTAATCAATTGTTAAATTTCCCAACCCCAACCTATTCATCCCATGAAGTTAAACTGGTAATACTTCACATCTAACACCATGGTGTTATCGGTAAATTCAATTACCATTTCACGTTTAAATCTAATTAAAGATTTAACTATCGCCTAGAGTAAAATTGGTGGTACTCCATCCTCGATCATTCCTTGAATTTGATAATTTTAATTATCGAATTCACTTTTCAATCTATTTAAAGATTCCTTAAAACTCCACTTAGTTTTAATCTTTAACTGGGTTAAATAACCAATGTCATTTAAAACACGGTTCACGATAAACCCAAAATCGCATTTCATTTCCACCAGCCTTTAACCGTAAATTAGCAAGTGAACAATTCCCTAAGTAATAATCCCGAAGGCCGAAACCAACATCAGATCAGTACCCAAGAAACCATTCAACTTAACTAATCTTTAGTTAATTTCTGATTTTCTCAACTCCATTGGGTCTAAGAACAGTATTATTAAAGATACCGTTCACGACTACCCAAAATCACATTCCATTAATTATCGGGTTAAAGAACAAATGTTATTTAAAACACCGTTCACGATAAACCCAAAAATCAATTCCAATTCAATTTCAATTAAATATTATTTAATTGGTACACTTCATTAAATCTAAATAAAAAGATTTAATCTTTTTCTCAACTGGGTTTAAGAATAGTGTTAATGAAGACACCATTCACGACAAACCCAAATCCCATTTGATATTAAATACAAGACTCTGAATAGAAAATATATCGGCTTATATTCAATATCTAATTCTACGACCAACAATATCGTATTGGAAATAACGATATAAATATATCTTTCAAATTTCCAAAACAATATCTGTATAATCACAAAATCCCACATCGAAATATTCCGAAGACAATTTCGATTCGAATCCGTTTCCAATCTATATATTGGAAATCCTGGTTATTCTTAAAACCCTTTCAAATCCAATTTATTTATTTCAAAATAAATGGATTATAATTCTAGTTCAAAACTAGTTCATTTCGGTAAAAACTATTTTTATCTTTTCAAATATGGAATTTTTCATCCTAATTCTTTCCATATCATTTCTTATGATTTTACATTAATTATTAATATTTTTAATAATTTTATCAAGGCCCGTGCAGTCGATTTCCATCAACGGCCATCGAACTGCACTTACAGCGACCTTTTCCAAATTTGATTTGGACATAATTCCAAATCCAGCCATTAGATTTTTAATTACTTGTATTCTTAGGTATCTCTTTTCGATACGAACCCAACGGTTCCGGTTTCAGGAGAATCCGACGGTCGGATCTCCCATAATGTCCATTCGAAGTCAATGGTTGAAATTCGCGAACTACCACAGCGCGACGCGTTCTACTCAGACCATTATATTATATATATAATATATATAATATATATTTCGTCGATTTCTATTTAAAACGAATTTTATAAATAGTTTTAAATTCGTTTCAAAAAAATTTCAGCTTCCATTTCAATTACAAATCAAAATTGAATTTTTCCTTATAAATTCGTTTTAAATACATTTCAAATTGATTTCAATTCAAATTGATTTCTATTTAATTCAATTAGAATTCATTTTTCTATTCAATTCAATTCGAATTCATTTTCAATTCAATTCAATTCGAATTCATTGTATATTTTCAAAATATTCGATTTTGAAATCACTTTTCGATATTTATTATAAAACGAATAAAATCGACAAAATTCCCGTTCGTGTTAAAATGGCGTTTAACTACTTAACACGGCTTCACATTTCAATATTCAATGAATATTATTTTAAATTATTTGATAATTTCGAACTGGAATCAGACACAGTCAAGTACCATATAATGTGGATTATATGGATTTCATCCAATTCAAATACACAACAATGACGATAAACAATCAACCATCATCCAAAAGTGCGTTCTACACTGCATAAGCATCGAATATAAATATTCAACGCTCATAACAGCCTGTCAATCAATCGATCGACATACAGCAAATTATTGGGACTAGTGTATGTCATATATCATCCCCATACCCGTGTGGGGTTTCAATCAATCAACCACATTTTTTATTTGTGCAGTTGGGCGATGTGTAAAATTTATCGTCCCAATCAATATCAGTCAAATCAGTGTATATAAACAAATCGTCCGATTTGTTTATAAATATTTATTTCATTTTAAATACACGTTAAAAATTCTATTTTTAACTATATAAATATTTTATTTCACATCACACAATCAATTTTCACAACAACATGCAATCAAACAAACAAGCCGTCCATGGTCTGTGGATGACGGGTGTCGGGTGCTACTAAACACCGTTTGCATCCTAGTATATATATTACTAACTAGAAAATAAAATTAAAGGTGAGAAGTTCTCACAGAGGGTTCCACTCCGCCGTGCTTTACTCTTGAACTGCCGAACCGTCTGGATCTGACTGAAATTCCAATGTAGTCTTTAATACGCTGTTCATAATAAAAATTATATTTTTATTACTTCATTTCAATAAATAAAAATTCTATTTTTATTTCTACTTCATATATTTTTACAACGCTTCTTTCTATATAAAATTATATTTTTATATTTCTACTTTATATATAAAGATCGAATTTTTATATCAATGCTATAAAAATCACATTTTTATTTCGCCACATATATAAAGATCAAATTTTTACTATCTATATAATATAAAATCATATTTTTATACTTTCTATAATATATAAAATCATATTTTTATTCGCTTTTCAACCAAATACACTTTCCAATCTTTTCATGTAGAAAGATCTAATCTTTTCACATAGTGGAATTTAACCTTTTTAAAGTTAAAAATCGAACCTTCTATATGTTAAAAATCATTTCTTTTATACGTTAAAAATCTCACCTTTACAATGTTAAACATCTCGCCTTTTCATATTGAAAAATATGCGCTTTTTATAAGTCAAAATCAAAACTTTATAAATTAAATTAAAAATCAAATCTTTTTCTATAAACCATATAAATAAAAATGAAATCTTTATTCTGAAATCATCTAAATAAAAACCCAATTTTATTCATTAACTAAAAATCATATTTTTCTAAGCCAAAAGAAATAAACAAATCAGAGAAAAAGAAGAAAAGAAAAATAAAATAAAGATTTACCATGATTGGCTTTTTTTTATAGCGGGGGGGGGGGGTCGGCGGTCATCACTGGTGGGTGGGGGGGGCAGCGGCAAGGGGGAGGGTGTGGGGTGCTCGGCGTTGGGGATCTCGCGGCTTCAGGCGTTGTGAGGGGGAGAGGTTCGCGTTGGTCATCAGGCAGGAGGTGGCGGCGTTCTTCTCGTCGATGGTTGGGGCTACAACGCGTTGGAGGGAGGGGAAGAATCGGCGGAGGGGAAGGGTCGCGAGGGGGAGGGTTCCTTCGATGGAGGCGGCGGGTGTGATGGAGGGGGGGGGGGGCGTCGTGGATATGGGCGACGGGGGGCTCCATTTTTTTTGTTTGGTTGATTTCGAATGGGGGGGAGGATGATGTGAAAAAGGGGATATGGGGAGAGGGAATATTTATTTATTTAATTATTTATTTAATTTTAAAAAAGCAACTTTTTATTTTGAACTCAAAATCAAACCCACCGACTGTCGTCCATAGCTAATTACCCCCATTCCAAACACAATGGGATATGTATCGCAAGCTGATTTGATCGTTTCGATCAGTTTTCGTCAAAATCAAAATATAACTCTATATATTGAATTTGAACGTGCATTTCAATTTACCGGGGCCACATACTGACTCTAAAAATTCCCGAAAAATATTTTCTAGCTTCGTATCGACGATATGGTCTTAACAAAACTAATTTCGTCGAATTTTGAGAACGTTCGAAAAATGGCCATTTTCCAGTCGATTAAAATCAACTAAAACTGGTCAAACGCGTTTTCCTTTGCCACACTCTCATATTGATTCGAAAAATTACGAATTTTGGAATCTAACAATAACTTGACATCACGGATGCAACAAAAGTGGTTTCGTCGAATTCCGAGGTTGTTTGCAAAATTTCCATTTTTAAGGGCCAGAATTCCATAGCGATTATTCTGAATTTTCAACTGGGCATATCTTTTGATTCCCGCTATGAAATTTCAATTTTTCGGATTCGTTGGAAAAATATTCTCTATTTGATTCTAATATTTTTGGTTTCAATCCGGTTTATTTTGAATCCTGTACATTCATTTGATGTTTGAAATCGAATTATCGAACTACCGCGCCATTTTCAATTCCTTTTATAATTTAAAATAAATATTTATATTCTAACGACGATCTATATAAATATATACGTTCGAATTCTATTCCAAATAAATTTTTCGTCGTTATTATTAAAAATAAATCATTTTAAATATTCAAAATTCACTAAAATTGCCAAAATAAAAATTTTAAATTGGCTCGGATTTCCGGGTTATTACAATCTCCCCCACTTAAAACTTTTCGTCCCCGAAAAGGAACGAAGCCGAAAGTTGTTTTACAAATCAACTTTCATAATTTTCATTACGGCTTAAGTTCTTCAACTTTTCAGTTTCTAAGAATTTTTCAAATTTTTCAAAAATTTGGCTAACACCCTAAATTTTCGAAAAATTTCGCCATAACCTCCCCTACACCGGGCACTTCGGGATATTTCATATAGCCTCCCATGGCCTTCTTCAATCCAAAAGAAAAAGAAAAAGCCAAGCGGCTAGCCAATAGGCTCATAAAATCCCCCAAAACTCAAGAAATACAATAACCATGTACCTATTTGTCGGGCAAACAATTTTATTCCTCTTCTCTAGCCTCCTTGCTATGACCTGTTCAATGGATACACATGTATATGTATGCAAATGTGACAAATTTTCAATACAATTCACTATTTGGTTCAATTTGGATAAAGGTTCAACATTTAATTAATCAAACAATAATCAAAAAACACAACCATCAATCAATTAGTTGATTATCTTTTCAAATTCATAGCAATGATATATAGTCAAAAATCACATTTTTGGTGCTAAATCACAACAATATATCCTATCTAATTTTGGTTCTCACACCAGTCTAATGGAAATATATAGACATCACACTTTCGTCACTCGAACATTAATTCTGATGATGTAGCTACAATCATCAGAATCATCTCCGGGCGACTAGAGTGTGACTCTATATCTATCTAGTATATTAAAACTTCAAATACACGCGGATCAGACGTATACACAAAATCTTTATATACTGGATTGTCCAAACTCAATATAAATAAATATTCAAATACGTATAAAACGATTTAAATTTCAAAACAAAATTTGTTTTCATTTTTAAAAATATACTCTTCACACTCGTTCTAGGATACTACTGATCCTATCTCTAACGAGTCATTCTCATTGGATATTACTAATCCAATTCTTGATGAATTCTTTCGTATGGTTCTAATGTGTCTTGTTTTCTGAGCTTTGAAAACCAAAGCTCTGTTACCAAATGTAAGGATCCGTAACTTCCCCGGTAAGGAAAGAGCGGATACTTTGAGAACTAGCCACATCGGAACACAAACAGAAGAACATTTCATTGTTTATTACAACAATTCCATCAGAATACAAGAATATACAGAGTATAAATCAGTATTACACATTCACTAAATATCAGAGATTACAATACATTACTGTAGCAGAAAAATAATATAATACACAACTGAAAGAGATATACGGATACAGAGCTTTCCGGATATCATTCCAGCTGTAAATCAGGGTCCTGTGAATATAAATCTGCAAAACCAAAACTACTAGCTGCCCGTGCAGAAAATAGGGGCACCCAGAGTTTAGGTTAAAACAATAAACTCCAGGTCAGTCATGTGACTGGTGTGAGAACTAAAACAATTATTAATCTTTATTTTAAAGTTAGGCAAATCAAGGGACCACGCCGTATAACACGGAACGAGTTTCCTCCCAAGAATACCAGTGCATAAAACAACAACGCAATGCTAAATAAAAAACAATGAAGCTATTATAAGACCCAGGTCCCATCACACAATGCAACGCAAGCCAGAGGATAGGGTTTTACCTTATAATAGCCAAAGAATGCTTGATACGCTTAAAACAAATCATTTGATACTATAATAAGTGTGTAGTGTTTAAAACAATTTAAATCATAAGTATCAATCATAGATGGCATGGGTACCATATATCATGTCGCCATATATAGGTTTGCAATCAAAACCGCACGGTGTCGTATTTGGAAATTGGATTTCCGTCATGAACCAAGGCAAAAGATAGTCCTCTACCGAATCGAGACAATCTAGCCCATGTCTCAGGTCAGAGCTCGAGTGACCTTGGAGCGACAGGGCCGGTCCACCGATGTGGATTAAAATGCCTGAACACTGCGTTTCCCCACCCTTTGGGGGCGTAAATGAGCCAACGAATGACTACATCGGTTCGAGAATGACCGATAAATCCGAGGCGCCTCGCAATAGCAACAACCACACAGGTGAAAAGTATATAAATATCAGCCAGTTTAAGCACTGACACCACCTATCTAGAAGAAAACGCATGTCCTCCCTGAGGTCCTCGTCCTGTTTTTGGTTCATACCGGGGTGTGAGACTCGCGAATTAGCGTTACACAAAGCTACGCCACAGAGGCCGTGCTTTGATCATCAACCATAAGACTTTGCTTTTCAACAGAAGCCTTGCTCATTTGCATCTCAGCATGCCACACAGGCAAACCACTCTATGCAACCGATATCAGTCACACAGAATGAAATCCAATGTCAGACACACAGTCCATTTACAAGTCCGTTCTGGGCCTGAACGAAACCGGAGGCACCTTGTACCTCGCATATCCATCGATATCCAAGTACGTCTGGACGATCACCAACTGATTCCCTCCTCTTCGGTGTACAACCCAATCAAGATCGTCAGTAATTATCCAAACGATGTGAAGACCTCCGGTCTTCGACCACCATCTTCATCTTCGACTTATCGTCGATTCAGTTATTCAGAATGGGATAAACCCGGTTCAGAATGGGATAAACCCGGTCTTTCTGAATAACTCGCGTATATAATAAACAAGTGTTACACAAACACAACATACGCCTTATTCCAATTCATCTGTCACTAACCGTAAATTAGTAAGAGAACAATTCCTAAAATATTAACCCCGAAGGCCGAAACCAACATCAGATCAATACCCAGGAAACCATTCATCTTAACTAATCTTCAGTTAGTTGCTAAATTTCACATTCTTAGGGAAAGGTTCCCATTAATTTTATCAAAGATAAATTATTTAAATTTATTCTTTAATCTTCTTTTGAATATCAATTCAAACCAAATTATGGTTTATCCAAACTAGTTGGGATTAACGAACCTTGCCGAAGTAATCAATTGTTAAATTTCCCAACCCTAACTTATTCATCCCATGAAGTAAAACTGGTAATACTTCTCCGATCACACCATGGTGTTATCGGTAAATTCAATTACCATTTCACGTTTAAATCTAATTAAAGATTTAACTATCGCCTGGAGTAAAACTGGTGGTACTCCATCCTCGATCATTCCTTGAATTTGATAATTTTAATTATCGAATTCACTTTTCAATCTATTTAAAGATTCCTTAAAACTCCAATTAGTTTTAATCTTTAACTGGATTAAAGAACCAATGTCATTTAAAACACGATTCACGATAAACCCAAAATCGCATTTCATTTCCACCAGCCTTTAACGGTAAATTAGCAAGTGAACAATTCCCTAAGTAATAATCTCGAAGGCCGAAACCAACATCAGATCAGTACCCAAGAAACCATTCAACTTAACTAATCTTTAGTTAATTTCTGATTTTCTTAACTCCATTGGGTCTAAAACAGTATTATTAAAGATACCGTTCACGACTACCCAAAATCACATTCCATTAATTATCGGGTTAAAGAACAAATGTTATTTAAAACACCATTCACGATAAACCCAAAAATCAATTCCAATTCAATTTCAATTAAATATTATTTAATTGGTACACTTCATTAAATCTAAATAAAAAGATTTAATCTTTTTCTCAACTAGGTTTAAGAACAGTGTTAATGAAGACATCATTCACGACAAACCCAAATCCCATTTGATATTAAATACAAGGCTCTGAATAGAAAATATATCGGCTTATATTCAATATTAAATTCTACGACCAACAAATATCGTATTGGAAATAACGATATAAATATATCTTTCAAATTTCCATAACAATATCTGTATAATCACAAAATCCCACATTGAAATATTCCGAAGACAATTTCGATTCGAATCCGCTTCCAATCTATATATTGGAAATCCTGGTTATTCTTAAAACCCTTTCAAATCCAATTTATTTATTTCAAAATAAATGGATTATAATTCTAGTTCAAAACTAGTTCATTTCGATAAAAACTATTTTTATCTTTTCAAATATGGAGTTTTTCATCCCAATTCTTTCCAAACCATTTCTTATGATTTTACATTAATTATTAATATTTTTAATAATTTTATCAAGGCTCGTACAGTCGATTTCCATCAACGGCCATCGAACTGCACTTACAACGACCTTTTCCAAATTTGATTTGGACATAATTCCAAATCCAGCCGTTAGATTTCTAATTTCTTGTATTTGTTAGAAAGCTCTTTTCGATACGAACCCAACGGTTCCGGTTTCAGGAGAATCCGACGGCCGGATCTCCCGTAATGTCCATTCGAAGTCAATGGTCGAAATTCGCGAACTACCGCAGTGCGACGCGTTCTATTCAGACCATTATATTATATATATATAATAAATATAATATATATTTCGTTGATTTCTATTTAAAACAAATTTTATAAATAGTTTTAAATTCGTTTCAAAAACAATTTCAACTTCCATTTCAATTTCAAATCAAAATTGAATTTTTCCTTATAAATTCATTTTAAATACATTTCAAATTGATTTCAATTCAAATTGATTTCTATTTAATTCAATTCGAATTCATTTTCTATTCAATTCAATTCGAATTCATTTTCTATTCAATTCAAATTCATTGTATATTTTCAAAATATTCGATTTTGAAATCACTTTTCGATATTTATTATAAAACGAATAAAATCGACAAAATTCCGGTTCGTGTTAAAATGGCGTTTAACTACATAACACGGCTTCACATTTCAATATTCAATGAATATTATTTTAAATTATTTGATTATTTCGAACTGGATCAGACACAGTCAAGTACCATATAATGTGGATTATATGGATTTCATCCAATTCAAATACACAACAATGACGATAAACAATCAACCATCATCAAAAGTGCGTTCTACACTGCATAAGCATCGAATATAAATATTCAACGCTCATAACAGCCTGTCAATCAATCGATCGATATACAGCTAATTATTGGGACAAGTGTATGTCATATATCATCCCAATACCCGTGTGGGGTTTCAATCAATCAACCACAGTTTTTATTTGTGTAGTTGGGCAATGTGTAAAATTTATCGTCCCAATCAATATCAGTCAAATCAGTGTATATAAACAAATCGTCCGATTTGTTTATAAATATTTATTTCATTTTAAATACACGTTATAAATTCTATTTTTAACTATAAAATATTTTTAACTATATAAATATTTTATTTCACATCACACAATCAATTTTCACAACAACATGCAATCAAACAAACAAGCCGTCCATGGTCTGTGGACGACGTGTGTCGGGTGCTACTAAACACTGTCTGCATCCTAGTATATATATGACTAACTAGAAAATAAAATTAAAGGTGAGAAGTTCTCACAGAGGGTTCCACTCCGCCGTGCTTTACTCTTGAACTGCTGAACAGCCTGGATCTGACTGAAATTCCAATGCAGTCTTTACTACGCTGTTCATAATAAAAATTATATTTTTATTACTTCATTTCAATAAATAAAAATTCTATTTTTATTTCTACTTCATATTTTTTTACAACGCTTCTTTCTATATAAAAATTATATATTTATATTTCTACTTTATATATAAAGATCGAATTTTTATATCAATGCTATAAAAATCACATTTTTATTTCACCACATATATAAAGATCAAATTTTTACTATCTATATAATATAAAAATCATATTTTTATACTCTCTGTAATATATAAAATCATATTTTATTCGCTTTTCAACCAAATACACTTTCCAATCTTTTCATATAGAAAGATCTAATCTTTTCACATAGAGGAATTTAACCTTTTTGAAGTTAAAAATCGAACCTTCTATATGTTAAAAATCATTTCTTTTATACGTTAAAAATCTCACCTTTACAATTTTAAACATCTCGCCTTTTCACATTGAAAAATATACGCTTTTTATAAATCAAAATCAAAAATTTATAAATTAAATTAAAAATCAAATCTTTCTCTATAAACCATATAAATAAAAATGAAATCTTTATTCTGAAATCATCTAAATAAAAACCCAATTTTATTCATTAACTAAAATTCATATTTTTCTAAGCCAAAAGAAAACAAATCAGAGAAAAAGAAGAAAAGAAAAATAAAATAAAGATTTACCTTTATTGGCTTTTTTTTATAGCGGGAGGGGGGGGGTCGGCGGTCATCACTGGTTGGGGGGGCAGCGGCAAGGTGGAGGGTTTGGGATGCTCGGCATTGGGGATCTCGCGGCTTCTGGCGTCGCGAGGGGGAGAGGTTCGCGTTGGTCATCCGGCAGGAGGTGGCGGCGTTCTTCTCGTCGACGGTTGGGGCTACAGCGCGTTGCAGGGAGGGGAAGAATCGGCGGAGGAGAAGGGTCGCGAGGGGGAGGGTTCCATCGGTGGAGGCGGTGGGTGTGATGGGGGGGGCATCGTGGATATGGGCGACACGGGCTCCATTTTTTTGTTTGGTTGATTTCGAATGGGGGGGCGGGGCCTGAAGTGAAAAAAGGGGATATGGGGAGAGGGAATATTTATTTATTTAATTTTAATAAAGCAACCTTTTATTTTGAACTCAAAATCAAACCCACCGACTGTTGTCCATAGCTAATTACCCCCATTCCGAACAAAATGGGATATGTATCGCAAGCTGATTTGATCGTTTCGATCAGTTTTCGTCAAAATCAAAATATAACTCTATATATTGAATTTGAACGCGCATTTCAATTTACCGAGGCCACATACGGACTCTAAAAATTCCCGAAAAATATTTTCTAGCTTCGTATCGACGATACCGTCCTAACAAAACTAATTTCGTCGAATTCTGAGACCGTTCGAAAAATGGCCATTTTCCAGTCGATTAAAATCAACTGAAACTGGTCAAACGTGTTTTCCTTTGCCACTTTAACACCCCGCCTCCGCCAGGGTGTCTCTTGCAAGCACTCTGACTTTGGAGGGGCGTTTGAATCAGGTAAACATGCATAATGATATATCAAGGCAGAACAAGAACATATGTATATATGTAAACAGAGTAAATAACATAGATAAAACAGCGGAAGATTTTCAAACCATTTCAAAACAAGACTTGTACAACATAATGTTAACTTTCCAAATACACAAGTCTAGATAAAAACAACATTACAGAAAAACTGAAATACATAAGTACTATCCCCAAAATAAGTGATAACCATAGCTAGCTTCATGTCAAGACCGTACATGAGCTAGAATCCCACAAGCAAGCGATCAGAAATCCAGCTAAGCTCCAATATTCCCTCCCTGAGAACCTGGGGGGGGGGAAACGGAAGAAAAGAGGCGAAAGAAAACAGGTCAGTCAAAAAGACTGAGTAAGCCCTACTACAATCAATGTAAACTGATAAAGTTAACTGGCATGAGCAGCAGGGATGAACATAAGGATAACAACATACTAGCATGATGATTAACTAACAAGGTAGATAAAGGTGTCATCACATAATCAGGATTAAGGTTTTGCACCATAGGTGTACTAGCAAACTAACATGACTTGAATAAACAAGTATTGATCCCTTGGCCCAAGCTTTGGCCCAATAACATGAAATGACCCTAATACAAGGTCCAACCAAACGGTCTAGTCGATCGTCTCCCTAAGCCTAACTCGTTACGTGTTGGTGTCAATACGGCCCAAACATAATTGTAGTCGAACTGTGCCGGGTCCACCCTTCGGGTGTATCAAGCCCTAGGGTGCCAACCCCTGGACACCATAAACATGAGTGCACAGTCTCGATCTACTGGTACCCATGGGTGACTTCTCCAAATACGGACTACGTGCACGACCATAGCCCGTCCGGAACTACATCGGCGTACCACCCGGCCGTCGTTTATTGGTCGCTTACCTCCAGCCCAGTAATTGTGCCCCCTCCCTAGCCTAGTCCCTAGGGCCTTAATGATACCAACTTGTGATTACTGCTGGAGTGGGCCCCCATTGCTAGGATTTTTCTAGTGGGTTAAGTACGGTTTAACCCTCTTGCTAATCATGGATTAACTTGGTTAAGTGTAACGATGAGTTCACGACTTAACCCTGATTAATCTACCAAGCCCAAATTGGTTAAGTATTAAGTGGACCATGACTTAACCCTAATCATGAGGCATTAATTAATTAATGCGCCTTAACCTCTCACATTAGACTTTGTTGCGGTTACTAGTTAAGCCGGGCGGGTCCGGGTAGCTTTACACCACAACTTGGTCTAACCTCGGGTTCAAGGTACAACATGACCAACTTCTCACATTGGGTCCTATTGTTTGTAGCAACTAGTTAAGCCGGTTGGTTCCGGGTAGGTTTACGCTACAAACTCAACCCAACCTCGAGTTGGTCACACTTATATTTTCTAAGTGTCATGTCCATCATGTTTCCAAAACACATTACAAGTTTTCAAGCAATTGGGTAGACCTAACTTAATAGGTAAATTCCCAATGGGTAGACCTAACTTAATAGGTAAATTCCCAAGCTTATGTTTTTATGTCTTTTAAGTTTACCCAACCCCAAACGCAATCCCATCGCTTACATATCGCAATAGCGCATAAAGGATAGAAAGAGGGAACTTGGCATAATCATGACATAAAAGTGTTGAAGCCATAAGTTTAACATGGTGGCATATGAAATGTTCATGTGTTCATACCCTTGCATATTACATTTTTAGGCCCCAAAAGCATGCATAAAACCAAACTTGGCATATTGGTGATACATGGTGCTAAATGACATGTAGAAATGGCCATAAGTTCGCATTTAGCCTCACATGCAAGTTATCATAAGAGATATGATAACTTACATGTTGCCAAAATGCAACCTTTAGCATAAAGCTTGAAGCTTTATGTTCACATACTCTAGATAAGCTTGCATAACATGATAACATGAACAAGATGATCATCCCAAACATGCATAACATACTTGCATATCATGACATGGCATACTTGCATAGCATAACATGGTAAACTTGCATAACATGACATGATGAACTTGCATATCATAGCATGGCATACTTGCATATAAACTTGCATATCATAACATGACATACTTGCATATAAACTTGCATATTACAACATGATAAACTTGCATATCATAGCATAGTAAACTTGCATGTAAACTTGCATATCATACATTTAACTTTAGAGTTTAAGTATGAAAGTAGAATAGGGCTTACAATGCTTATGAGGACTCAAATGAGTATAGCAAATATAAGAAAGCCCTTATGCAATCAATTAAACCCCAAAATGCAAGCTTTAATAGAAAACCCTTAAGCCAAAGTGATCAAAACCCTTGCTTTATGATGCAAATATAGAAACTTGGCTTGAATGCAAGCTAATGATGCTTATACAAGCTTAAAAACACTTGTATGCATGGAAAATCTCATAGAAATTTATTTAGGAATTTATGAAGAGAGTGGAGGCCATGAGAGGATTGATTTTGCCATAGTTTAGTTGTATGAATGAATAATGATGATTTAGGGCTAGCTTAGGGTCTTATTTATAGATTAGGCAAGTGTTTTAGGCCATAGGATTAAACCCTAGTTCCAATCTCAGCCCTCAAAACCGAATCTGGCCCCCAAGCTCAACACAAACCCAAAATGGTGCACCAGGCTAGACAGCCCGGCTGGACCAAGTCGACAGCCAAGTCGACAGGGCTGTCGACTTGGGTCCAACCAAGTCGACTCCCAAGTCGACAGGGTTGTCGACTTGGGTGTTCTGGCTGGATTTTTCCCGCCTGGCCCAATCTGTCCAAATTTTCATATTCAAACTTGAATTTGAAATCTGTTTTTACTTTGGAATTTTCTGAAAACTTCGTTGGGCCTTAATCGGGTCATACGGACTCCGATTTTCGAAAACTCGGACTCTATTTCGCGTATTTTTCCGAGACGAACGCAATGGCATAGCCCGTTTCCCTTGATTCAGATTTTAGAATTAAATTCTGCCTCGATTTATGTTATAACAGGTTATTGAAAATACGGGTTGTTACATTCTCCCCTCCTTAAAGGATTTCGTCCCCGAAATCTTCAAGTTGGGAAGAACGTATCCTACCATCCAATCATCCATCTACTCAAAACATCATGCACGAGCAATCATTGTCCTTACAAGATTCTAAATGTTGTATGAACATATGCAAAGGTGTGTGTATATGTACTTATCTAATGCAAATATCATCAATGCAAATTATGTTAGTGAAATGAATCCATATGTATGCGATTCCTAACATAATGTATAACATCTATATGTGTGCACATAACATACATCCATATGCAACATCCATGTGATAACACCAAAAATTTTCATCCATGAATAAGCATAAACACTCATGCATATGCAATATGAGGAGTGTGTGAGCCGATCTAGTGCCTAGCGTGTATAATGCATCCACGAGTAACCACTTGCAAACACTTGCAACCACTTGCAACCATCAAGCATAACATGTTTCATCCAAAGGGTTTCTACCTAAGGTTCTCATGACAAAATTAACACGATAAACTAGATAAACATGGATAGCAAAGAGAAAGATATGCTAACAAAGAAAAGAGATTGAGAGTGTACCCTCAAAAAGGAATGGATAAAGCCCACGCATCTTCTCCTCGGTTTCCCAAGTTGCGTCTTCTTCGGCTTCACCCCATTGAACCTTCACCAACTTGACCTCTCGATTCCTTAGCTTCTTGGTCTCCGTCCCCAAGATACGAATCGGAGCTCTCCTCAAGGTAGCCTCTTTCTCCACTTCCACATCTTCCAGAACACTTGGCTCAACAACCTCTGCTGATTCATGTAAACACTTCCGGAGATGCGAGACATGAAAAACATCGTGTACTCCGGTAAGCTTCTCGGGCAACTTCACTCTATAAGCCATCTGCCCGATCCTCTCTATAATAGGGAATGGTCCAACAAACCTCGGTGCTAACTTCCCAACGGCTCCAAATCGGACCACATTCCGCAAAGGAGAAACCTTCACGAAAACCATATCCCCAACATCAAACTCCAAATCAGTTCTTCGCTTATCAGCATAGGATTTCTGTCGGTCTTGGGCCGCTTTCATCCGTCTCCGAATCAACTCGATCTTCTCGGATGTATCTCTGATCATATCAGGCCCAAGTATAAGCTCATCTGAAGTCTCCCACCAACATGTAGGGGACTTGCACGGCCTCCCATATAAAGCTTCAAATGGTGCCATCCCTATGCTTGCCTGATAACTGTTATTATATGCAAACTCAACAAGAGGAAGATGGTCTTCCCAAGTACCACCAAAATCCAGAATACAAAGCCTCAACAGATCCTCGAGTACCCTATTTACCCTTTCGGTTTGACCGTCCGTCTGTGGGTGATAAGCAGTACTTAGATTCAACCTCGTGCCCATGGCTTCTTGCAAGCTATTCCAGAAATGACTTGTAAAGATTGGGTCACGGTCACTGACTATACTAGAAGGGACTCCATGTAGTCTCACAATCTCACGAAGATATACAGACGCTAGCCAAGATGCGGTCCTCTTGCTCTTCACCGGAATGAAATGAGCACTCTTCGTAAGTCTATCCACAATAACCCAAATGCTCGTATTCCCTTTCCTTGACCTTGGTAGCCCATCGATAAAATCCATGGAAATACTCTCCCACTTCCAAAGTGGAACGTCTAGAGGATGCAATAGCCCACCGGGCTTCTTCGACTCGGCCTTAACTTGCTGGCAAACGATACATCTAGAGACAAACTCTGCCACATCCTTCTTCATCCTAGGCCAAAAGAAAATGCGCTTCATATCTTTATACATCTTATCTCCACCTGGATGTATAGTCAACTTAGAGCGATGCGATTCCTCAAGAACTTTTCTTACTAAATCTTCTACCATTGGAACACATAACCTTACGTCTCTCCTCAGCCAACCCTTTTCATCAATAGAATATCGAGCGAGATGACTAGACGCCTCTCCTCGAATCAGCTTATCCATAATCTCAACTATCTGAGGGTCTTCTCTCTGCGAAGCCCCAACTTGATCAAGAAGGGTAGGTCTGAGTTCCAGAGATGCTAAAGAACCGGTCATCGACTCAATCGCCAAAGAGAAATCAAAGGTTGCCACATACTCTAAATTCTTCATCTCAACGAATAGAAGACTCAGAGTCAACCTTTTTCTACTCAATGCATCTGCTACCACATTCCCCTTGCCAGGGGTATAGGCTATCTCAAAATCATAGGACGCCAAGAATTCCATCCATCTTTGTTGCCTCAGATTCAGATCCTTCTGAGAAAAGAGATACTTCAATGACTTGTGATCGGTATAAAGCTCAAATCTTTCTCCCAGAAGATAATGGCGCCAAGCCTTGAGTGCATATACTATTGCTGCCAACTCTAAGTCATGAGTGGGATAATTCTTCTCATGCACTTTGAGTTGTCTACCGCCAAAGCATATCACCCTTCCTTCTTGCATCAGAACAGCTCCTAACCCCGTGCCACATGCATCGGTGTATACTGTAAATAACTTCCCTCCATCGGGCAAAGCTAGAACAGGTGCTGATGTAAGAGCTCTCTTGAGCTTCTGAAAAGCAAGCTCGCATTCTATGCTCCAAGCAAAAACTAAATTCTTCTTCGTCAATTTAGTGAGAGGAGCGGATATCTTCGCGAAGTCCTTGATGAACTTCCGGTAAAAACCCGCAAGACCTAGAAAACTTCTCACTTCGGTTGCATTCCTTGGAGTCTTCCAATCCTGAACTGCAACTACCTTAGCGGGATCCACCGCTAAGCCTTGCTTAGATACTATATGCCCAAGGAATCTAACTTCCCTTCTCCAAAAGTGACACTTGGAGAACTTGGCCTTCAACTGATGCGCTCTAAGCGTATCCATCACCTCCACGAGATGCCTTGCGTGCTCTTCCTCATCCTTAGAGAAGATCAGAATATCATCTACGAAGACCACGACAAACTTGTTCAAGAACTCCCTGAACACCCTACTCATCAAGTCCACGAAATATGCGGGTGCATTCGTCAAGCCGAACGGCATGACAAGCCATTCGAAGAATTCATCTGGAGTCCTGAACGCAGTCTTGTCTATACTATCCTCAGCTACCCTGAGCTGATGGAATCCAGTAGCAAGATCAAGCTGAGAGAAAACAGAAGCACCGATAAGCTGGTCAAAGAGATCATCAATCCTCGGTAATGGGTGTCTGTTCTTCTTAGTCAGCTTATTCAACTCTCGATAGTCAACACAAAGTCGGAGAGAACCATCTGCCTTGGTAGCAAATACCACAGGCGCTCCCCATTCAGATATACTTCGTCTAATGAAGTTCTTCTCAAGCAACTCCTTCACTTGCTTACTTAGCTCCCGCCTTTCACGCGGAGCCATGTGCCGAACGGGCAAAGAAACCGGCTTTGTATTATCCACCAGATAAATGCGGAAATCAATCTCTCACTTAGGGGGCAACCCCCTAACTTCATCGAAAACATCCGGATACTCTCGAACCACTCTCACAGACTGAAGAGTTTCCATTGACGAGTCGAGTGATTCAAGATAGCACAACATGACGGGACCTCTCGGATTACAAGAAATCTCTAGGGTGTTTCCGAGGTGAGTCACGAGCCTCACAACCCTATGCTCACAATCAAGGATGGCTCCATATCTGGACAACCAATCCATGCCCAATATCAATCCGTATCCCCTGAAACCAAGAACATAAGCACTTCACAAGAACTCTACACTCAGTATAGAGATCTTCAAATCCCCACATATCATAGACAGATGGGCGGAACCCCCAATAGGATTTGAGACACAGACGGGATCCTCTATCAAGCTAGTACTAAGGTGCAAACTATCAACAAGATCAGATGAGATAAAGCTATGCGATGCACCAGAATCAAACAAGGTACGAACTGGAAAATCAGAAATATATACAAGGCTCTCAACAGAAATACTACCTCGATCGGGAACTGGAGCGGTATTGAGAGCATGAACTTGCCCTCCTGAAGGTCCAGCACGCTGAGTCTGACCCTGGCCTTGCCCTTGCTTCTTCGGGCAATCCTTACTGAAATGTCCAGACTCACCGCAGAAAAAGCATTCGCCATTCTTCCTTTTCCTCTTCTTACAATCCTTAATAAGATGCCCAACTGAACCGCAATAATGGCACTTCCCCTTGACGTTCTTGCCCTTGTTGTTGTTTCCCTTGTTGCCTTGACTCTTGTTCTTGTTCTTGTTCTGATTGCCTTGACTGCTCTGACCACTTGGATTTAGGGATGGCAATGGGGCGGGGCGGGCGCGGGTAGTACCACCCCATCACCCGCCCCGTTGGGTGATTTTTTGCCCCGTGCCCGCCCCATACCCGCACGGGTATCCATTAAACGGGTTTTAAACGGGTTGCGGGTAATGGCGGGTATTCGTGGGTATCCATTATATTTATTCAACTTATTTTTTAGCCATTTATTGAAATTATTTAAAAGTACAATTGGTTAAAAAAAAAAATTAGACCAATTCTTAAATGCTAACCTCAAAAATACCAATACATATTTAAACCAATATTCAAAAAAGAAGAGACAACAACAGAAGTATCCATCAAAATATCAACAATCAGTTATAAACTGTTGAGTAAAAGCATGCACACAAACACTGAACAGCCAACAACAATATTTTTTGTATTGACTATTGATAATAAATCACATTCAATACGGGCACGGGTACCCGTGGACATGGATATCATACTATCCATACCCGCCCCATTAATTGGCGGATATTAAAAATACCCGTTTATTTTACCCATGGATACCC
Source organism: Allium sativum (assembly GCA_030737875.1). Classification (NCBI taxonomy): domain Eukaryota; kingdom Viridiplantae; phylum Streptophyta; class Magnoliopsida; order Asparagales; family Amaryllidaceae; genus Allium; species Allium sativum. The sequence continues at coordinate 151,282,072 of CM060923.1, forward strand.
ATTTAACTATCAGTTTCATACCCATGACGGATTTTACCCACGGATAACCGCGGGTACAGATTTTTTTGCCATCCCTACTTGGATTACCCTGATTTCCTTTCCACTGGGAATCGGTCTTCTTGGCTTGAGTATCATTCACCTTGATCTCTTTCTTGACATCTCCCTGAAGTAATGCCATATCAACCAAGCTCTCAAACGTGGCCCCATGGGGAATATGTGACATAGCCAATCCCTGTAACGGCTCATTCAATCCTCTAGCAAAACGAAGAGCCTTCTTCTGAGGAGTATTCACCATATCCAGGCCAAAACGAGCTAACTGATTGAGCTTGTTCACATATTCTTTGACAGACATATCTCCTTGCTTCAAAGTTATGAACCTTTCCATTTGCAGATTCTCCTCAGCAGAAGATAGAAACTTAAGCACGAACCTTGCCCTGAAATCGGCCCAAGTCTCAACAGGCCTAGTACCACTGGTGACTTCCCACCAATAAGCGGCTTCATCCTTCATAAGCCAAACCGCCAACAAGATCTTCCTCTGATCGTCTAACCCAAAGATAGCAAATAAATCCTCGGTCTCTTTCAACCAATTTCTGGCCTCTACAAAAGTCTCAGTGCCTTGAAAGTTCTTGCCACCCATTGCTTTGAAATCTTTGCAAGTCTTTGCGAAGTCAGCTTGAGGATGCTGAGGGGGAGGAGGAAGAGGAACCTCAGCGACAGGAGGAGGAACATTAGCGACAGGAGGAGGAGGAACATTGACTACCGGAGGAGGAGGAGGAGGAACGTCTGCGGGGCCGGGTTCGGTCGCCCTAGCCTCCAAAAGTCTCCTATACCAAACATGTACGTGTACTCCCTCCGGAATAGCAAAGTTATCGGCCATACTGAAAACGAAGAAAAAGACAGATTCAGAATGGAGAAAAACGAAGGAATTTTGCTAATGGCTTTTTGGGGAATAGCCTTTAAAATAAACTAGACTTTTCTTTGGAAAATACTTTATACTTGGTTTTGAAAATAGTTTTCCAAAAGTTTTCTAAAAACCTTTTTGTTCCTTCTCGTAAACCATATGCTCTGATACCAAATGTAACACCCCGCCTCCGCCAGGGTGTCTCTTGCAAGCACTCTGACTTTGGAGGGGCGTTTGAATCAGGTAAACATGCATAATGATATATCAAGGCAGAACAAGAACATATGTATATATGTAAACAGAGTAAATAACATAGATAAAACAGCGGAAGATTTTCAAACCATTTCAAAACAAGTCTGGTAAAACATAATGTTAACTTTCCAAATACACAAGTCTAGATAAAAACAACATTACAAAAAAACTGAAATACATAAGTACTATCCCCAAAATAAGTGATAACCATAGCTAGCTTCATGTCAAGACCGTACATGAGCTAGAATCCCACAAGAAAGCGATCAGAAATCCAGCTAAGCTCCAATATTCCCTCCCTGAGAACCTGGGGGGGGGGAACGGAAGAAAAGAGGCGAAAGAAAACAGGTCAGTCGAAAAGACTGAGTAAGCCCTACTACAATCAATGTAAACTGATAAAGTTAACTGGCATGAGCAGCCGGGATGAACATAAGGATAACAACATATTAGCATGATGATTAACTAACAAGGTAGATAAAGGTGTCATCGCATAATCAGGATTAAGGTTTTGCACCACAGGTGTACTAGCAAACTAACATGACTTGAATAAACAAGTATTGATCCCTTGGCCCAAGCTTTGGCCCAATAACATGAAATGACCCTAATACAAGGTCCAACCAAACGGTCTAGTCGATCGGCTCCCTAAGCCTAACTCGTCACGTGTTGGTGTCAATACGGCCCAAACATAATTGTAGTCGAACTGTGCCGGGTCCACCCTTCGGGTGTATCAAGCCCTAGGGTGCCAACCCCTGGACACCATAAACATGAGTGCACAGTCTCGATCTACTGGTACCCATGGGTGACTTCTCCAAATACAGACTACGTGCACGACCATAGCCCGTCCGGAACTACATCGGCGTACCACCCGGCCGTCGTTTATTGGTCGCTTACCTCCAGCCCAGTAATCGTGCCCCCTCCCTAGCCTAGTCCCTAGGGCCTTAATGATACCAACTTGGGATTACTGCTGGAGTGGGCCCCCATTGCTAGGATTTTTCTAGTGGGTTAAGTACGGTTTAACCCTCTTGCTAATCATGGATTAACTTGGTTAAGTGTAACGATGAGTTCACGACTTAACCCTGATTAATCTACCAAGCCCAAATTGGTTAAGTATTAAGTGGACCATGACTTAACCCTAATCATGAGGCATTAATTAATTAATGCGCCTTAACCTCTCACATTAGACTTTGTTGCGGTTACTAGTTAAGCCGGGCGGGTCCGGGTAGCTTTACACCACAACTTGGTCTAACCTCGGGTTCAAGGTACAACATGACCAACTTCTCACATTGGGTCCTATTGTTTGTAGCAACTAGTTAAGCCGGTTGGTTCCGGGTACGTTTACGCTACAAACTCAACCCAACCTCGAGTTGGTCACACTTATATTTTCTAAGTGTCATGTCCATCATGTTTCCAAAACACATTACAAGTTTTCAAGCAATTGGGTAGACCTAACTTAATAGGTAAATTCCCAATGGGTAGACCTAACTTAATAGGTAAATTCCCAAGCTTATGTTTTTATGTCTTTTAAGTTTACCCAACCCCAAACGCAATCCCATCGCTTACATATCGCAATAGCGCATAAAGGATAGAAAGAGGGAACTTGGCATAATCATGACATAAAAGTGTTGAAGCCATAAGTTTAACATGGTGGCATATGAAATGTTCATGTGTTCATACCCTTGCACATTACATTTTTAGGCCCCAAAAGCATGCATAAAACCAAACTTGGCATATTGGTGATACATGGTGCTAAATGACATGTAGAAATGGCCATAAGTTCGCATTTAGCCTCACATGCAAGTTATCATAAGAGATATGATATCTTACATGTTGCCAAAATGCAACCTTTAGCATAAAGCTTGAAGCTTTATGTTCACATACTCAAGATAAGCTTGCATAACATGATAACATGAACAAGATGATCATCCCAAACTTGCATAACATACTTGCATATAATGACATGGCATACTTGCATAGCATAACATGGTAAACTTGCATAACATGACATGATGAACTTGCATATCATAGCATGGCATACTTGCATATAAACTTGCATATCATAACATGACATACTTGCATATAAACTTGCATATTACAACATGATAAACTTGCATATCATAGCATAGTAAACTTGCATGTAAACTTGCATATCATACATTTAACTTTAGAGTTTAAGTATGAAAGTAGAATAGGGCTTACAATGCTTATGAGGACTCAAATGAGTATAACAAATATAAGAAAGCCCTTATGCAATCAATTAAACCCCAAAATGCAAGCTTTAATAGAAAACCCTTAAGCCAAAGTGATCAAAACCCTTGCTTTATGATGCAAATATAGAAACTTGACTTGAATGCAAGCTAATGATGCTTATACAAGCTTAAAAACACTTGTATGCATGGAAAATCTCATAGAAATTTATTTAGGAATTTATGAAGAGAGTGGAGGCCATGAGAGGATTGATTTTGCCATAGTTTAGTTGTATGAATGAATAATGATGATTTAGGGCTAGCTTAGGGTCTTATTTATAGATTAGGCAAGTGTTTTAGGCCATAGGATTAAACCCTAGTTCCAATCTCAGCCCTCAAAACCGAATCTGGCCCCCAAGCTCAACACAAACCCAAAATGGTGCACTAGGCTAGACAGCCCGGCTGGACCAAGTCGACAGCCAAGTCGACAGGGTTGTCGACTTGGGTCCAACCAAGTCGACTCCCAAGTCGACAGGGTTGTCGACTTGGGTGTTCTGGCGGGATTTTTCCCACCTGGCCCAATCTGTCCAAATTTTCAAATTCAAACTTGAATTTGAAATCTGTTTTTACTTTGGAATTTTCTGAAAACTTCGTTGGGCCTTAATCGGGTCATACGGACTCCGATTTTCGAAAACTCGGACTCTATTTCGCGTATTTTTCTGAGACGAACGCAATGGCATAGCCCGTTTCCCATGATTCAGATTTTAGAATTAAATTCTGCCTCGATTTATGTTATAACAGGTTATTGAAAATACGGGTTGTTACAGCCACGCTCTCATATTGATTCGAAAAATTACGAATTTTGGGATCTAGCAATAACTTGACATCACGGATCCAGCAAAAGTGGTTTCGTCGAATTCCGAGGTCATTTGCAAAATTTCCATTTTTAAGGGCCAGAATTCCATTGCGACTATTCTGAATTTTCAACTGGGCATATCTTTTGATTCCCGCTATGAAATTTCAATTTTTCGGATTCGTTGGAAAAATATTCTCAATTAGATTCTAATATTTTTGGTTTCGCTAAAATCCGGTTTATTTTGAATCCTGTACATTCATTTGAAGTTTGAAATCGAATTATCGAACTACTGCGCCATTTTCAATTCCTTTTATAATTTAAAATAAATATTTATATTCTAATGACGATCTATATAAATATATAAGTTCGAATTCTATTCCCAATAAATTTTTCGTCGTTATTATTTAAAATAAATCATTTTAAATATTCAAAATTCATTAAAATTGACAAAATAAAATTTTTAAATTGGCTCAGATTTCCGGGTTATTACACATACATATATATATCTTGTGCGTATACAAACTTCTAGGCTTAATAACTTCTTCATATGATGTCCATTTTACGCAAACCAGGTGTCTATCTTGACCAGAATTCCGAGATGGATGCAATGGCGCAGTCCGTTTTACTTAATTATCATTATTTAATTAAGTTATTCTTATTTTATTATCCTAAAAATTTAGGGTGTTACATTCTCCCACCCTTAGGAAATTTCGTCCACGAAATTTAGTAAGGGTAAAATCAATTAACCCCTCGCATAATATACATCCATCATGTGTGCATCCCATTTTAGCAAACATTGTGCACTTGTGCAAAGTGAAATACAACATAATAATGCATGTATGCCTAAGCGGTACCTCCTATGTGTATGCAAATTTCTCAAATATCCTTTCTAAAATATGATGCTCACATCCTAGATATACTGGCAGTTCTATATGAATGCAATATTTTGAAAATCAAAATGCTTTTTCATCCAAATTTTCCCACACTCTTACTGAGTAAGAGCATAGTTCATCCAATTGTTGCATCCATAATCCTACCAACCAACTTTATTTTTTGAATTTCAGAAAACTCTAATTTTCTAAATTCGATTTCTTATGTTACAAAAAGGTGGAAAATGGAAAATTTCACACCTTCCGTTTTTCTTTTATATACCTTTTTCCAATCGTACTTGGATTTTATGAAACAATGTATAAAGATTTCCTATTTACCTATCCAAGCACATCCCACATAAGAAAATTTTCTTTATTGTAGCTTTTCTTTTTCGTCTTATCTTGCAATTTTTTTTCAAATCGCAAAACTGGAGTAGTTACGGACAACTATTTTCCTTAATCGGGTTTATGACTTGTTCTTACCTATAAGGTCAGTTCAGTCTCCTACTACAAGGTGCCAACATCCACTCTATTCTCATTTTCTATAACTTATTTTGTCCACCCAACAAAATTTACTTTTAAACAATTTATCAAAAATAATTGTCAAAAGAATAGAGACTTCAAAACTTTCTTGATTAAAAATTCTTGTATGAAATATAACTAGAAAAACTAGCGAGCTATACATGCTCTATAATATGCACCTTTTACTGAGAGAATTTTACTTTAAAACTCAATACGTACGTCTTTACATATTTTAAAACTATAACTTTTAAGATTAAAACTTGAAAACACCATAAACCGTTTTTTCCCAAACTTTTATAATCTCAAGTTCTTAAAAGTTAATAATGGGGTTAGACTCAAAGCAGGTTTCCAATTTTTCTAGGCTCTCCTAGACACTCCCCAAGGTCAATTCTCTCAACTATATATATTCCTAATCCATTTTTCTATGATCAACTTTTTCCAAAATACTAATAATATGGGATTTATTTTCCTTCTGTACAAAGTATATTGTACACTTCCCAACCAAACTTCCTAAGGGTATCAAATTTCTTTATTCATTCCTTTAGGGTACAAAACAAACATCCAATTTCATACCATATTATACTCTTTTTATTTAGTGGGTTCCTCTACGGATTTAGGTATAAATTTAATATATTTATATTTTTAAAAATACAAATACGTTCACTCACTATTTATATAGGAATTTTAAACCTAAGCTCTGATACCAGATGTGACGACCCCAATTTCGACAGACCGATTTTTTTTCAAAATTCCAATCTATCGAAACTCGGATTGGTTTGCTCTGGTATCCTGCAAAAAAGACAGAGACATAAAACATGTTAGAGCTCAGAAAAATATATCATAGCGGAAAGGATAAAATATAGTATAATCAAAACATAGCCTTACCGTATTATTAATACTGCCTAACCAGTATCCAAATCTATCATGTCTCTGCCATAATCTAACCTGCGAGTATGTTACGAGGAGGGGGTCAGAACATAAGTTGTGGTGACTGGATTTAAACTATACACTTTAGATAATCTTACATATACCATTCAATCATATTTTCTTATTTATTAGGTTACTTGGGTTAACAACACTCAAGGATTACATACATGTCGTACCCATTTACTTCCCAGTGAATTAACCTAATACAGTATATGTAGCTATCTCTCAATATTGAGATACACCCCATGGTACCCCACTCGGACGGTCTCCACCATATCATCGCAGGAATATAGTAGTCCCAATTGCTATGCCTGAATGTCGTACGGATTTCTGTATATATGTCAACGCTACGTCTGCAAAGAACCACTGCTTCTATATTACGTAAGCATTCAGACTGCCAACTTTGAACCATTCGATCGAATTAGGTCCCATCCTCGAATAATGCCCTCTATTCTTATGAGACACCACCCAGAGCGACATGAGTGTACCTAGACTTTCCCACGTATGTATCGTCAATCGTTCTCGATGTCTATTGCACATGTTCTCTATATGTGCGCCCGAGTCCCGTGGCAGGGCTAATTAAGAAACACATAACTCGGTCGGGAGCTTTCAGATATCTGCCGATTGCAGATGCTAAGGTCTGCTTTTACAGTGAATATGGTCCCACTAGACACCTCCCTCAACTAATGAAAGGCACCCAAGAATATCAAGAATGAGAACTTAACCCCGGCCCCCTATGCCCATCAAATCTATTGGCCAACCTCACCCATAACTAGATAGCAAAGTATATGGTCTTTTGGAGTTCTCCGCCTTTCCGCTTTACGTACTGACTGAAGATGATAGGTAGACGACGAGTTGCTATCACAGGGCACTAACTGGTCTCGCCGAATCACGCTGGTCCATCTTAGTCTTTTGATTGCCTCTTATTATTGCAATCAAGGCATACTCATTGGTTCACCTACGCAGACCTAACCTCTGTGAGTACATGCGGATCATCTGCCACTCACAGAGGAATACCAAGAGTACCCTACATCCCCGGAAGTCGGGTGCTTCCCCTTCCAGTCCATTGGAGCCGTCAAACAATCAGATGAATGTGTGCTCCCCTCGTGCCTTATAACACCTCAATGATCTACCCTGTGGGTTATTCATCCTCAACCGTACGGACTGGACTAAGCATCTTACTTTAGCATGTTGTTAGACCCTATGTCTAAACATTCTTTTACCTGCTTGTCTCACCTCACCAGGTTTCCAATTAACTTGGTTATTCCAAGTCATATTGAATTCTTATTCAAATTACCAAGTTTCTCTTACTTATTAATTTCAGTCATACAACTTAATTCATTTAAGTTTATTAATAAGCTCACAACATGTTATACTCTAGATTGTAGCCCAAGGTCTGTGATCCACAATCCCTTTTATATTATTGTTTGAGTTCAATAACATGTTTTACTTAATATGTAATTAAGTATATCTAATTCACATGTTTCCAATTAACATGTCACTTACCATTTATGATTATACATAACTTATTTCATTTCATAAGTTTTCCTCATCCTATCTCATTTAATCATAATTCCACTTTACGTCGTCAATACGACTTATCATTGTTTACTTATTAACTTAGTTCTATTAACTAAGGCCCATTAATAAGTTTCTCTACCCATTTATTATAACATATGTTATAATTTCCCCTTGTCCCTAGGACAAGTCTAAACATGTTATTCTTACCAACGGGTTTCAGACTCCTAGACTACTTAATTTATAATTAAGTACGATATATTTTCCCCCCTTTTCTTAACTGGTTTTAGGTTTTCCTCTTTTCTGATTACTTAATTTACAATTAAGTGTCACTTAACTTAATTCACCAGTTATCCCATTCCCTTTCTAGTTTATTATAACCTAAGTTATAATATTCACTTGTCCATAGGACAAGTCCACTGTAATAACTCGGAAAATACGGGCCAATTTAAAATTTTTAAATTGGTGATTTCAAAGGAATTTGAACAATTGAAATTGAATATTTCAATAAAATAGTGAATTAGAAATAGTGAGTCAGTTTGAAAATTTGAATTCCAACTTTGACTGACCGTGCAGGGTGGAAAATATAACGGATTTTAGTGAAACCAAAAATATTTAAATCTGTTAGTCAATACCTTTCTAACGAATCTGAAAAATCGAAGTTTCATAACGGGAATCAAAAGTTATGGCCGAATGAATTTTCAGATAGGTCGCTATATAGAATATATAGCCCTGGAAAATTGATATTTTGCATACGACCTCGGAATTCAACGAAACAACTTTTGTTGGGTCCGGGATGTCAAACTATTGCTAGGTTTCAAATTTCATAATTTTCGAAGCAAGTATGTGAGCGTGGCAAAAGAAAATGTGTTTGGTCAATTTCTATTAAATTGGATCGACCAGAAAATGGCCATTTTTCAAACGACCTCAGAATTCGACAAAACTAGTTTTGTTGGGACCGTAGCGTCAAAACACAGCTAGATTTATTTTTCTGGAATTTTTCGAATCAGTTTGTGGCCCTGGCAAATTGAAATGTACGTTCAGAGTTAAAAATTAAATGTTTTATACTTTAATTTGAAAAATAACTGACTGTAACAGTCGAATTGGCCAACGAAACATATCCCATTGTGTCCGGGATGGGGGTATTTAGCTAGGGGCGATAGTCGTTGGGTTTAAAAAGGAGATCGTTTGAGAAAACACTATTTGAAAAGTTAATAAAGTCCTCGGCCAATCAGAATTAGCCATTCATAATTTAAAAAAAAACCCTCGAACGAACGGCGACCCGTGCTCGAAACTTCCCCAACCGATCGCCGCCGCTACCGCCACCTACAGCCTTCGCCACCGCCACCCTCGACGCGCCTCCGTCCCCTCTTCAAATCCGACCAACTTCCTCCACCCCTCGTCGCCTGTGCCGCCTGAATCGAGCGTCCAAAGCCTCGACCTTCCCAGCGCCGCTGCCGCCGATCCTGACCACCGAACGCCACCAAACCACCACCGCCAGATAGCCCTCTCCTCCCTCTTCCACGTCCAACTCGCCGATCATCCCCTCGTGCCCCGATTCTCGCGAAAACCGTAAACCTAGTTTTGAACCTTCGTGAAAGGTGAGTTTTTTTTTATGTTTACACTTTGAAAAATCCTATCTTTTTGGTGTGTTGACGAAATTCAATGAAACAGGAAACATCGGGACCGCAAGGAAGCTCTCTACCCAATAGAAGAAGCCGCGGATTTTTCTGACATCGTATCGATTTTTAGCACTCCGAAAACCAATGTGAGAAATCTAAATTAACATGAATTTGAATGGGAAATGTCGTGTATAATTTATATTAGCGAAATATAAATTACATACGTGTCGTATACCTCATGTACATGCGTAGTGTAAGCTATATAAGCGAAGTATGAATTTTACATGCATAGAATAATTGATATATGTGTTGAAATGCAAGTGAAATATAGCATTTATATATATATATATATATATATATATATATATATGTACTCCCCTCGTCCACAAACCATGGACGATATATATATTGTTGTGAATTGGTGTGAAACATTGGATGAAAAATACGAATGGTTGAATAATTGTTTGTGGTTGATATTGTTTGGTTGTAGTTGAAAAATACCCATTGGTGATTGAAATGAATTGGAAATATTTGTGGAAATAAAAATAAACATGCCGCATGCGTGCGAATTAGATGCATGAATCTCCATTGTCAAAAACTGCGAGGTTTTAAGGTAGAGCGAGGAGCCGTACTAGGGCGGTGCCGGTTTTAACTACCCTGCCGTTATGCTGCCGAAATTTTGAATAATCTTTGTGTGTTAGAATTATTTTCATATGTTGAAATTATTTTCGTGCGTTGAAATTAAAGTCATATGTTGAAACTATATCCATGTGTGGAAATGTTTATGTGTTGAAAAGTGTTGTGTGAAAATTTAATTCATTTATGAATGAATGAAGTGTTTAAACAATAAATATCACATTTTTATATATATATGAAGTATGAAAAATATTCGCCTTATATAAATAGTTTCAACAATAAAAATCCCATCTTTCTAATATCAACAACATAAATAAAATGTCCATGTGTGGAAATGCTCATTTGTTGAGAACTGTGTGTAGTGAAAAAGTTCATGTGTTGAATAAAAAGATCGAACAATAAAAATTACATTTTTATTGAGATTATGAAGTGTTGAAAACATCCATTTGTCGAATAAATATTTTGAATGATAAAAATATCATTTTTATCATATTTGTGATATGCTAAAGATATGCGGACGTTGAAATAAATATTTGTGAAAGAAATATTATTTTTAACATGCATAGGAATTAAATAAAATAGTCATGTGTTGAAATCTATTTTAGTTGGCTAAAATTATCATCTTTGAAATGTGAAGTGTTAAAAATAGCCACTTGTTCAAATAAATGTGCATGAGTTGGAATATACATTAATTAGCTAAGGATATGATTTTAGCCTATGCATGCAACATTAGAACGAATGGTGTTTTTAAACCAAAGTAAATCAAATATGAAGTTGAATGGAAAATGATAAGTGATAGAAATTGTATATACGTACATGCATATCTATTGAACAGGTTATAGCAAAGGGGCTAGAGAAGAGGAATAAAATTTTGTGCCCGACAAATAGGTACACATTTACTGTTTTGTTTGGGTGATGATTTTATGAGCCTGTTGGCTAGCCGCTTGGATTTTTCTATTTCTTTTTGATATGAGACGCCCGTGTGGCTATATGGGAATTTTCCCAGACCCTCCCGTACAAAGGAGGTTATGGCGAAATTTTCCGAAATTTAAAGGCGTTAGTGAAATAATTGAAGTGGAAACGATATAGGAATTTTTGAATGAACTATATTTATATAAATATATAAATATAAATAGAATTAAAACGAAACGTGGCCGTGCAGTTCGTGTTTTGAAACTGTGATTTCAAATGGCTAGTTTGGGAAATCCGACCATTGGATTTTCCTGAAACCGCAACCGCTGGGTTCGCCTTGGAAATATCTTTCCAACGGCACCAACTTTGTGAAGATCCGACGGTTGAATTGTCTGGAATGTTCAATTCAAATCTGAAGAAAAACAGCACCAGAAACGATTATATTTCTATATATACAAATATAATTAAAATTAAATCGAATAACGACGCTGCAGTTTGTAAATTGAAATCGTAACTTCAAATGGCTAGTGTGGAAGATCCAACCGTCGGATTTTCCCAAAACTGAAACCGTTGGATTCGTTTTGAAATGACCTTCCCAATGATACCAAATTTGTGAAGATCCAACGGTTAGATTTTCAGATATGTGTAAAACAAAATAAGTGAAAAGCGGCGCCAGTGCATCGACACGACCTGAAACGTCGTTTAATTAAATATGGCCGTTTTAAATTAAATAAAAATGGCGATATATCGTTATAAAATACTATAGACGATATAGAGTGGAAATAAACCAATTTTGTTGTGTTTGCTTGATATGTGATGGTTGAATGTATTTGACATGAAAATTATAACTAAATAACTGAAACGTGAATGTTGAATAGTCCAACCATGTGATTAATTGATTTGAAAATCTAAATATACGTAGGTTATTTGAAAAGGCCGAGTTTATCTGATTTCAAATAATCGATCGACGTTGAGAAGTCGAAGAGTCGAAGACGGCTGAAGACCGAAGATCTCCACATTGGATGGATGGGCGCTACTGATGCTCGTGATTGGAGTAGCTACCATGAAGGAATTGAAGTAGTAGCCGTCCAAACATACTGTTGAATGTATGGATATGCGAGGAATTGGTGCCTCCGGTTTCATTCAGACCCAGAACGGACTTGTAAATGGACTGTGTGTCTGACATTGGATTTTGTTTTGTGTTGATTGATCTCTGTTAAATATATATCTGTTTGGCGGCGGAGAATTTATTCTCTTGCTTAAAGCCCTTCTATGAGACGTACGAGCTCAGAGGTTATGTATTGACAGGAATCAGTCGCATGGAGTGGATTGCCTGTGTGGCACGCCTAAGTGGCATATGATCAAGGCTTCTGTTGCAAAGCAAAGTCTTGTGGTTAATGATCAAAGCATGGTTTGTGTGACGTAGCTTTTTGTATAACACGAATTCGTGAGCCTCACACCCCGGTATGAGTCAAAAACGGGAGAAGGACCCAAGGAGTTCACGACGTTTCTTTCTAGCTATGGTGGTGTCAGTGACCTCCCAGCCCTGACATTTATATCTATTTTTCACCTGTGTGGTTGTTGGAGTACGAGGCGCCTCGATTATAGGTCTGTAAGGACCGGGAAATGTGTGTTCAGGAATTGCCAATCCTCAAAAGTAAGAGAGGACCGGCCTTGGAGGATCCAGGGGATTGCTGTGTGCGGTCCCGAGGCATTTGCTAGAGTGTATCGAATCGGAGAAGAGCTTGCCCCTTGCCTCGACTCATGAAGGAATCCAAGTTCCAATACGAAATATGCGGATATGATTGTATTACTAGTATGGCGACATGATATATGGTACCCATGCCGTCTAGGATTGATATTTATGATTGAATTTGCTTTTGAAACATATATGCACTAGTAATAATATCAAACACTTTTGTTGTATACATATGAAGCATTTTTGGCCATTATAAGGTAAAACTCGATCCTCCGGCTTGCGTTGCATTGTGTGATGGGACCTGAGTCTTATAATGGCTCCATTTTATAAAAAGCATTGCGTTGATTTAATCGTTTACTTTATTTCATGCACTAGCACTCATTGGAGTAAACCCGTTCCGTGAAAGTGGCGTGGTCCTTTGATTTGCCTTATTATTGTTGTTAATAAGTTGACTAGATTTCTCATACCAGTCCCATGACTGACTCGTAGTTTGTTTCACCTTGCAAACTCGAGTGCCCTCATTTTCACACGAGCAGCCTAGTTACAGGTTTCTGACACACTTTTGGCTCATGGCGAGGCTTGACTACACCGTGCTGATTGGGATTTTCTCTGCCATTATTGTATCTATATTATGATTCCGCCATTGGCGATGTAGACTGATCTTTATTTTGAGTACCCTTTATGTATGATTCCGCCTCATGCGATGGTGACTGATTATGTATCATTATGCACTAAGTTGTATCCTGTACTGTGCTTCTCTGATGTGATGATATCTATATGATTCCGTTGTCATATGTGTGTAAATTATTCTATTTTCTGTTTATGCTATTATCTGTTATCTGCTAATGACGATTTATGTGTCATATTCCAATGATTATCCTTAACACTGTGTCACGGGGTTTTGGGATCGTCACAGCTGGTATCAGAGCTTTGGTTAACCTTAGTTCTGGAGTCTAACACATTAAACACTTCATCAAAATAGAATCAGTAGTATTCTAAGGCGAGTCGCTCATTAGAGATAGGACTAGTAAAGTCCTAGAATGAGCCGAGCAGAATAGCAAAAACAATTTGATCAATCCATCGTTATCTTTACGTAAATTTTCTGCTTAACTATGCAATAAACCATCATTTCTGTTAGCTGACTTTTTCGTTGCTTATACAGAATTTGGAAAATGGCTACCAGAGCAGCCGCCGCTAGAGGAGGCCGTGCCGGCTGAGGTCGAGGAAGGGGAGAAGTCCCAGCTCAAGAAGGACCTTTGATACAACCTCCGGCAGCCCAATACTTCGAGCTAGACCGCGTAGCCAAGAGATATAAGAACTTAGGAGGCAAGACCTTCTCGGGAACTGGCACAGTAATAGAGGCCCTTGCATGGCTCAAAACATGCGAGAAAATTCTTGAAGGCCTAAGGCTTGGAGACGAAGACAAAGCTATTATGGGCGCCTGGCTTATGCAGGAACAAGCTGAACTATGGTGGGAATCTCTCACCGCCGGGAATAGAGAAGCTGGAAGAACATGGGATGGATTTAAAGAACTCTTCAAGGAGAAATATGTCCCAGAACAAGCTCTAGAAAGAATGCACGATGACTTCGCCAATCTCCAGCAGGGGGATCTTTCCGTGCAAGATTATCTAAATAAATTTACACTGTTGTCGCCCTATGCTCCGGAGCTCGTCGCCACTGCGAAATCCAAAAATAAGAGGTTTATCCTTGGGCTAAGACGACAATATCCTGATAGAGCCATGGCCCATGTCAAGCTGGAATTCAACGAGCTGGTGGAAATGACATGCAACTATGAAGACCTTGATCAAAGGCATCTGGATCAGGATCGCGCTAGAAGCCAAGCCGGAAACAAGCGCAAGCCTGCTGTAAATCAAGGCGAGTCAAGCTAAGCAACATCTTCAAAACCTCAGACTGGCAAGCCGCCACGAGGGAATTGCTTTAATTGTGGTAAGTCGGGGCACTACTCAAATGTCTGCAAAGCTCCGAAAAGGCAGAAGACAAATTCTCAAGGCTCAAGCCAAGGCTCCCAGAACCCTCGCTCGTGCTTCAACTGTCGCAAGACCGATCATCTGGTCAAAGACTGTCCTTTGCTGAAGAAAGCTACAGTAGCTCACGTCTATGACGGGTCGAGCCCGCCAGTTGCTTCCGACGGAGCAGGTAAACCTGATGTTTTGGGAGGTACCCTTACCATTAAAAATATTCCTGTTTCTTTGTTGTTTGACACAGGTGCGTCACGTAGTTTTATTGCTAGAAACACAGTGCACAAATTAAAGTTAAAACAGCGAAAGCTCAAAGAATCGGTGGAAGTACATAACCCGATAGGGGGTCCTGTTACTCTCAGTTCATATTGTAGAGTGCCAGTCTCTTATTCTTTCTACAAGTTTCCTTTTGATTTAATCGTTATGGATTTTCCCGAATTCGATATCATTCTCGGGCTAGATTGGTTAACGAAATACGAAGCCGAAGTGAAGTGTGCGGAAAGAATCGTTGAAATTCGAACGAAGCTTGGATATATTATAGTACCATGTCATGGTTCGAATCCGAATAGAGAAGAATTTTGGTCGGCATTAGAACTTATCCCCACTTCCGTAGAAAAGATTCCTATTGTTAGAAACTACGCGGATGTGTTTGAAGAAGTTGAAAACGTACCTCCGCAAAGAGAAATAGAATTCCGAATCGATCTAATTCCCAATGCCAGACAAGTGGTACATCCAATTCGCAGAATGACGCCGAAGGAAAAAGAAGAATTAGGCGATCAAACTCGTAAACTGTTGTGGAATGGTCTAATCAGACCTAGTTTTTCTAATTGGGGTGCAGCTGTTGTATTTGTCCCAAAGTCAGACGGTACTCTTAGATTATGTGTTGATTACCGAGACCTCAACAAACAGACACTCAAAAATAAATATCCATTACCCCGCATCGATGATTTGCTAGACCAATTGAATGGGGCGAAAGTATTTTCCCGAATGGACCTAGCTACAGGTTTCATCAATTGAGAATAGCAGAAGAGTGTGTTCCTTTGACAGCTTTCAGAGGTCCAGACATATTTTATGATTGGTTAGTAATGCCGTTTGGCCTGTGTAACGCTCCAGCATACTTTGTCGATCTAATGAATAGAGTGTTCAGGGGAGTTCTGAATAAATTTGTCCTCATATTTATCGATGATATTTTAATCTACTCCAAATCAAAACCCGAGCATGAAAAACACTTAGAACAAGTATTGGAGATTCTAAGGAAGAACGTCTTCAAAGCCAAATTCTCTAAATGTGTCTTCTGGCAAGAAGAAGTCAAATTTCTTGGCCATGTCGTGTCAGAGAAAGGAATTTCTATTGACCCAAGCAAAATAACAGCAATTCAAGACTGGAAACAACCCACTACTCCCACGGAAGTTAGAAGTTTTATGGGGTTGGCTAGTTATTATCGAAAGTTCGTTAAGGATTTTTCGAAGATATCCGATCCGTTAACGAAGCTCACAAGGAAACATGAGAAGTTTAAGTGGACTTTTGACTGTGAAGAAGCTTTCCAGGAATTGAAATCGAAACTGACCACTGCTCCAGTGTTAACCATTATTGATGGCAATCAGGATTTAATGGTTTGGACAGATGCTTCTATTAGAGGTCTTGGTGCAGTGGTAATGCAAAGAGGCCAAGTAGTCGCTTATGCATGCCGCCAACTGAAACCGCATGAGAAGAATTATGTGACTCATGATCTTGAGTTGCTAGCCATCGTTTTTGCATTAAAAATCTGGAGGCATTATTTATTGGGAGAGAAATTTATACTGTACACAGATCATCAATCATTGAAGTATTTATATACCCAGAAAGATCTGAATCTGAGACACCAGCGTTGGCTAGAATTTCTTGCGGCGTATGATCTTGATATCCTGTATACGTCGGGGAAGGCTAACGTTGTAGCGGATGCGCTTAGTAGGAAGACCGCAATCGTTGCCCATCTTATAATTACACCTAGCTTGATCGATAAGATATGTGCTCTCCATAAGAATGATTATTTCATTCAAAAGATCAAAGGAAGAATCCAGAAGGGAGAGCCCTCAAGCTTTCAAGTAGATAAAGAAGAAGTTCTGAGGCTGAATGGGAGAATTTGTGTTCCCAACCTTCCTGAGCTCAAAAGAGAAGTGCTGGATGAATGCCATAAATCCAAATTTTGCATCCATCCTGGTGTGAGTAAAATGTACAACGATATCAAACGCACTTTCTGGTGGAGAGCAATGAAAAGGAATATTTCTTTGTATGTTAGTAGATGTCCTACTTGTCAATTGGTCAAGAGCGACCAACAGAAGCTAGCTGGATTGTTGCTACCGTTGGAAGTCCCATGTTGGAAATGGGAACAGATTTCCATGGACTTCATAGATGGTTTGCCGCGAACCAGGAAAGGTAATGACAGCATTTGTGTAATCGTAGATCGCTTCACGAAGACTGCCCATTTTATACCTATCAGATCCAATAGAACCGCTCAAAGTCTAGCACTGATATATTTCAAAGAAATCGTTAAGCTGCATGGAATTCCCATCATCATAGTCAGTGATAGAGACCCGATATTTGCTAGCAAATTCTGGGAGGCTTTCCAGACAGAATTGGGAACAAAACTGAATATGAGCACCGCTTATCACCCTCAAACAGATGGCCAAACTGAGCGGGTGAATAGAATTCTAGAAGATTTATTGCGGGCTTGTATAATTGATTTTGGTGGGTCATGGGAAGATCATTTGCATTTGGCAGAATTCTCATATAACAATAGCTACCAAGCAAGTTTGGGAATGTCGCCATTTGAAGCATTATATGGCAGACCCTGCAGATCTCCAGCATGTTGGGTAGAACCTGGCAACAGACTTGTGTTAGGACCCGATATGATTAGAGAAGCATCTGATAAAGTCGACTTCATCAAAAAGCGTTTGAGAACCGCCCAAAGCCGACAGAAAAGTTATGCAGACTCTAGAAGGAGAGATTTGACATTTGCTGTTGGTGATCATGTTTATTTGAAGGTTTCTCCGATGAGAGGAGTAATCAGATTTGGCAAGACTGGGAAGTTGGCACCGAGATTTATTGGTCCCTTTCCTATACTTGAACGAATTAGAACTCTTTCTTAAATGGTTCAATTACCAGATTGGTTGCCTGGAGTGCACGATGTATTTCACGTATCTCAACTCAGAAGACATGTGCATGATCCGGATCTTGTTGTAGAAGAAGCAGCGCAACAGGATGTAGACATAACTCCAGAATTATCACTCAGAAGAGATCCATCAAAGATTGTTGGCAAAGAAACTAGAGAACTCAGAAGCAAAAAGGTTCATTTAGTTAAAGTGCAGTGGAGCAGTGATCCTAGAGACTGTACTTGGGAGACTGAGGAAAGCATTAAGCAAGCTTACCCCAAATGCAGAGTGGATATCTCTGACTAACTCCGGTGCAAGGTACCTTTACAATACTTTGCATCTACATTTTGTTTCCTACTTTACTGTTGTTTCCTTTTCAAGGACGAAAAGTTTTAAGTGGGGGAGATTGTAATAACCTGGAAAATATGGGCCAATTTAAAAATTTTAAATTGGTGATTTCAAAGGAATTTGAACAATTGAAATTGAATATTTCAGTAAAATAGTGAATTAGAAATAGTGAGTCAGTTTGAAAATTTGAATTCCAACTTTGACTGACTGTGCAGGGTGGAAAATATAACGGATTTTAGTGAAACCAAAAATATTTAAATCTGTTAGTCAATACCTTTCTAACGAATCTGAAAAATCGAAGTTTCATAACGGGAATCAAAAGTTATGGCCGAATGAATTTTCAGATAGGTCGCTATATAGAATATATAGCCCTGGAAAATTGATATTTTGCATACGACCTCGGAATTCAACGAAACCACTTTTGTTGGGTCCGGGATGTCAAACTATTGCTAGGTTTCAAATTTCATAATTTTTGAAGCTAGTATGTGAGCGTGGCAAAAGAAAATGTGTTTGGTCAATTTATGTTTAATTGGATCGACCAGAAAATGGCCATTTTTCAAACGACCTCAGAATTCGACGAAACTAGTTTTGTTGGGACCGTAGCGTCAAAACACAGCTAGATTTATTTTTCTGGAATTTTTCGAATCAGTTTGTGGCCCTGGCAAATTGAAATGTACGTTCAGAGTTAAAAATTAAATGTTTTATACTTTAATTTGAAAAATAACTGACTGTAACAGTCGAATTGGCCAACGAAACATATCCCATTGTTTCCGGGATGGGGGTATTTAGCTAGGGGCGACAGTCGTTGGGTTTAAAAAGGAGTTCGTTTGAGAAAACACTATTTAAAAAGTTAATAAAGTCCTCGGCCAATCAGAATTAGCCATTCATAATTTAAAAAAAAAACCCTCGAACGAACGGCGACTCGTGCTCGAAACTTCCTCAACCGATCGCCGCCGCTACCGCCACCTACAGCCTTCGCCACCGCCACCCCTCGACGCGCCTCCGTCCCCTCTTCAAATCCGACCAACATCCTCCACCCCTCGTCGCCTGTGCCGCCTGAATCGAGCGTCCAAAGCCTCGACCTTCCCAGCGCCGCTGCCGCCGATCCTGACCACCGAACGCCACCAAACCACCACCGCCAGATAGCCCTCTCCTCCCTCTTCCACGTCCAACTCGCCGATCATCCCCTCGTGCCCTGATTCTCGCGAAAACCGTAAACCTAGTTTTGAACCTTCGTGAAAGGTGAGTTTTTTTTTATGTTTACACTTTGAAAAATCCTATCTTTTTGGTGTGTTGACGAAATTCAATGAAACAGGAAACATCGGGACCGCAAGGAAGCTCTCTACCCAATAGAAGAAGCCGCGGATTTTTCTGACATCGTATCGATTTTTAGCACTCCGAAAACCAATGTGAGAAATCTAAATTAACATGAATTTGAATGGGAAATGTCGTGTATAATTTATATTAGCGAAATATAAATTACATACGTGTCGTATACCTCATGTACATGCGTAGTGTAAGCTATATAAGCGAAGTATGAATTTTACATGCATAGAATAATTGATATATGTGTTGAAATGCAAGTGAAATATAGCATTTATATATATATATATATATATATATATATATATATATGTACACCCCTCGTCCACAAACCATGGACGATATATATATTGTTGTGAATTGGTGTGAAACATTGGATGAAAAATACGAATGGTTGAATAATTGTTTGTGGTTGATATTGTTTGGTTGTAGTTGAAAAATACCCATTGGTGATTGAAATGAATTGGAAATATTTGTGGAAATAAAAATAAACACGCCGCCTGCATGCGAATTAGATGCATGAATCCCCATTGTCAAAAACCGCGAGGTTTTAAGGTAGAGCGAGGAGCCGTACTAGGGACGGTGCCAGTTTTAACTACCCTGCCGTTATGCTGCCGAAATTTTGAATAATCTTTGTGTGTTAGAAGTATTTTCATATGTTGAAATTATTTTCATGCGTTGAAATTAAAGTCATATGTTGAAACTATATCCATGTGTGGAAATGTTTGTGTGTTGAAAAGTGTTGTGTGAAAATTTAATTCATTTATGAATGAATGAAGTGTTTAAACAATAAAAATCACATTTATATATATATATATATATGAAGTATGAAAAATATTCGCCTTATATAAATAGTTTCAACAATAAAAATCCCATCTTTCTAATATGAACAACATAAATAAATGTCGAAGTGTGGAAATGCTCAATTGTTGAGAACTGTGTGTAGTGGAAAAGTTCATGTGTTGAATAAAAAGATCGAACAATAAAAATTACATTTTTATTGAGATTATGAAGTGTTGAAAACATCCATTTGTCGAATAAATATTTTGAACGATAAAAATATCATTTTTATCATATTTGTGATATGCTAAAGATATGCGGACGTTGAAATAAATATTTCTGAAAAAATATTATTTTTAACATGCATAGGAATTAAATAAAATAGTCATGTGTTGAAATCTATTTTAGTTGGCCAAAATTATCATCTTTGAAATGTGAAGTGTTAAAAATAGCCACTTGTTCAAATAAATGTGCATGAGTTGGAATATACATTAATTAGCTAAGGATATGATTTTAGCCTATGCATGCAACATTAGAATGAATGGTGTTTTTAAACCAAAGTAAATCAAATATGAAGTTGAATGGAAAATGATAAGTGATAGAAATTGTATATATGTACATGCATATCTATTGAACATGTTATAGCAAAGAGGCTAGAGAAGAGGAATAAAATTTTGTGCCCGACAAATAGGTACACATTTACTGTTTTGTTTGGGTGATGATTTTATGAGCATGTTGGCTAGCCGCTTGGCTTTTTCTTTTTCTTTTTGATATGAGACGCCCGTGTGGCTATTTGGAAATTTTCCCAGACCCTCCCGTACAAAGGAGGTTATGGCGAAATTTTCCGAAATTTAAAGGCGTTAGTGAAATAATTGAAGTGGAAACGATATAGGAATTTTTGAATGAACTATATTTATATAAATATATAAATATAAATAGAATTAAAACGAAACGTGGCCGTGCAGTTCGTGTTTTGAAACCGTGATTTCAAATGGCTAGTGTGGGAAATCCGACCATTGGATATTCCCGAAACCGCAACCGTTGGGTTCGCCTTGGAAATATCTTTCCAACGGCACCAACTTTGTGAAGATCTGACGGTTGGATTGTCTGGAATGTTCAATTCAAATCTGAAGAAAAACAGCGCCAGAAACGATTATATTTATATATATATAAATATAATTAAAATTAAATCGAGTAACGACGCTGCAGTTCGTAAATTGAAATCGTAACTTCAAATGGCTAGTGTGGAAGATCCGACCGTCGGATTTTCCCAAAACTAAAACCGTTGGATTCGTTTTGAAATGACCTTCCCAATGATACCAAATTTG
The DNA here is from genome assembly GCA_030737875.1 of Allium sativum. Taxonomy (NCBI): domain Eukaryota; kingdom Viridiplantae; phylum Streptophyta; class Magnoliopsida; order Asparagales; family Amaryllidaceae; genus Allium; species Allium sativum. The sequence continues at coordinate 151,303,855 of CM060923.1, forward strand.
TGAAGATCCAATGGTTAGATTTTCATATATGTGTAAAACGAAATAAGTGAAAAGCAGCGCCAGTGCATCGACACGACCTGAAATGTCGTTTAATTAAATATGGCCGTTTTAAATTAAATAAAAATGGCGATATATCGTTATAAAATACTATAGACGATATAGAGTGGAAATAAACCAATTTTGTTATGTTTGCTTGATATGTGATGGTTGAATGTATTTGACATGAAAATTATAACTAAATAACTGAAACGTGAATGTTGAATAGTCCAACCATGTGATTAATTGATTTGAAAATCTAAATATACGTAGGTTATTTGAAAAGGCCGAGTTTATCTCATTTCAAATAATCAATCGACGTTGAGAAGTCGAAGAGTCGAAGACGGCTGAAGACCGACGATCTCCACATTGGATGGATGGGCGCTACTGATGCTCGTCATTGGAGTAGCTACCATGAAGGAATTGAAGTAGTAGCCGTCCAAACATACTGTTGATTGTATGGATATGCGAGGAATTGGTGCCTCCGGTTTCGTTCAGACCCAGAACGGACTTGTAAATGGACTGTGTGTCTGACATTGGATTTTGTTCTGTGTTGATTGATCACTGTTAAATATATATCTATTTGGCGGCGGAGAATTTATTCTCTTGCTTAACGCCCTTCTATGAGACGTACGAGCTCAGAGGTTATGTATTGACAGGAATCAGTCGCATGGAGTGGATTGCCTGTGTGGCACGCCTAAGTGGCATATGATCAAGGCTTCTGTTGCAAAGCAAAGTCTTGTGGTTGATGATCAAAGCATGGTCTGTGTGACGTAGCTTTGTGTATAACGTGAATTCGTGAGCCTCACACCCCAGTATGAGTCAAAAACGGGAGAAGGACCCAAGGAGTGCACGACGTTTCTTTCTAGCTATGGTGGTGTCAGTGACCTCCCAGCCCTGACATTTATATCTACTTTTCACCTGTGTGGTTGTTGGAATACGAGGCGCCTCGATTATAGGTCTGTAAGGACCGGGAAACGTGTGTTCAGGAATTGGCAATCCTCAAAAGTAAGAGAGGACCGGCCTTGGAGGATCCAGGGGATTGCTGTGTGCGGTCCTGAGGCATTTGCTAGAGTGTCTCGAATCGGAGAGGAGCTTGCCCCTTGCCTCGACTCATGAAGGAATCCAAGTTCCAATACGAAATATGCAGATATGATTGTATTACTAGTATGGCGACATGATATATGGTACCCATGCCGTCTAGGATTGATATTTATGATTTAATTTGCTTTTGAAACATATATGAACTAGTAATAATATCAAACACTTTTGTTGTATACGTATGAAGAATTTTTGGCCATTATAAGGTAAAACTCTATCCTCCGGCTTGCGTTGCATTGTGTGATGGGACCTGAGTCTTATAATGGCTCCATTTTATAAAAAAGCATTGCGTTGATTTAATCGTTTACTTTATTTCATGCACTAGCACTCATTGGAGTAAACCCGTTCCGCGAAAGTGGCGTGGTCCTTTGATTTGCCTTATTATTGTTGTTAATAAGTTGAATATATTTCTCATACCAGTCCCATGACTGACTCGTAGTTTGTTTCACCTTGCAAACTCGGGTACCCTCATTTTCACACGGGTAGCCTAGTTACAGGTTTCTGACGCACTTTTGGCTCATGGCGAGGCTTGACTACACCGTGCTGACTTGGATTTTCTCCGCCATTATTGTATCCATATTATGATTCCACCATTGGCGATGTAGACTGATCTTTATTTTGAGTACCCTTTATGTATGATTCCGCCTCAGGCGATGGTGACTGATTATGTATCATTATGCACTAAGTTGTATCCTGTACTGTGCTTCTCTGATATGATGATATCTATATGATTCCGCTGTCATATGTGTGTAAATTATTCTATTTTCTGTTTATGCTATTATCTGTTATCTGCTAATGATGATTTATGTGTTATATTCCAATGATTATCCTTAACACCGTGTCACGGGGTTTTGGGATCGTCACAACTACCTATTATACAACATTTTCATTAATGTTATTTATTTATAATAGGTTATTATCATTCCCCTTTTAAACCATTTACTGTTGTAATCCATTATTCTGCATTCTCTGTAATATATGTTCCTTATTATATTAAGGAAAACACTTAATGCACCTTATCAGTTTGATAGAAGGAATCAATGTTTTATTTTCATAACGTTTTCCCATCTAAATCCGTGGTAGCAAGTAATTTCTTTACTTTTCTATATTTATCATGGCTTACTTGCAACAACATTTTCAGAAATAAGTCATTTAGGGAAATACATCACTTTCCCCTCTTATCACACTAACTCAGTTCATTACATCCGTTCCTTTCTTATTTTCTGAGTTTGACATTTAATTACCATCCTTTCCATTTATTCATATCTTGTTATATACATATATATATATACATATATATAAGCACTAGACCTCTCACATTAAGCCTACACTTGTGGACACTGGATTTGTCGGGCGGGTCCGGGCAGACTTCTACCACAAGCTGACTTAACCTCGTGTCTTTGCACATGTTGTTAATTCTTGCACTTAGGCCTCTCACATTAGGTTCAACATTAGTGGTTGCTGGATATGCCGGTCGGGTCCGTGCAGACTTCCGCCACTAATGCAACCTAACCTCGTGCCATAAGTGTATTTACAATTTCTAATTGTAATCCTATGCATATTCATTTTCATTCAATCACTTATGTTCATATCAAATTGCGCTTACAAATTAAAATCTCAAAACATAATATATGTTATGTTCATTACATGGAAATTTTAGACATATTATCCTTTTTACTGTAATATAGTTTACAGTATTCTAATTTACATGTCGTCCAAATTTTGCCTTTATTTTGTTGCATGTCATTTTCAACATATGTTTAATTCTACTAGGACATGTAAACATTCAACCGGGTAATTATTTTAACATGTCGTTCAATCAATAATATGTCCCAAGTAAAGCATGTAATTACAATCACTGAATTGGCTCTTCGTATCCTAACAAGTTTATTTTCTCCAACATGTTAACATTCCATAACTTAGCCAATTCAACATAGGAATTTCCTGACGTATTCATCTCAACATTTCAATTCGTTACAACAACAATTTTTAATTAAACTAGACATTTCAAAATTTATTAAAAAGGGGAATGCTAAATGATAGTCATAACATTATCTAAAGGCTATAGCTTAAACCCACTCACCTTTAAGCTTTCCCCAAATTTTGGATCTAATCCGTTATATCATCCATGGTTTTCCTTTTCTCTTTAATTTGATTCACGACCTAATGACCATTGATTTATTATTTCATTAAAAGAGAAGGGAAAGAGAAATAATTTAAATAGATTGATTCTTAGAGGTTTACCTTCCTTTCATGACTCAATAATCTTTTTATTAACCCTTGATTCCCTCTTCCAGATCTGAATTCATAATCCTCCTGGGCAAACATTTTAATTTCAGAATATATTTGAGAAGAGAGGGAGGCATGGTAGAGCTCCAGCGCAGCCGCCGAATTATGATGTTTAGGGTTAGGTCTAGGGTCTTATTTATAGGTGCTCAAGACCTTATCGTACATGCAGCGCTGAGTCTGCATTGAACCCAGTTAAGAAAATAGTCCAGGTTCGCAAATAAATCTTGCCAAATCTTATCGTACACGCAGTGCTGAGTCAGGATTGGGTCCCGCAAGATGTTTTGGCGCAGAAATCTGAATTTTGAATGTTTGAATTGATTTGGCGCAGAAATTTGATTTTTGAACTTTTGAATTTCTGGAATTTATTTAACTGTTTTATTCACATGAAATATTCTTATATGTATACAATTCTTCTACCGACCATTTTACGTGTATATATATACGCATAATTTTCGTTTTATTTTCAAAATTCAAATGATGTTGCACCATTATTTGATTTTTGCCATATTTCATTGACTGTAGCCTTATCTTGAATTTTATCTTTTGTATACATATATTTATGCATATATATATATATATATATATATTCTCATATATATATATATATATACATATATTTTCTTTATTTCCTTATATGTACGTTCTTATCCTTTCAAATTTTGAATTTGTATGCGCACATATGTTTGCATGTTCAGTTGGCCCTCTTTAAAACAAAGATAAAAATTATGCCACTGCTGGGGTTCGAACCCCCGACTTCTATGTTACAAATCCAATGCTTAACTAACTAAGCTATGAAGTCTTTTGTTAATAAGTCTTAGAACAATGATAATTATTGTTCTCTCCTTACTTCTCCTTTTCATGTTAGTTACAAAACTTAAATTAAACCATTGCATGAATCTTTTTCTTTTAATGTTAATGCATTATGTTTGCAAATCAGTGCATGCAACATATTTACATTGCATGCAACCAATTCCTTCTTTCTTTAAATGCATGCATTACATTTTTTTCCAGTGTATGTATTTATTACATGCAATCCTTATTTTATTCTTTATTTTACATTTTAATTTGTTTGCATACACACACACACAGATATATATTTCTCTTGTGCGTATACAAACTTCTAGGCTTAATAACTTCTTTATATGATCTCCGTTTTACGCAAACCAGGTGTCTATCTTGACCAGAATTCCGAGACGGACGCAGTGGCGCAGTTCTTTTTACTTAATTCTCAATATTTAATTAAGTTATTCTTATTTTATCTTAAAAATACGGGGTGTTACAGTACCTGTCTCTCAAAAAACTCTTAACGTTTTCAACGGTCGCTTTGGTTTAAAGTAATGTATTTATACCTATTTCTTCACGGAAGGCAAGGATGCAGTTTATGGGTAAGGTTAAATACACGAGCCTTAGCAACTAAGCAAATCGTACATCCTCTTTTCAATCCAGACTATGTCCTTGAAGCCGACCAAACTATACACTAGAATAACACTGCCAAATGATGGAAGCGAAATAACACTGACATCTGATAGTAGGAAAATTACATAGTCTACCCTATACCATTAATTCCTTACACATTAAGTCATCTGAATCTATAAATATCCCAACGCAAGCTTCTTTTTCTTGTTTCCCTCAGTAGTCCAAACTCCAAAGGCGAGAGTTTTAATGGCAAATAAAATAAAATATAAAAAAAAGAAAAAGAAAAGAGTTTAACATGTACTTAAGAAGGGGATGGAGTGCATTAAGGATTTTCACGCAACATATGTTGGTTCTCCTTGGATGGTACACGCGAGAAGGTTTCACCCAGGCAAGAAGGAAAAACGCATGGAAAAAAGGGTGGATTCAAAAGGCATCTGGAGAAGAACGGATGCGTTCAGTTTTCAAAGCAGGAGCTTGCGTTCAACAGTCTGTGTTAGGAGCGGTTCTCATATATATGGGTGGAAGTAGATAGATGGAAGCACGTGTGTAGTTTACTGGAGTTGCTGGCCATTCTGAATGAACTGGAGCGGAACTGTGCGGCTATGAATACTAGGAGGACGAGGGGTATAAATTAGGGAAATGGCCTTTGCGTTTTCACGTACAGGAGGAACAGTTGTTAAATAATTTTAAAATGAAAGTGATGTGAAGCAGCAAGTCGTGGAAGGGGATGCGGTATTGGTAAGTGGAAGAAGAAGTTCGGGTTCGAACTGTGTGTACGATTTGAAGGAGTTTAAGGAATGTTTATGGAAAATGTGTGCGTGGTCATGATCTGTAGATTGAATGACATGTTCTTTGTGAAAAGCTATCGTGTATAGAAGATGCAGAGTGCAGGGGTGATTTTCTGTCTGGATTTCACGGAGAATTTGGAGCAGTGGACGGACAAGGTAATGGCAGCATTGGAAACTAAGGATCTTGCGCATCATTTGAAAATGGGCCTGAGTCTAACGGTGAAGCCCATATATTAAATAAAACAAAAGAAAAAGAAATACTAAGGCCGGGAAGGGGTTCAAGTAATTCCAGTCTAGGTCTGAATAATTAAAGGAGAAGTGGCAAGGGCAGTTTGAGTAATTGCAACGTGGAAGGGGAAGTACAAGGCAGGTCTGGTCTCATTTTATTGGGCCGATGAATATTGGTAAAAGCCCATTTGAATTTATCTAAGTTTAAAGTTAACATAAAAAGTATATTAACTTTAAAATATCATATTTCATTCATACGGTGTTAGAATCAAGAAAGGTCTGATCTATTGGGATCGTAGGATCGCAGGCTACGCAATGGAACTAGCTGGGAACCGTTTGGAGCTCGTTTGAATTTTAGACAAAATAAAACGCTGGATTAAATCAACTGACATTAATCGTTTTTCAATGATTAACGACCAAGGTGAGTAAATATCACTAACTTTGATCAGTTTATATTTTTATAACATACGTTTAGAATTGATAAATGATAGTTGATTGTTTTATGTTGTTTTTTTGGATGAACTACTAATTGATTGGTTGAAATTATAGATAACGAGTCGTTAATCAAATATTGATTCTGTTTATCAAAATATTTCATATTGAAACGGAATTGATGTTAATTATATTGTTTAACATCTGTGGATACAGGGAAACAGGTTGGAGGGATCCAACTGGATTCCTCAATATTTAAAATACTGTTTTTATATATATTGTGATATATAATCTGTGATTGATTATGATGAAACTAGTTTTGTTATTTGGTATTTTAAATACCATAAGAAATACTGGAATGTAAAAAGGGAATTTTCAAAGTGTATATTGTAAATAACATATTTATATCAAATCAATAAAATTTATAAAAAGGAATTATTTGGAAAATTAAATAAGAACTTCTGTATAAGATTACTAACAGTTATATGAATGTTTTAAAAGGATGTTTTTGGTATAAATACTGAATTAAGGTAATAAGAGTTAAATAAGTGAGTATATGGAGTAAATATAATATTTTGGGAAATTTATAGGATTATAAAAAGAGAATTCTACATTAGGGAGGTTTAGACCCGTGCTTCGCACACGGGTGTAACATGATATTGATTATGGGGAATTGGCGAGATATAAAAGAATTATAGAAAGATTAATTTAAAGTAGATTTTAAATAGAATCTGTTTTAACAGAAAAATTAAGAAGATTATTTAATAAATATGTTTTATAATTTAAATAAAATATTTATCATTTGATAAACGGAATATATAATGCAACACCCCGTAATTCTGTTAATATTAATATTCACAAATTAAGGAATAACTAATCTCAGACGTGAGAATTGTGGGAAACGGGTTGCGCCATTGTGTTCGTCTCGGAATTATGGTTGAAATAGAGTCCGAGTTTGCATGAATTGGACTTCGTATGAAGAAGTTATGGCCATCGGAAGTTTCAGAAAATTCAAAACAGATTTCAGAAAATTTAAATTTCAAATTCGGAGTCAAATCAGGCTAGGCAGGAAAATTCCCGCCCAGCACCCCAGGTCGACTGGGTAGTCGACCCCCCCCCCCCCCAGGTCGACTGGGGAGTCGACCTGGGTGTCGACCTGGTCAGTCGGCTAAGGTTTTGACTGAGCCCAATCTTGAGCTGCTGATGTGTCTTTAGGGCTGAGTTGGCAAATTAAACGGTTTAGTTTAGTTCTGAGTTGATCTGACGGTCTAAATAAACCCTAAACTCTATAAATACCTAGGTAGTCTCTCACTCTAATTCACATGAAAAATAGAATAGCCACCGTCATACCGCCGCCACGGAACTCAGTCTAGCCGCCGCCAACTAAGAAGGAAGAAAAGTTAATCAAATTCTAATTCTACTCAACTCTAAATCAAATCAAGACTCTCTTTTCTTCTCTAATTGTGAGTATGATGATCTTAACAAGATTATTGTTAGACTAATTAGATTAAGTCATGAATGGATTATAAGTGAATGATGTGGATTATCATATATGTTGTTGTAAACCTTATGCTATCATGTATGTTGCAAATCCTATGTTATGTGATGATGATATCCAATATGTTGTAAATCATGCTATGTTAATGTTATGTAGGTTGAGAGTTTCTATGCAAAGTTGTGATGAATCATACATGTTAAGAAGCCATGATGTTACTATCTATGCTAATTAGTTCATGTTAATCAAATCATTATGTTTGGGCTATGTTGATCTATATGACAAATCACATATGCAAGTTTATATTGATTAGTAAAGCTTATGAACATATGCCATGACATCTATTTAGATCTAGAATTATGACATCTAGAATTATGCTATGACATATGTGAATTCTATGTATTAGATGCTAGTTCACACCATCATTATGTTGCCTAAAACACCATATGCAAGTTCATACATGAATTTGGGTTATGATCTTATCATGTAAATTGTGACATTTAACAAGTTGACACCTTTAGATCCTTAACATGTGCAGTTTATGCAAGCTTCACACCAATTATGATTAGATTCATTTTAATTGTCTATATGTTGTGATAATTTATTTTGTGCTATGAGTTAGACTATTCGAGTTTAACGTATATTCTGCATTGAATAAGCGAACGTATAAACGTGGGGTAGGGGTAATATTAAGGATTTAATATTAAGAAGTTGGGGTGCAATTGATATGATTTTGCATGCCATGAATGGATGCCAATAATTGAGTCAATTATGGACGTCATTAAAAGTGGACTTAATTAATAATTTGAATAGGGAATTATTAAAACTGGGGTAAAAGATTATAAGTGATAATCAATGCTTAGGACACGAGGTTGGACTCGTTTGTGACGTAAAACTTCCCGGACCCGCCTGGCAAATCCAGTGGTAACAAATGTCAGCCCAATGTGAGAGGTCCTAGGCCTAAACTAAAGCATAACAGTTGTAAAGACACGAGGTTAGACTCTTTTATGGTGTAAGACTGCCCGGACCCGCCCGACAAATCCAGCTGCCATAAATGCTAGTCTAATGTGAGAGGTCTTTATGAGGTTATGGCCTGAATGAATTAAGAAATACTTAACCAGATAAACTTATAAGGTGGGACATGGGGGTTAAGTAGGTGCCTTGGGTGGCATGAGGAATCTAGTGGGTGCCCTTAGTGGCATGTGAAATACGATTAGTAAGACTTAACCAAACACACATGTAAACATGACTAAGAGGGTTAAGTGGGATGTACTAGTGGTGACAAGCTTAGGTGGGTAGCTTGTGGGGGACCATTTCAACCAGTATCCCAAACGTATCTTTGTGGGCTCGACCCAAGTCGAGGATGGGACACACATGCTGGGTTTGACTATAAGAGGCCAAAACGGGGAGCGGTTGCAACGCAAGTCCAACGGGTTTCATATGCGTGTGTGGGCCCGGGCTGGTAGGTAAGACGTTGTTGCAGCGTGTAGGTATAAGCCGTGCATTCTCAAGTTGTATCGGGTTGCCACTTTAGGGGAGTGATACAACCCACTGTGGGGCTAGCATGGGTATCTACGAGTAGGGAGCCGATCGAAAGTGAGTAGTGGGGTACACCTAGTGGAGATAGGAGCAGACGACACCTATGTAGTCAGCTCGGGGTATGCAAGGCTATTTACAAAGTTTCTGTGTGAACCAAGCGGGATCAACCTTTAGGGTGACTGGTGCAATGCAGTGTAGTAATGTGCGGTGCAGTGTAGTAATTGTTCGTTAGTAATTAGGTGTGCCTTTAACGTTATCTTTAGCGTTATCTTTAACGTTATCTTTAGCGTTATCTTTAACGTTATCTTTAACGTTATCTTTATCTGCTCTTCCATACCTAATAGTTCATAGACATTTACTTGTCTTCCAGCTTATGCCTTAGTCCAGTTACTTTGATAATAATATTGTTAGAATTATCATACTCGCCAGACTTTATGTCTGACCCCCTCCATTTCTAACCCTTTTTCCCCCTTCAGGTCCTCAGGTTGGGCCCAGCTCTAGTGGAGTTTGATTGGATTACTTTATCTCTCTTGGAAAGCTTGGACCGTTGAAGTAAAGTCCAGCTTGTTATCTTCTTTAATGGCTATTTGTGTAATGGGATTATGTATTTTGTTTTTATGAAGATGGATATTGTACTTGACTCTGATTTATGGTTTTATGATGTAATAAACATGTTTAAATTCCGCTGCAATAAAATGAAGTTTTAGTTTTCCAAGTACTACTTATTATCTGTCTTGTTGTAATTTTTCTGTTCTATATTCACTTATAACCTCCATGGAAGTTAATGCATTCCCTTTGTGAGTGACATTAATGGACGTGGGGTGTTACACGTGGTATTAGAGCTTAAGGTTACCAGAACAGATAATTTTTTTAGAAAAACTATTTTTCCAAAGTATTTTTGGAAGAAGTGTTTTCAAAAACATGTCTTAATGAGTTATTTCAAGAGGAAAGTTTTTAAGAAAAACATAATCCCAAAAATCAGAATATATCTTTATCCTTTGAATTCTCCATTTTGAATCCTTCCTTTTTCGTTTCAGCATGGCTGAAGATCTTAACCTACCTGACGGTGTAACGATACCAGGATGGTATAGGAGGCTATTAGAGGCTAGGGCCGCCGCAGGTCCGGCCAATGTTCCTCCACCACCAGTTGCACCCGTTCCTCCTCCTCGCGTAGATACTTTTGCAAAGACGTGCAAAGAATTTAAGGCTATGGGTGGAAAACCTTTTCAAGGGTCAGAAACGTTTGTGGAAGCTAGAGATTGGCTTAGGGAGGTGGAAGAATTTCTAGAAATCTTTGAAGTAGAAGAAGGGAGGAAAGTCAAATTAGCAGCTTGGTTAATGAAGGGAGAGGCCTCGTTTTGGTGGGAGGTCACTAATGGGGAGCGTCCTATTGATTCTTGGGCGGATTTCAGACGTAGGTTTGAGGCGAAGTTTCTCTCAAAGGCAGAAGAGAATCTATATATGGAAAGGTTCTTGACATTAAAGCAAGGAAGCTCATCAGTGAAAGAATATGTCAACAAATTTAATCTGTTAGCAAGGTTTGGCTTGGACTTAGTGAACACGCCGGAGAAGAAGGCGCTGAGGTTCGTAAATGGATTGAATGAACCATTGCAAGGGTTGGCTATGACCCATATCCCTATGAGGGCCACCTTTGAGAAGTTTGTAGACATGGCACTCATGCACAAGGAGAAAAGCACTAAAGCTGATAAGGCACCCGAGAAGAAAGGGGATCAGAAGAAACCACAACAGCAAAACAAGAAGGGTGGGAAAGACAATAATGGCAAGGGAAAGAAGAAATGCTTTAACTGTGGGACACCAGGCCATCTCAGCAAGGATTGCCTAAAGAAAAAGAAGACTGGTTGTTTCCACTGTGGCGAGGCGGGACATCTAGTGAAGGACTGCCCAAAGAAGGGGCAGAGGGCAGGAGCTACCTCGGGAGGACAGGTGCAGGCTCTTATGGCACCAGGGCAGGCAATGGGACAAGTTCAGGCTCTCGCGGTCCCACCGCTGCAAGAACGAGGTAGAACCATTTCTGTTGAATGCTTAGTTTTTTTGTTTGATCATCCTGTCGGTACCTTATTTGATTCGGGCGCATCGCATTCATTTATCTCTACATCATTAGTTGAATCACTGCACTTAAACACCAGTTTAGTAGAGGATCCCTTAGTTGTTTCGAATCCAATTGGGGGCTCAGCTTATTTGTCCATGATGTGTTTGGATTTGAAAATTTCTATACTTAGCGTTGAGTTTAGATTTGAAGATTATGTTTTGGGCTTCACGGGCTATGGGCTAATTTTAGGAATGGACTGGTTATCCAGAAATGGGGCCGTACTTGATTGTGAAAGGAGAGTAGTTAGGCTCATGACTTGCCTTGGCAACACTCTCGAAATCTTTTGTAATCCCATAGATTCCGTTATGCTAAGTTATTTAGAATCGCTTGACGCGTCTGAGGAAAATCTACAATCTGTTAGCGTGGTCCAAGAATACTCGGATGTGTTTGAGGAGGTGAAGGGCTTGCCTCCGAAGCGGGAGATAGATTTTCGAATATATCTTGTGGATAATGCAAAACCAATATCTTTGCCAGTGCGCCACATGGCTCCACGTGAAAGGAGGGAACTCGATAAGCAAGTGAAGGAGTTTCTTGAGAAGGGGTTCATAAGACGAAGTATATCGGAGTGGGGTGCTCCAGTAGTTTCTTGAGAAGGGGTTCATAAGACGAAGTATATCGGAGTGGGGTGCTCCAGTAGTATTTGCCACGAAGGCGGATAGGTCCCTTAGACTTTGTGTGGACTATAGAGAACTTAATAAGCTTACTAAGAAAAACAGACACCCACTGCCGAGGTTTGACGATCTCTTCGATCAGTTAGTTGGCGCCTCAGTGTTTTCGCAGTTGGACTTAGCCACTGGTTTTCATAAGTTTAGAGTGGCTTAGGATAGCATAGACAAGACCGCCTTTAGGGCTCCGGACGGTTTCTATGAATGGCTAGTGATGACCTTCCATTTGACAAACGCCCCCGTATACTTTGTTGATTTGATGAGTAGGGCGTTTAGGGAGTACCTTAACAAATTCGTGGTAGTCTTTGTAGACGACATCCTGATCTTTTCTAAGGATGAAGAAGAGCATGCCCTACATCTTAGGGAAGTGTTGGAGACCCTACGAGCGCATAATCTTAAAGCTAAATTTTCTAAGTGTCACTTCTGGAGGAAGGAAGTACGGTTCTTAGGGCACGTGGTTTCCAAGGAAGGGATAGCCGTGGATCCCGCGAAGGTGGTGGCCATCCAGGATTGGAAGGTCCCTAAAAATGCTACTGAAGTAAGAAGTTTCTCGGGGCTGGCTGGCTACTATAGGAAGTTTATCAAAGACTTCGCAAAGATATCAGCTCTATTAATACGCTTGACGAAGAAAAACCTAGTTTTCACATGGGACGTAGATTGTGATGATGCGTTCCAACGTTTGAAGAGAGCATTGACCTCAGCCCCAGTCTTAGTATTGCCAGACGGGAGTAAGCCGTTTACTATTTATACCGATGCTTGTGGGACAGGACTAGGCGCAGTCTTAATGCAAGAGGGCAGAGTAATAGCCTATGGTGGAAGGCAGTTGAGAGCACATGAGAAAAATTACCCTATACATGACCTAGAGTTGGCCGCTATTGTTTTCGCGCTTAAGTCTTGGCGTCATTATCTTCTTGGCGAGAGATTCGAATTATTCACTGACCACAAATCGCTAAAATACTTGTTCTCTCAGAAGGACTTGAACTTAAGGCAGCAAAGGTGGATGGAGTTCTTAGCGTCCTACGATTTCGAGATAGCAAATACCCCTGGCAAGGGTAACGTGGTGGCAGATGCCTTAAGTAGAAAAAGATTATCCTTAAGTCCTTTTTTTGTTGAGCGGCGAAGCTTAGAATTCATTTCGATGTTTGACTTTAGACCTTCCGTTGATTTTGTACCCGGTTTGCTAGCATCCTTGGAGGTCAGACCTACGCTTTTGGGACGGATTGACGAGGCACAGCAAGACGACCCGCAGTTGGTTGAGTTAGTAGAAAAGCTCAAAGGAGGGGAGTCATCAAGCCATCTCCGTAGGTATACCCTAGATGATAAGGGTTGGTTACGTAGGGACGGTAGACTTTGTGTACCTCGAGACGACGACCTAAGGAAGGCTATTGTAACAACCCGTATTTCGATAACATGATTAAGACGAGAATCAAGGCAGAATTTAATTTTAAATTCTGAATCAAGTTAAACGGGCTATGCCATTGCGTTCGTCTCGGAAAAATACGCGAAATAGAGTCCGATTTTTCGAAAATCGGAGTCCGTATGACCCGATTAAGGCCCAACGAAGTTTTCAGATAATTCCTAAGTAAAAACAGATTTCAAATTCAAACTTGAATTTGGAGAATAGGGCCAGTTGGGTCAGGCGAGAAAAATTCCCGCCACAGTACCCAAGTCGACAGCCCTGTCGACTTGGGAGTCGACTTGGTCTGACCAAGTCGACAGCCCTGTCGACTTGGCTGTCGACCTGGCTCAGACGAGCAGTCTTGCCTGGTGCACCTGTTTCTATCTTGGCTAGGTTTTTGGGCCTGGTTTGAGATCTGACGGTTCAGGTTGGTCCTAGGGTTAATCTAAGGGTCCTAACTAGCCTAATCCTCTATAAATAAGCCCCTAACCCTCCCCTAAACCCTCATTATTCACTCATGTAACTAAACTATGGCAAAATTTCTACTCTCATGGCCTCCACTCAACTATCCTAGCCTCCACTTCATTTCTATGAGAGGTTTCATGATCATGAGAGTATTAGAGAGTCCTTATGTTAGTATGAGAGCTTCTCAAGTTGATTTCAAGGCAAAAGCTATGACCTTTGTTCATCAAGATGGGGTTTTCATTGATTTGGAGGGTTCATCTTTGGGTTTTTGGGTGATGGCATGCATAGGCTTCATCACAAGCTTTAGATTAATCGATTTAGGCCTTCATAGCAATGTAAGCCCTTTCCCTACTCTTAGATATTAACTATGAAGTTAAATGTTCATGTTGCAAGTTTGGGTTTGATCATTGAGAATGATATATGCTATCATGTCATGCAAGTTTATGAAGTCATTATCTTGATCTTATGAGCAAAAAGCCACAACCTTTATGTTGAAATGTTGCATTATGCAACATGAGAACCTTCATAATCTTTATGTCAACTTGCATATGAAGTCATAACCCTTATATGATGATATATGCGAGTTACTAGTCATCATTCCATGTCTTTTGTCACCATGATTCGTTTATGTGCCAAGTTTGGGTTTATGCATGTTTTTGAGGCTTAAGAATGTAACATGCAAGTTAATGAACACATGTGTTCCTCATTTGCCACCATGATTAACTTGTGGCTTAATATCCATTTTTGACATGCTTTTGCCAAGTCTCTTCTTTTAATCCATTACGTTGTTGCGAACGTATATGCGAGTTTAAAAGCGTTGGGTTATGTTATGGGCAATTTCTAATGACATGAAAATACAACTTGAAAACATGACTTGAAAGATAACATGGAAGTTGACATGTAAATATACATAAAAACATAAGGTTGGGAATTTACCTATTAAGTTAGGTCTACCCATTGGGAATTTACCTATTAAGTTAGGTCTACCCAATTGCTTGAAAACTTGAATGCGAGTATGACACTAGACTAAACATGAAAGTGGCCAACTCGAGGTTGGGTTGAGTTTGCAACGTAAAACTACCCGGAACCGACCGGCCTAACTAGTAGTTGCAAACAATAGGACCCAATGTGAGAAGTTGGTCATGTTGTGCTTGAACCCGAGGTTAGACCAAGTTGTGGTGTAAAGCTACCCGGAACCGACCGGCTTAACTAGTAACCACAACAAAGTCTAATGTGAGAGGTTGAGGTGCATTAATTAAATTAATGCCACATGATAAGGTTAAGTAAATTTGACTAATGACACTTAACCGATATGACACGAATGGGTAGGTTAAGTGGGACCGGGCTTGATTTCTTAATGACACTTAACCATGCAAGGTGATTAGGGGACGGGGTTAAGTAATTTACACTTAACTAATCCGACTTGGTAATTAAATGGGGTTAAGTAATTAAGGCTTAACTAATCTAAACACGGTAATTAGACGGGGTTAAGTAATTAAGACTTAACTAATCTAAACATGGTAATTAGATGGGATTAAGTAATTGATACTTAACTAATCTAACCACGGTAATTAGATGGGGTTAAGTAATCCACACTTAACTAATCTAAACACGGTAATTCGATGGGGTTAAGTTAAACACTTAACCAATTTAAACTGGGTAATTCAATGAGGTTAAGTAACCAATACTCAACCAACTTAACGTGATAATTTAATGGGGTTAAGCAACTCATACTTAACCAATTATACATGATGATTTGATGAGGTTAAGTAACCTACACTTAACTGATCTAATACGCGGACCTGATAAGGTTAAGTCACAAGACCTTTTTGGAATATACTTAACCATCGTAGTACGATTAGAGGATGGGGTTAAGCTAACCTATACTTAACCAATCCGACTCGATAATTTGATGGGATTAAGATAATCTATGCTTAATCAATCTAGCAAGACAATCCGATAGGATTAAGGTAAACTAGTACTTGACCAATTTGACTCGATAGGGTTAAGTCATGAGCCTCTGGGTACACTTAACCAACTTGTAGGGCTAAGTCTTGAACTTAAATACTTAGCCAATCTTGACGTGATTCGTGGGCGGGTTAAGTCATGGACTTGAATGATAACACTTAACCCAATAGACAAACCCTAGTTAGAGGAACTAGGTAGAAAATCGTGGTTAATCAAGGATAACGGGAAAGGAAGCTAAGTGGTAAACCTTAGTTAAGGGTAACTAAGCAATAATTCTTAGCTAAGGACATGGGACTAGTTCATAAAGGGATGAGTAACCTGATACGGTAGGTCATCGCTTAGTATACGAGGAGGAGCAAGTTATCTGACTTGGATAAAAGCTCCAGCGAACTGGGTGCCGAAGCGGAAGCTTCGGGGAACGAGAGGGTACTCTTGGTATCCCTCTGTGAGGTGGCAAGTGGTCCATGAAACCCGGCCTCACAGGGGTTAAGGTCTGCGGTAGATGAGCCAAGAGTATGCCTTGGTTGCTATGTGAGCGACCTAAAGACTGGGATGGATTAGCGTGGAGTCGACGATTCTTGGTTTTCGCCCCGGGATAGCATGTCGCCGACTACCTACCATCTTTAGTCAATCGTGTACGTACGGAAAGGCAGGGAACCCCCAAGAGACCATATACTAGCTATCAAGTTATGGGTGAGGTTGGCTATCAGGAAATGGGTATCGATGGGCCTAGGGTTCTCATACATGATTTTTCGTGGGTTGCCTTTCAGTAGTTGAGGGAGGGGTCACGTGGGACCATAGCCACGGGTACAAAACAGACCTTGATATCTGCATCAGCAGACGACTTAAAGCTCCCGACCGAGTTCCGTATTTCTTGATTTGCCCTGACACGGAACTCGGGTGGCACATTGAAGAACATGTGCGTCTAGACATGGAAAACGATTCACGATACATACGTGGGATGAAGGGCGCGGTTGACGGGTGGCATAATCCCTAGTGGTCCTAGGTGGCCAAAACCCAAACCGAGACACGGAAACGTTCATTTTAGGTAGCATAATCCCTAGCGGTCCTAGGTGGCATAAATCCTAAGTGGACGCGCGATAGTTCATGGTAAGGAAACACAACTAGATCAAGGGTTGCAGTCCAAAACAACTTCAAGGATAAAACGTTTACATGGGAAAGCCCGTACGGCCTGCGGCAAAGGACTGAACTTATACATGGAAAGAAATATACGAGTTGGGAAAACCTACATATGCTATATATTAGGTTGGCATGGACCATTACATGACATTGGGCAAGGGATATTCATAGTTAACGCATGACGCGGGTTGGGATACTAGTACGAGAGGTGCAGAGCAAATATACATGTTAGAACCAGGAGAAATATACATGATAGAAACCGGGGGACGTTATACGTGATAGATATCTTGGGGATATTATACTTGATAGAAACCTGACGATGTGATACCATGTTTTATCTTGACATCGTAATTTATCATGACACCTTAGTTTACCTGAGTTCAGTAGTTCATCCTGTTATTTTGATTTAGCTTATCTATCTTGTTATCATGCTTATGCTCATCTCAGTTTCTCATGTCAGTTAACTTTACTAGTTTTTATACTAATAGTAGATAGGGCTTACTCAGTCTTTTTGACTGACCCGTTTTGTTTCGCCTCTTTTCTTCCGTTTCCCCCCCAAGGTTACAGGGAGGAAATACTGTTGTTTAGTTCGGACTTCTTCTGCTTGAAGGTCATCATGGATGGCTTGGACTTTTCTTGGCTATGGCTACTTTACTGCTTTTTCTTGGGGAATAATTTATGAAAAAGTCTTTATGCTTCTTTATTATTGCAAGACAGGTTTTGATGTACTCTGATGTAAAAGGCTTTAGACCTTAATTATTAATGTTTATGAAAGTTCGATTTTACTTCCGCTATTTTATATGTTCTGTCTTGTGATATTTCTGTGCATGTTTACCAATAATGCCCCTCTAAAGCTAGTGCATTCCCTTGCGAGTGACCCTAGCGGAGGCGGGGTGTTACATTTGGTATCAGAGCAGAAGGTTACTAGACTGGGCAAAAGTTTTTAAAACCTTCTGAAAACTATTTGAGAAACCGTTTACAAAGAAGCATTTTTCAAGAAAAGTTTTTAAAGGCTATTCCCCAAAAGCCATTAGCACCATCCTTTGATTCCTTGATTGAATTTCGTTTCCTTTCTTTCCTCCATCTGTGGTCACAATAGTTCTAACTGTGACTAATCTTTGTCTAGCCACATAGGTGTTTCCCGTACGATGGAGGAAGTTCTCGAGAGACTTGTTACCGAAGTTACAAGAAAGGATAATAAGAGTAAGGGTAAAGGATACCAGCTTAAGGATAAGCAACTGTTGTTATGGCTTAGTCCATCGAGGAGGACAAGGACAAGATCAGCGGAGAGGGAAATGGTACGCTCTCATTTCTAGGGTACCTAAAAGAAATGGTGCCGTTTCTGGTAGAGGTTTAGTCGTTCTTTTCTATCATCCCGTCCAGACTTTGTCTTGATCATCGTATCACTTAAGTCTTCTTGGATAGTTGAGTCTCTGCACCTTAGTACTAACATGGTAGAGGATCCCAGTTTTGTCCCAAAAATCTGGTTGGAGAGTTGGTCCATTCCTTCATGACTTGTTGGATTTGAGAATGACATGTCTTAACTACGGATAGATTCTAAGGATAAAGTGGTCACCTAATAAGGGGTGCCATTCTCGGTTTTGGAAAGAGGGTAGTTAGACTCTCGACTCATCTTGGTGATACCCTCGAAGTCTCGTGTAACCTTTTTGGGTTCTCTCATGGTTAGTTACCTAGAATCCCGGGATGCAGTTGTTGGTAATCCGTTCGAATAGAATTCGCCGCTAAGGCGGATGGTTCGTTTCGATTATGCATGAGTTATGGGAATCACCCTAGTAAGAACTCTTGGCAACATGGATTGGCATCGGAAAACGAGATCCAGAATTCACTAGTGAATTTTGGAGAGCTTGCATGAGTACGCAGACATATTTGAGCCGAGCATACTAGGGGAAAAATAAGTGAAAGTGAAACGAGAGGCGACAGTGAGATGAGTTCCACTCACACCTTGGAAATAGGAATCAAGGATGAAACACCCCACCTCCGTTAGGGTCACTCTCAAAGGGAATGCCCTAATTTTGGTGGAGGTTTATAGGTAAGAGGTCACAGATAAAAGCACAAGACAGATATAAACACATAAATAAATAAGTAGCGGAAAACAACAGACTTTATTTCATAAAATAAGTGTTTACATCAGCATTTCCATAATTGTCTCAAAATCGCATTTCTAATTATTACAACAAATAAAACTGTCTTTATTCTCATAACTTAAAGAAGCATAAGACATAAGTAAACTTCATAAGTCCCCGCAATTGCTATCCAAAGCCATAGCTCAAAGTGAAAGAGATCCAAGCAATACATTTCTCCTCTTCAAGCTGGATGTTAAGGACGGTCAAGCTGCAGTGTTCCCTCCCTGTGGACCTGGGGGGGGGGGGGAAACGGAAGAAAAGAAGACGAAAGAAAAGTAGAGTCAGACATAAAGCCTGAGTAAGTCTAGGACTATTCTGTCTATGAACAAAGAACTGGGTATGATAAGTATAAACAAGAAGTGGGAAAGCACTATAAACTTGGTTAAGTTGTCTAGGGTCGAATATACTATCGTACCCCATGTTAATCTCTGAACCCATATAAACTAGTTCCCAACTGGCACCCCATAATCAGGGTGAAGTGATCCATTCTATGATGATCGGCTCCTACTCGCATAGTTACATGTGTCTTACGGCCCCCGATGTTGTAGTTACCTATGCTGGTCCCACCATGGAGTGTATCAAGTCCCATGGCGGCGGCCCGACACAACCTTAGAATGCACAGGTATGCTACTGGTGCCCAGTGCTTTATTTTTCTGCGCCGGAGTGTGTGCACGCCCGCACCCCATTAGAACCTACACTGCTACACCACCGCCGTCGATTTGACCTCTTACAATCAGCCCAGTAATCGTGCCCCACCCTGCCTAGTTTCAGGGTATCAGATACACCTTATAGGGTTACTGCTGAAAAGGGTCCCCCGTTACTAGGTTTTCTATCGCTAGCCAACATGCTAAGTTGGTTAAGTGTTTTCTAACCTAACCCCACCAGTCCGTTTAGTTTAGCATGTTCCATTTTGATTAAGTCTTTAGTTCACTTAATCCTAACAATCCTGACTCAGCCTTAATTGTCTTATTAAAGCCTTGACCTCTCACATTAGACAGGTATTGTTGTGGCTGCCTGTTGCCGGTTGGTTCCGGGCAGTCTTACGCCACAACTCAGTCTAACCTCGGGTCCTTATTGGGCTCCATGTTTAACCTCCCACATTGGATAGGTATTGTTGTGACTACTGGACAGCCGGGCGGTTCCGGGCAGGTTTACATCACAACTCAATCCAACCTCGGGTTAAACACATCGTATTTTCTACATTTACATATTTTGTCTTTCTTCTTTATTTTCTTATATGTAAATATTTGCGGCCCATTATTAGGTTAATGGTGTAAAGACTTACACCAATCATGGGCCCAACCCAAACTTGAATTTGGGCCCCTATACTTTATCTTTTCATTTATTAACAAATTTAACCCAACGTTATTTTCCCCCGTTAAATACGTTCGTTTATTATATATATGTTGGGCTCAACCTTTTTAAGCCCAACTTAGCCATGCGAAAGAGGGGAGGCTTAAAGCGTGATTACATACACAAAAAGGGGAATGGGAACGCATGAACTTGCAACATAGCGTGGAACTACAAAATAGAAACTGGTGTACTTGCATAGTAGTAATGTATACTTTGGTCATAAAGCATAAGTGACATGAATCAAAGCATGTAAACTTGTAGTTAAGATAAGAATCTAAATTGGATATCATTATTGACACATAGTCTTAACTACAACATAAACCTATGTTTTTATTTAGGCATAATATCAAACTTAAGCAAATCATGTTCACAAGATTCCTACATGTTTACAAAGGGGTTTACTTCTTAATACAAAGGCATAGTTCAACTTGAATTATTCCAACTTAATCATGATTTTAAATCTATTCACCTAACCATGGCGCACATATACTTATGGCATAAATATTTCTAAATAGGAAATCATGATTTTTACTTTAGTCATGCAAACTTGCAAATGGGATTTTGAGTCTAACCTAGCTATGTACCACTTATGTCATCATATAATTCTTGTTAACAACATAGAGCTAACATGGTTTTCAATTATGCAAAATATCAATCATAGCCTAGTCATATTCATAAGTTCGCAAAGAGGTTTTCTAGTACAAAAGTATGGCTTAATACATAGATCATGATGCCAAATTTTCAACATAATTTCATATATATTATAACAACCCAAATCTGTTCCAATTTCTCACAAAAATGCTTTTTGTACAAAAATACACATTATGATGGCATAGTGGCAAAACCACAAACTTGCATGAATTTCAATTAAACAACTCTATCCATGTAGTGTCAACATGAATTACATAATTTACAAATATTCCAAACGTATACTTGCATAAAACTACCGCAAACATGTAGTTTTTATAATGAATAACATAATTCGAGAATATCCAAACGTATACAATATTCCAAATCGATAGCAACGCACAAATATGAATTACTTTATCGCCACAAATCAAGTATACAAACCAACACAATTATTTGTTCATACCAAAATAATACTCTACTTACAATCGTGTGGCGAATTCTCTAATTCAGGAATTTAGAGATGCGACTCCTTTTGACGTAGGCGTTGATTTGATTTGTTTAAGTTGCTTTATGCTTTAGAATTTGCCTCCTAATCTTCTCTCCAATTTGGTGGCTACTCCTAGTCGTTCCTCAACAGCATGGTGGCTTCGTTCTTATTTTTGAATGAATAGATTAGGTTGAGTCTAGAGTCATTTTTATAGAGTTTATGAACTGATTAGGACCATCGATGCTGCTTGGATTGATCGTAGCCATTCATTCGAAAGAGAGACCAATTAGAGCCTGCCACTTAGCCCTAATGACAAAGCAAGCTTCTGGAAATCGGCCAAACACAGACCTGGCCAACCAGGGTGGGCTGGGTTCGACCTGGCTCTGGACCAGGTCGACAGCCCTGTCGACAGGCCTGTCGACAGCCCTGTCGACATGGCTAGCCCAGGTCGACAGCCCAGTCGACCTGGGTGGCTTAGGCAGGAGTTTTCCCGCCCTGGCCAATTGGGCCCGATTTTTAATTTTTAATTGTTTTTCTGAGTTGTTCGAATTTTAAACTTAATTCAGAAACTTCCGGAGGCTATATCTTCTTCATACGGACTCCGTTTTTCAAAAACTCGGACTCTATTTCGCGTATTTTTCCGAGACGAATGCAATGGCGTATCCCGTTTCCCTTAGTTCTTTGATCTGTAATTAATTATACTTTAATTTGTGGATTTTACAGTTATAGAATTCGCGGGGTGTTACATTCTCCCCCACTTAAAAGGATTTCGACCCCGAAATCTTCAAGTTAGGAGGAATGTATATCCTAACATCCAATCATCCATCTGCTCATCCATCAAACACGAGCATCCATTGTCCTTAAAAGACTTCTAATGCTTCATGATCATATGCGAAGTGTGTGTGTACATGTACTTATCTAATGCAAAATCAGGCGGTCTACTGATTCAGTTGACCTCCTTAATGCGAATCATGTAAGTGCCATGAATCCATTATGTATGCAAATTTTCCTATTCATGATTCTACATGAGTGCACCATCATTCATACAAATGCAACATCCATATGACAACACATTAAAGTTCAACCATATACGAATGCAAACATATATGCATATGCAATATGAAGTGACTGAGCCGATCTAAAACCTAGATTGTGTGTGTATATGCAACCACGAGCAACCACTAGCAATCACTTGCAACCACTTGCAACCATCATCCATAACATGTTTCAATTACATGTTTTCATCCAAAGGGTTTCTACCTAAAAGATAAGGTCGAGGAAATATACCTAAAAAGATAGATAAAAGCGCAACTTAAGGAAAAAGAAAGATCATGGATGTACCCTCGAAAAGAAAAGGGTAGGCAGTGCGTATTCTAGCTTCAGTTTCCCAAGTCGCGTCTCCCTCGGCGTCGCTCCACTGAACTTTGACGAGTTTGACTTCGCGGTTGCGTAGCTTCTTCACTTCCGTTCCTAGTATACGGGTTGGAACTTTTCTTATGGTTGCTTCGCGTTCCACTTCGGCCTCTTCGAGGATATTTGGCTCTACCACTTCAGCAGACTCATGTAGACATTTTCGGAGATGTGAAACGTGAAAGACGTTGTGGACTCCAGCCAACTTCTCGGGTAGCTCTAATCTATAGGCCATTTTCCCAATTTTCTCGATGATAGGGAATGGCCCTACGAACCTTGGTGCCAGTTTTCCTGTGGTTCCAAAACGAACAACGTTTCTTAGCGGAGATACCTTGAGAAAAACTCTGTCCCCAACCTCAAATTCAAGGTCGGTCCTCCTCTTGTCGGCGTAAGACTTTTGTCTGTCTTGGGCCGTCTTCATCCTTCTTCGTATTAAGTCTACTTTCTCTGAAGTCTCTCGGATCATATCTGGTCCAAGTATGAGCTTATCAGTAGACTCCCACCAACAAGTGGGCGATCGGCACGGTCTTCCATATAAAGCTTCGAAGGGCGCCATTCCGATGGTTGCTTGATAGCTGTTGTTGTAGGCAAATTCCACCAAAGGAAGGTGGTCTTCCCATGTCCCTCCGAAGTCAAGGACGCATAGTCTTAAAAGGTCTTCCAAAACCCTGTTTACTCTCTTTGTTTGGCCGTCGGTTTGGGGATGATAGGCTGTGCTCAAGCATAACTGCGTTCCTACTGCTTCTTGCAGACTCCGCCAAAACTCACTGGTGAAGATGGGGTCTCGGTCACTAACAATGCTAGATGGTATTCCATGGAGTCGAACGATTTCCTTGAGGTAAAGTGATGCTAGGGATGAGGCAGTTCTTTTACTTTTGACTGGTAAAAAGTGGGCGCTTTTAGTAAGCCTATCCACTATTACCCAAATGCTAGTGTTGCCTCTCCTAGACCTAGGCAGCCCATCGATGAAGTCCATTGAGATGCTATCCCACTTCCACTGTGGGACCTCTAGAGGATGTAGCAGTCCGCCAGGCTTTTTCTGTTCTGCCTTAACCTGTTGGCACACCATACACTTAGAAACGAATTCCGCCACGTCCTTTTTCATGCCGTTCCAGAAGAAAGTCCTTTTTATATCTTTGTACATTTTATCTCCGCCTGGGTGTATCGTCATCTTAGAGTGATGTGCTTCCTCGAGAACCTTCTTTACTAAATCTTTTGTTTGTGGGACGCATAGTCTTCCGTCTCGCCTTAGCAAACCCTTATCGTCGATGGAGTATCTGTTGAGGTGACTTGAAGTCTCACCCCTAATTAGCCTATCCATCATTTCCACAAGCTGAGGGTCTTCGCGTTGTGCTGTCCCTACTGAATCCATTAAAGTTGGGCGCACTTCGAGAGATGCTAGCAGGCCTGGTACAAAATCGGAGGAGGGCCTAAAGTCGAAGTTGGCTATAAACTCTAGGCTTTGTCTTTCAACAAACAGCGGGCTTAGGGTCAATTTCTTTCGGCTCAACGCGTCTGCCACTACGTTGCCTTTGCCCGGAGTGTAGGAGATTTCGAAATTGTACGAGGCAAGAAACTCCATCCATCTCTGTTGCCTCAAGTTAAGATCCTTCTGCGAGAAAAGATATTTCAATGATTTATGGTCAGTGTAAAGTTCGAACTTCTCACCTAGGAGATAGTGTCGCCAAGACTTGAGTGCAAAGACGATGGCAGCTAACTCAAGATCGTGGGTCGGGTAGTTCTTTTCGTGCACCTTCAACTGCCTCCCGCCATAAGCTACTACCCTTCCTTCTTGCATTAAGACGGCGCCTAGCCCTGTCCCACATGCATCCGTATAAACAGTGAACATCTTGCTCCCATCTGGCAGCGTCAAAACTGGGGCTGTTGTAAGAGCCCTTTTTAGTCGTTGGAAAGCAAACTCGCAATCCAAGTCCCAATTAAACACTAGATTCTTCTTGGTCAATTTTGTGAGCGGAGCTGAGATTTTCGCAAAATCCCTTATGAACTTTCGATAGAAACCTGCTAGTCCTAGAAAGCTTCGGACCTCAGTTGCATTCTTTGGTGTCTTCCAATCCTGTACCGCCACCACCTTAGCAGGGTCCACTGCTAACCCTTGTTTGGATACTATGTGCCCAAGGAACCTCACCTGTTCTCTCCAAAAGTGGCATTTGGAGAATTTGGCTTTTAGTTGATGGACTCGCAAAGTTTCCATGATTGCCCTTAAGTGCTGAGCATGTTCCTCGTCACTCTTTGAAAAGATAAGGATATCATCTACGAAGACCACTACGAATTTGTTGAGGAAATCTCTAAATACCCTACTCATCAGGTCCACGAAGTAAGCAGGTGCATTTGTCAAGCCGAAAGGCATGACAAGCCACTCAAAGAAGCCGTCTGGGGTTCTGAATGCCGTTTTATCGATGCTATCTTCAGCCACCCTTAGCTGATGAAAACCGGTTGCTAAATCGAGTTGGGAGAAAACAGACGCTCCTACAAGCTGGTCAAACAAATCGTCAATTCTAGGGAGAGGGTGCCTATTCTTTTTCGTTAGCTTGTTGAGCTCCCTATAGTCAACACATAGACGGAGTGAACCATCCGCCTTTGTAGCGAACACCACTGGAGCGCCCCATTCTGAAATGCTCCTCCTAATGAACCCCTTTTCTAGAAGCTCTTTAATCTGTTTACTGAGCTCTTTCCTTTCCCGTGGAGCCATGTGTCTAACGGGCAACGCAACGGGCTTTGCATTATCTACAAGATATATGCGGAAGTCTATTTCCCGCTTCGGAGGCAAGCCATTCACCTCTTCGAAGACATCCGGATATTCCCGGACCACTCTAACTGATTGCAAATTTTCAACAGAGGCATCTAGCGATTCAAGATAACTAAGCATAACCGCATACGAGGGATTACAAGAAATTTCCAAAGTATTACCGAGCTGGGTTAGGAGCCTAACAACCCTTTTCTCACAATCAAGGATGGCCCCATTACTGGATAGCCAATCCATGCCCAAAATCAAACCATACCCCGAAAAGCCCAAAACAAAGGCACTACATTGAAATTCTACACTTAGAATAGAAATTTTCAATCCCAAACAGATCATAGACAAATGAGCTGGGCCCCCAATTGGGTTTGAAACAATTAAGGGGTCCTCTACCATACTAGTTTTTAGGTGCAGAGATTCTACTAAAGCAGACGAGATAAAGGAGTGTGATGCGCCAGAATCAAATAAAGTGCGAACGGGGTGATCCTAAAGATAAACTACACTTTCTACAGAAGTATTTATACCTCGCTGTTGCAAAGGTGGCGCTTCTAGCACATGAACCTGTGCCCCTGAGGTGGATCCAGCCCTCTGCCCCTGTCCTCGTTTCTTTGGGCAGTCCTTAGCCCTGTGGCCTGTCTCACCGCAAGAAAAGCACCCACCACTCTCCTTGGCCTTCTTTTTCCGGCAGTCCTTTACTAAGTGCCCCACTTTGCCACAGAAATTACACTTCCTCTTCTCTTTGTTGCCTTTCCCGCCTTTCTTAAAGTCTGTCTTTTTAGGCTGCAAACCCTCTTTCTTTCCTTGAGAGCTCTCTGCCTTTGTCTCCTTCTTACCCTTATCCTCTTAGTTCAGCAGTGCCATTTGCACCAATCTTTCATACGTGGCTCCCATGGGTATATGGGTCATGGCCAAACTGTGTAATGGTTCATTCAACCCTTTGACGAAACGGAGAGCCTTCTTGTGCGGGGTGTTGACTAGGTCCAGCCCAAACCTAGCCAGCTCATCGAACTGATTCACATACTCTCTGACTGTCTTGTCCCCTTGCTTGAGAAATAAGAATTTTTCCAACTGCAAACTTCTTTCCGCATCTGAGAGAAATTTAGTCTCAAACCTTGCCCTAAAGTCCTCCCATGTCTCCACTGGTCTTTCTGCATTAGTGACTTCCCACCAGTAGGAAGCCTCGCCCTTTAATAGCCATACTGCCAGTTGTACTTTTTGTCTATCTTCTACCTCAAAGATGATGAATAGGTCCTCAGTTTCTTTCAGCCAATTTCTAGCTGCCACGAAGGACTCAGTTCCATGGAAATCCTTTCCGCCCATAGCTTTAAAATCTTTACATATCTTAGCAAACGTGTTTCCCCGTGGAGGAGGTGGAGGAAAAGGTGCTGCTGCAGCTGGATGATTTCCTGCAGCTGGGGGAGGAGGAACGGTAGGACCTGGCTGAGTGGCCCTTGCTTCTAAGAACCGTCTAAACCAACCAGGTATTGGCACCCCTTCTGGCAAGTTAAGTTCTTCGGACATGCTGAAACAAAAAGGATAGATTCAAAACGAGGGATAAGAGATAATACCTATGGTTTTGGGGAGTGGACTTTGCCTTTTAAAATAAAATAATATTTTATCCTTTAAAAATGCTTCTTTAAATTTTCTTTTGAAAATAAATTTTCAAAACTTTTTATCTGACCTGGTAAACCTCGCTCTGATACCAAGTGAAACACCCCACCTCCGTTAGGGTCACTCTCAAAGGGAATGCTCTAATTTTGGTGGAGGTTTATAGGTAAGAGGTCACAGATAAAAGCACAAGACAGATATAAACACATAAATAAATAAGTAGCGGAAAACAACAGACTTTATTTCATAAAATAAGTGTTTACATCAGCATTTCCATAATTGTCTCAAAATCGCATTTCTAATTATTACAACAAATAAAACTGTCTTTATTCTCATAACTTAAAGAAGCATAAGACATAAGTAAACTGCATAAGTCCCCGCAATTGCTATCCAAAGCCATAGCTCAAAGTGAAAGAGATCCAAGCAATACATTTCTCCTCTTCAAGCTGGATGTTAAGGACGGTCAAGCTGCAGTGTTCCCTCCCTATGGACCTGGGGTGGGGGGGGGGAAACGGAAGAAAAGAAGACGAAAGAAAAGTAGAGTCAGACATAAAGCCTGAGTAAGTCTAGGACTATTCTGTCTATGAACAAAGAACTGGGTATGATAAGTATAAACAAGAAGTGGGAAAGCACTATAAACTTGGTTAAGTTGTCTAGGGTCGAATATACTATCGTACCCCATGTTAATCTCTGAACCCATATAAACTAGTTCCCAACTGGCACCCCATAATCAGGGTGAAGTGATCCATTCTATGATGATCGGCTCCTACTCGCATAGTTACATGTGTCTTACGGCCCCCGATGTTGTAGTTACCTATGCTGGTCCCACCATGGGGTGTATCAAGTCCCATGGCGGCGGCCCGACACAACCTTAGAATGCACAGGTATGCTACTGGTGCCCAGTGCTTTATTTTTCTGCGCCGGAGTGTGTGCACGCCCGCACCCCGTTAGAACCTACACTGCTACACCACCGCCGTCGATTTGACCTCTTACAATCAGCCCAGTAATCGTGCCCCACCCTGCCTAGTTTCAGGGTATCAGATACACCTTATAGGGTTACTGCTGAAAAGGGTCCCCCGTTACTAGGTTTTCTATCGCTAGCCAACATGCTAAGTTGGTTAAGTGTTTTCTAACCTAACCCCACCAGTCCGTTTAGTTTAGCATGTTCCATTTTGATTAAGTCTTTAGTTCACTTAATCCTAACAATCCTGACTCAGCCTTAATTGTCTTATTAAAGCCTTGACCTCTCACATTAGACAGGTATTGTTGTGGCTGCCTGTTGCCGGTTGGTTCCGGGCAGTCTTACGCCACAACTCAGTCTAACCTCGGGTCCTTATTGGGCTCCATGTTTAACCTCCCACATTGGATAGGTATTGTTGTGACTACTGGACAGCCGGGCGGTTCCGGGCAGGTTTACATCACAACTCAATCCAACCTCGGGTTAAACACATCGTATTTTCTACATTTACATATTTTGTCTTTCTTCTTTATTTTCTTATATGTAAATATTTGCGGCCCATTATTAGGTTAATGGTGTAAAGACTTACACCAATCATGGGCCCAACCCAAACTTGAATTTGGGCCCCTATACTTTATCTTTTCATTTATTAACAAATTTAACCCAACGTTATTTTCCCCCGTTAAATACGTTCGTTTATTATATATATGTTGGGCTCAACCTTTTTAAGCCCAACTTAGCCATGCGAAAGAGGGGAGGCTTAAAGCGTGATTACATACACAAAAAGGGGAATGTGAACGCATGAACTTGCAACATAGCGTGGAACTACAAAATAGAAACTGGTGTACTTGCATAGTAGTAATGTATACTTTGGTCATAAAGCATAAGTGACATGAATCAAAGCATGTAAACTTGTAGTTAAGATAAGAATCTAAATTGGATATCATTATTGACACATAGTCTTAACTACAACATAAACCTATGTTTTTATTTAGGCATAATGTCAAACATAAGCAAATCATGTTCACAAGATTCCTACATGTTTACAAAGGGGTTTACTTCTTAATACAAAGGCATAGTTCAACTTGAATTATTCCAACTTAATCATGATTTTAAATCTATTCACCTAACCATGGCGCACATATACTTATGGCATAAATATTTCTAAATAGGAAATCATGATTTTTACTTTAGTCATGCAAACTTGCAAATGGGATTTTGAGTCTAACCTAGCTATGTACCACCTATGTCATCATATAATTCTTGTTAACAACATAGAGCTAACATGGTTTTCAATTATGCAAAATATCAATCATAGCCTAGTCATATTCATAAGTTCGCAAAGAGGTTTTCTAGTACAAAAGTATGGCTTAATACATAGATCATGATGCCAAATTTTCAACATAATTTCATATAGATTATAACAACCCAAATCTGTTCCAATTTCTCACAAAAATGCTTTTTGTACAAAAATACACATTATGATGGCATAGTGGCAAAACCACAAACTTGCATGAATTTCAATTAAACAACTCTATCCATGTAGTGTCAACATGAATTACATAATTTACAAATATTCCAAACGTATACTTGCATAAAACTACCACAAACATGTAGTTTTTATAATGAATAACATAATTCGAGAATATCCAAACGTATACAATATTCCAAATCGATAGCAACGCACAAATATGAATTACTTTATCGCCACAAATCAAGTATACAAACCAACACAATTATTTGTTCATACCAAAATAATACTCTACTTACAATCGTGTGGCGAATTCTCTAATTCAGGAATTTAGAGATGTGACTCCTTTTGACGTAGGCGTTGATTTGATTTGTTTAAGTTGCTTTATGCTTTAGAATTTGCCTCCTAATCTTCTCTCCAATTTGGTGGCTACTCCTAGTCGTTCCTCAGCAGCATGGTGGCTTCGTTCTTATTTTTGAATGAATAGATTAGGTTGAGTCTAGGGTCATTTTTATAGAGTTTATGAACTGATTAGGACCATCGATGCTGCTTGGATTGATCGTAGCCATTCATTCGAAAGAGAGACCAATTAGAGCCTGCCACCTAGCCCTAATGACAAAGCAAGCTTCTGGAAATCGGCCAAACACAGACCTGGCCAGCCAGGGTGGGCTGGGTTCGACCTGGCTCTGGACCAGGTCGACAGCCCTGTCGACAGGCCTGTCGACATGGCTAGCCCAGGTCGACAGCCCAGTCGACCTGGGTGGCTTAGGCGGGAGTTTTCCCGCCCTGGCCAATTGGGCCCGATTTTTAATTTTTAATTGTTTTTCTGAGTTGTTCGAATTTTAAACTTAATTCAGAAACTTCCGGAGGCTATATCTTCTTCATACGGACTCCGTTTTTCAAAAACTCGGACTCTATTTCGCGTATTTTTCCGAGACGAACGCAATGGCGTATCCCGTTTCCCTTAGTTCTTTGATCTGTAATTAATTATACTTTAATTTGTGGATTTTACAGTTATAGAATTCGCGGGGTGTTACAAAGGAGCTACGAAATCATGAAGTCAAAGGCGGTCAAGGCACGATGGAATTAAGCTCATGGAAATGCGGCTTGGACGCGCGCATCACGTCTCTTTTTAAGAGTATATCTTTGGTCCTTGGTTCACCTGTAAAGCTTACTTGCATGCTATCGCTTGGTGGATATCCTCTCGGTCCTGTTTCTGTTACAAACCCCGTAAGGAGTTTGTCTTGTCTATCTTCTCGATCTTATCTTGGGAACCTTAGGTAGAACGCTATGGATGTAAACATGTGTTTGAGACATGTTATGATTGATATGGTTGCAAATGGTTGCAAGTGGTTGCTCATGGATGCGCGAATACACGTTAGATACTAGATTGACGCGATCACGTTTCATGTTGCATATGCACGAGCACTTATACTTCTTTATGGATGAAATTGAATGTGTTGTCATGCAGATGTGGCATATGGATGAATGTTTGCGCACGCATATAGTACTTATATGACTAGGACTATTTGCATACATGTTGGATTCGTGGCACTTAACATATCTTGCATTAAAAAGATCATTCAGGCCTGATCATTAGCATTAGCTAAGGAGCATATACACACACGTTTTGCATATGTTCATGCAGCATTAGAAATCATCTAAGGACAATGGTTGCTTATGGATGATGTTTTGAGTAGATGGATGATGGATGGTAGGATATGTTCTTCCTAACTTGGAGATTTCGGGGACGAAATCCTAAAAGGTGGGGAGAATGTAACAACCCGTATTTCGATAACATGATTAAGACGAGAATCAAGGCAGAATTTAATTTTAAATTCTGAATCAAGTTAAACGGGCTATGCCATTGCGTTCGTCTCGGAAAAATACGCGAAATAGAGTCCGAGTTTTCGAAAATCGGAGTCCGTATGACCCGATTAAGGCCCAACGAAGTTTTCAGAAAATTCCTAAGTAAAAACAGATTTCAAATTCAAACTTGAATTTGGAGAATAGGGCCAGTTGGGTCAGGCGGGAAAAATTCCCGCCACAGTACCCAAGTCGACAGCCCTGTCGACTTGGGAGTCGACTTGGTCTGACCAAGTTGACAGCCCTGTCGACTTGGCTGTCGACCTGGCTCAGACGAGCAGTCTTGCCTGGTGCACCTGTTTCTATCTTGGCTAGGTTTTTGGGCCTGGTTTGAGATCTGATGGTTCAGGTTGGTCCTAGGGTTAATCTAAGGGTCCTAACTAGCCTAATCCTCTATAAATAAGCCCCTAACCCTCCCCTAAACCCTCATTATTCACTCATGTAACTAAACTATGGCAAAATTTCTACTCTCATGGCCTCCACTCAACTATCCTAGCCTCCACTTCATTTCTATGAGAGGTTTCATGATCATGAGAGTATTAGAGAGTCCTTATGTTAGTATGAGAGCTTCTCAAGTTGATTTCAAGGCAAAAGCTATGACCTTTGTTCATCAAGATTGGGTTTTCATTGATTTGGAGGGTTCATCTTTGGGTTTTTGGGTGATGGCATGCATAAGCTTCATCACAAGCTTTAGATTAATCGATTTAGGCCTTCATAGCAATGTAAGCCCTTTCCCTACTCTTAGATATTAACTATGAAGTTAAATGTTCATGTTGCAAGTTTGGGTTTGATCATTGAGAATGATATATGCTATCATGTCATGCAAGTTTATGAAGTCATTATCTTGATCTTATGAGCAAAAAGCCACAACCTTTATGTTGAAATGTTGCATTATGCAACATGAGAACCTTCATAATCTTTATGTCAACTTGCATATGAAGTCATAACCCTTATATGATGATATATGCGAGTTACTAGTCATCATTCCATGTCTTTTGTCACCATGATTCGTTTATGTGCCAAGTTTGGGTTTATGCATGTTTTTGAGGCTTAAGAATGTAACATGCAAGTTAATGAACACATGTGTGCCTCATTAGCCACCATGATTAACTTGTGGCTTAATATCCATTTTTGACATGCTTTTGCCAAGTCTCTTCTTTTAATCCATTACGTTGTTGCGAACGTATATGCGAGTTTAAAAGCGTTGGGTTATGTTATGGGTAATTTCTAATGACATGAAAATACAACTTGAAAACATGACTTGAAAGATAACATGGAAGTTGACATGTAAATATACATAAAAACATAAGCTTGGGAATTTACCTATTAAGTTAGGTCTACCCATTGGGAATTTACCTATTAAGTTAGGTCTACCCAATTGCTTGAAAACTTGAATGCGAGTATGACACTAGACTAAACATGAAAGTGGCCAACTCGAGGTTGGGTTGAGTTTGCAACGTAAAACTACCCGGAACCGACCGGCCTAACTAGTAGTTGCAAACAATAGGACCCAATGTGAGAAGTTGGTCATGTTGTGCTTGAACCCGAGGTTAGACCAAGTTGTGGTGTAAAGCTACCCGGAACCGACCGGCTTAACTAGTAACCACAACAAAGTCTAATGTGAGAGGTTGAGGTGCATTAATTAAATTAATGCCACATGATAAGGTTAAGTAAATTTGACTAATGACACTTAACCGATATGACACGAATGGGTAGGTTAAGTGGGACCGGGCTTGATTTCTTAATGACACTTAACCATGCAAGGTGATTAGGGGACGGGGTTAAGTAATTTACACTTAACTAATCCGACTTGGTAATTAAATGGGGTTAAGTAATTAAGGATTAACTAATCTAAACACGGTAATTAGACGGGGTTAAGTAATTAAGACTTAACTAATCTAAACATGGTAATTAGATGGGGTTAAGTAATTGATACTTAACTAATCTAATCACGGTAATTAGATGGGGTTAAGTAATCCACACTTAACTAATCTAAACACGGTAATTCGATGGGGTTAAGTTAAACACTTAACCAATTTAAACTGGGTAATTCAATGAGGTTAAGTAACCAATACTCAACCAACTTAACGTGATAATTTAATGGGGTTAAGCAACTCATACTTAACCAATTATACATGATGATTTGATGAGGTTAAGTAACCTACACTTAACTGATCTAATACGCGGACCTGATAAGGTTAAGTCACAAGACCTTTTTGGAATATACTTAACCATCGTAGTACGATTAGAGGATGGGGTTAAGCTAACCTATACTTAACCAATCCGACTCGATAATTTGATGGGATTAAGATAATCTATGCTTAATCAATCTAGCAAGACAATCCGATAGGATTAAGGTAAACTAGTACTTGACCAATTTGACTCGATAGGGTTAAGTCATGAGCCTCTGGGTACACTTAACCAACTTGTAGGGCTAAGTCTTGAACTTAAATACTTAGCCAATCTTGACGTGATTCGTGGGCGGGTTAAGTCATGGACTTGAATGATAACACTTAACCCAATAAACAAACCCTAGTTAGAGGAACTAGGTAGAAAATCGTGGTTAATCAAGGATAACGGGAAAGGAAGCTAAGTGGTAAACTTTAGTTAAGGGTAACTAAGCAATAATTTTTAGCTAAGGACATGGGACTAGTTCATAAAGGGATGAGTAACCTGATACGGTAGGTCATCGCTTAGTATACGAGGAGGAGCAAGTTATCTGACTTGGATAAAAGCTCCAGCGAACTGGGTGCCGAAGCGGAAGCTTCGGGGAACGAGAGGGTACTCTTGGTATCCCTCTGTGAGGTGGCAAGTGGTCCATGAAACCCGGCCTCACAGGGGTTAAGGTCTGCGGTAGAAGAGCCAAGAGTATGCCTTGGTTGCTATGTGAGCGACCTAAAGACTGGGATGGATTAGCGTGGAGTCGACGATTCTTGGTTTTCGCCCCGGGATAGCATGTCGCCGACTACCTACCATCTTTAGTCAATCGTGTACGTACGGAAAGGCAGGGAACCCCCAAGAGACCATATACTAGCTATCAAGTTATGGGTGAGGTTGGCTATCAGGAAATGGGCATCGATGGGCCTAGGGTTCTCATACATGATTTTTCGTGGGTTGCCTTTCAGTAGTTGAGGGAGGGGTCACGTGGGACCATAGCCACGGGTACAAAACAGACCTTGATATCTGCATCAGCAGACGACTTAAAGCTCCCGACCGAGTTCCGTATTTCTTGATTTGCCCTGACACGGAACTCGGGTGGCACATTGAAGAACATGTGCGTCTAGACATGGAAAACGATTCACGATACATACGTGGGATGAAGGGCGCGGTTGACGGGTGGCATAATCCCTAGTGGTCCTAGGTGGCCAAAACCCAAACCGAGACACGGAAACGTTCATTTTAGGTAGCATAATCCCTAGCGGTCCTAGGTGGCATAAATCCTAAGTGGACGCGCGATAGTTCATGGTAAGGAAACACAACTAGATCAAGGGTTGCAGTCCAAAACAACTTCAAGGATAAAACGTTTACATGGGAAAGCCCGTACGGCCTGCGGCAAAGGACTGAACTTATACATGGAAAGAAACATACGAGTTGGGAAAACCTACATATGCTATATATTAGGTTGGCATGGACCATTACATGACATTGGGCAAGGGATATTCATAGTTAACGCATGACGCGGGTTGGGATACTAGTACGAGAGGTGCAGAGCAAATATACATGTTAGAACCAGGAGAAATATACATGATAGAAACCGGGGGACGTTATACGTGATAGATATCTTGGGGATATTATACTTGATAGAAACCTGACGATGTGATACCATGTTTTATCTTGACATCGTAATTTATCATGACACCTTAGTTTACCTGAGTTCAGTAGTTCATCCTGTTATTTTGATTTAGCTTATCTATCTTGTTATCATGCTTATGCTCATCTCAGTTTCTCATGTCAGTTAACTTTACTAGTTTTTATACTAATAGTAGATAGGGCTTACTCAGTCTTTTTGACTGACCCGTTTTGTTTCGCCTCTTTTCTTCCGTTTCCCCCCCAGGTTACAGGGAGGAAATACTGTTGTTTAGTTCGGACTTCTTCTTCTTGAAGGTCATCATTCGAAGATGACCATTCATCCCGGCGGGGACAAGATGTATAAAGACATGAAGCGAGTTTACTTCTAGGCCGGTATGGAGAGGGACGTGGCTGAGTATGTCGCTAGATGCTTGGTGTGCCAACAAGTAAAAGCAGAGCAAAAGAAACCCGGTGGGTTGCTTCACCCATTGGAGGTTCCACTATGGAAGTGGGAAAGCGTCTCGATGGATTTTGTGGATGGATTACCGCGATCAAGGAAGGGTAATACGGGGATTTGGGTTATAGTAGATAGACTTACTAAGAGCACCCACTTCATTCCCGTGGAGAGTAAGAGGACTTCTCCATGGTTAGCTTCTGTATACGTCTGAGAAATAGTTCATTTGCATGGTGTTCCTTCTAGCATAGTGAGCGACCGCGATCCTATTTTCACTAGCGAATTTTGGAAGAGCTTACAAGAAGCGGTAGGGACTCAGTTATGTTTGAGCACCTCATATCATCCTCAGACGGACGGCCAGACCGAGAGGGTGAATCGCATTCTAGAGGATCTTTTGAGGCTATGTACCCTAGACTTTGGGCGTACATGGGAAGAGCATCTTCCATTGGTGGAGTTCGCATATAATAACAGCTTTCAGTCTAGCGTTGGCATGGCACCTTTCGAAGCTCTTTATGGATGACCTTGTCGTTCGCCTACATGTTGGTGGGAATCTACGGATAAGATCTTGCTTGGGCCTGATATGATTAGGGAGACTTCGGAAAAGATTGATTTGATTCGAAGGAGGATGAAAGCAGCGCAAGATAGGCAGAAATCTTATGCGGATAAGAGGAGGACAGATCTTGAGTTTGAGGTTGGGGACATGGTCTTTATCAAAGTGTCTCCATTACGGAACATTGTTCGCTTTGGGTCCGTTGGGAAATTAGCACCAAGGTTCGTAGGGCCGTTTCCTATTAAGGAAAAGATTGGACAGATGGCGTATAGAGTGGAGTTGCCCGAGAGACTTGGTGGTGTACACGACGTATACCATGTGTCACATTTGAGGAAGTGCTTGCACGAGACCGCGGAAGTGGTAGAGCCGAGCTTGCTTAGAGAGGTGGAGATCGAGCGTGATGCGACGATTCGACGAGCTCCTACGCGCATTCTTGGGTCAGAGATCAAGAAGCTGAGAAATCGAGAGGTTAGACTAGTCAAAGTACAATGGGGAGATGATGAGAGCAACGCTACTTGGGAGACGGAAGAGAAGATGCGTTCGTTGTACCCTTTCCTTTTCGAGGGTATGTCTTTTAATTTCTCCTTTATCGATTAGCTCTCGCTAGTATTCTTGACCTTTAGTTAGGATAATCCTATGGTTGAAACATGTGTTTGAGACATGTTATGTATGATGGATGCAAAGTGGATGCAAGTGTTTGCTAGTGGTTGCTCGTGGACGCATACACACACACTATTAGGCACTAGATCGGCTCAGTCACTTCATACTGCATATTGCATATAAATGGCTGTATTTAGTAAAATGGATGTATGATGATTGTTTATCATATGGATGCTGCATTTTGATGATGATTGTGCACGCATATAGAGATAATATGTAGCATTAAGGAATTTTTGCATACATAATGGATGCATGGCACTATCATGATTTGCATTAAGGAGGTCAACTGAATCAGTGGACCGCCAGATTTTGCATTAGATATGGACATATACACACACTGTGCATTTAAACATGAAAGCATTAGAAGTCTATAAGGACAATGGATGCCTGTGTTTGATGGTTGAGTAGATGGATGATTGGATGTTAGGATATACATTCTTCTTGACTTGAAGATTTCGGGGTCGAAATCCTTTAAGGAGCGGAGAATGTAACACCCCGTAATTCTGTAAATATTAATATTCACAAATTAAGGAATAACTAATCTCAGACGTGAGAATTGTGGGAAACGGGTTGCGCCATTGTGTTCGTCTCGGAATTCTGGTTGAGATAGAGTCCGAGTTTGCGTGAATTGGACTTCGTATGAAGAAGTTATGGCCATCGGAAGTTTCAGAAAATTCAAAACAGATTTCAGAAAATTTAAATTTCAAATTCGGAGTCAAATCAGGCTAGGCGGGAAAATTCCCGCCCAGCACCCCAGGTCGACTGGGTAGTCGACCCCCCCCCAGGTCGACTGGGGAGTCGACCTGGGTGTCGACCTGGTCAGTCGGCTAGGGTTTTGACTGAGCCCAATCTTGAGCTGCTTATGTGTCTTTAGGGCTTAGTTGGAAAATTAAACGGTTTAGTTTAGTTCTGAGTTGATCTGACGGTCTAAATAAACCCTAAACTCTATAAATACCTAGGTAGTCTCTCACTCTAATTCACATGAAAAATAGAATAGCCACCGTCATACCGCCGCCATGGAACTCAGTCTAGCTGCTGCCAACTAAGAAGGAAGAAAAGTTAATCAAATTCTAATTCTACTCAACTCTAAAGCAAATCAAGACTCTCTTTTCTTCTCTAATTGTGAGTATGACGATCTTAACAAGATTATTGTTAGAGTAATTAGATTAAGTCATGAATGGATTATAAGTGAATGATGTGGATTATCATATATGTTGTTATAAACCTTATGCTATCATGTATGTTGCAAATCATATGTTATGTGATGATGATATCCTATATGTTGTAAATCATGCTATGTTGATGTTATGTAGGTTGAGAGTTTCTATGCTAAGTTGTGATGAATCATACATGTTAAAAAGCCATGATGTTACTATCTATGCTAATTAGTTCATGTTAATCAAATCATTATGTTTGGGGTATGTTGATCTATATGACAAATCACATATGCAAGTTTAGATTGATTAGTAAAGCTTATGAATATATGCCATGACATCTATTTAGATCGAGAATTATGACATCTAGAAATATGCTATGACATACTTGAATTCTATGTATTAGATGCTAGTTCACACCATCATTATGTTGCCTAAAACCCCATATGCAAGTTCATACATGAATTTGGGTTATGATCATATCATGTAAATTGTGACATTTAACAAGTTGACACCTTTAGATCCTTAACATGTGCAGTTTATGCAAGTTTCACCCCTATTATGATTAGATTCATTTTAATTGTCTATATGTTGTGATAATTTATTTTGTGCTATGAGTTAGACTATTCGAGTCTAACGTATATTCTGCGTTGAATAAGCGAACGTATAAACGTGGGGTAGGGGTAATATTAAGGATTTAATATTAAGAAGTTGGGGTGCAATTGATATGATTTTGCATGCCATGAATGGATGCCCATAATTGAGTCAATTATGGACATCATTAAAAGTGGAATTAATTAATAATTTGAATAGGGAATTATTAAAACTGGGGTAAAAGATTATAAGTGATAATCAATGCTTAGGACACGAGGTTGGACTCGTTTGTGACGTAAAACTGCCCGGACCCGCCCGACAAATCCAGTGGTCACAAATGTCAGCCCAATGTGAGAGGTCCTAGGCCTAAACTAAAGCATAACAGTTGTAAAGACACGAGGTTACACTCTTTTATGGTGTAAGACCGCCCAGACCCGCCCGACAAATCTAGCTTCCATAAATGCCAGTCTAATGTGAGAGGTCTTTATGAGGTTATAGCCTGAATGAATTAAGAAATACTTAACCAGATAAACATGTAAGGTGGGACATGGGGGTTAAGTAGGTGCCTTGGGTGGCATGAGGCATCTAGTGGGTGCCCTTAGTGGCATGTGAAATATGATTAGTAAGACTTAACCAAACACACATGTAAATGAACTTGACTAAGAGGGATAAGTGGGATGTACTAGTGGTGACAAGCTTAGGTGGGTAGCTTGTGGGGGCCCATTTCAACCAGTATCCCAAACGTATCTTTGTGGGCTCGTCCCAAGTCGAGGGCGGGACACGCATGCTGGGTTTGACTATAAGAGGCCAAAACGGGGAGCGGTGGCAACGCAAGTCCAACGGGTTTCATATGCGTGTGTGGACCCGGGCTGGTAGGTAAGACGTTGTTGCATCGTGTAGGTATAATCCGTGCATTCTCAAGTTGTATTGGGTTGCCACTTTAGGGGAGTGATACACCCCACTATGGGGCCAGCACGGGTATCTACGAGTAGGGAGCCGATCGAAAGTGGGTAGTGGGGTACACTTAGTGGAGATAGGGGCAGACGTCACCTATGTAGTCAGCTAGGGGTACGCAAGGCTATTTATATAGTTTCTGTGTGAAGCAAGTGGGATCAACCTTTAGGGTGACTGGTGCGGTGCAGTGTAGTAATGTGCGGTGCAGTGTAGCAATTGTTCGTTAGTAATTAGGTGTGCCTTTAACGTTATCTTTAGCGTTATCTTTAAAGTTATCTTTAGCGTTATCTTTAACGTTATCTTTATCTGCTCTTCCATACCTAATAGTTCATAGACATTTACTTGTCTTCCAGCTTATGCCTTGGTCTAGTTACTTTGATAATAGTATTGTTAGAATTATCATACTCGCCAGACTTTATGTCTGACCCCCTCCATTTCTATCCCTTTTTCCCCCTTCAGGTCCTCAGGTTGGGCCTAGCTCTAGTGGAGTTTGATTGGATTACTTTATC
The DNA here is from genome assembly GCA_030737875.1 of Allium sativum. Classification (NCBI taxonomy): domain Eukaryota; kingdom Viridiplantae; phylum Streptophyta; class Magnoliopsida; order Asparagales; family Amaryllidaceae; genus Allium; species Allium sativum. The sequence goes on from CM060923.1 coordinate 151,344,275, forward strand.
TCTCTTGGAAAGCTTGGACCGTTGAAGTAACGTCCAGCTTGTTATCTTCTTTAATGGCTATTTGTGTAATGGGATTATGTATTTTGTTTTTATGAAGATGGATATTGTACTTGACTCTGATTTATGGTTTTATGATGTAATAAACATGTTTAAATTCCGCTGCAATAAAATGAAGTTTTAGTTTTCCAAGTACTACTTATTATCTGTCTTGTTGTAATTTTTCTGTTCTATATTCACTTATGACCTCCATGGAAGTTAATGCATTCCCTTTGTGAGTGACATTAATGGACGTGGGGTGTTACATATAAGTTTGAATTTATTTAGAGAAGTGAAAATCGGTTTCAACACCGATAATTGAATTTGAATGGGAACGTAGCAGTTATAAAAGGGGATTTCCAATTAGATTATAAGTGTTGAAAATTAAATAATTTTTTATGAATAATTATATGAATAAAAGTATAAATAGAATTTGGATTTTTGAACTATTGTTTTAAAAATGCGAAATCAAACTGTATTGTTTTGATAATAGAAATATTATTCACATTCGATGTGAATAAGGGAGCGAAGTAAATATTTTTCAAATAATATATTTATAAAGGAAACTGGATTTTGAAATAGGAATTTAAATTGGAGTTAATGAAATTAGAAACTGACTAGAGATTAGTTATGTTGAACAACTGTCTAGGTATTGATCTGATGTTGGTTTCGGCCTTCGGGGTTAATACGTAGGGGGTTGTTCTCTTAGTAGCTTACAGTTAGAGATGGATGGTGTAGGAGGATAGTGATGCGTGAATAAGGAATGAGAATGTTTTCCAATGTTAATAACGTTTATTTTCTAAATTTAAAAAAATAAGGATTTTACGAATATATGGAAACATTAAATTGCAAAATGAATAATTTAATGATAATTAAATTAAAGGGGTTCAATGTTGACTGTTGATTGATCGGTAAGATTTCCAATTGGGAATACGACTGTTGTTTGTACACATGTTTTCCTTTGATAGTTAAATCACCGACTATCAAAGTTTTTGACTATTTCCGTTGTCAATACGGAGAGACCGGGATTAGATTTATTATCTGAAAACCAATCCGTATGGGCATTATCGTTGCGAATCAAATAGATCGAGGACAATTGAAGACGGAGTTTATACAAGGGTTATTCTGGCGATCCTGGGTGGAAATTGCCTAAGATGGATTTACAGAATAATTCCTTTGGGTTGTCCAGTCCCAGGACAACTTGAATGGACGAATGTCTGACAGAGTATATCTTGTGGATCGCGTAAATTGATCGTTTCAAACGTATTTACGTTGGTGGCAGAGGAATTCATTTCTCTTAGCTTATACCTATGGTATTTTTGGGAAAATCAATATGTGATTTGATGGGTATGACAATGTGGCTTTCAAAGTAAATAAAGGGGCGATCTGTTAAAAGATACGTTATGACCTCAAGCCTCATCAAATAGGAAATGACAGAAATCGGGCAGGCAACATGGCTAAGTGGGTCGCACCCAATTAGGGTAATTGTCACCACTAAGAGAATATTCATATTTGTTACTTCTTTAAATTTTGTATCTCCCGGGAATGGTTATGTTGGTATACCAAACGTAAGGTGACAATACATTCGGAACACTCAAGCGAAATGAATGGCCGGTCATGTGTGGTCGAGTTACAAGATGTTCTTGTTGAACTCCAGTGTATCGCTTCTAGAGTACACTGATCGGAAGGTGGTTCCATACCTTATCAGAGTTGGAAATCCATTACCAAATAAGAGCCCGCGGTTTTTGATTGTATATTATATATGTAGAGCGTGAGATGAAAGCGTTCTACTAGATTTCTATTTACTTGATTTAGACATTATTATAATATCAAAAAAGTATTGTTTTAGAAAAGAATGTTTTGGGTTACTGTAAAGTAAAAACCATCCGTGTTTATGTGTGGATCGGTCTGACGATTATCATTCATTGGAAAATGATTTTGAAAAGTTAAACCGAAATGATTGGAGTTTACTCACACCAGTCACATGACTGACCCAGAGTTTATTTTGTTTTGTTTTCCCTAAACTCTTGGGTGCCCAATTTTGTATGGGCGGTCAAGTAGTCGGGATTTGTAGATGCACTAGAAGGAGCTGGAGCAGGAGGCTTCAACAGCGTTTTTATAGCTATTGTTTATTTCCGCTGTGATGTAAGTGTTATACTCTAATGATGATATGTATATACAAATTACAGATTTGTATTTCAAAGTTATGTTTATACTATACTTTATTCGTTCCGCTGTGAGATTCGTATTACTCTGATTCTGTTGTTATGTTCTTCTCCTTCTTCTATTCTAGTTTTCTATCTTATCTATTCTCACCCTCTAATTTCTTTCTATTGATGTCCGAAAATTCCTATTCTTGAATAGTCGACATGGGGTTATGCGTCGATTTTTGAGGTCGAAAAATCGTGGTCGTTACAGTGGTATCAAAGCTGAAGGTTAAGTGATTACCTTGGCTCTACGGCGTGACTCAGTAGAGATTGGGTTAGCAATAACCTAGATTGAGTTTGAGTGTATATATATGTGTGCGTATTTGTTATTTAATATAAAACGATTTTATATTGTGGAGATTTATTGGTTTAGTTGTTTATGAGTTCTGGTCGATCAGTTTGATCCACTGTATCGGTAGGGGTTTATAAACACTCGAATACGATGAACCGACACTATATGTTTTGGAAAGAGGGTAAATGAAATAATTTTATCCAAATTATATTTTGTTATAAAAGGACGATTAATATTTGAAGTATTATCATATACTGGATGTGTTAGTAGTGATTATAATCAGATAAGATTTATAATTGTAATGGTTATGTAAATAACCAATCAAAATTCGTATAAGTGTTATGAAATGAATTAAATCTGAATTTAAATCAGAACTGAAATTAAAACCCTAGAAATTTGGAAAGGTGTTTGTAAATGGATTTGGAATTAATATATGAGAAGTTTAAAATCCTGGGAGATTTTAAATTGTTTACAAGCATTATGAATAATATTTTCAAATGTATTTTAGAATGGAAATGTTTAGAAATGGTTTGAAAGTGATGTTGTATTAAACTCACTTTGGTCGTTGGAAAATAATTCCGATGATGATCCGAACATTATCGTTGTTCATTTTCGAGTTCTAAGTGACAGATTACTACCAAAGATTTTGTTTGAATTGTTTTTTAAAAAAAATATAGTTGTTTAGAAATTCAAATTTTTTGAATTGTTATTGTTATATATGATTTCAAACTGATTTGAAATAAACCGAAGGATTTAAATTATGAAATTTAAAAATTTAACTTATAAAGTTAAATAGTTGAACTAGTAAGAGTGAATAAATAAATTGGAATTTTACTTAAATTAAGTTAAATACAATTGGATTGGATTAGAGATAATCTAGAATGAAGTTAGATTGTTGAATAAGAATTTGGAATTTGAAAATAGAACTGGAATTGAAATGGCATTTGGCTGGGGATAAGAAAATGATTGGATTGAGGATAAGTTGATTGCAGATGAATTGGAAATACAGTTGTAGGTGCTGAAGGGGTATTAAATTGAAGAGATAAAGTTGAATGTCCGACAAAAAGGTTCAAGTTTGATTTCATATGAGTATGAGTTTTTATTAACCGTTTTGGCAAACCCTTTGGCTGTTTGAATTTCTTTTGGGATTGGAGAAGGCCTGGAGAGGCGAGTTGTGGTTATAACAATTAACCCGTGTAAAGAAGACGCTGGCGAAATTTTTTGGAAATTTAAGGTGTTAGGAAATTTTCGGAATTTTTGAAAATGGTCGTTAGTTGAATTAAATTAATAATTTAAATGAAATAAATTGGTTCAGTTTAAACTGGAGTTAAGAAGTAAATAAATAATTTTTACTTAGTAAATAGAGTTTGCAACATTTTTCTACCTTAGAAATTTCGGGGACGAAATTTTTTAAGGGGGGAAGAATGTAACGACCCGTATTTTTAATGATTTAATAATTAATTTATTTAATTATTAATATAATGATGTGGTAATTTAATTTAGCTTAACATATATAATTCTGATTTATATTTATTTATATAAATAATGGAGTGATATATTTATTTCCAAAACAGTCAGAAATAGTTGAGTTGGCAATACTATGTGAATTGGATAATTTAATAGAATTAGTTTAGTTTAGAATTGAATTACGATAACAAATATATTAATTAAATAGCGGTTAAACGTTATAATTATAATATAATTTAAAATGAGTTCGAAACATAGTGGTAGTTCGTAATATTGAATTTTGAACTTCGACTGAGTATACATGATCTGTTATAAGTCGGATTTCTTCGAATCAAGAAAAGTTGGAATCTTTTGAATTGTATTTTTCTAATGGAAGTGAAAGATGAAGATTTCGGGTTATGGATTGAGAGTTATGTCCAAATCAGATTTTCAAATAGTCGCCATGGAATCGTTTATAAATAATAATGATTATTTAATTATAATAAAATATTTATTTTGAATTTGGAAAAGATTTCTTAGATGTATTGTTAATTTAATTTTTAGAATTTTTCTGTAATTTTTATTTTCGAAAATAAGCACTTTTTATTTTAAAGTATTTTACACCCTATATTAGCATTTTGGGGTTCCATAGAATAAGCCAACTTGTAGCAACCCGAAATTCCCCGTGAAGGAAAGCCCGCATTGCTTTGAGGACAAGATGAATCAGAACACAACAGAAGAATATTTCATTGCTTATTTCAACAATTTACATCAGATTACAAGAATATACAGAGTACGAACAAATAATATACATTCGATAAATATCAGAGATTAAATTACATTAGCAGCGGAAAAATAAAACAAAACACTACTGAAAGGAATACATGGATACAGAGCTTTCCAAGTATAGCTTCCGCTATAAACCAGGATCCTATGAATATAACATCTTTAAAACCCAACTACTAGCTGCCCGTGTGGAAAATAGGGGCACCCAGAGTCTAGGTTAAAACAATAAACTCCAGGTCAGTCATGTGACTGGTGTGAGAACTAAAACAGTTATTTAAAACTTTACTTTAAAATATAGTATATCAGGGGACCACGCCGTATATCACGGAACGGGTTTCCTCCCAAGAATACGAGTGCATAGAATAATCAGCGCAGTGCTTTTTGGAAAAATGAAGCTATTATAAGACTCAGGTCCCATTACACAATGCAACACAAGCCGGAGGATACAATTTTACCTTATAATAGCCAAACATGTTTGGTACGTTAAAAAAAAATCATTTTGATACTATAATAATGTAAAGTGTATGAAAACAACTTCAAATATAAATGTATCAATCATAGACGGCATAACATCCCAGGCTATTATGTCGCCAATACTAGGCTCTACAATCAAAACTGAAATGTCGTATTGGAAATTGGATTTCCTTCATGAGTCAAGGCAAAGGATATACTCCTCGCCGGCTTCGAGACACTCTAGAAAATGCCTCAGGATTCCCCGTAGAGAACCCTTGGAATCGGTTAGGCCGGTCCACACGTTTCCCGGTCCTATCGGACCTATCCATCGGCAATTCCTAAACAAAATGAAGCTATTAGTGGATTGGCAATTCCTAAACACATGTTTCCCGATCCTATCAGTCCTATCCATCGGCTCCGAAGAGACCGATATATATGAGGCGCCTCGCATTTCAACATCCACAAAGGTATAATAATCAACAATGTCAGGGCTAGTAAAATGCTGACACCACCCATAGCTAGAAAGAAACGTCGTGTTCTCACGACGGTCCTTATCCCGTTTTTAACTCATACCGAGGTGTGAGGCTCGCGAATTAACGGAATACACAATGCTACGCTGTATTAAAGCCGTGCTTTGATCATCAACCACAAGACTCTGCTTTTCAATAGAAGCCTTGATCATTTGCATCTCAGCATGGCACATAGGCAATTTACGCCATGCGACTGATGTCTATCGATATACAACCTCTGATCCCATACGCCTCAGAGAAGGGTGAAGTAAGCGAATAAATTCACCTTCACCAGGCAGATGTATTTTTAATAGAAATCAATCAACACAAAATAAAATCCAATGTCATACACACAATCCATTTACAAGTTCGTTATGGGTCTGAACGAAACCGGAGGCACCTTATTCCTCATCCCGTATGTCCAATACAGGAGAGAGGTCCTCGCATATCCGTCGATCTCCAAGTACGTCTGGACGATCACCACTTATTACCTCGTCTTGGGTGTACAACCCAATCAAGACATCAGTAATCATCCAAACGAAGTGAAGACCTCCGGTCTTCAACCACCGTCTTCATCTTCGACTTATCGTCGAATTAGTTATTCAGAATGGGTATAAACCCGGCCTTTTTGAATAACTCGCATATATAATAAACAATTGTTATAAAAACACAACATACGCTCCATTCCAATTCTGAATATTCTTTTATTTAAATATTCACATCTTTAGGGATTTGTTCCCATTAATTTTATCAAAGATAAATTCTTTAAAATTTATTCTTTAATCTTCGTTTGGATATCAATTCAAACCAAATTAAGGTTTTCCAAACTAGTCGGGACTAGCGAACCACACTGAAGTAATCATTTATTTTATTTCCCAATCCCAACCTATTCATCCCATGGAGAAAAACTGTTATTACTCCATAACTAACACCACGGTGTTATCGGTAAATTTAGTTACCATTTCCCGTTCAAATCTAATTAAAGATTTAACTATCGCTTGGAGCAAAACTGGTGATACTCCACTCTCGATCATTTCCTAAATTTGATAATTTAAATTATCAATTCACATTTCAATCTAATTAAGTATTCATTAAAACTAAACTTAGTTTTGTTCTTCCCAAAAATCAATATTAATGATTATTTAACTTTGGAAACACAAACATGTCGCATCGACAATCTACACCGTACTATTGATTTCTGCCGATATATAACCTCTGAGTTCGTACGTCTCAAAGAAGGGTGTTAAGCAAGGGAATAAATTCTCCGCCACTAAACAGATCTATATTTAGCAGAGATCAACCATGCAGTTCGAAATACAATGACAGACATGTAATCCTGCCTTTAACTGGGTTAAAGAACTAATGTCCTTTAAAACACAGTTCACGATAAACCCAAATCACATTCCATTAATTATGGAATCTTCACGGAAAAACAAATCAATATATATAATCGATATCAATTTTCGTATCCAACTAATAATATAAATGGAATAACGACAAAGCCTTTTAAATTCCATATGTATTAACAGTCTTCCTCCACAGAAGTTCATTTCGATTACTATCAAATCGAATTCCATTTAATTCCAATTTGATATATTAAATTGGAAAACTTTACTTTGGAAAATTCCCGTTAAATCTTAATAAAAAGATTTATAAATTCCAAATCACATTTCACTGTAAATCGGGTTAAAGAACGAATGTCGTTAAAAACACAGTTCACAATGAACCCAGTTCACATTCCATTTTTAATCGGGTTAAAGAACAAGTGTTATTCAAAACACCGTTCACGATAAACCCAAAGATTAATTCTAATTCAATTCCAAATAAATATTAATTAATTGGTATACTTCATTAAATCTATATAAAAAGATCTAATCTTTTCTCAACTGGGTTTAAGAACAGTGTTAATGAAGACACCATTCACGATAAACCAAAATCCCATTTGATATTAAATACAAGGCTCTGAATAGAAAATATATCGGCTTATATTCAACATCAAATTCTGAAACCAACAAATATCGTATTGGAATAACGATATATATGTCTTCCAAATTCCTCCACAATATCCGTATAATCACGAAATCCAATATCGAAATATTCCGAAGATATTTTCGATTCAAATCCATTCCAATAATTATATTGGAAATTCTGGTTATTTTTAAAACCATTTCAAACCCAATTTATTTAATTTAAAAATATTGGATTTTAATTCTGGTTCATAACTAGTTCATTTCGATAAAAATATATTTTTATCTTTGGAAATATGGAATTTTTCTTCCCAATTCTTTCCAAATCATTTTTTATGATTTTACACAAATTATCGATTTTTTTTTAATTTTATCAAGGCTCGTACAGTCGATTTCCATAAACGGCCATCAAACAGCACTTACATCGACCTTTTCCAAATTTGATTTGGACATGATTCCAAATGCAACCGTTAGATTTCTAATTTCTTGTATTCGTTAGAAAGCTCTTTTCGATACGAACCAAATGGTTCCAGTTTTAGGAGAATCCAACGGTCGGATCTCCCGTAATGTCCGTTCGAAGTCAATGGTCGAAATTCGCGAACTGCCGCGGCGCAGCGTGTTCTATTCAGGCCATTATATATACTTCGTCGATTTCCATTTAAAACGTATTTTATAAATCGTTTTAAATTCGTTTTCAAAACGATTTCACTTCATATTCAATTTCAAATCAAAATTGAATATTCCATATCATCGATATATAAATGATAGTATTTTCAAAACATTATATTTCGAAATCATTTCCTTTTCCATATTCATTATAGAAATGAATAAAATCGATATAAATATCGTTCACGTCAAAATGGAGTTAATCTAATCAACACAGCTTTATATATTTAAATATATTCGTGTCCATCCCAAATCGGACATCAAAATCAAATTTTGACCTTTTACTGAATATCATTTTAAAATATTCATTACTTTAAAATATTCGTTATTTTAAAATATTCATTCTTTCTGAACTGGACACAGTCAATTACCATATAATTTGATTTATACGGATTTCATACACATATGTACACAACAACATCAAACACAGTCAACCATCATCCAAAGTGCATTCTACACTGCATAAACATCAAATATAAATATTTAATGCTTACACTGCTTGTCAACCAATCGATTGACATACAACTAAATATCGGGATTAGTGTATGTCCAATATCATCCCAATACCCATGTGGGTTTTCAAACAATCAAACACAGGTTTTATTTGTGCAGTTGGGCGATGTGTAAAATTTATCGTCCCAATCAATGTCAGTCAAATGTGTGTACATAAACAAATCGTCCGATTTGTTTATAAATATTTATTTTATTCATATACAGGTTAAAAATTATATTTTTAACTATAAAATATTTATTCCATTCCACATCACACAATCAACTTTCACAACAAAATCAAACAAACAAACAAGTCGTCCATGGTCTGTGGACGACGGGTGCCGGGTACTGCTAAGCACCGTCTGCATCCTAGTATATATTTTAACTAGAAAATAAAATCAAAGTGAGAAGTTCTCACCTTTGGGATCCACTCCTCCAGTCTTTCTTTCTGAACTATTTGGATTTGTTCGAAATTCCAACGCATCCTTTTCACGCTGTTCATATATTAAAATCATATTTTTATCGCTTAATTCCAATAACTAAAAATCATATTTATTTCTACTTCATATATTTTTACAACGCTTCTTTCTATATAGAAATTATATTTTTATATTTCTACTTCTTATATAAAGATCGAATTTTTATTTCTCTTCATATATAATAAAAATCGAATTTTTATCTTAATGATATCCATATAATGATCGTATCTTTATCATAACGAAAACATTATAAAATTCGAATTTTTAACTATAAAAATCACAATTTTGTAATTCTCCCTACAAAATAAAAATTATATTTTTATCGCCATTCTACATATATAAATATCGAATCTTTATATTATTGCATACATACGATAAAATTTATATTTTATCTAACTAAAAATAATATTTTCATATCGTTATTCATATTATAAAAATCATATTTTTATTATCCCTATAATATAAAAATCATATTTTTATTATCTATATAATATAAAAATCATATTTTTATTATCTATATATTATAAAAATCATATTTTTATTATTCATATAATATAAAAATCATATTTTTAACATGCCATTCGTATAATCAAAATCATATATTTATATTGATCTTTTCATTGTAAAAATCATATTTTTACTTTGCTAATCAAACAATAAAAATCATATCTTTTCCGCTATATGTATAATAAAAATTATATTTTTATTTTGAAACCATATACATAAAAACCATATTTTTAATTCGCTAACCTATACATAAAAATCAAACTTTCATATCAATAAAAATCCTATCTTTTTGTATTAAAAAAGATCAAACCTTTATCATTTATAATATAAAAAATAATGAAACTGAAAGAAATTTAAATAATAATAATAAAAACTTACATTTCATGGTAGATCGAAGGAGGAGGGGAGGGAAGGCGTCTGCGTGGGTCTGTGGTGGAGGGGCACTGGCGGCGTCTCGGGCTAGGGTTTTCAGGGGGGTGTTTGGGGGTTCGCGCCGAGAAGAAGGGGCAAGCAGGAAGGAGAAGAGGATAAGGGGAAGAAGGAGAAGCGGGGAAGGAGGGGGTGGGCTCCGCCTGAAGCGCGGCGGCGACGGCCAGGCGACGGCGATGGAAGAAGGGGGGCGTCGCGATTTAGGTTTCCCTTTTGTTTCGTTTTTTATTTCTGTTGACGGTTGACTGAGGGGGAGAGAGGTAAGGGAGGGATATAATATTTTATATATTTTATTATATTTTAAATTTCAAAAAGCAACTTTTTATTTCAAACTCGAAATCGAACCACCCACTGTCGTCCTTAGCTAATTACCCCTATTTCGAACACAATGGGATATGTATCGTGAGCCAATTCGGCTGTTTTGAGAAGTTTCCGTCAAAATCAAAATATAAATCTATATTTTGAATTTGAACGCACATTTCAATTTACCGGGGCCACATACGGACCCCAAAAATTCCAGAAAAATAAATCTTGCTATGTTTAGACGATACGATCCTAGCAAAACAAGTTTCGTCAAATTTGGAGACCGTTTGAAAAATGGCCCTTTTCTGGTCAATCCAAATTGACTAAAACTGTCAAAACACGTTTTACTACGCCACACTCACATATTGATTCAGAAAATTATGAATCTTGGAATCTAGCAATAAATTGACATCCCGAATCCAAAAAAAGTGGTTTCGTCGAAAACGGAGGTCGTTTGCAAAATTTCCATTTTTAAGGGCTATATTTCCATAGCGACTATTTTGAATTTTCAACTGGACATAACTTTTTATTCCCGCTATGAAATTTCAATTTTTCAGATTTGTTGGGAAGATATTTTCAAATAGATTCTAATATTTTTGGTTTTGCTAAAATCCGGTTTATTTTGAATCCTGTACATTCATTGGAAATTTGAAATCGAATTTTCAAACTACCGCGCCATTTTCAATTCCTTTTATAATTAGAAATAAATATTTATATTCTAACGACGATTCAAATAAATATATACATCCTAATTCTATTCAAAATAAATTTCTTGTCGTTATTATTTAAAAAATCATTTTAAATATTCAAAATTCATTAAAATTGCGAAAATAATTTTTTTTAATTGGTTGGATTTTCCAGGTTATTACAATCTCCCCCACTTAATATCTTTTCGTCCTCGAAAAGAAACGGAGTTGAAAGTTATTTAACTAATCAACTCAACTTTCAGTTTGGCTTTCATTCTTCAACTTTTCAGTTTTTAAGAATTTCTATTTTTTATAAATTTGGCTAACACCCTAAATTTTCGAAAAATTTCGCCATAACCTCCTTTGTACGGGAGCATCGGGAAAATCCCTAAACCGCCACATAGGCCCTCTCATCTCAGTAAGAAAAAGAAAAAGCCAAGTGGCTAGCCAATCGGCTCATAAAATCATCCAAACCCATGAAATATTGTAAACATGTACCTATTTGTCGGGCATACAATTTTATTCCTCTGCTTTAGCCTCCTTGGTATGACCTATTCAATATATATGCATGTACATGTATGCAATTTCAAACAATTTTCAAGTCATTTCAATATTTTGATACAATTTGGCCCAAATTTACCATATATCTATATGTTGGTTGAAATGAATAATCACACAAGACAATCATCAATCAATTAGTTGATTATCATTTCAAACATATATCTTTAATATATACATTCAAAAATCATATTTTTGATGCCAATTCACAAACAATAAATCCTATCTAGTTTTGGTTCTCACACCAGTCAATTGGAAATATATAGAAATCCCATTTTCGAAACTCGAACACAAATTCTGATGAAGTTCGAACTATCATCAGAATCATCTCCGGACGACTAGAGTGTGATTCTATATCTATCCTGTAATAACCCGGAAATTTGTGCGAATTTAAAATTTTTATTTTGGCAATTTTAGTGAATTTTGATTATTTAAAATGAATTATTTTAAATAATAACGACGAAAAATTTATTTTGAAGAGAATTAGAATGTATATATTTATATAGATCGTCGTTAGAATATAAATATTTATTTTTAATTATATAAGGAATTGAAAATGGCGCGGTAGTTCGAAAATTCGATTTCAAAGTTCAAATGGATGTAAAGGATTCAAAATAAACCGAATTTTAGCGAAACCAAAAATATTAGAATCTAATTGAGAATATCTTTCCAACGAATCCGAAAAATCAAAATTTTATAGCGGGCATCAAAAGATATGTCCAGTTGAAATTTCAGAATAGTCGCTATGGAATTTTGGCCCTTAAAAATAGCCATTTTGGAAACGACCTTGGTTTTCGACGAAACTAGTTTTATTGGATCCGTGATGTCAAGTTATTGCTAGGCTTCAAAATTCATATTTTTTGAAATCAATATGTGAGTGTGGCAAAGGAAAATGCATTTGACCAGTTTCAGCTAATTTCGATCGACTTGAAAATGGCCATTTTTCAAACGGTCTCAGAATTTTAAGAAATTAGTTTTGTTAGGACTGTATCGTCAATACGAAGCTAGAAAATATTTTTTGGGAAATTTTAGAGTTCGTATGTGGCCCTAGTAAATTGAAATGCGCGTTCAAATTCAATAACTAGAGTTATATGTTGATTTTGACGAAAACTGATCGAAACGGCCGAACTGGCTTACGATACATATTCCATTGTGTTTAGAATGGGGGTAATTAGCTATGGACAACAGTCGGTGGGTTCGAAAAGGAGTTCGAATAAAAAGTCAATCGTTGGTGGATTAAAATATAATATAAATTAATTGAGTATAAATTTCTTAACCCCCCCACACTATCCCTCTCTCTCTCGTTTTAACAGAAGGAAATAAAAAAAAGAAAAACCAGCCCCTGTTTGCAAATCGAAGCCGCCACCCACCCTCCGTCCACCGCGCTTATCGCGCCTCCCTCAGGCGCCGATCGCCACTCCCCGACCACCCCCTCCACTCTCTCCTTCTCTCTCCTCTCTCCCTCTCGAAAAGCATACCCCAAAGCCCAAACCGACAGGAACCGACACCACCGGGCCCATAGCCGCCACCACCCATAGCCGCACCCCCTGAGCCCTTCTCCGACCGCCTCCGCTAGCTGTGGACCCCCCTCCCCTCGCTAAACCCCTATAAGTTTTATTTCTATGTTTTATTTTTATTTGTTTTCTTTATTTATTTATTATGTAATAGATTATTATTTACTAATGATGAGTAAAGATTATATTTATAAAATACACGTAGGGATATAGATTGAATTTTTATGATAGGAAGAGGGGATTTGAATTTTAATTAGCAAAAGGTTTGATTTTTATCATTAAAAAGATTCGATTTTTAATCATGAAAAGGTAGAATCTTTAATCGTATGAAATAGCGAAGAAAAATATAATTTTTCCATGTATGTAGCAAAGTAAAAATATGATTTTTATATCATAGAGATCATAAAAATATAATTTTTATATGACGTGAAGAATAAAAATATAATTTTTATATAGTAGCGACAATAAATATATGATTTTTATATAAGTAGTGGGTTAAAAATATGATCTTTATTATATGAACACCGTTATAAAAATAGAATTTTTATCTATATAGTAGCCGTATAAAAATGTGATTTTTATATACATAGCAACAATATAAAAATTTGATTTTTATATATGTAGTGGCTACAGACAATGTAATTGACAAAGCGCGAGCATGACGGAGATTTTCTACATATGAAGAGTCGTGGTGTTTGGTTTAGCTAGTTGGTGAGAACTCCTCACTTTTAATTTGTTTTCTAGTTGAGATATATACTAGGATGCAGATGGTGCTTAGCAGCACCTGACACCCGTCGTCCACAGACCATGGACGGCTTGTTTGTTTGATTGATGAGTTGTGAAAAATGATTGTGTGTTAAATAAAATATAAAATTCATGTGTTGAATAGAAAGAAAATTCATGTGTTGAAATAAAATATATATTCATGTGTTGAAATAAAATATATATTCATTTACAAATCGAACGATTTGTTTACGTACACTGATTTGAGTGATATTGATTGGGACGATAAATTTTACACATCGCCCAACTGCACAAATAAATTCTGTGTTTGATTATTTGAAACCCCACACGGGTGTTGGGATGAAATTAGGCATAAACTAATTCCAATAATTAGCTGTATGTCGATCGATTGATTGAAAGGCTGTTATAAGCGTTGAATATTTGTATTTGATGCTTATACAGCGTAGAATGCACTCTGGATGATGGTTGATTATTTATCGTTGCTATTATATATACATTAATTTCTAACACGACCCGAAACACGACTCGTAACTCGCACGATAAAAACCCGACCCGACCCATTTATAAATGGGTCAAATTCGGGTTAACCCGCTCTGACCCGTTTAATAAACGGTTTGACCCGCCCCAACCCATGAACCCGTTTCTCACCCGTCATGACCCGTTTAATATAAAACATATTTTTATTACTCCACAATCTACAAAACATAGGCCCATCCCAGTCCACTACCCATTTGCCGCTTTACCCTAATTTACCAATTACCAAGCCGCCACTTATTCAGTCATTCTACTTTCTGTGGTTCTACCTATTCACTGATTCACTCCTTCACGTTTTCATGTTTATTCCCACATTAAAAACTTTTTTACATTTTTATTCTCATCTTTGCTTGCAACAAGTTAATGACGACAACACCCTTCTTTCATGTTTTCATCTTTTTATACAAATATTTTTCTTAACGGGTTACACGAATCAAACCCGAAACCCGCACGATTATAAATGACCCGACCTGAACCCGAAACATTTAATAAACGGGTTGAGCTGACACGACCCGAACTCAACCCGAACACGACTTGACCCGACCCGAACACGACCCAACCTGAACCATTGATAGCCCTATATACATGTGTTGTATGGAAACCATATAATTAACATTATATGGTAATTGATTGGGCCTCATTCCAATTTGGAAAATAAGGAATATTATAAACGAAAATTTGTGTGTTGAAATAAAATATAAAATTCATGTGTTGAATAGAAAGAAAATTCATGTGTTGAATAGAATATATATTCATGTGTTGAATAAAAATATATATATTCATCTGTTGAAGAAAATATTCATTTGTTGAATAGAATAACGAAGTTATTGAAATATATAAAGCCGTGTTGGTTAGATATGCGCCATTTTGACGTGAACGATATTTATATCGATTATATTCGTTTTTATAATGAATATAGAAAAGGAAGTGATTTCAAAATATAACGTTTTGAAAATATTATCATATATATATATATATATCGATGATATGGAATATTCAATTTTGATTAGAAATTGAATAGGAAGTTGAAATCGTTTTGAAAACGAAGTTAAAACGATTTATAAAATACGTTTTAAAAGGAAATCGACGAAATATATATTATATATATAATATAATTGCCTGAATAGAATG
The DNA here is from genome assembly GCA_030737875.1 of Allium sativum. Taxonomy (NCBI): domain Eukaryota; kingdom Viridiplantae; phylum Streptophyta; class Magnoliopsida; order Asparagales; family Amaryllidaceae; genus Allium; species Allium sativum. The sequence continues at coordinate 151,360,014 of CM060923.1, forward strand.
CGCCGCGCTGCGGCAGTTCGCGAATTTCGACCATTGAATTCGAACGGACGTTACGGGAGATCCGACCGTCGGATTCTCCTAAAACCAGAACCGTTGGGTTCGTATCGAAAAAATCTTTCTAACGAATATTAGAGATTTGAAATCTAACAGTTGGATTTGGAATTATGTCCAAATCAAATTTGGAAAAGGTCGCTGTAAGTGCAGTTCGATGGCCGTTGGTGGAAATCGACTGTACGGGCCTTGATAAAATTATTAAAAATATCAATAATTAGTGTAAAATCATAAGAAATGATTTGGAAAGAATTGGGATGAAAAACTCCATATTTGAAAAGATAAAAATAGATTTTTATCGAAATGAACTAGTTTTGAACTAGAATTAAAATCCATTTATTTTTAAAATAAATAAATTGGATTTGAAATTGTTTTAAAAGTAACCAGGATTTCCAATGATTGAATTGGAATGGATTTGAATCGAAATTATCTTCGGAATATTTCGAAATTGAATTTGGTGATTTTACAAATATTGTTATGGAAATTTGAAAGATATATTTATAGCGTTATTTCCAATATGATATTTGTTGGCTGTAGTATTTGATATTGAATATAAGCCGATATATTCTCTATTAAGAGCGTTGTATTTGATATCAAATGGGATTTGGGTTTGTCGTGAATAGTGTCTTCATTAACACTGTTCTTAAACCCAGTTGAGAAAAAGATTAAATCTTTTTATTTATATTTAATGTAATGTGCCAATTAAATGATATTTAATTGAAATTGAATTGGAATTGATTTTTGGGTTTATCGTGAATGGTGTTTTAAATAACACTCGTTCTTTAACCCGATAATTAATGGAATGTGATTTGGGTTGTCGTGAATGGTATCTTTAATAATAATGTTCTTAGACCCAACAGAGTTAAGAAAATCAGAAACTAACTGGAGATTAGTTAAGTTGAATGGTTTCCTAGGTATTGATCTGATGTTGGTTTCGGCCTTCGGGGTTATTACTTAGGAAATTGTTCACTTACTAATTTATGGTTAAAGGCTGATGGAATAGAATATGATTTTGGGTTTATCGTGAACCGTGTTTTAAATGACATTTGTTCTTTAACCCAGTTAAAGACAAGATATGATTTCCCAAGTTAAATAATCATTGATTGTGATTTTTGGGAAGATTAAAACCAAGTGGAGTTTAATGAATCTTTAATTAGATTGTAATGATCGATAATGGAGTACCACCAGTTTTGCTCCAGGCGATAGTTAAATCTTTAATTAGATTTGAACGTGAAATGGTAATTGAATTTACCGATAACACCATGGTGTTAGATACGAAGGATTACCAGTTTTAATTCATGGGATGAATAGGTTGGGATTGGGAAACTTAAAACAAATGATTATTTCGGTAAGGTTCGTTAATCCCGACTAGTTTGGATAAACCATAATTTGGTTTGAATTGATATTCAAAAGAAGATTAAAGAATAAATTTAAAGAATTTATATTTGATAAAATTAATGGGAACCTTTCCCTAAGAATATTAGCAACTAACTGAAGATTAGTTAAGATGAATGGTTTTCTGGGTATTGATCTGATGTTGGTTTCGGCCTTTGGGGTTAATATTTGGGGAATTGTTCTCTTACTAATTTACGGTTAGTGATTGATGAATTAGAATGAGGCGCATTTTGTGTTTGTGTAACACTAGTTTATTATATACGCGAGTAACTCGGAAAGACCGGGTTTATCCCATTCTGAATAACTGAATCGACGATAAGTCGACGATAAAGACGGTGGTCGAAGACAGGAGGTCTTCACATCGTTTGGGTGATTACTGATGATCTTGATTGGGCTGTACACGCAAGAGGAGGGAATCAGTTGGTGATCGTCCATACGTACTTGGAGATCGATGGATGTGCGAGGTACAAGGTGCCTCCGGTTTCGTTCAGACCCAGAACGGACTTATAAATGGACTGTGTGTCCGACATTGGAAATCATTCTGTGTGATCGATGGATATCAGTTGCATGGAGTGGTTTGCCTGTGTGGCATGCTAAGATGCAAATGATCAAGGCTTCTGTTGAAAAGCAGAGTCTTGTGGTTGATGATCAAAGCACAGCCTGTGTGGCATAGCATTGTGTAGCGTTAATTCGTGAGCCTCACATCCCGTTTGTGAACCAGAAACGGGAGAGGACTTCAGGGAGGGCATGCGTTTCCTTCTAGCTAGGGTGGTGTCAGTGCTTAAACTGGCTGACATTTATATACTTTTCACCTGTCTGGTTGTTGCTGTTGCAAGGCGCCTCGGTTAGATCGGACGATCCGGGTCCGATGGAGTCATTCGTTGGCTCGTTTACGCCCCATAGGGCGGGGAAACGCAGTGTTCAGGGTTTAAGTTTAATCCACATCGAGTGGACCGACCCTGTTGCTCCAAGACTTGTCTACGAGCTTGCTTGAGACACGGGCTAGAGCGTCTCGAATCGGTAGAGGACGATCCCTTGCCTTGGTTCGCAGATGGAAATCCAATTTCCTATACGTGACATTTGCGGTTTTGATTGTATAACCAATATACGGCGACATAGTGGTATGAGGCATTCATGCCGCCTATGATTGATACTTATGATTGAAATTGTTTTGACACTATACACTTATAGTACTATAAAAGATGAAATTTAGCGTATCATGCATTCTTTGGCTATTATAAGGTGAAACCCTATCCTCCAGCTTGTGTTGCATTGTGTGATGGGACCTGGGTCTTATAATAGCTTCATTGTTTTTTATTTAGCATTGTGCTGTTGTTTTATGCACTGGTATTCTTGGGAGGAAACCCGTTCCGTGTTATACAGCGTGGTCCCTTGATTTACCTAACTTTAAAATAAAGATTAATAACTGTTTTAGTTCTCACACCAGTCACATGACTGACCTGGAGTTTATTGTTTTAACCTAAACTCTGGGTGCCCTTATTTTGACACGGGCAGCTAGTTGTTCTGGTTTTGCAGATTTATATCCACAGGAACCTGGTTTACAGCTGGAACGATACTCGTAAAGCTCTGTATCCGTGTATTACTTTCAGTTGTGTATTATATTATTTTTCCGCTGCAGTAATGTATTGTAATCTCTGATATTTAGTGAATGCGTAATACTGATTTATACTCTATATATTCTTGTATTCTGATGGAATTGTTGTAATAAGCAATGAAATGTTCTTCTGTTTGCGTTCTTTTGTGTGTTGTTCTCAAAGTATCCGCTCTTTCCTTCACGGGGAAGTTACAGGTCCTTACAGTTGGTATCAGAGCTCGGAGAACAAGACACGTTAGGACCAAACGAAAGAATTCATCAGAGATTGGATTAGTAATATCCAATGAGAATGACTCGTTAGAGATGGGATCAGTAGTATCCTAGGACGAGTGTGAAGAGTAGTGTTTTGAAAATCAAAGTGAAAACAATTTTTGTTTTGAAAATTTAAACCTTTTTCAACGTATTTGAATATTATTTTTATATTGGATTTGGACAATCCAGTATATAAAGATTTTGTGTATACGTCTGATCCGCGTGTTTGTGAAGTTTTAATATACTGGATAGATATGGAGTCACACTCTAGTCGCCCGGAGATGGTACTGACGATTGTCATGACATCATCCATATTTATGTCTGAGTTTCGAAAGTGTGATATTTATATATTTCCATTAGACTGGTGTGAGAACCAAAACTAGATATGGCTTATTGTTGTGATTTGGTACCAAAAATGTGATTTTTGACTATATATCAAATTTATGAATTTGAAAAGCTAATCAACTAATTGATTGCTGATTGTGTTGTTTGATTATTGGTTGATTAATTAGAATTTGAACCATTTAGGCCAAATTGAACCAAATATTAAACTGAATTGAAAATTGTTTGAAATTGCATGCATATACATGTACATACATTGAACATGTCATAGCAAGGAGGCTAGAGTAGAAGAATAAAATTGTTTTTCCGACAAATAGGTACATGTTTATTGTATTTCTTGGGTTTTGGATGATTTTATGAGCCGATTAGCTAGCTGCTTGGCTTTTTCTTTTGGATTGAAGAAGGCCATGGGAGGCTATAAGAAATATCCCGAAGTCCCCGGTGCAGGGGAGGTTATGGAGAATTTTTTCGAAAATTTAGGGTGTTAGCCAAATTTTTGAAAAATTTGAAAAGTTCTTAGAAACTGAAATGTTGAAGAACTTAAGCCGTAATGAAAATATTGAAAGTTGAGTTGATTTGTTAAACAACTTTTAGCTTCGTTCCTTTTCGGGGACGAAAAGTTTTAAGTGGGGGAGATTGTAATAACCCGGAAATCTGAGCCAATTTAAAATTTTTATTTTGGCAATTTTAGTGAATTTTGATTATTTAAAATGAATTATTATAAATAATAATGACGAAAAATTTAATTTGAAGAGAATTAGAATGTATATATTTATATAGATCGTCGTTAGAATATAAATATTTATTTTTAATTATATAAGGAATTGAAAATGGCGCGGTAGTTCGAAAATTCGATTTCAAAGTTCAAATGGATGTACATGATTCAAAATAAACCAAATTTTAGCGAAACCAAAAATATTAGAATATAATTGAGAATATCTTTCCAACGAATCCGAAAAATCAAAATTTCATAGCGGGAATCAAAAGATATGTCCAGTTGAAATTTCAGAATAGTCGTTATGGAATTCTGGCCCTTAAAAATAACCATTTTGCAAACGACCTCGGTTTTCGACGAAACCACTTTTGTTGGATCCGTGATATCAAGTTACTGCTAGGTTTCAAAATTCATAATTTTTGAAATCAATATGTGAGTGTGGCAAAGGAAAATGCATTTGACTAGTTTTAGATAATTTCGATCGACTTGAAAATGGCCATTTTTCAAACGGTCTCAGAATTTGACGAAATTAGTTTTGTTAGGACCGTATCGTCAATATGAAGCTAGAAAATATTTTTCGGGAATTTTTAGAGTTCGTATGTGGCCCCAGTAAATTGAAATGCGCGTTCAAATTCAATATATAGAGTTATATGTTGATTTTGACGAAAACTGATCGAAATGGCTGGACTGGCTTACGATACATATTCCATTGTGTTTGGAATGGGGGTAATTAGCTATGAACGACAGTCGGTGGGTTCCAAAAAGAGTTCGAATAAAAAGTCAACCGTTGGTGGATTAAAATATAATATAAATTAATTAAGTATAAATTTCTTAACCCCCCCACACTATCCCTCTCTCTCTCGTTTTAACAAAAGGAAATAATAAAAAAAAACCAGCCCCTGTTTGCAAATCGAAGCCGCCACCAACCCTCCGTCCATCGCGCTTGTCGCGCCTCCCTCAAGCGCCGATCGCCGCTCCCCGACCACCCCCTCCACTCTCTCCTTCTCTTTCCTCTCTCCCTCTCGAAAAGCATACCCCCAAAGCCCAAATCGACGGGAACCGACACCACCGGGCCCATAGCCGCCACCACCCATAGTCGCACCCCCCTGAGCCCTTCTCCGACCGCCTCCGCTGGCTGTGGACCCCCTCCCCTCGTTAAACCCCCTGTAAGTTTTTTTTTATGTTTTATTTTTATTTGTTTTCTTTATTTATTTACTATGTAATAGATTTTTATTTACTAATGATGAGTAAAGATTATATTTATAAAATACATGTAGGGATAAAGATTGAATTTTTTGATAGGAAGAGAGGATTTGATTTTTAATTAGCAAAAGGTTTGATTTTTATCATTAAAAAGATCCGATTTTTAATCGTGAAAAGGTGGGATCTTTAATCGTATGAAATAGCGAAGAAAAATATAATTTTTCCATGTATGTAGCAAAGTAAAAATATGATTTTTATATCATAGAGATCATAAAAATATAATTTTTATATGATGTGAAGAATAAAAATATAATTTTTATATAGTAGCGATAATAAAAATATGATTTTTATATAAGTAGTGGGTTAAAAATATGATCTTTATTATATGAACACCGGTTTAAAAATAGAAATTTTATCTATATAGTAGCCGTATAAAAATGTGATTTTTATATACATAGCAACAATATAAAAACGTGATTTTTATATATGTAGTGGCTACGGACAATGTAATTAACAAAGGGCGAGCAAGGCGGAGATTTTCTACATATGAAGAGTTGTGGTGTTTGGTTTAGCTAGTCGGTGAGAACTCCTCACTTTTAATTTGTTTTCTGGTTGACATATATACTAGGATGCAGACGGTGCTTAGCAGCAGCTGACACCCGTCGTCCACAGACCATGGACGGCTTGTTTGTTTGATTGATGAGTTGTGAAAAATGATTGTGTGTTAAATAAAATATAAAATTCATGTGTTGAATAGAAAGAAAATTCATGTGTTGAAATAAAATATATATTCATGTGTTGAAATAAAATATATATATATTCATTTACAAATCGAACGATTTGTTTATGTACACCAATTTGACTGATATTGATTGGGACGATAAATTTTACACAATACCCAACTGCACAAATAAAATTTGTGTTTGATTGTTTGAAACCCCACACGGGTGTTGGGATGAAATTGGGCATACGCTAATCCCAATAATTAGCTATATGTCGATCGATTGATTGACAGGCTGTTATAAGCGTTGAATATTTGTATTTGATGCTTATACAGTGTAGAATGCACTCTGGATGATGGTTGATTATTTATATTATATATACATGTGTTGTATGGAAACCATATAATTACCATTATATGGTAATTGATTGGGCCTCATTCCAATTTGGAAAATAAGGAATATTATAAAAGAAAATTTGTGTGTTGAAATAAAATATAAAATTCATGTGTTGAATAGAAAGAAAATTCATGTGTTGAATAGAAAGAAAATTCATGTGTTGAATAGAATATATATTCATGTGTTGAATAAAAATATATATTCATGTGTTGAAGAAAATATTCATTTGTTGAATAGAATAACGAAGTTATTGAAACATATAAAGCCATGTTGGTTAGATATGCGCCATTTTGACGCGAAGGACATTTATATCGATTATATTCGTTTTTATAATGAATATAGAAAAGGAAGTGAATTCAAAATATAACGTTTTGAAAATATTATCATTTATATATATATATATATGATGATATGGAATATTCAATTTCGTTTAGAAATTGAATAGGAAGTTGAAATCGTTTTGAAAACGAAGATAAAACGATTTATAAAATACATTTTAAAAGGAAATCAACAAAATATATTATATATATATGTATATATATATATATATACACATATATATAATGGCTTGAATAGAACGCGCCGTGCTGCGGCAGTTCGCGAATTTCGACCATTGACTTCGAACGGACTTACGGGAGATCCGACCGTCGGATTCTCCTAAAACCGGAACCATTGGGTTTGTATCGAAAAAAGATTTCTAACGAATATTAGAGATTTGAAATCTAACGGTTGGATTTGGAATTATGTCCAAATCAAATTTGGAAAAGGTCGCTGTAAGTGCAGTTCGATGGCCATTGGTGGAAATCGACTGTATGGGCCTTGATAAAATTATTAAAAATATCAATAATTAGTGTAAAATCATAAGAAATGATTTGGAAAGAATTAGGATGAAAAACTCCATATTTGAAAAGATAAAAATAGATTTTTATCGAAATGAACTAGTTTTGAACAAGAATTAAAATTCATTTATTTTTAAAATAAATAAATTGGATTTGAAATGGTTTTAAAAGTAACAAGGATTTCCAATAATTGAATTGGAATGGATTTGAATCGAAATTATCTTCGGAATATTTCGATATTGAATTTGGTGATTATACAGATATTGTTATGGAAATTTGAAAGATATATTTATATCGTTATTTCCAATATGATATTTGTTGGCTACAGTATTTTATATTGAATATAAGCCGATATATTCTCTATTCAGAGCCTTGTATTTAATATCAAATGGGATTGGGGTTTGTCGTGAATGGTGTCTTCATTAACACTGTTCTTAAACCCAGTTGAGAAAAATATTAAATCTTTTTATTTAGATTTAATGAAATGTGCCAATTAAATGATATTTAATTGAAATTGAATTGGAATTGATTTTTCGGTTTATCGTGAATGGTGTTTTAAATAACACTCGTTCTTTAACCTGATAATTAATGGAATGTGATTTGGGTTGTCGTGAATGGTATCTTTAATAATACTGTTCTTAGACCCAACGGAGTTAAGAAAATCAGAAACTAACCGGAGATTAGTTAAGTTGAATGGTTTCCCGGGTATTGATCTGATGTTGGTTTCGGCCTTCGGGGTTATTACTTAGGAAATTGTTCACTTACTAATTTACGGTTAAAGGCTGATGGAATAGAATGTGATTTTGGGTTTATCGTGAACCGTGTTTTAAATGACATTGGTTCTTTAACCCAGTTAAAGACAAGATATGATTTCCCAAGTTAAATAATCATTGATTGTGATTTTTGGGAAGATTAAAACCAAGTGAAGTTTTAATGAATCTTTAATTAGATTGAAATGATCGAGAATGGAGTATCACCAGTTTTGCTCCAGGCGATAGTTAAATCTTTAATTAGATTTGAACGTGAAATGGTAATTGAATTTACCGATAACACCGTGGTGTTAGATATGAAGTATTACCAGTTTTACTTCATGGGATGAATAGGTTGGGATTGGGAAACTTAAAACAAAAGATTATTTTGGTAAGGTTCGTTAATCCCAACTAGTTTGGATAAACCATAATTTGGTTTGAATTGATATTCAAAAGAAGATTAAAGAATAAATTTAAAGAATTTATCTTTGATAAAATTAATGGGAACCTTTCCCTAAGAATATGAATTTAGCAACTAACTGAAGATTAGTTAAGATGAATGGTTTCCTGGGTATTGATCTGATGTTTGTTTCGGCCTTCGGGGTTAATATTTGGGGAATTGTTCTCTTACTAATTTACGGTTAGTGACTGATGAATTGGAATGAGGTGTATGTTGTGTTTTTGTAACACTTGTTTATTATATACGCGAGTTATTCAGAATGACCGGGTTCATCCCATTCTGAATAACTGAATCGACGATAAGTCGATGATGAAGACGGTGGTTGAAGACCGGAGGTCTTCACATCGTTTGGGTGATTACTGATGATTTTGATTGGGCTGTACACCCAAGAGGAGGGAATCAGTTGGTGATCGTCCAGACGTACTTGGAGATCGATGGATGCGTGAGGTATAAGGTGCCTCCGGTTTTGTTCAGACCCAGAACGGACTTGTAAATGGATTGTGTGTCCGACATTGGAAATCATTCTGTGTGATTGATGGATATCGGTTGCATGGAGTGGTTTGACTGTGTGGCATGCTAAGATGCAAATGATCAAGGCTTCTGTTGAAAAGCAGAATCTTGTGGTTGATGATCAAAGCACAGCCTATGTGGCATAGCTTTGTGTAGATTTAATTCGCGAGCCTCACACCACGGTTGTGAACTAGAAACGGGAGAGGACTTCAGGGAGGGCATGCGTTTCCTTCTAGCTAGGGCGGTGTCAGTGCTTAAACTGGCTGACATTTATATACTTATCACCTGTGTGGTTGTTGCTGTTGCGAGGCGCCTCGGTTAGATCGGACGATCCGGGTCCGATGGAGTCATTCGTTGGCTCGTTTACACCCCATTGGGCGGGGAAACACAGTGTTCAGGGTTTAAGTTTAATCCACATCGAGTGGACCGACCCTGTTGCTCCAAGGCTTGTCTGCGCGCTTGCCTGAGACACGGGCTAGAGCGTCTCGAATCGGTAGAGGACGATCTCTTGCCTTGGTTCGCAGATGGAAATCCAATTTCCAATACGTGACATTTGCGGTTTTGATTGTATAACCTATATAGGCGACATAGTGGTATGGGGAATTCATGCCGCCTATGATTGATACTTATGATTGAAATTGTTTTGACACTATACACTTATAGTAATATAAAAGATGAAATTTAGCGTATCAAGCATTCTTTGGCTATTATTAGGTAAAACCCTATCCTCCGGCTTGTGTTGCATTGTGTGATGGGACCTGGGTCTTATAATAGCTTCATTGTTCTTTCTTTAGCATTGCGTTGTTGTTTTATGCACTGGTATTCTTGGGAGGAAACCCGTTCCATGTTATACGGCGTGGTCCCTTGATTTACCTAACTTTAAAATAAAGATTAATAATTGTTTTAGTTCTCACACCAGTCACATGACTGACCTGGAGTTTATTGCTTTAACCTAAACTATGGGTGCCCTTATTTTGACAAGGGCAGCTAGTAGTATTGGTTTTGCAGATTTATATCCACAGGAACCTGGTTTACAGCTGGAACGATACTCGGAAAGCTCTGTATCCGTGTATTACTTTCAGTTGTGTATTATATTATTTTTCCGCTGTAGTAATGTATTGCTGTAGTAATGTATTGTAATATCTGATATTTAGTGAATGCGTAATATTGATTTATACTCTGTATATTCTTGTATTCTGATGGAATTGTTGTAATAAGCAATGAAATGTTCTTCTGTTTGCGTTCTTTTGTGTGTTGTTCTCAAAGTATCCGCTCTTTCCTTCATGGGGAAGTTACGGGTCCTTACATATCCAGTATATTAAAACTTCGAATACACGTTTGCAAGGCGTATATGCAAAATCTTTATATATTGGATTTTCCAAATTCAATATAAAATAGATATTCAACTACGTATAAATGGTTTAAATTTTCAAAACAAAATTTGTTTTCACTTTTATTTTGAAAACCCTACTCTTCACACTCATTCTAGGATACTACTGATCCTATCTCTAACGAGTCATTCTCATTGGATATTACTAATCCAATCTCTGATGAATTCTTTTTTTTGGTTCCAAGCTTTGTAAACCAAAGCTCTGATACCAAATGTAGCAACCCAAACTTCCCCGTGAAGGAAAGGCCGAATTGCTTTGAGGACAAGATGAATCAAAACACAACAGAAGAACATTTCATTGCTTATTACAAAAATTTACATCAGAGTACAAGAATGTACAGAGTATGAACAAATAATATACATTCGATAAATATCAGAGATTAAATTACATTAGCAGCGGAAAAATAATACAAAACACTGCTGAAAGGAATACATGGATACAGAGCTTTCCGAGTATAGCTTCAGCTGTAAGCCAGGATCCTGTGAATATAATATCTGCAAAACCCAACTACTAGCTGCCCGTTTGGAAAATAGGGGCACCCAGAGTTTAGGTTAAAACAATAAACTCCAGGCCAGTCATGTGACTAGCGTGAGAACTAAAACAGTTATTTAAAACTTTACTTTAAAATATAGTATATCAGGGGACCACGCTGTATATTACGGAACGGGTTTCCTCTCAAGAATACCAGTGCATAGAATAAACAGCACAATGCTTTTTGGAAAAATGAAGCTATTATAAGACTCAGGTCCCATCACACAATGCAATGCAAGCCGGAGGATACAATTTTACCTTATAATAGCCAAACATGCTTGGTACGTTAAAAGCAAATCATTTTGATACTATTATAATGTAAAGTGTATGAAAACAACTTCAAATATAAATGTTTCAATCATAGATGGCATAGCATCCCATGCTATTATGTCGCCAATACTAGGCTCTACAATCAAAACTATAATATCGTATTGGACACTGGATTTCCATCATGAGTCGAGGCAAGGGATATACTCCTCGCCGGCTTCGAGACACTCTAGAAAATGCCTCAGGATTCCCCTAAGAGAACCCTTGGAATCGGCTGGGCCGGTCCACAATTACGTTAGTGGATTGGCATTCCTAAACACACGTTTCCTGGTCCTATCGGACCTATCCATCGGCTCCGAAGAGACAGATATATCCGAGGCGCCTCGCATTCCAACATCCACAAAGGTATAATAATCAACAATGTCAGGGCTAGTAAAATGCTGACACCACCCATAGCTAGAAAGAAACGTCGTGTTCTCCCAACGGTCCTTATCCCGTTTTTAACTCATACCGAGGTGTGAGGCTCGCGAATTAACGCAATACACAATGCTACGCTGTATTAAAGCCGTGCTTTGATCATCAACCACAAGACTCTGCTTTTCAATAGAAGCCTTGATCATTTGCATCTCAGCATGGCACATAGGCAATTTACGCCATGCGACCGATGTCTATCAATATACAACCTCTGATCCCGTACGTCTCAGAGAAGGGTGAAGTAAGCGAATAAATTCACCTTCACCAGGCAGATGTATTTTTAATAGAAATCAATCAAAACAAAATAAAATCCAATGTCATACACACAATCCATTTACAAGTTCGCTATGGGTCTGAACGAAACCAGAGGCACCTTATTCCTCATCCCGTATGTCCAATACAGGAGAGAGGTCCTTGCATATCCGTCGATCTCCAAGTACGTCTGGACAATCACCACTTATTACCTCATCTTGGGTGTACAGCCCAATCAAGACATCAGTAATCATCCAAACGATGTGAAGACCTCCGGTCTTCAACCGCCGTCTTCATCATCGACTTATTGTCGAATCAGTTATTCAGAATGGGTATAAACCCGACCTTTCCGAATAACTCGTGTATATAATAAACAAGTGTTATAAAAACACAACATACGCCTCATTCCAATTATGAATATTCTTTTATTTAGATATTCACATCTTTAGGGATTTGTTCCCATTAATTTTTTCAAAGATAAATTCTTTAAAATTTATTTTTTAATCTTCCTTTGGATATCAATTCAAACCAAATTAAGGTTTTCCAAACTAGTCGGGATTAGCAAACCACACCGAAGTAATCAGTTATTTTATTTCCCAATCCCAACCTATTCATCCCATGGAGCAAAACTGTTAGTACCCCATAATTAAGACCATGGTGTTATCGGTAAATTTAATTACCATTTCCTGTTCAAATCTAATTAAAGATTTAACTATCGCTTGGAGCAAAACTGGTGATACTCCACTCTCGATCATTTCCCAAATTTGATAATTTAAATTATCAATTCACATTTCAATCTAATTAAAGATTCATTAAAACTCCACTTAGTTTTAATCTTCCCGAAAGTCAATATTAATGATTATTTAACTTTGGAAACACAAACATGTCGCATCGACAATCTACACCGTACTATTGATTTCTGCCGATATATAACCTCCGAGCTCGTACGTCTCAAAGAAGGGTGTTAAGCAAGAGAATAAATTCTCCGCCGCCAAACAGATATATATATTTAGCAGAGATCAACCATGCAGTTCGAGATACACTGACAGACATGTAATCCTGCCTTTAACTGGGTTAAAGAACTAATGTTCTTTAAAACACAGTTCACAATAAACCCAAATCACATTCCATTAATTATGGAATCTTCACGGAAAAACAAATCAATATATATAATCGATATCAGTTTCCATATCCGACTAGTAATATAAATGGAATAACGGCAAAGCATTTTAAATTCCATATGTATTAACTGTCTTCCTCCACAAAAGTTCATTTCGATTATTATCAAATCGAATTCCATTCAATTCCAATTTGATATATTAAATTGGAAAACTTTACTTTGGAAAATTCCCGTTAACTCTTAATAAAAAGATTTATAAATTCCAAATCACATTTCACGGTAAATCGGGTTAAAGAACGAATTTCGTTAAAAACACAGTTCACAATAAACCCAGTTCACATTCCATTTTTAATCGGGTTAAAGAACAAGTGTTATTCAAAACACCGTTCATGATAAACCCAAAGATTAATTCCAGTTCAATTCTAATTAAATATTAATTAATTGGTATACTTTATTAAATCTATATAAAAAGATTTTGTCTTTTCTCAACTGGGTTTAAGAACAGTGTTATTGAAGACACCATTCACGACAAACCCAAATCCCATTTGATATTAAATACAAGGCTCTGAATGAAAAATATATCGGCTTATATTCAATATCAAATTCTGAAACCAACAAATATCGTATTGGAATAACGATATATATCTTCCAAATTCCTCCATAATATCCGTATAACCACGAAATCCAATATTGAAATATTGCGAAGATAATTTCGATTCAAATCCTTTCCAATAATTATATTGGAAATTCTGGCTATTTTTTTAAAACCATTTCAAACCCAATTTATTTATTTTAAAAATATTGAATTTTAATTCTAGTCCATAATTAGTTCATTTCGATAAAAATATATTTTTATCTTTTCAAATATGGATTTTTTCATCCCAAATCATTCATTTTGATTTTACACAAATTATCGATATATTTTTTAATTTTACCAAGGCCCGTACAGTCGATTTCCATAAAAGGCCATCGAACTGCAATTACATCGATCTTTTCCAAAATTGATTTGGACATGATTCCAAATCCAACCGTTAGATTTCAAATTTATTGTATTCGTTAGAAAGCTCTTTTCGATACGAACCCAACGGTTCCGGTTTTAGGAGAATCCGACGGTCGGATCTCCTATAATGTCCGTTCGAAGTCAATGGTCGAAATTCTCGAACTGCCGCGGAGCGCGTTCTATTCAGGCCATTATATATATATATAATATTATATATATTTCGTCGATTTCCATTTAAAACGTATTTTATAAATCATTTTAAATTCGTTTTCAAAACGATTTCAACTTCATATTCAATTTCATATCAAAATTTAATATTCTATATCATCGATATATAAACGATAGTATTTCCAAAACCTTATATTTCGAAATCATTTCCTTTTCCATATTCATTATAGAAGTGAATAAAATCGATATAAATATCGTTCATGTCAAAATGGCGTTAATCTAATCAACACGGCTTTATATATTTAAATATATTCGTGTCCATCCCAAATCGGGCATCAAAATCAAATTTTGACCTTTTACTAAATACCATTTTAAAATATTCATTACTTTAAAATATTCGTTATTTTAAAATATTCATTCTTTCTGAACTGGAATCAAACAAAATCAATTACCATATAATTTGATTTATATGGATTTCATACACACATGTACACAACAACATCAAACACAGTCAACCATCATCCAAAGTGCATTCTACACTGCATAAGCATCAAATATAAATTTTTAACTCTTACATAGCTTGTCAACCAATTGATTGACATATAACTAAATATCGGGATTAGCGTATGTCCAATATTATCCCAATACCCGTGTGGGGTTTCAAACAATCAAACACAGGTTTTATTTGTGAAGTTGGGCGATGTGTAAAATTTATCGTCCCAATCAGTGTCAGTCAAATGTGCGTACATAAACAAATCTTCTGATTTGTTTATAAATATTTCTTTTATTCATATACACGATAAAAATTATATTTTTAACTATTAAATATTTATTCCATTCCATATCACACAATCAACTTTCACAACAAAATCAAACAAACAAACAAGTCGTCCATGGTCTGTGGACGACGGGTGTCGGGTACTGCTAAGCACCATCTGCATCCTAGTACATATTTTAACTAGAAAATAAAATCAAAGTGAGAAGTTCTCACCTTTGGGATCCACTCCTGCAGTCTTTCTTTCTGAACTGTTTGGATTTGTTCGAAATTCCAACGCATCCTTTTCACGCTGTTCATATATAAAAATCATATTTTTATCGCTTCATTCCAATAAATAAAAATCATATTTATTTCTACTTCATATATTTTTACAACGCTTCTTTCTATATAAAAATTATATTTTTATATTTGTGACGGCCTGCCCCGCACCAGCCGACATTTCCCATGAGAGTGCGATGTGCCAATGTCCAACTAGCACGGGACGGTCGCCAATGAAAGGAAAAGAAAGAGAACTTAACAGTGAACTAACAAGGAACCTGTATAATATCTCACAGCGCTTGGAATAAAATATAATAATAACATACTTTGACATAAAACAGGCGAGACAGTGCATATGCTGAAAGCTAAACATCATAGCAGCAAAAAATCCAAATACAGCTTATGTTCCACATCATCATTATTACAACCTTTTAAACTGTTTCTAAAGAAAAGCAAGGGAAAAGGTACACTACTATTGCCCAAAGTAGTGAACCGCAACGACACAGGGAGAATATCAATATATATCATACGTGGAAGCCTCCTGCTCGTCTTCGGTACCGCTACTCGTGCATACCACCTAACCTGTGTTTAGTCTGCCCGTTTAAGAGCACCCAGAGTAATAAGAAGAGACATAAAACTCTACGTCAGACAAAAGTCTGGTATGAGCGATAAGCAGCAAAACAGAACAATAACAGGTATACTAAACCATACCTGAACCTGGACCTGCAACTAAAGAGTTAGCACAACATACCGTACAATACTCTAAGGTGCCGCTAACACATGGTGTAAAGATAACGGGGGTAGGGGTGTGCATGTCATAGTGATGTCAAAAAAATCAAACATAGCATCCATCCTCACATCTCTCACTCAATGCGTAAAGTATACGATATCTACCACTTTGACCACCCAATTCCTTGCTACGATCACTCCGCCCCATGGAGTCATAATGACACCGCTGCACTGATCCATAGCCCCTAATTCTTTGCTATGTCCACTCTGCCCCATAGGGTCATGACAACCCCACTGCACTGGCTCATAGCCTTGCTACGATCACTCTGTCCCATGAAGCCATGATGACTTCACTGCACTGATCCGTAGCCAACATCCGTCTTTCCATGGTGACTCAAAGCTATAGACGTCGTAACCCCTTCGCACACGTCCCGCAGAAAAGTCCAACTCATGAAGTTCACCCATTGGTTCCCAACTGGATCCTGAGTTTTACTTCCCACTTGGACTACCTTTGCATCTCGGGTTTGGTCTTCTCCGGATCGGTCTTCATTTGGTTCATAACTCATACCTTGAGTCCAAGCTCCTTGGTTCAACTCGCAGTATCCCCTCTGATTCGGATCGGATCATGGTGTCCAAGCTGTATCGGTTCGTGTCCACCAAGCAGTCTTCCACCGGGTCGGGTCGTGGTGCATGCTCCGAAGCATCAGGCCGTGACACTACATCGGTTCGGTTCGCTTTCTTCGGGTCGTGCCACCATGCCAGGGGCGGATCGGGTCGTGGCCTTCAAGGGTGAGCAGTTCGTGGCCCACTCTTCAGTTGATGCAAGCAGTTCACAGTTTGATGCTTCTGGTTCGTGATGGATGGAGCGTGGCGACTCGTGAAGGGGTCTCACGATCGGTTCGGGTCGTGGAAGGGGGCCCGATCCGATCCGGTTTCCTGCATATTTTCCTGCAACTCTTCCAGCGACTGTTTTACGCCATACGACAGCGTTTTCGACCATTCTAACTTTTCTAATCAATCACAAAGCATACCATACTGTCATAGCAACATGTATAAACATCCACAAACAGCAAAACAACAATATGATATGTCAAAACGGATCAATCATACCCAAAAACCCTTATTTTCCCCTTAATCATGTTTAAGCAAATCTAATGATAGGATTAGCAAAACTTAACCAAATTAACCAAATTTTCTCACAGGAGCCTAAAACAATATTTGGAAATTTATAAATATTTTTCCAGAATTTAATCATGTTTAAATTCGCTAATTAACACTAATTACCCTTAATTAACCATAATTAGTAAGGAACTATGCAAATCACTCATCTTTACCAAAATAAAATACCAAATCTGAAACTATCCTTTGTTTGGCGCTGTTCCCAAGGCTACACAACAGCTCCAACCTTGCTTTGGTGCTATTTCTCCTTAATTTGGGGAAGATTAGGCTAATACTTGATTAGAAAGTGATTAGAGGTGATTCTAGATGTTGGCGGCCATTGTTAGGGTTCCTAGCAGGTAAATGGCGGCTAGAAAACTGAAATGAAATGAAAACCTAACTCATTTCAGCCTCCCCATAACCCTAATCCCGAAATGGTTTGTGGGCCCATTCACTAATCACCTCATTTGGCCCGGTTAAGCAGTTTTTCGCCTTCCAAACCTTGTTTCAGCCATATCTCCCAAACGGTTAGTCCATTTGGCTGATGTGACCACTCTACGGAAAGGTAAACCATCATCCGGACCTAATGGAAGTGGTTTCAGGTCAAAACTCCTTTCCAATCAAAAGTTATGGCCAAAACAAGATCATCTAGGCGCAAAACGGTCATTTAAAAATCGGCAAAAATCGGCAACATGGGAAATGACCCCAATAGTCGTTCCACAATGTCACACGACCATACAACTCCTTAAGAGAAAGAGATAAATATTCTATGATCCTTCGATGCGTAGAATGTTGGTCGTTACAACATTTCTACTTCTCATATAAAGATCGAATTTTTATTTCGCTTCATATACAATAAAAATCGAATTTTTATCTTAATGATATCTATATAAAGATCATATCTTTATCATAATGAAAACATTATAAAAATCTTATTTTTATCTATAAAAATAACATTTTTGTAATTCTTCCTACAAAATAAAAATTATATTTTTATCGCCACTCTACATATATAAAAATCGAATCTTTATATTATTGCATAAATACGATGAAATTTATATTTTTATCTAACTTAAAATAATATTTTTATATCATTATTCATATTATAAAAATCATATTTTTATTATCCCTATAATATAAAAATCATATTTTTATTATCTATATAATATAAAAATCATATTTTTAACATGCCATTCGTATAATCAAAATCGTATATTTATATCGATCTTTTCATTGTAAAAATCATATTTTTTACTTTGGTAATCAAACAATAAAAATCATATCTATTTCGCTATACGTGTAATAAAAATTATATTTGTATTTTGAAACCATATACATAAAAACCATAATTTTAATTCGCTAACCTATATATAAAAATCCAACTTTTATATCATTAAAAATCCTATCTTTTTATATTAAAAAAGATCAAACCTTTATCATTTATAATATATAAAATAAAGAAACTGAAAGAAAATTAAATAATAATAATTAAAACTTACATTTTATGGTAGATCGAAGGAGAGGGGGGAAGGCGTTTGCGCGGGTCTGTGGTGGAGGGGGACTGGTGGCGTCTCGGGCTAGGGTTTTCAGGGGGAGGGGGGTGTTTGGGGGTCCACGCCGAGCAGAAGGGGGGAAGCGGGAAGGAGAAGAGGAGGAGGGGAAGAAGGAGAAGCGGGGAAGGACGGGGTGGGCTCCGCCTGAAGCGCGGCGGCGATCGCCAGGCGACGGTGATGGAAGAAGGGGGCGTCGCGATTTAGGTTTCCATTTTTCTTTCTTTCTTAATTTCTGTTGAAGGTTGACTGAGGGGGAGAGAGGTAAGAGAGGGATATAATATTTTATATATTTTATTATATTTTAAATTTCAAAAAGAAACTTTTTATTTTGAACTCGAAATCGAACCCACCGACTGTCATCTCCAGCTAATTACCCTCATTCCGAACACAATGGGATATGTATCGTGAGCCAATTCGGTTGTTATGAGAAGTTTCCGTCAAACTCAAAATATAAATCTATATATTCAATTTGAACGCACATATCAATTTACCGGGGCCACATACGGACCCCAAAAATTCCAGAAAAATAAATCTGGCTATGTTTAACGATACAGTCCTAACAAAGCTAATTTCGTCGAATTTGGAGACCGTTTGAAAAATGGCCCTTTTCTGGTCGATCCAAATTGACTAAAACTGCCAAAACACATTTTACTGTGCCACACTCACATATTGATTCAAAAAATTATGAATTTTGGAATCTAGCAATAACTTGACATCCCGGATCCAACAAAAGTGGTTTCATCGAAAAGGGAGGTCGTTTGCAAAATTTCCATTTTTAAGGACTATATTTCCATAGCGACTATTCTAAATTTTCAGCTGGGCATAACTTTTTATTCCCGCTATGAAATTTCAATTTTTCGGATTAGTTGGAAAGATATTTTCAAATAGATTCTAATATTTTTGGTTTTGCTAAAATCCGGTTTATTTTGAATCATGTACATTCATTGGAAATTTGAAATCGAATTTTCAAACTACCGCGCCATTTTCAATTCCTTTTATAATTAAAAATAAATATTTATATTCTAACGACGATTCAAATAAATATATACAACCTAATTCTATTCAAAATAAATTTCTCGTCGTTATTATTTAAAATAAATCATTTTAAATATTCAAAATTCATTAAAATTTCCAAAATAAAATTTTTAAATTGGTTCGGATTTTCCGGGTTGTTACACAACTTGTCTATATTATTATATTTCTGTGACCGTGGCACAATGCTCGCCACAATGGTATTTTTAATTTTGTCGATAACGGTCCGTAAATGAACAGAGTATGTAATGGAAACATTATTGGATAGTTAAGAATTTAGGGTTGATATATGCATATATATATATATATATATCATTAACGTACACATGCTCATAGCTTTCAATTTAATGAGAACATACCTTGTAAATGTCTCTCAAAAACATCTCAACGTTTTCAACGGTCACTTTGGTTTAAAGGTTGCAGTTGCTGGGTAAGGTTAAATACACGAGCCTTAGCAGCTAAGCAAATCGTACATTCTCTTTTCAATCCAGACTATGTCCTTGAAGCCGACCAAACTATACACTAGAATAACACTGCCAACTCATGGAAGCGAAATAACACTGCCATCTGATAGAAGGAAAATTACATAGTTTACCCTATACCATTAATTCCATACACATTAAGTCATCTGAATCTATAAATACCCCAACGCAAGCTTCTCTTGTTTATTTCCCTCAGTAGTCCAAACTCCAAAGGCAAGAGTTTTAGTGGAAAATAAAATAACATATAAAAAAAAGAAAAAGAAAAGAGTTTAGCATGTACTTAAGAAGGGGATGGAGTGCATTAAGGGTTTTCATGCAACATATGTTGGTTCTCCTTGGATGGTACACGCGAGAAGGTTTCACCTAGGCAAGAAGGAAAAGCGCATGGCAAAAAGGGTGGATTCAAAGAGCATCTGGAGAAGAACGGATGCGTTCA
Organism: Allium sativum; assembly: GCA_030737875.1. Taxonomy (NCBI): domain Eukaryota; kingdom Viridiplantae; phylum Streptophyta; class Magnoliopsida; order Asparagales; family Amaryllidaceae; genus Allium; species Allium sativum. Next base: position 151,380,892 of record CM060923.1, read on the forward strand.
GTTTTCAAAGCAAGAGCTTGCGTTCAACAGTCTGTGTTAGGAGCGGTTCTCATATATATGGGAGGAAGCAGGTAGATGGAAGCACGTGTGTAGTTTACTGGAGTTGCTGGCCATTCTGAAGCGGAATTTTGCGGTGATGAATACTAGGAGGACGTAGGGTATAAAGTAGGGAAATGGCCTTTGTGTTTTCATGTACAGGAGGAACAGTTGTTAAATAATTGGAAAATGAAAGTGAGGTGAAGTAGCAAGTCGTGGAAAGGGATGCGGTATTGATAAGTGGAAGAAGAAGCTCGGGTTCGAACTGTGTGTACGGTTTGAACGAGTTTGAGGAATGTTTATGGAAAATGTGTGCGTGGTCATGATCTGTAGACTGAACGATGTGTTCTTTATGAAGAGCTACCGTGTATAGAAGATGCAGACTGCAGGGGTGATTTTCGGTTTGGATTTCACGGAGAATTTGGAGCAGTGGACGGACAAGGTAATGGCAGCATTGGAAATTAAGGAGCTTGCGGATCATGTGAAAATGGGCCTGAATCTAACGGTGAAGCCCATATATTAAATAAAATAAAAGAAATACAAAGGCCGGGAAGGGGTTCAAGTAATTGCAGTCTAGGTCTGAATAATTGAAGGAGAAGTGGCAAGGGCAGTTCGAGTAATTGCAGCATGGAAGGGGAAGTACAAGGCGGGTCTAGTCTCATTTTATTGGGCCGATGAATGTTGGTAAAATCCCATTTGAATTTATTTAAGTTTAAAGTTAACATAAAAAGTATAATAACTTTGAAATATCATATTTCATCCATACGGTGTCAGAATCACGAACATTCTGATTTGTTGGGATCGTAGGATCGCAGGCTATGCAATGGAACTAGCTGGGAACCGTTTGGAGCTCGTTTGAATTTTAGACAAAATAAAACGATGGATTAAATCAACTAACATTAATCATTTCTCAACAATTAACGACTAATGTGAGTAAGTCTCACTAACTCTGATCAGTTTATATTTTTATAACGTACTTTTAGAATTGATAAGTGATAGTTGATTGCTGTGTGTTGTTTGTTTGGATGAACTGCTAATTGATTGGTTGAAATTATAGATAATGATATATATATATATATCATTAATCAAATATTGATTCTGTTTATCAGAATATTTCATATTGAAATGGAATTGATGTTAATTATTGTTTAACATCTGTTTAACACTTAAGGCCTTTACATAACCATTTTAACATTTCAATCCAATTTAAACCGCTTAATCATATATTAGAATTCCCATTAATTTATAGTTTAAATAATTATAAAAACATAAATAAAACATATACGTTATCGTTTTAAATTAAACATCGTATTTCAAATTCATATATATAAATATAACTTTGAAAACGTTTAGAATCCATTTAACATCGATTCTGAAAATCTTTTATTTTATCCACGGTACTAAAGAGGTAAATATCCACTGAAGTACCAAACCATGAAATATAAACCAATTTCACATCCAAATGAACACAACAAATCATATTGATAATCATTATCAATATTAGTGAAGAATCCTGTTAGATTCCTCCAACCTGTCAATCCTTGCATCACAATTTCAGTATCTCAACATGTGTTATAATATAATAAAATTTAACATCTACTGGTGAGGAATCTAGTTAGATCCATCCAATCTGTTATTCCCTGCATCCAAATAGGTTACCTCAAATAAAATCTATCAATTTAATAAACAGATATAATAATTAACATTCAATTAATAACAAAAATATAAGCATTCATATTTCAATTTAGTGCGTTTACATTATTATAAACGTAACCAACAAGGTAAGTTACCACGATTGGTTCCAATCATTAGAACAATGATTTTGTTTAAAATTGAAATTAAACAACGTTTAATTTCATAAATTCATTTAATATATAATTATATAATTAACAAACATCCAAAAATTTAGCAACCATAGCACATACATTAAAACACGAATTATAAAAACATAAGTGGGACAAATGAGTGAGTTTTACTCACCTTGATTTGATTTGTTTCTGAGACGGTTCGATTTCGGTTAAATTAAACGAGTGGTTAATTTAACTAAAATCCGCAATTGCTTCCAAATCTGACTATTCCAGTTCCATAGTGTAGCGTTCGTTACCACGATCGTAACGTAACTTGCTTGGTCCAATTCTAGTAAGATGCGAATGAGTTATTGATAATTAAATTTTAACGATTTAATTTAATACAATTAATGTATACGTTGTTTTCTTTACTTGGGTATTAAAGCAGTATGGGCCGACATTGCTTTTTTCTTCTTTTTCCAACGCATCTTTGTTTCAAGATTTTGACAATTTAAATATTTATTTCTTTTTTTTAAAACAACCTAGCTCGTAATATTATTGTATCGTTCAAGGGCCTGTTCCCTTTATTCCTACTGACTTTTTTTTCCCGACTTTACTGCTATGTGCTCCCTTAAAATGAAACCACACACCACGAACACAGACAAAATCCAACGCTGCACCCAAAACATCTCCACTGGAGACAGATCGAACATTGAGATGATGTGCACCGCTCGTTGCTCGTCCCTCAGCCCGAACCACAAGCCACTCGATCATCCCGTTCATCGGTAAAGCAGCTTCGAATGATAGCTCTGTTCGACGTGGTTTCGGTCTCCCCCAATGAACAAAACCCCATCTCCCCCGTTCATCTTACCCATCTCGAAGCCCTCTACGTGTCCCTAGTTATGAGTTTCTTCCAACGCTCATTGGATTTCATGTTATTGGGGGAGGAAGCGTTGTTGCTTTCTGATCATCCAAAATATGGTGGAGGCAGAAGTTTTTCGATGTGTTGACCACACAATGTTTGTTAACCAGAAATAAGGGTTTGAACGAATGGTGGTATTTATAAGAGAATGGTTATAATATTATAATATTTTATTAAACTTAACCACTAAGTAATGTGTTAAAACACACATTTACGATCTCGGATTGAAATGAAACTCGTAATCCTAGCATAAAATAATATTCTGGACACGATGGAACAGGGTTCGTCGAATTCCGAGATCGTTTGTAAAAATTCCTTTTTAACTCACCTACGTGAATCGATACACATTTAAATTGCGTAGGATCACAAAATAAATCCAATTAACTTAAAATTGAAATACTACAATAATAAATCATTTTGGGTTTAATAAAATTAGTTTCGTTGAAAATGGAGTTCGTCAGATAATCGGTTATTTTATTTTTTCAAAATAAATCGACAAAACGATTAAATAAGAACTGAGGCATTTACGTCTACTATTGTTACATATGACATCAGTTTGGCATGAAATTTGGTTTCTTACAATAATTTAATGGTACAGTTCTAATGAAACTAATTTCATCGAAAACCGTGGCCTTTTGCGAAATGGCCATTCTTTAGGCTTTTAATAGTATCGGTAAAAAATATAAAAATTCCGAGCAATTCAATTAAATAATAAAAATTTTTATTATCATATTTATTCAAATAAAATTATCATATAGTTTCACATATAAACGATATGGATTTATAAACCTGCATTAACATTTTAGGTTAAACGATATCCATATATATATATATATAATTTCAAATATATATATATATATATATATAAACCCTTAATATTTTATTTAATAAACGTTATCGTTTATTAACGAATTTCATAACGACTATTTGAAAATTAGAATTGGACATAACTAACAATTTATAACTAGAAATCTTGATTTTTCTCTTTTATTAGAAAATTATCATCAATTAGGTTCGAACGTTCTTGTTTCATGGAATTCCGACTTATATCGATTGAAATTCAAAACTCAATATTACGAACTACCGCGCTGTTACGAGCTCGTTTTGGAATTAAACATAAAATTAACGTTCAAACTTCATTTTAACAAATGAAGTAAATATAAAAATCCATTATTATATCGAATAAAATATTTAAAACAAATTTAAATATTCAAATTCAAATGACCGAAAAATACGAGTCGTTGCATTCTTCTCCCCTTAAAAGAATTTCATCCCCGAAATTGCTAAGGTGACGAAAATGTCACACACCCATTATCCTTAAAATCCAATTTATTTTAAATCAAAAACCAATTTAATATCGTTAATAAAACTTTTCAAAAATATCGAAAATTTTCTAACACTTTAATTTCCCGGAAAAATTCGGTAGAGTCTCCCTTGTACAGAGGAACTTCTGCGATATCGTAGGAACAATAAATATATATACATCAACCCATATCACTACTACAAAAGTGGGCATGTTCGACACTAATGTGTGTGCGCGTTGCATGAAAGCTATGCTTTCTTTGATCTTGTGCAATAATATTCATACGTCGTTGCATTAGATATGAATGCATTATTGCGGTTGGAATTCTAGTGTTGTGATGTGCAAGACCAGTTCAAAGCGTAGCTTGACATAAATATATTCCTAGTCAACGATGCGCGTTACTAGAATAAACAAATAAATAAACATAGATGATGATTAATCCAATGGTTCAAACCGACCCCGCTTTAGTTATGTGAAATTTTGGCGCGAAATTTTTACCCTTCACGAAATACTTCCCCCCAAAACATATTTCTCTTTCTTACTCTTCCCTCTGTACTCTTCACTCTCCCGAAATCCAACCACAAACACCTCCAAAACACCTCCGGTTGCTATCTACCTCCAATTACGAACTATATACCTCCGGTTGCTCCTATTTTACAAACTTTACACCTTGATTTGGATCATTTAGGACAATTACAGGTAGTTAGGGCTTCATCATTTGGGTTTTATTTAGGTGATTTCATCTCTAACTTATTTTGGTCTACATTCAAAGTCTCTGTTTGATTTGGATATATCGATTGCCTTAAATTAGGGTTTTGCTTCTTATTTTTATTTGAATGTTTATATGTTTGGGGTTTTTTATCTGAATATTTCAGGTTTTTTATACTTGAAGTGTTCTATTTATATATTTGCATGTGTTGAAATTGTGCAAGTTTTGTATTTTTATGTTTGCCAAACCATTGATGTATTGGTAAATAAATTAACACTGATTTAATATGTTTAAATGTCGTTTTGCGAAAAGTGGAAACAAAATTTAGAGGACAAAAGAAAAAAGAAATCCAATTTCAATGTTTAAATGTCTATTTTTGTTTGTAGTTAAATAATGCCTATTTCTCTTCCTACATCATATGATTATGAAGATACCCTGGGTATGGGTGATCTAGGACTGTCAAACCCATCATCACCAGAAACTCCTATTGATTTCTATATAGAGATGCAAGAAAGGCACTACGATGATTTGCGTGAGTATAAACTAGATAAAGTAGAACTCCGAAGACAAAAGCGAGAACAAAAATGACGTGAAAAAAGGGCAATGCAACGGTAAAGTCGTGTTGCCTTGTGTCGTCAGTTTCAAAACAACCAAGTGGTTAATGAACAACAAGTTGACTCAACAATCATAATGTGTGATTGTGTGTACACCGCTGTAGAAGATGTTATTTCGATTGGATTTATCAATTGGTGTCATTATTTTAGATGTTGTGTTTATCCCATAGGGTGTACCTTTTGGCAGTGGATTGACCATCAGTTTCCAAGTCAAGCCACTGAGTACGCAAATGAATTACAACATCAACTTACAACACTGGAAAATCGATTTATTCGTTTTCGAACTGAAATTAGTAGACTTAACGACCAGTTTCAGGGGCTAAACATTAGAAGACAAAGTTAAATTGTTGTATCGTTCTTTGTACTAGGAAGAACTATATCATCTTTATATCACCTGTATAGTCTTTGCATCTGTACTGTTTCATTTTGGTGCAGCCGTGTAACATTATGAATTTGTGTTTAGTATCCTTAGTTGCATGTTTTATGTATTCTCCTAATAATTCGGTTCCAAAAGTTATTGATAATTCATATCAAAACAATTATTGATTTGGCCACACTCTGATTTCACCACACTGATTATGTATATCTGTAAATTATTAACTTGTTTTGTTTTTATTTCTAATTTAATCGAACCTTACAGGGTAGCCCCTATTCGTGTCTTGAAACTGTTAGTGGTATCAAATTTAGTCTTACTAGGCCGTGGTTTGATTGTCGCAATGGATAGTGAGTATTACATATGGATAGGACTTCCGAGATGGAGTGCATAATATGTAACAGGGCTAAAAGCTTTATAAAGAAATGCATTTACCATTTATAAAGTAGGTGATGAGATGAAGTGCCCCTGCAAAAAATGTACATAACGTAATTGGTATTGTGAAAATGTTATATACGATCTGTAATGACCTGCATTTTCCAACGGTATAATAATTAATTTATTTAATTATTTATATAGTGATTAGAGGATTTCATGGTCGTTGAATTAAATAATGGTGAATATTTAATTAAAATAAATTAAATAATATATTTAATTCTGAAATAATCAGAATTGGCTGAAATGGCGATATGGTGTGAATTGGATCATCTGTGATATTTAATTCAGTTTCGAATTGAATTAGAATAATGAATATATTATTTGAACGACAGTTTGAACGTATAATTATATTATAATTAAAATCGAGCTTGAAATGGCGCGGTAGTTCGTTATTTGGCGATTTGAAATTCAATTGGATGTACAAGGTTCGTTTTAAGTCGGATTTCTGTGAAATAAGAAACGTTAGGATCTGGTGAAGTATATCTTTCTAGTGGAAGAGAAAAATCGGGATTTCATCGTGTAGATTTTGATTTATGTCCAAATCAAATATTCAGAAAAACAGCGGTATATTCATTCGTTACCATAACAGTTATTTAAAAGTATTTGAATATCGGGTTTGAATTTAGACAAGGTTCATAACGATAAAATAATTTTTAGAATTTTACTGTAATTTTTAATTAATTAAATAAGCAACTTTTTATTAGAAGTGTTTTGCACCCTGAATCAGAAATTCGGGCTTCCATAATATGAGTTAAACTACCGATATTGTTATCTTTTTGGGATCGTGGCACATTGCTGATTTCAACGGTATTTTTAGTTTTGTCTTTAACAACTTATATGTGGTAGTTTAGTTTGATTTATTCGTATGCAAGTTTAGAGAAAAATAAAATACAACTTATGTTCGTTAACGATGAATGCCAATGTGAGTAAATCTCACTAACTCTGAACAATTTATAATTTCATGTTGTATTTTTAGAATTATTAAATATTGGCTGATTGACTGTGTGTTGACCGTTTATACCTGTGGTATTTTTGGGGAAATCAATTTGTGATTTGATGGGTATGACGATGTGGCATTCGAAGTAAATGGAGGAGTGATCTATTAACAGATACGTTTTGACCTCGAGCCTCATCAACTGGGAAATGACAGAAGTCGGGCAGGCAGCATGGCTATGTAGGTCGCACCTATTAGGGTGTATAATCACCTGATCTAGAGTTCCATTTACTTCTAAAAATCTATTATTGATGTTGTCCCATTCAGGAAACGGTTGCTGATCCCAACCGTTGGTGATATACATTCGATACACTTAAGCGAAATGAGTGGTCAGTCATGTGTGGCCGGGTTGCAAGATATTCTTGTTGAACCCGGTGTATTCCTTTCTAGAGGTACACTAGCGAAAGGTGGTTCCATACCTTGTCATAGTTGGAAATCCATTACCCAATACGTGCTTGCGGTTTTGATTGTATACAATATATGTAGAACGTGAGATGGAAGCGTTTCTGCTAAATGATTATTATATTATGGGTGATAGACATTATTATAATATCAAAAGGATTTTTGATATAAAGATATTTTGGATTCTCATAAGGGAAAAACCCGTTCCGTTATACGGCGTGTTCTTATGAGATATCGTTTACTTGTTCGAACTGTTTTAAATTGTTTTACTCATACCAGTCCCATGACTGACCCGGAGTATATTTTGTTTTGTTTTCCCTAAACTCTTGGGTGCCCAATTTTGTATGGGCAGTCAAGTAGTTGGGATTTGAAGATACTTGAAGAGCTGGAGCAGGAGGATTCAAGATCATATAGCTATAGTTTATTTCCTCTGTGTTGTAAGTGTTGTACTTGACGATGATATGTATATTCAAGTACAATCTTTTATTTCAAAATATGTTATCTATTATATGTTATTCGTTCTGCTGTTAGGTTCGTGTTACTCTGATGTTGTGTTCTTCTTCTTCTTCTATTCTAAGTTTCTAACTTATCTTTCCTCACCCTCTGTCTTCTTTCTATTAGTTTCCTAGTTTCCAGTGCAATTTGGGGTTGGACTTGTGTTATTTAGTCAGCTCAAATTGGACCGGATTTTCGGGTCACTACAGTTGGTATCAGAGCTTAAGGTTTAGTATTACCTTGGCTCTGTGGCGTGACTCGGAAGAGATAGGGTTAGTAATACCCTAGATTGAGTTGGAGTGTATAGATACGAGTGAACGTATTTGTTATTGATATAAAAATTGTTTTATATCGTGGAGATACATTGGTTGAGTTGTTTATGGGTTCTGGTCGATCAGTTTGATCCACTGTATCGGTAGGAGTTTATAAACACTCGAATACGATGGGTCAACATGATATGTTTTGAATAGAGGGTAAATTAAAATAAGTTTACCCAGGTATATCTTGATATAGAGAAGATATATATAACAAAATTATAATGTAGTGGATATATTGGTTGTTATTATAATCGAGTAAAGATTATAAATTAAATGGTTATGTAAATAACCAATCAGAATACATATAACTGAAATACGTGAAATCAAATGAGTTAAATCTAAAATTTAAACCAGGAATTGAATTAAAATTCTGGAAAAAATTGGATAAGTGTTTGTAAATGGATTTGGATTAAAAATAAGGAAAATTTAAGATCCTGGGAGATTTTAAATTGTTTTACAAGCCGTGTGAATTATATTTTGAAATGAATTTCAAAGTGGAAATGTTTAGAAATGGTTTTACAGTATTGAACTCACTTCGATCACTGGAAAATAGATTCTGATGATGACAGCTGCATCATCAGTATTCATTTTCGAGTTGTAAGTGACGAATTACTACCAGAGATACTGTTTTGAATTTATTTTGGGAAAGACAAGTTGTGTTGAATTTCAAAAAGGAAAATTTGATTTCTGAAAAGAGTAAACTATTTAAAAACTTCCAAGGAAAGACTATTTGAATTAAAAACAAATTTAACAGAAATTTGTGAAAGCAAATTTGAATTAAAGTAAAGCCAGTAAAGTGGTAACTGAGATTGAATTAGAATGATATCAAGAAAAACTGGATTGTGAGATTCAAATTTGAAGTGTAATGTGATAATCATGTTAAGAGTCGGGAATCGAGAAGAAACTCGAGTTGAAATGATTTTTGGCTCGGATATAAGTGAATGGTTGTGTTGTGGATAAAAGCAGATTGGAATTTGATTGGTATGACCCTTGTATCCACTGAATTGATAAAAGGTGGAAAGGATATAATGATATGCCGACAAAAGGTACAAGTTTATATTTCTATTGGATATAAGATTTATGAGCGGAATTGGCAAGCCGCTTGGCTGTTTGATTTTCTTTTGGGATGGAGATGGCCCAGAGAGGCGAGTGGTGGTTTGACGAATTGACCAGTACAAAGGAGGTGCGACAAAAATTTTCGAAAAGTTAAGGTATTAGAAAATTTTCAGGATTTTTGAAAATTTTCGATAATAAGAATTAATAATTAAATTGAAATTAAATTGGTTCAGTTGAAACTGAAGTTAAGAAGTGAACAAATAAGTTCTAACCAGTCGATAAGGTTTGTTTTCTACCTTAGCAATTTCGAGGACGAAATTATTTTAAGTGGGGAAGAATGTAATGACCCGCATTTTCCAGTGGTATAATAATTAATTAATTTAATTATTTATATAGTGATTAGAGGATTTCATGGTCGTTGAATTAAATAATGGTGAATATTTAATTAAAATAATAAATTAAATAATATATTTAATTCTGAAATAATCAGAATTGGCTGAAATGGCGATATGGTGCGAACTGGATCATCTGTGATATTTAATTCAGTTTAGAATTGAATTAGAATAACGAATATATAATTTGAACGACAGTTTGAACGTATAATTATATTATAATTAAAATCGAGCTTGAAATGGCACGGCAGTTCGTTATTTGGCGATTTGAACTTCAACTGGATGTACAAGGTTCGTTTTAAGTCGGATTTCTGTGAAACAAGAAACGTTAGGAGCTGGTGAAGTATATCTTTCTAGTGAAAGAGAAAAATCGGGATTTTGTCGTGTAGATTTTGATTTATGTCCAAATCAAATATTCAGAAAAACAGTGGTATATTCGTTCGTGACAATAACAGTTATTTAAAAATATTTGAATATCGGGTTAGAATTTAGACAAGGTTCTTTTGAGACATAACGATAAAATAATTTTTAGAATTTTACTGTAATTTTTAATTAATTAAATAAGCAACTTTTTATTTGAAGTGTTTTGCACCCTGAATCAGAAATTCGGGCTTCCACAATATGAGTTAAACTACCGATATTGTTATATTTTTGGGATCATGGCACATTGCTGATTTCAACGGTATTTTTAGTTTTGTCTGTAACAACTTATATGTGGTAGTTTAGTTTGATTTCTTCGTATGCAACTTTAGAGAAAAATAAAACACAACTTATATATATATATCAATATAATTTTTTGAATTTCTTTGTGGTAAGTCTCGTATGCACGTCCACCTTTCTAAATCAACACATAACTCAATACTCATTCCTGGACCAAAATAAGACACGCAGCCACATATTCTTCCTCAACAAAATATCTAAATTTGTTTTAGTATAAATAAGACTTAACTCAAATCTCCTTAGAACCTAAATTCATTTTGCTGTGAGGTCAACCGCATTTCTTGAGCCATCAGTACTCATCCTTAAAACAAAACATGAGGGTTTAAAATTCAAAACAAACCAAGAAAAATCCCTAAAATCATGAAACCAACATATATGAGTTTCTGCCATCGTCCTCTTCAATACGGTCAGGTGCTTGACAGGCTCGACCTCATTTTGGGGTTTCTGAAAAATCACGCGAGACCTAGGGTTGACAAGGGCGAGTTGTAGACGCCTCGAATCGAAGAATGGAGGTTGCCGTGGTGTTCATGAGATCGAATAGCACTTCGTTGCAGATTTTTGTGGGATTCGATGATGAAAAGTGACGGACCGACTTCAATACAGTGGATAAACACCTGCTTGACGCAAGCAGTTTTCTGGGCTCGAACTCTACTGTGTGGGTATGAGCTGGAAGAGGGTTGAAGGAGATGAAGGATGACGGAGTTCTCTTGGCATTCGGTGTTGAATTTGAGGGAGGAGGGAGCTTGAAATGAACCGAAATGGCCATTGCAGTTACTGGAAGCGTGTTTAGTAATTGGGGAAGAAAGGAGAATGTCGGGTCTGGTTTCTTTTTAAGGTAAGTGGGCCGACTGTTATTGAATTGGGTAAGGCCCAATTAGAATTATAAAAGGGATTAGTTTTTGTTTTATTTTAAATATCGAATGAATTTGTAAACATAATAACTTGTTCATACAGTATCAGAATCACGAACGGTCTGATCCGTTGGGACCGTATGGACGGACACTTCGCAATGAAACTAACGGGAAGTGGATTGGAGTCCGTTTGAATTTATGGCGAAATAAATTGTTTGATTCAAATCAAATAAACAGTTTATCGTTCGTTAACGATGAACTGCCAATGTGAGTAAATCTCGCTAACTCTGAACAGTTTATAATTTCATGTGGTATTTTTTAGAACTATTAAATATTGGCTGATTGACTGTGTGTTGACCATTTGATTGAACTGCTAGTCAGTTAGTTGAATTTCTATATTTCTGTTTAACAGAATATACCATATGGAACTGAAAGTGATGTTGATTTTATTGTGTAACATCTGTGGATGCAGGGAAACAGGTTGGAGGAATCCGACTGGATTCCTCAATAGCTATTTTATTATTTTCATATATTGTGATATATGACATGGTTTATAATCTGTTGTTGATTATATGTGTTTGGACGATATTTATCATCGTGATTTGATATGTTGAATACCATAACATACTGGAATGTGGAAAAGGGAATTTTCAAAATGAATATTGAAAATAGATTATTTATAAAATCAAAGGATTTTATAAAAGAGATAATATTTATAAAATCAAAGAAGATTTTATAAAAGGAATTATTTATAAATGGAATATTTATAAATAGAAATTTATTTATAAATGGTTTATTTATAAATAGGAAATACTTAGAAATAAAACCCTAAAGGAATTATTTGCAAACCATTTGCAACTAGATTATAAAGGAAATATTTGCAAACCATTTGCAAATATAATAAATAAAAAGATAAGAGAATTATTTATTTGTTAAATAAATAGAATTAAAAATGGAATATCTATTTAAGAAATAAATAGAAGTATAAAAGGGATTATTTATTTAGAAAATAAATAGAATGGATATAAAAAGGGAATATTTGTAAACCATTTACAAATAGAAATGAAAAGGGTATATTTGTAAACCATTTACAAATAGAAATGAAAAGGGTATATTTGTAAACCATTTACAAATAGATTTGGGAAAGAAATATTTATTTGTTAAATAAATAGGATTTAAAAGGGAATAGTTATTTGTTAAGTAAACAAATAGAAAACGAATTAATCAAAGGAGTCAATTCAAAAGAGTTAATCGAAATGAGTTAATCGAATATTAGTTATTCGATTAGAGTTAATCGAGTATAGTAAATCAGTTAGAGTTAATCGAGTAGAGTAAACCAGTTAGAGTTAATCAGTTAGAGTTAACCAGTTAGAGTTAACCAGTAAGAGTAAATCGATCAGAGTTAAATCGAACTAGAGTTAGTCAAATAAAGTTAGTTGAAGAAGAGTTAGTCAAACATAGTTATTCAGGATAGGTTGCCATCTCGTACGACTGCTAGCGTAATTCGCAGGGCTGTAAATTGCCTAAGGCGGTCGAATGTTTCCTGAGGGAATCAGGCGTAACCATTGTGATCGCTGCGATCTAGAGTCAAGCGAATGGAGTTAAATCGAATAGTAGTTATTTGATAGGAGTTAATCAAGTTGAGTTAAGTTAGTCGAGTCGAGTTAGAGTTAATCGAGTAGAGTTAAACCAGTTAGAGTTAATTAGTTAGAGTTAAACCATTAGAGTTAATCAGTTAGAGTTAATCGATAGTGTTAAATCGAACTAGAGTTATTGAATAGAGTTGAATCGAACTAGAGTTATTGAATAGAGTTGAATCGAACTAGAGTTATTGAATAGATTTAAATCGAATTTAATTTATTCGAATAGAGTTGAAATGATTTAATCTAATTTAGTTATTCGAAGAAGTAAATCGAATCAGAGATATTCGAAGTGAGATAATCGAATCAGAAATATTCGAAGTGAGTTGATCGAATCTAGTTATTCGACAGGAGTTAAATCGAATAAGATTTATTCGAAGAAAGAGATTATCGAATATAAGTATTCGAAAGTAAGCAAATCGAATATAAGTTATTCGAATAAGTTATTCGAATAAGAGTTAATTCAAGTAAGAGTTATTAGGTTAGAGTTATTCAAATAAGAGTTATAGATTAGAGTTAACCGAATAGGAGTAAATAAATTAGTTGTCGTTATATTATTCAAGTTAGGAAATAAAAGTCATATTAAAGATAATATAATTCGGGTGCAGGAGATTATAACACCATTGTTATAATCACGTAAACTTGTAAAAGAAGGGGGTTTGTAAATAGAATCCGAGGGTTCGTAAGGAAGTGTTATAGGGTTAAAAGATGAACTTACCCTATTTCGAGATTTGAAATGTTGTTCAGTTAAGGTCTGAGAGGTAGTTATACCCCAACTTGAGTGACTTTGATTGATTGATAGAATTTCCATTTGGAAATAATATCATTGTTTGCACACGTGTTTTTCTTTGATAGCTAAATCATAGACTATCAAAGTTTTGACCATTTTAACGTTGTTAATATGGAGAGACCGGTTGGATTATTATCCAAAGAACCACTCTGTGTTGCCATAAGCGTTGCGAATAATTTATGCCAAAGATAATTGAAGATAGAGTAAAGTGCAAGGGTTGTTGTATAAATCTTAGATAACAGTGCCTAAGATGGATATACTGAACAGTACCTTCAGTTCATCCTATTCCTGGATGACTTGTATGGGTGAATGTCTGACAGAGTATATCCAGAAAGGTCACGTACATTGATTTCTTCAACCATACCAAGAGTGGATGCAGAGAAGGAAACTTCTTTTAGCTGACACCTAATGTATGGTTGTAGACATCAAATTAGTGATTTTTGATGGATTTGACAATGTGGCATTCGAAGTGAATCTGATGTGATGATAAAGCGTAACCTCAAGCTTCATCAACTGGTAAATGACAAAAATCGGGCAGGCAGCATGGCTATGTAGGTCGCACCTATTAGGGTGTATAATCACCTGATCTAGAGTTTCATTTACTTCTAAAAATCTATTGTTGATGCTGTCCCATTCGGGAAACGGTTGTTGATCCCAACCGTTGGTGATTTACAGTCGATACACTCAAGCGAAATGAGTGGTCGGTCATGTGTGGCTGGGTTGCAAGATGTTCTTGTTGAACCCAGTATATTCCTTTCTAGAGGTACACTAGCGAAAGGTGGTTCCATACCTTGTCATAGTTAGAAATCCATTACCCAATACGTGCTTGCGGTTTTGATTGTATACTATATATGTAGAACGTGAGATGGATGCGTTTCTGCTAGATGATTATTATATTATGGGTGATAGACATTATTATAATATCAAAAGGGTTTTTGATATAAAGATATTTTGGATTCTCATAAGGGAAAACCCGTTCCGTTATACGGCATAGTCTTATGAGATATCGTTTACTTGTTCGAACTGTTTTAAATTGTTTTACTTATACCAGTCCCATGACTGACCCGGAGTTTATTTTGTTTTGTTTTCCCTAAACTCTTGGGTGCCCTATTTTGTATAGGCAGTCAAGTTGTCGGGATTTACAGATACTTGAAGAGCTGGAGCAGGAGGCTTCAGGATCATATAGCTATAGTTTATTTCCGCTGTGTTGTAAGTGTTGTACTTGATGATGATATGTATATTCAAGTACAATCTTTTATTTCAAAGATATGTTATCTATTATATGTTATTCGTTCCGCTGTGAGGTTCGTGTTACTCTTATGTTGTGTTCTTCTTCTTCTATTCTAAGTTTCTACCTTATCTTTCCTCACCCTATGTCTTCTTTCTATTAGTTTCCTGGTTTCCAGTGCAATTTGGGGTTGGACTTGGGTTATTTAGTCAGCTCAAATTGGACCGGATTTTCGGGTCACTACACGATCATCTTATTTTTAATGGCCCTTCTCCAGTACATACCGGGTGGATTTGTGTGGTTTCACAGATGAAATTAATAGATGTAGATGACCATATGGATTGTGAAACGGAGATGGATTTTGAGGATAATTCAGATGTGATGTCCAAATGTGCGGGTTACAAATTTGATCAAAATCTCGGGAACTTTGAAGTAGAACCAAATCCAGAAGCTGAGAAATTTTATCGACATGTTAAAGAAGGAAAAAAATAGTTATATCCTGGATGCACTAAATTTTTTCGACTAAGTTACTTGATCGGGATTTATCATTTAAAGTGTTCTTATGGAACTAACGAGTCTGCGTTTGGGAAATTACTAAACCTTATAAATGAAGCCTTTCTTAACGCCCAGCTGCCTTTGTCTTCCTATGCTACAAAGAGTGTCTTTAAGGATTTAGATCTTGGTTACCATAAAATACATGCCCGCCCAAAAAATTATATGATATATTGGGCAGAAAATATAGATAAAGAGACTTGTGACATTTGTGGTTTTTCGGGGTGGGCTATAAAAGAAAAAGAAGACATCGTTGATAATAATGATCCACCAAATTCGATTCCCAAAGTGCCGTCAAATGTTATGAGGTACTTTCCACTAATACCAAGGTTACAAAGGATGTATATGTGCAAAGAATTTTCCAAAATTATGAGATGACACCAAGTGGGCTGAAAAGAAGATGGAAAACTAAGACATCCACCTGATGGTGTGGCATGGAAGATGGTGGATGCTTGTTATCCTGATTTTTCAAAGTCGATTCCCAAAGTGCCGGCAAATGTTATGAGGTACTTTCCACTAATACCAAGGTTACAAAGGATGTTTATGTGCAAAGAATTTTCCAAAATTATGAGATGACACCAATTGGCCTGAAAAGAAGATGGAAAACTAAGACATCCAACTGATGGTGTGGCACGGAAGATGGTGGATGCTTGCTATCATGAATTTTCATCAGAAAATCGTTATGTTGGATTGGGTCTAACATCTGTTGGATTTAATCCATATCGTTCAATGAATTCAATTTATAGTACATGGACGATTGTGTTGGTAAGCTACAATCTTCCACCTTGGTTATGTATGAAACAAGAGAATTTGATTCTTTCAACAATAAAATCTGGTCCAGATTCTCCATAGAACAGTACTGACATATATATGCAACCTTTAATTGCGGAATTGAAAGCATTATGGAATGTTGGCGTCAAAACTTATGATTCCTTTACTGATGGAATTTCAATTTACATGCAAACGTCTTATGGACCATTAGTGATTTTCCATAATATGCCATGTTGTCAGGTTGGAGAACAAAGGGGAAACTAGCGTGTCCAATATGCCATTATGAAACTTCTTCAAATTGTTTGAAGCATAGAAAAAAAATGTGTTATATGTACCATAGAAAGTTTCTTGATCCGACACATAAGTGTAGGCTGGATAAGAGGAGATTTAATGGCGAAACTGAAATGGGGAGCATTCCAGAAATGTTACCAGGAATAGATATTGAACAATTATTGTGGGGGTACAAAAATCAGTTTGGGGATAAGACTAAGAAAACAGGTAAAAGTGATGGTCCTTTTAAAAAAAAGTCAATATTGTTTGACTTACCATATTGGTATCATAATCCCCTTCGACATAACCTAGATGCCATGCACATAGAGAAGAACATATTCAACAAAATATTAGGTACTTTACTTAATATAGGTCACATGTCAAAGTATCACCTGAATGCTCATTTGGTTTTACAGGATTTGGGCGTAAGGAAGGCCCTTCATCCTATTGAGTGTGGTGATGGAAAGCATGTTGAAATTAGAACTGCAATATTAGATATGAAAAATAAGGGAAAATAAATCTTTTGCTCTATACTGAATAACGCCAAACTGCCCCACGGTTGTATCTCGATTATTAGTTGGTGCGTGCGCATAAAAGAGAGAACGACTGTGGGATATAAGAGCCATGATGCTCATTTCATACTCCACTATTTGTTACAATTTATCGTGAAGAAAGCAGCAGAACTCGAGGTTGCGTTATCAATGATCAGATTTAGTGCATTCCTTAGAGGACTATAGAGCAAGGTTATCGAAGTGGATGATATCAAGAGGATGCAAAAAGAAATTGTCGAGATACTTTGTCATTTTGTAATGAATATTCCACGGCCTTTTTTTGATATAATGGTTCACTTGCCCGTTCATTTATGCAGAGAAATTGAATATGGCGAACTTGAACACCTAAGATGCATGTATCCAATTGAGCGATATCTAGGAAAGTTGAAATCTTGTGTGCGAAATAGAAACAGACTGGAAGGTTCCATTGCAGAAGGTTACTTGGCAAAAGAGTGTGTGACCTTCTGTTCAAGATTTTTAAGCGTTGATGGAGGAACAGAAAACATGTCGATTGATTTTTGGAAGATGTTAAAAAGATTTGGAATATCATATTGGAATAAAGAAGAATAAAGATGGAAAGACGTTCAATTCGAAAGATGTAGACTGGAAGGCAACGAGATTGCTATATTCTATTCAAATCCAGTAATAAAGAAATTGACAGTTTGATCGAGTAAGTTCTTAAGTTCCTATATCATTTTCCTTAACTATAAATTAATATCTGCATTTCATATTTTTCGACCTTAATTATTATTTAGGCTTCATCGAACTTTTGTTGATGGTCTTACAAATCCAAGAAGATACAAGAGGGAACGAGAACATTTTGAAGAGTTTTGGAATTGGCTTAAAGAAGAGGTTCTTAAAAAGGATAATATTTCAAGACATTTAGAGTTATTTGTATTAGGTCCTAATCGAGTAGCTATGAAGTTTACCGGTTATATAGTAAATGGATATAGATTCCACACAAAATATAGAGATTCTCGATGTACGACACAAAATAGCAATGTATTTTTGACTGCCAAAACTACCAGCTTCACAAGTTCGAAAGACCAAAACCCAATAGTTATGGATGTCAATTAATACAGATCAATTGAAGAAACTTTTGAGCTTGATTATTGGGGTGCTTTCACAGTGGTCCTTTTTAAGTGTTGCTGGTACTAAGAGCAAAAAGATTCATATTGTCTTACTCGAGTAAATTTTAGTAAGTGCCATAAAAATGATCCTTATGTCTTGTCTTTGCGAATGCAACAAGTATTTTATGTGGAAGATGTAGTTGAAAAGAACGTTCATTACGTTATTAAAAAATTGCCGAGAGATTGGTGTGATACTGAAAATCAGAATGCAATGGAAGAAGACATGAGCAATCCACATTCACATGATATTCACATAGGTGGTGAACTAGAGCCAAAAGTTGTTGATGGGGGTTGGATTAGGGATGATGTTCCCATAATACAACTAGAAATAGAACTAGAAGCAGAAGTCCCTCCTGTTTAGTCTCCTTAGGAAAAAATGCCTCTTTGTTATTGCTTTATTTTGGTCAAATCTGTTGTCTAATTTATAATGTATTTGGAACTTTTTTTTTTAGCTGTAATTTATTATCTTTGATTAATGTATTTGGCACTCTTTTCTCATTATGCAATCTACATTGGTCACATGTTTTATGATTTAATGTCTTACTTTACTGTCATCTAAATTTGTTATAGTCCAAAATGTTAATTATTATTTTTTGTCCACTTTAACATGCATGTACCTTGTTCTAATGTATTCATTTTGTACAAGATAGATGAACATATAAATATCCGGCTACACCATAATGGACAGTTTCGAAGGACATGTTACGTGGGTGGAAAATCCTTCTTAGTTACAAAACATGATGTAGACTGCTTGTCTTACAGTGTGCTTGTGGAGTTTGTTAAAGATTGCCTCCAGTACACTGAAATAGGAGGAGTCTATGTCAGCAAAGGAAAGAGGGGTGGCTGGCAGCTGATATTGAATAACAAGGACGTAAATGAATACGTACAAGGATGCAATAAGGAAGAAGAAGTGGATTTTTACATTGACAACACCATTGACAAAGACAGTGAGCCTTAATACAACTACAACCACATGTAATCATATGACCAAGGAAAAACATAATTCAAGGGATATATGTATATGTAATATAGATCCATTCTTGTGTGTGTATATATGTATATACATACACACACACACACACATATATATATATATATCTATTTGTGTGTGTGTGTAAAGGACTGTGAAGGCCATCAATATTATTTTTATTGTTACAGGTTCTACTAAGGAACCAGTTTCAAAGTGCAAGTACATTACCGCACATAGACTACATCAACAACGCAAATTAATGAAAAACAAGTCAACTTAAGTGGGTCAGGAGAAACTATTGCCGGAGCCTGATAGAGTAATGGTGAAGAAGATGTTATTGTGACGGACAAAGGAACCAGGATGAAATTAAATGTAGAAAATGAAACATATAATGATGATGATACCTGAGAGAATGAAGCTGATGTTGAGGTATTTATCAATTATCATGTAACAACCTAAGAATTTTAACTAAGCTAATTTGAATTTTTATTCTATAAGATGAATTTAATAAGGTCTAAATATAAAATTTAACTTAATGGTCCTTTATATATATAAGTTTGAATTATTATTTTGATTTATTAAAATATAGAAAATTTATTTTTAAGGACCATGTTTAAGATTTTATGCATATTTCAAATATTTATAGGTAATGGCATTTTTGATTTTTATATAAAATATGGGTTTGGAGACATGAGTTATTTAAGATTTTATCAAATATGATTTTTCTTTCTTTATAATTTTATTTTATTAAGTATGATCATTGAATAATGTTTATAAAATTTTATAAGGATTTTTAAGAATTTATTTTAGATCATCTTTATAAAAATATTGATAAATCATATGTATATATTTGATAAATAAAAATAGGCATGTATTTTGAAAATATTAATAAGTTGTAAATGATTTTGTTAAACTTTAGGTAATATATTGGTTACACTTATAAGTGTTGAAATTTGGTTACATTAATAAGTGTTATAAGAATATAGCTAAAATTCCAATTTAATAAATAAGTAAAATTTATTTTTGTAAAGCATGCATTGGTCAAATTTAAATAAAAATGTTGGTGGCTCCATGCATGTAAGTGTTGTGCCAAGTGGCTTGGTTCTAAGTGACAATAGAATTTAAATAAATATAAAAAAAACATAAGCCCTTCTCATTTCACACTTCAGCCTTAGGAATTTTTGGTTCTCACGTCGTTTTCTCCAATTGCACATCTTCTGTTTTCTTTGTTCTTCACTTACAAAAATAATGTCTTCCCTTCACTCAAAAAAATCAAAACCACCCAATCCATCCACCTTCAACCAAAATGATCCATATGAATGTTGTCTGAATTATCATTTCAGATTTTTAGAAACCAACAGATCAAAATTTCGTTGAATATCTTGAGAGAAATATCCGATTTATAGCAAAATGAGAAATTTGTGTTGCAAGCTTCGAAAAATCATAACTCAAAATCCAGGAAGAATTAAATCGCGTCGTCAGCGCCGTTAAGATAAGCGAAACATGTAGAATTTTTGGTGTAAGTTTGGCGCTATTCCGTGACGATGATTTGAAAAGTTCAAAATTAGGTCTTGGGTTTACTGGAGAAGAAAAGAGCAATAAGCGAATTGGTGAGTGGAGTTGCGATGAGGATGGAAAGGGCTATTTTGTAGCGGAGTTTGGTGGAGTTCGGAGCAAGAATGGAGGCTGTGACATGGGTGTTCACAGGTTCCTGCTGTGCGTCCAAGTCTCGGGTTTTGATGATCGCATTTTTCTACGGGGAGCTAGAGTCGGAGCCGAGGTGGTGTAGTAGAGAGCGGGGAGGAAGAGAAATTGGTTGGTGGGTTCAGATCGAAGCTCGGTGGAGTTTTTTTGGGCGTGCAAGTGCACGGGGTGCACGGTGGAATGGGTTTGGAAATGATCAAGGAAAGAAGGCATGAGGAGAGGAAGAAGAAGGGAGAGCATACGGTCGGGTCTGAAGGTTTGGATGGGTATGGTGCAAATGGGCCGGGCTTTGTTTGTTGTTGGTGAGAATTCTATCTAATTTAAATATTAGTTAACCTTTAAACAATTATATCTCGCTCGTTATAAATCGGATTGCCTCGCCGTTAAGCCCGTTAGAATCGTATCTGAATGTAGAACCCATTAATATATAATATTGATAACTTGGATTAAGTATATTTTTTTGAAAAATAAAAGCCATATATATATAATGACGAACGTTGATATTAATGCAAACTTAATATATAATTAGCAGAGACATCAGTAGCTGCTAATGGAAATGGATCTTAAGCAAAACATGTAGCGGTAACGTGGTTTGTGCATAGGAAAACTCAAACATGGAGGATTTTGGAGCTTTGTCGGTAAGATCATCTAATTATTTAATCTTTTAAATTTGTAGTTGTTGGATAACTCAAAATTTGGTTGGATATGGATGTTATTGGGTAAATGATGTGCATGTAAGTAGATAACACACTAAACACCGATAAGCGTTATTGACCGTAACTTTTGTGCACAGCTGAATTGTTTGTTATGGGTGATGATTACAATTCATAGTCATCTGCCTTATATGGTTGATTTATTATGTTTGCATGATGCATACACAACACCATGGTTGTGGAATCATACAGTTGATCGATTCAATCATTCTTCCATATAAATGAAGATTTTTTTATATTAAAATATTTTCTTTTTAAAGCCAAATTTATTTAAAAAGTGATTTGGAAATCGAAGTTTAACTTTTATATGCCAGACCGTTCTAGGATGACATAGAGGATAGTGTCTAGGCTTGGGTTTGGAAATACAGTTTCTTGCTCTCCCTGGCTATCCCTAACTGGTCCGATGGACAGGACGGTTAATTCAAATATAATTTGAAATTTTAATTTGAAGTTGTTTAAACTTAGAAATAAATTTGGATTTTAAACTAATAATGTTGCATAGTGACATGCATGAATATTAAATTTAAATTTCAAATAAAAGGGTTTTGGAATTCCTATTGTTCAAAGATTATTTAAATATAAATTAAGTTTGGAAATTTAATCGAGAAGAGATTCAAATATGTGTTGATGAATAATTTTAACTATTATTAGTAGATAATGAAACGAGGTTTGAATTTTTTTGATAAATCCACTTTATTAATTTAGAGTAATTAGAATTGAATTATTTGAATTTTTGAATGATTTGGAATATACTTGATTTAAATGGCCATGGCAGCATTTTTAGTAATGTTTCCAAAAGTTATTATTGCTTTTCCAAAGACAGATTTGGTTTGGAGTTATAAATCGCGAACCAATATTTTAAATGTTTAAAAGGATTTCTAAATGGTTTGAAAATTTTAAAGTGGTTAAATATTTGTATTTGGAATTGATATCAAATATAAATCGATTTAACTCCATTAAAAACTTATGTTTGAATATGAATTGTTTGGATTATCGTAAATGTATTTGTAATCCAAGTAAAGATTTGAGAAAATTTAACGACTTATGAAATCAATGAATTATGGTTTGAACATAAGAATCGAGTAGTTATGTTTTGATGATATAGTTGGAAAAATGAATATTTGATTTTAAAAAGGAAGAGTTAAGACAGTAATGAAATTTATGATTATTCCAACCTTGATTTAGAAATGAATGGATAACGATTGGAAGGATATTGAATTGTAGCCCTATTTGGTCCATAACTATTGTTTTAAGAATATGCTTATTACTTGGAAAGACCGGGATCAGATTTAAGTTCGAAAACCATTCCAAGTAATAACACGACGCATGGAGCGAATTCTAAACTTGGAATCGACGAATGAAGACTGGGAATCTTTGAATTTGTTCGGATTGATTTCCAATGTCTCGAATCGGGCCGTACACCTGATTCGAAGTTATAAGTGGCATGAGGTCTGAGTATATTCGGAGATTTTCGGATTTTGTTCCGTTCAGACCTAGAATGGACTTGTATGGATTGTGTGCCTGACATTGTAATTGACGGCATAACACTGATTTCCGTTGATGTGTTTCTAGTTTGTGACGTACGAGCTCAAAATGGTTATGTAATGATGGAAATCAGTGGTCATGTTGTGAATGGACAATGTGACATACTTAAGATATGAAATGAGCTTGTATGATCAGGGCATTGCTTATCTAGGCACGCTTTGTGTATGATGTGACATTGACAAACCTCACACCCCGGATTGATGAGAAACTGGTGGTTTGGTTGTATACTTATATACGATTGATGATGAAGCTGTAGCAGTGGGAAACCACTTATGAACTTGGGGAAATTGGGTATGCTCGGGGAGCCGTGTCTGGTCGAAAACCATTGATCTGCCCTGCAATTTGTTGTTAGTGTCCGAGATGGACGAAAAAGCCGTGTTACACTTCGCTTCGTATCCCTAATTGATCTTTCGTGCCAGGAATCATCAAGTTGGAAACCCAAATCTCCAATACGAGCCATACGGATTTTGATTGTATACCTATAGGTCAATATAACCAACTGGGGTTATGGGGGATATGATTTTTTATTTATCTGCGAAATGGTTTTCCACACTATATTATAGTATTGAAAGAGGATTTTACGTATGAAAGCATGTTTGGTTATCATAAGATAAACTCGCCCATTTGGTGTGCGCTTGCATTGTGTGATTGGGACGAACTTATGATAGCTTCATTTTCTGAAAGTCATTGCGAATTTATATGCACGGGTATTCACATGGAGTAAACCCATTCCGCGTTAGCGGCGTGGTCCGGTGAATTTCCTAACTTTAAAATAAATTCTAAAAATAACTGTTTTATGTTCTCACACCAGTCCCATGACTGGCCTGGAGTTTATTGTTCCTTCCAAAACTCTGGGTTCCCACCAATTTTCACACGAACAGCCAGTAGTTTAGTTTTACAGTTATAGATCGTTGGAGCAAGATTCGGAGCGCTTTTAAGTTGGAGTTCACGCTAGAGTTTGGAGCTTCTGCTGTATCTTATGGTTCTTCCGCTGAGAGTATATCTTCTTTCCTTCCGCTGTATATATGTTGTAACTCTGATATTCTATGTAACTCTGATGTAATGTTGTATGATTCAATGACAAGTTCTGTTATTTTGTTCAATATATGTATGTACCCATAACAATTCGTCTTTATGACTAGTTTAAGTTGGTTTAATTACCGGTGGAAATCGGGCAAAAAGACGGGTCATTACATATCATTTCAATTTTATTAATCAATTTGTGTAACACCCCGGAATTTTAACGACACTAAAGATGAAGTATTAAAGAATAATTAGTGTGAGATACGCTGTTATCAATGAATTAAGGAAAACTTAATTTAATATTTATAATTAACTAAAGCAAACTTCTCCATTGCGTCCATCTCGAAATTCTGGTCAAAATAGACACCTGGTTTGCGTTAATCGGACATCGTATGAAGAAGTTATTAAGGTTTGAAGTTTGTATACGCACAGGAAGAATATATATATGTATATATAATAAGTTTAGAAATTCAAAAATGGGTCCATAAATTCGAAATTTGGGAAGGCAGTAGATTTCCCACTTAGGTGGGTCTACCCACTCAAAGGGGGTTCGACCCATAGGTCGACCTACCGAAAGGGGGGTCGACCCACTCAAAGTGGGGTCGACCCACCCCTGACAGATCTGGGCGAAATACTTCATTTTTTATACGGACACCTTTCTGAGCAAGATTCATTGAACCCTAGGCTATATTAAGGAGCCCAGACCTAGGTTTTATTAATCTAAAAATAATGCTGATGGTCAAGCTCTGATGCAACGAAAATTTAAAATGGCCTTTGTTCTTCTAAATCAATTCAGAGAAGATTATACATATTTAAAGATTGCTACAACAAATTCAGCGATGGCTACAACAACTTATTCAACATGATCTTCGTAGTAATTTGGATCCATTTCCTTAGAACTATTCACTGTGAGTTCATGTTATTTTTAGATCTGAATGTTTAAATAGTAATCTTGATATGTATATAAAAAATGGATCTTAAATCGGGGCCTAATCAGTTCTATTATGACATAATTATCAGATCTGCTTTTATATGTTCATATCGCCACCATGTTAAATCATGTCATAATATGCCTATTCAGTTTGTGCCTATTTCTATCAATTTATTATTGATTCGTTATTATGCCTATTCTTGATTCTCCTTTATCCCACATTTTCCCTTTTTATTTTTATATAGCCAGGCTACCTTTGAGCCTAGGCCTAACGCTGAAAAATGCGAACATGCGAAATTGGGAACGATTGGGGAAGACAAAATTTGGGGCATGTAACACTCCATGTCCGTTAAGGTCACTCACAAAGGGAATGCCTTAACTTTGATGGAGCATTTTAGTAAACAGAACAGAATATTACAAGACAGATATAAAAATAATACTTGGAAAACTTTATAACTTTATTGCAGCGGACAGAAATCAGTTTGGTTACAACTTTACCAAAAACTCAAGTACATATATATCAGCCTTGTTCAAAAGCCATCAGAGTACAAAACTTTAAAATCATAATTCCCACCGAAGATGCCAGAAAAAGACAAGACATACTTTAAGCACTTCAAGCACTCCAAGTAGGAAGAAAGACCCGGATCAAGCTAGAGTATTACCTCCTTGAAAACCTGGGGGTGGGGGGGAAACGGAAGATAAAGGCGAAACAACAAGGGTCAGACATAAAGTCTGGCAAGTCCAGTGACTTTTAGTTATGAACAGATAATAATGTCATGGCATGCAAATAAATCTGGATGAGAGATAACAGGAAACAGGAATAACAGATATACTTAGGTTAAACAGAAGAAACAGGTTGATATTACTTTTCACTTCTCTGCACTAATACTAGTATAACAGGATTAGGTGTTACCCTAATGTCTAAACAGAAACAGAAACAGAATAATGGGCCTTTACCACCCTAACAGAAGGTACATAAACATAATGCTAATAATGGGCCTTTACCACCCGAACAGAAAGTACAGAAACAGAATGCTAGTAAAGGGCCTTTACCACCCGAACAGAGACAGAAACGGAAATAGAATAATCCCTATGGAAACAGAATGTTAGAATTAGTTGTGAACTAGTAAATGGGCCTTTACCACCCCAATAGACGATACCACGCAGAAACAGACAGGTGTTACCACCCAACAGAAACAGACGGTACCCCACAGAACAGACAGAACTAAGTGTACTCTAAATCCTACCCCACGCGATCGGCTCCCTAATACATAAATACCTTGTGCCAGCCCCACAAAAGGGTGTATCATTCCCTAAAGTGGCAACTTTGAATGACACAGACCTATATATAGATGTTATGGTGTCTTACATCCTCAGAGGCAGACCAGGATCCATGCACGCACATGACCCGGTTGGAACGCACCATCAACACCCCTCGCCATTATCAGAATGAACCGCTTATAATTAGTTCAGTAAGCGTGACCGGACCCTACCTACTGTTGGGTCAAAGTTTTGATACCATAAAGGGTTACTGAGTAATATGGGTCCCAAACAACAGATGACACAAGTAATTTCCCTCCTAACCTTGTGTCCCCAGACTAACAGATTTCAGATTAACTTGTTCACAAGTTCAGACATACAGAGTTCAAGTCAACTAGTTCACAGATCAGAAAATCAAGTTAACAAGTTTTCAGACTAAAGGATCAGATGTACAGATTTAACAGACTTACAGATTGTCTTACTTTGTATTGGGCCTACAGATTCACGAAACGGGTTTGTTAAATTCATCAGTCCAGTTGGTTTAACCCTATCCACCCAACACGTTTTAGACATCATATTTATCTCAGATTTGCATTAATTAATTATTAATGCACACACCTCTCACATTAGATCGGTAGCTTGTGGCCGCTGGATATGCTGGGCGGTTCCGGGCAGACTTCTACCACAAGCCAGACCTAACCTTGTGTCTAAGCATATTTTAGTTATGCCTACGACCTCTCACATTAGACTGACAGTTTGCGGTCGCTGGTTAAGCCGGTTGGTTCCGGGCAGGCTTCTACCGCAAACGGAGTCTAACCTCGTGTCATAGCCACTTTATTCCATTACAGAAAATATCAGACTAATTATGTCCATTTAGCAGATTTAACTTCTTTACAAGTTACGGAAAATTCTCCAAAGTTCTATTAACATGTTTTGCTCAATTTTAGATCGAGCCTCCAAATTACAATTATTCAGCTTTCAACAGATTAAGCAATTCAACAGATTTAGCAGAAAATAGATCTAGCAGATTAGGCAATATAACAGATCTAGCAGATTAAGCAATATAACAGATCTAGCAGATTAGGCAATATAACAGATTTTAAACATTCCTTAAAGTTTCATTGACATATCTTGCCAATAATAAATTATGTCTAAATTCACATGCCTAAATAATGGTCATGATTCATAATATAACATATGCCCAAATTTTAGCATGGTACATATTATTCCCCAAAAAACCCAATCATGGTTCACATATAAGTTATGCCGAATATAGCCATTGATTTCAATGCATGTCACATATCCAAAAATCCCCATTTAGGTGTATTCACACTAAATAGTCATCAAATCTTAATATAGATTTTTACACCTAAGTCATGTGCAAATTAATTCTCCTACTTCCAAATGACAGACTATCAGATTTAATGTGCCCAGGTCTAGATCTTAAATTTTCAACATATGTTCTTTATGTTCTAAATAACAATAATCCTCTTCTTCCAAGTCATAAATCATCATATGCAATATGCCTCAAACTTATGTCCTGAAATACAACATGCATTGTGTCCTCAAATCAGTTACAAATCAATTATGCCTAAATATGCCTCATTCAATATTCTTCCCAAATTTAGCGTTTATGCGTTCATCTCTTATGAGATTTGGCTCAGGATCGTGGTAGCCTGGCTATCAATCAAAAAGAAAGAAAGGAGGAAGAAATACAGAACGAACAAGCTAATAACAATAAAGCAGAGGAACAGATCTGATAAATAGAAAAAGGGCCTAATCTCAGATTCAGAATCATTATCATGCTAGGATCATAATTAAATTTAATATCGGAAAATAACTGCACTTGCCTTTCGTGGCTAAAGAAAAGGATTCTAAATCAAATTTGATGCAGAAACGTTGATTAATTTTCTTCGATTGTTGTTGCAGCTCTAAACTTTAATTTGAATTGGGAATGAACACTTGAGATTAGATTTAGAGGCGGCGGCTAGGGTTTAAGAGAGAGTTTGGTAGCAAAATGGTTTCATAGACAATATTTTATGAATTAGGGTTAGGTTAATCACATATTTATAGGTGTAGAGAGTGTTTCAGAACCATTAGATCACCCTAGAAGCCATTAGGTCCGTCCAGCACATCAAAAATCATCATTAGAACTCTCTAGAGCCCTGTGCAGGTTTCTGGCTCGAGATGGGCGCACTTCCCAAGTGCTCCAGTGTATTTTTGTGCTGGCGCACTTCACAAGTGCGCCAGTGCATTTCTGACCTGCTTCCATTTTTTCTGCCTAACTTCGTTCGTCCATATCTTCTTCATACGGTATCCGTTTTACGCAAACTCGGACTCTATCTCAAGCAGAGTTCCGATACGAACGCAATGGCGCAACCCATTTCCTTTAATTCTTCTGTTATAATTTAATTATTCTCAGATTTGTTATTCTTATTTTCACAGAAAATACGGGGTGTTACATTCTCCCCTCCTTAAAGTATTTCGTCCCCGAAATCTTTAAGTTAAGAAGAATGTGTCCTACCATCAAATCACCCATCTACTCAACCATCGTCCACAAGCATCCATTGTCCTTAGAAACTTCTAATGTTGTATGAACATATGCAAAAGTGTGTGTATATGTTTCTTATCTAATGCAAAAATCAGGTGGTCTACTGATTCAATTGACCTCCTTAATGCGAATTATGTCAGTGCCATGAGTCCAACATGTATGCAATTTTCCTATTTGATACATACCATTTCTAAATGAGTGCACAACCATTCATTCATATGCAACATCCATGTGCTGAGTCAACCATTTTGCATTCATAAGGATTATAAAAAATGCACACACATCCATATGCAGTATGAGAATGTTTTTGAGCCGATCTAGTGCCTAATTTATGTGTGTATATGCATCCACAAGCAGTCAATAGCAACCACTTGCATCCACTTGCAACCAACAAACATAACATGTCTCAAACACATGTTTACACCCAGTAGTTTCTACCTAAAGGTCGAAGACTCGATCGATAGGATACAGCCGAGTGATAGAAGTAAGTACAACTAAAACAAAACCTCTGTTCCCATTAGACATCGGTTAAGAGAATAGTTCCCTAAGTCTCAACCCCGAAGACCGAAATCAACATAAGATTGACACTCAGAGAATTACTCCCATTAAACAATGTCCAAGCTGGAAATCTACTCCACGCTTCGAGTAAAAACCTCTATCCTTTACAGAAATATTCGGATACTTACAGATTACTGGTACAGATCAGATTATCAAATGATTTTTAGAAAACTAAGCATCGACAAAACCCAGAATATATGCGTCATAGTCAACTTAACGCCCAACACAGATACCCTCAAACCCTAACTTGTCACCAACAGATGAGTTCTAACCCTTATGGGTTTTGAGACTACAGCGGAATCAGAAATAAGACTAGTATTAAAGTGTAGAGACTTAACTACAGAATCAAAATGCTAGAATCAGAAAGAGTTCTTCTTGCTAATCAGATAAGGAAGTTAAACCTTCTCAGAAATTTTCCTACCTCAAAGGTACCAACAAGTCCTCCCCTTCCTTCTAGTTTTGATAGCCGTCTCAGTTCCATGTAACGATTTTCCGCCCACCGTACGGAAGTTCTTACGTATCTTAGAAAAAACATCTATATGCGGAAGAATAGATTAAAAAGGGAAAGAGGAAGTGATTCGAAACAAAGAATCGGAAGAAAGATATCTGGCTTTTGTGGATTATGTTTTTCAAAATAAACTTTACTTTTGAAAATACTTCCTTTTAAAACCTTTTTGAAAATAGTTTTCAAAAACTTCTATCTAATCTGGTAACCTTCAGCTCTGATACCAAGTGTAACACCCCACGTCCGTTAAGGTCACTCACAAAGGGAATGCCTTAACTTTGATGGAGCATTTTAGTAAACAGAACAGAATATTACAAGATAGATATAAAAATAATACTTGGAAAACTTTATAACTTTATTGCAGCGGACAGAAATCAGTTTGGTTACAACTTTATCAAAAACTCAAGTACATATATATCAGCCTTGTTCAAAAGCCATCAGAGTACAAAACTTTAAAATCATAATCCCCACCGAAGATGCCAGAAAAAGACAAGCCATACTTTAAGCACTTCAAGCACTCCAAGCAGGAAGAAAGATCCAGATCAAGCTGGAGTATTCCCTCCTTGAAAACATGGGGGGGGGGGGGGACGGAAGAAAAGAGGCGAAACAACAAGGGTCAGACATAAAGTCTGGCAAGTCCAGTGACTTTCAGTTATGAACAGATAATAATGTCATGGCATGTAAATAAAACTGGATGAGAGATAACAGGAATAACAAATATACTTAGGTTAAACAGAAGAAACAGGATGATATTACGTTTCACTTCTCTGCACTAATACTAGTATAACAGGATTAAGTGTTACCCTAATGTCTAAACAGAAACAGAAATAGAATAATGGGCCATTACCACCCTAACAGAAGGTACAGAAACATAATGCTAATAATGGGCCTTTACCACCCGAACAGAAAGTACAAAAACAGTATGCTAGTAATGGGTCTTTACCACCCGAACAGAGACAGAAACCGAAACAGAATAATCCCTACGGAAACAGAATGTTAGAATTATGTGTACACTAGTAAATGGGCCTTTACCACCCCAACAGACGGTACCACGCAGAAACAGACATGTGTTACCACCCAACAGAAACAGAAGGTACCCCACAGAGCAGACAGAACTAAGTGTACCCTAAATCCTAGCCCACGCGATCGGCTCACTAATACATAAATACCCTGTGCCAGCCCCACAAAAGGGTGTATCATTCCCTAAAGTGGCAACCTTTGAATGACACAGACCTATTTATAGATGTCATGGCGTCTTACATCCTCAGAGGCAGACCGGGATCCATGCACGCACATGACCCGGTTGGAACGCACCATCAACACCCCTCGCTATTATCAGAATGAACCGCTTATAATTAGTTCAGTAAGCGTGCCCGGACCCTACCTACTGTTGGGTCAAAGTTTGGGTACCAGAAAGGGTTACTGACTAATATGGGTCCCAAACAACAGATGACACAAGTAATTTTCCTCCTAACCTTGTGTCCCCAGACTAACAGATTTCAGATTAAATTGTTTACAAGTTCAGACATACAGAGTTCAAGTCAACTAGTTCACAGATCAGAAAATCAAGTTAACAAGTTTTCAGACTAACGGATCAGATGTACAGATTTAACAGACTTACAGATTGTCTAACTTTGTATTGGGCCTACAGATTCATGAAACGGGTTTGTTAAATTCATCAGTCCAGTTGGTTTAACCCTATCCACCCAACATGTTTTAGACATCATATTTATCTCAGATTTGCATTAATTAATTATTAATGCACAGACCTCTCACATTAGGTCGGTAGCTTGTGGCAGCTGGATATGTCGGGCAGTTCCGGGCAAA
Source organism: Allium sativum (assembly GCA_030737875.1). Lineage (NCBI taxonomy): Eukaryota > Viridiplantae > Streptophyta > Magnoliopsida > Asparagales > Amaryllidaceae > Allium > Allium sativum. Next base: position 151,412,820 of record CM060923.1, read on the forward strand.
CTTCTGCCACAAGCCAGACCTAACCTCGTGTCTAAGCATATTTTAGTTATGCCTACGACCTCTCACATTAGAATGACAGTTTGCAATCGCTGGTTAAGCCGGTTGGTTCCGGGCAGGCTTCTACCGCAAACGGAGTCTAACCTCGTGTCATAGCCACTTTATTCCATTACAGAAAATATCAGACTAATTATGTCCATTTTGCATATTTAACTTCTTTACAAGTTACGGTAGATTATCCAAAGTTCTATTAACATGTTTTGCTCAATTTTAGATCAAGCCTCCAAATTACAATTATTCAGCTTTCAACAGATTAAGAAATTCAACAGATTTAGCAGATAATAGATCTAGCAGATTAGGCAATATAACAGATCTAGCAGATTAGGCAATATAACAGATTTTAAACATTCCTTAAAGTTTCATTGACATATCTTGCCAATTATAAATTATGTCTAAATTTACATGCCTAAATCATGGTCATGATTCATAATATAACATATACCCAAATTTTAGCATGGTACAAAATATTCCCCAAAAACCCCAATCATGGTTCACATATAAGTTATGCCAAATATATCCATTGATTTCAATGCATGTCACATATCCAAAAATCCCCATTTAGGTGTATTCACACTTAATAGTCATCAAATCTTAATATAGAGTTTTACACCTAAGTCAAGTGCAAATTAATTCTCCTACTTCCAAATGACAGACTATCAGATTTAATATGCCCACGTCTAGTCTTAAATTTTCAACATATGTTCTTTATGTTCTAAATCACAATAATCCTCTTCTTCTAAGTCATAAATCATCTTATGTAATATGCCTCAAACTTATGTCATGAAATACAACATGCGTTGTGTCCTCAAATCATTTACAAATCAATTATGCCTAAATATGCCTCATTCAATATTCTTCCCAAATTTAGCGTTTATGCGTTCATCTCTTATGAGATTTGGCTCAGGCTCATGGTAGCCTGGCTATCAATCAAAAAGAAAGAAAGGAGGAAGAAATACAAAACAAACAGGCTTATAACAATAAAATAGAGGAACAGATCTGATAAATAGAAAAAGGGCCTAATCTCAGATTCAGAATCATTATCATGCTAGGATCATAATTAAATTTCATATCGGAAAATAACTGCACTTGCCTTTCGTGGCTAAAGAAAAGGATTATAAATCGAATTTGATGCAGAAATGATGATTAATCTTCTTCGATTGTTGTTGCAGCTCTAAACTTTAATTTGAATTGTGAATGAACACTTGAGATTAGATTTAGAGGCGGCGGCTAGGGTTTAAGAGAAAGCTTGGTAGCATAGTTGTGTCATAGACAATATTTTATGAATTAGGGTTAGGTTAATCACATATTTATAGGTGTAGAGAGTGTTTCAGAACCATTAGATCACCCTAGAAGCCATCAGGTCCATCCAGCACATCAAAAATCGTCATTAGAACTCTCTAGAACCCTGTGCAGGTTTCTGGCTTGTCATGGGCGCACTTCCCAAGTGCGCCAGTGTATTTTTGTGCTGGCGCACTTCACAAGTGCGCCAGTGCATTTCTGGCATGTTTCCGGTTTTTCTGCCTAACTTCGTTCGTCCATATCTTCTTCATACGGTATCCGTTTTACGCAAACTCGGACTCTATCTCAAGCAGAATTCCGAGACGAACGCAATGTCGCAACCCGTTTCCTCTAATTCTTCTGTTATAATTTAATTATTCTCAGATTTGTTATTCTTATGTTCACAGAAAATACGGGGTGTTTTAAGGCATAATTGGTATTGGAAAATATGGATCTAAATTTGGGCATAAAATTTGGAAATATACGAATATCAATTTGGGGGCATATATTTTGTTGGATAATATGAATATGAATTTTGGAAATCGTTGGAAAACATAATTTGAGCATAAATTGGGGACATGTGTAAATACTGATTTAGGACATAGATTGGGATGTATGTGAATATGAATTTTAGGCATACATTGGAAAATATGCGATTATGGATTTGGGTATAACTTGTATTGAAATGTGCCAATATGGACTAGGACATAAATTGGAAAATATGTAGATTGGGGTTTGTGCATAATATATATATATATATATATGCCTTGAATTATAACTTGGGAGAAAGAGCATATGGTGCATAATTAAAAGGTGAATTGAAAAGGGGTGTAAAAGTCTATGATTTGAATAGTGAATTGGGCATATAATTAAATATGGGGAAAAAGAGAAATAATCACCTATAATGACATAGGTTGATTTGGATAAAAATGGAATATATAGTAATTACAATTAGGAATTGTAATTGCGTTTATGACACTAGGTTAGGTAGCATTAGTGGTGGAAGTCTGCCTGGAACCGACCGGCATATCCAGCAGCCACTAATGTTGAACCTAATGTGAGAGGTCTAAGTTTGCAAATATGAATCGGGCTAAGACATGGGGTTAGACCCAACTGTGGAATAAGACTGCCGGACCCGACCGGCATATCCAGCATCCGCACGTTGTAGGCCTAATGTTGGAGGTCTAGCCCATTATTACCATAATTGGACATGGTAATGAATTGGACTACTTAACCTAATTTAATCCATAAGTGTAATGACCCGCATTTTCAGAGGTATTATAAATAATTTATTTAATTATATAAATAGTGGTTTAGAATTCAAATGGTCGTTAAATTAAATTATATGGATTATTTAATTTATTTAAATAATAGAATAATGTATTTAATTCGGAAATAATCAAAAATAGTGGAATTCACAATATAGTGTGAAGTGGATTATTTAAAATATATAATTCAGTTTAGAGTTGAATTATATTGACGAATATATTATATAGACGACAGTTTGAACGTAGAATTATATTATAATTAAAATCGAGCTCGAAATGGCGCTGCAGTTCGTAAATTGGTGATTCGAACTTCAACCGAATGTACAGGGTTCATTTTAAATCGGATTTCTATGAAACAAGAAACGTTAGGAGCTGGTGAAGTATATCTTTCTGATGGAAGAAAAAAATCGAGATTTCGTCCGGTAGATTTTGATTTATGTCCAAATCAAATTTCAGAAAAGTCGCTATGGAATTCCTATATAATTTATAAAGGAACTATTTATATTTTAAAATGGGATTTCAATATAAATCGAATATCGGGTTGACCAAGATTGAAATATCGAGTTAGAAACCCATATAGGATTTTTCTAAGCTGTATGGTATTCCACTGTGAATATAGACGTTAGTATTTTATTTTTAAATATTAAATATAATTATATTTAAATATATTTATATATTTAAATAGGCTATTTAGAGCTTTAAAAATAGCCACTTTTGCAAACGAAGTCGGAATTCGACGAAACTAATTTTTTTGGATCCACAACATCAAATTATTGCTAGATTCCAAGTTCTGTGATTTTTAGAGTCACTGTGTGGCCGTACAGATTTTTAGAGTGAGAAATAGTCGATATTCTGACGGTTAAAAATACGCTGTGTGAGCATACAGAGTCGGAATTCGACAAAACCAGTTTCGTTGGGTCCGTAATGTCGAACTGAATCTGCATGTCAATTTTCATGATTTTTGGACATTTTTTGCGATCATAGGAAATTGTAGAAGACAGGAAAAAGAGCGTTTGACTAAAATAAAATATCTAGATATTTATGCCTTCTATAAATACCCCTTTAACCTCCTAAACCTAAATAGTTCACTCTCTCAGTCAAATGCTTTCAAGCCGCTAGTGTTCTTTTCTGGAAACCCAAACTCGTGAGTTCTAAAATCAATAAGAAATGCAAATCGATTCTTATAAATCTGAATACATATAGAATCGAGATCCTGGAGCGATGCTTCTCGGCATGGGGTGCTTTTTAGTGGCGTTCGAAGTAACTCGGTTCGCTGGTTTTGTATTGGGGGTGAGTTAGGGTTTGACTTTGCGGCTTTTGTGGTGATCAGTGCATGAAACGGAGGTTTATTTTGGGTTTGTGGTTGGATTTAGATGCGATTTTGGGTATTTGTGGAAAATCCGTGAAAAATGGTGTCGTGTTGCTCCTGTAGAGATGTTCGACGGATTCCTTGCGCTTTCGTCGAGTTACGCATTTCGGGTATGAGTGGAAAGAGATGTCGAAGAGGGTTTTGAATATAGGTTTGGTTTGTTGAACGATGATGTATTGATCGAGATGTTGGTGAATGTTTGTGCGTGAATGGTATACTGGAGTGAGCAGGAAGTTACAACAGTTTGGGGAAGAAGCTTTGTGGAGCGGGCTGAGTTTATTAGTTTGGGCCGGAGTTGAAGGTTAAGCACAATAATAACTAATCCATGTTTTTTTTATTATAAATTCTGGTATTAACTTCTGAGTATCATAACTTCTACATACTGAATCAGAATTTTGAACGGTTGGATCCGTCGGGATCGTATGGACGAGCACTACCCAATGGAACTAACTGGGAGTGGATTGGAGCTCATTTGAATTTATGGCGAAATAAATTGCTTGATTCAAATCAAACAACAGTTTATCGTTCTTTAACGATGAACTGCCAATGTGAGTAAAACTCATCAACTCTGAACAGTTCTATTTTTATAACGTATATTTAGAACTGATAAATGATGACTGATTGCTGTGTGTTAACTGTTGGTTGAGTTGTTTGTGTATTGATTGAAGTCATAGATAACGATATATATATATATATGTATATATATAAATCATTAATCGAATATTGATTCTGTTTAATAGAATATTTTATATTCGTGTGTTTAACATCTGTGATGCAGGGAAACAGGTTGGAGGGGTCCAACTGGACTCCTCAATATTTATAATACTGTTCTGTTCATGTATTGTAATATATGATGTGATATAAAATTTATTATGGATTATGTGTGTTAGAGTGATGTTGATCATTGTTATTCGATATTTTTAATATCATAAGAAACCCTGGGATGTAAAAAGGAATATTTCAATGTATATTAGAATAAAGGAATTTTATAAAATTAACCGATTTTATAAAAGGAAATAATTTGAAAATATTTATTTAGAAAATAAATAGGAGATTATAAAGGAGAATATTTATTTAGAAAATAAATAGGAGATTATAAAGGAGAATATTTATTTAGAAAATAAATAGGAGATTATAAAGGAAAATATTTATTTAGAAAATAAATAGGAGATTATAAAGTAGAATATTTATTTAGAAAATAAATAGGATAAAGGAATATTTATATAGGAAATGAATAGAGTTAATCGATTAGATTAAATCAAATAGAGTAAATCGATTAGAGTAAAATAGACATAGTTATTTGAATTAGAGTTAATCAATAAGAATTAATCGAATATTAGTTATTCGAATAAGAGTTAAACAAATAGAGTTATTCAATGAGAGTTAATCGAAATAGAGTTAAACAAGATTAGAAACTGACTAGAGATTAGTTAAGTTGAATAGTTTTCTGAGTATCGATCTGATGTTAGTTTCGGCCTTCAGGGTTTTTACTTAGAGAATTGTTCTCCTACTAGTTTACAGTCAAGGATGATAGTTGTGGAATAATAGTGATATGTAAATAAACAATGGAAATGTTTTCCGGTGTTAATAACCTATATTTTCTAAACATAGAAAATAAGGAAATGTGAATATATATATATATATGTTAAATGATGATTGATCGATATAATTTCCATTTGGAAATAATATCGTTGTTTGCACACGTGTTTTCTTTGATAATTAACTCACCGACTATCAAAGTTTTGACCATTTTAACGTTGTTAATATGGAGAGACTGGTTGGATTATTATCTGAAGAACCACTCCATAATGGCATAAGCGTTGCGAGTCATATATGCCAAAGATAATTGAAGACGGAGTAAAGTACAAGGGCTGTTGTATAAATCTTAGATAACAGTGCCTAAGATGGATATACTGAATAGTGCCTTCGGTTTTTTCAGTCCCAGGACAACTTGTATGGATGAAGGTCTGATAGAGTATATCTGATAGATTGCGTAATTTGATCTCTTCAAACGTATTCATGTTTGGTGGCGGAGGAATTCGTTTCTGTTAGCTTATACCCATGGTATTTTTGGTGGAATCAATTTGTGATTTGGCGGGTATGACGATGTGACATTCAAAGTGAATGTAGAGGTGGCATGTAAAAGATAAGCGTAGCTTCTAGCCTCACATCCGATAAATGACAGAAATCGGGCAGGCAACATGGCTATGTAGGTCGTACCTATTAGGGTGTATAATCACCTGATCTAGAGTTTCATTTACTTCTAAAAATTTATTGTTGATGCTGTCCCATTCGGGAAACGGTTGCTGATCCCAACCGTTGATGATATACATTCGATACACTCAAGCGAAATGAGTGGTCGGTCATGTGTGGCCGGGTTGTAAGATGTTCTTGTTGAACCCAGTGTATTCCTCTCTAGAGGTACACTAGCGAAAGGTGGTTCCATACCTTGTCATAGTTGGAAACCCAATACCCAATACCCAATACATGCTTGCGGTTTTGATTGTATACTATATATGTAGAACGTGAGATGAAAGCGTTTCTGCTAGATGATTATTATATTGTGGTTGATAGACATTATTATAATATCAAAAGGTTTTGATATAAAGATATTTTGGATTCTCATAAGGGAAAAACCCGTTCCGTTATACGACGTGGTCTTATGAGATATCGTTTAATGGCTCAAACTGTTTTAAACTGTTTTACTCATACCAGTCCCATGACTGACCCGGAGTTTATTTTTTTTGTTTCCCTAAACTCTTGGGTGCCCAATTTTGTACCGGCAGTCAAGTAGTCGGGATTTATAGATACTTGAAGAGCTGGAGCAGGAGGCTTCAGAATCATATAGCTATTGTTTTTTTCCGCTGTGTTGTAAGTGCTGTACCTTGAAATGATTTGTATATTCAAGAACAGATTCGTATTTCAAAGTTATGTGATATATTATATGTTATTCGTTTCGCTTTGAGATTCGTGTTACTCTGATGTAGTATCTTCTTCTTCTTCTATTCTAAGTTCTATCTTATCTGTCCTCACCCTCTAATTTCTTTCATTAACTTTTCGGTATTTTTCGATGTTTGGTTAGTCATCATTGAGTTTATGGCAATAACCAAAGTCGACAAAAACCGGGTCGTTACAATAAGGATTGTATGATTACGAACTTAAGTTAGGGTTAAGTAAAATAGAGGGGGTGGGTAATATTTACATATAGGTCCACGAACTTAACCCGACAAGGTTATGTAATTAAAGACAACTAGTGGTATACATAACCGGTGGAAAATATAGTAAAGTTATGTAATTAAAGACACCCTTGTAGGGTAAGCATAACTAGTAGAAATGATAGAATTAGATATGTGTAATACTCTGCTAAGTAAACAACGATAAGTTGTAGTAACGGTGTAAATTGAATTTATGATTAAATGAGAAAGAATGAGGAAAACTTGTAAAATAAATAAGTTATATTTAATCATAAATGGTAAGTGACATGTTAATTAGGAAACATGTGAATTGAGATATATGTAATAATGTATTCAGGAGAACATGTTGTTGTAATGATGTAACCAAGCAAGAATATAAAATAGATTGTGGATTTTAAACCTTGGGCCACAATCTAGAAACTAACAATTTGTGGGCTTATTAATAAACCTAAATGGATTAAGTTATATGACTGAAATTAATAAGAGAAACTTGGTTATTCGAATAAGAATTGGAATAACCAAGATAAATGGAAACCCGGTGAGGTAAGGAAAGTGCGTAAAAGAATGTTTATACATAGGGTATAACAACATATTAAAGAAAGGTGCATGGACCAGTCCGTACGTTTGAGGGTGAATAACCCAACGGGGTAGATCATCGAGTGGTTATAAAACACGAGGGTAGCACACATTCATCTGATTGTTATGACGGCTCCAAAGGAATGGGAATGGGAAGCACGCGGCTTCCTGAAGTATGAAAGGTGCTCCTAGTAGTCCTCTGTGCGATGACATATGTCTTAGGCTGTACTCGCAGAGGTTGGGTCTGCGTGTAACTACTAGGATGGTGGGCCTTGAATGTAAATGTAGCTATGCAGTCAGAATGTTGTGACGAGGTGACAGCAGGGTGATTCGACGGTTGCCTCACGAGGAGGTAGAGAGGGTCAGGACCAACAAGGATAGTAGACCGTCAGATATCCGTCATCGACAGCCAGTGGGATGCGAAAGGCTAGAGCTAAACCCGAGATACCATTTCACCTTTCACTATCGAGGTACGGGGTTGAGGGTAGACGCCACATGGATGTTTAGATTGGTTGTTATTAGGGGCGGTTTCTTAGCTCTTCTAGTCTTTACTAGTTGAGGGAGGGGCCGAGCTAGGGCCATAGCCATCACGAAAACAGACCCTAGGTATATCTGTATATGGAGGCTCTTTAAAGACGGGCCTATACAGATATGGAAAATCTCCCGATCGAGTTCCGTGTTTCTTGTATCGCTCTACCGCGGAACTCGGTGCACATTAGAGGACATGCGATTGAGGCATCGAGCTACACTTACAGTACATACGTAGGACAGTCTAGATACAAGCATATCTGCTCTGAGTGGTGTATCGTAGACTAGAAGGCATTATTCCGATAAGGAATATGATTCGATCGATGGTGGCAGTCCGTACGCTTACGTAGCATAGTAATGATAGATATATGCGGAACGTAACATTGTTATATAGAGATCCGTACGTCACTCAGGCGAAGGATAAAGGACTGTGTTCACTACAGTGCAAACCGTGCAAGTGGGTTACCATGGGGGTGTATCTCAATATTGAGAGATAGATATGTATGTTGTACTAGGTGTATCCATAGGAAAGTAGCTGGGTACAATGCGCGTAAAAGTCTTGAGTGTTATTAACCCAACTAACCTAATAATCAAGAAAATGTAATGGCGGTATTGGTAGGTATCATTCTATTTCTGATATACTAGTATCTGCACGATGCAGAGAAATTTATTTAAGAAGCGCAATATATCTTATTCATCTTATCTTTCCCAGTTCACACTTGTTATTGTTTGTAACACCCCACCTCCGCCAGGGTGACTCTTGCAAGCACTCTGACTTTGGAGGGGCGTTTGAATCAGGTAAACATGCATAATGATATATCAAGGCAGAACAAGAACATATGTATATATGTAAACAGAGTAAATAACATAGATAAAACAACGGAAGATTTTCAAACCATTTCAAAAACAAGTCTAGTACAACATAATGTTAACTTTCCAAATAAACAAGTCTAGATAAAACAACATCAACTGACAAACTGAAATACATAAGTGTTATCCCCAAAATAAGTGAGAACCATAGCTAGCATCATGTCGAAAACATACATGAGCTGAAATCCCACAAGCAAGCAATCCAAAATCCAAGCTAGGCTCCAATATTCCCTCCCTGAGAACCTGGGGGGGGGGGGGAACGGAAGAAAAGAGGCGAAATAAAACTGGTCAGTCAAAAAGACTGAGTAAGCCCTACTACAATCAATGTAAACTGATAAAGTTAACTGGCATGAGCAGCAGGGATGAACATAAGGATAACAACATGCTAGCATGATGATTAATTAACAAGGTAGATAAAGGTGTCATCGCATAATCAGGATTAAGGTTTTGCACCACAGGTGTACTAGCAAACTAACATGACTTGAATAAACAAGTATTGGTCCCTTGGCCCAAGCTTTGGCCCAGTAACATGAAGTGACCCTCATATGAGGTCCAATAACATGAAGTGACCCTAACACACGGTCCCACCAAACGGTCTAGTCGATCGGCTCCCTAAGCCTAACTCGTCACGTGTTGGTGTCAATACGGCCCAAACATAATTGTACTCGAACTGTGCCGGGTCCACCCTTCGGGTGTATCAAGCCCTAGGGTGCCAACCCCTGGACACCATAAACATGAGTGCACAGTCTCGATATACTGGTACCTATGGGTGACTTCTCCAAATACGGACTACGTGCACGACCATAGTCCGTCCGGAACTACATCGGCGTACCACCCGGCCGTCGTTTATTGGGTCGCTTACCTCCAGCCCAGTAATCGTGCCCCCTCCCTAGCCTAGTCCCTAGGGCCTTAATGATACCAATTTTTGGGGATTTACTGCGGTGTGGGCCCCCATTGCTAGGATTTTCTAGTGGGTTAAGTACGGTTTAACCCCTTTACTAATCATGGATTAACTTGGTTAAGTGTAACGATGAGTTCACGACTTAACCCCGATTAATCTACCAAGCCCAAATTGGTTAAGTATTAAATGGACCATGACTTAACCCTAATCATGAGGCATTAATTAATTAATGCGCCTTAACCTCTCACATTAGACTTTGTTGTGGTTACTAGTTAAGCCGGGCGGGTCCGGGTAGCTTTACACCACAACTTGGTCTAACCTCGGGTTCAAGGTACAACATGGCCAACTTCTCACATTGGGTCCTATTGTTTGTAGCAACTAGTTAAGCCGGTCGGTTCCGGGTAGGTTTACGCTACAAACTCAACCCAACCTCGAGTTGGTCACACTTATCTTTTCTAAGTGTCATGTCCATCATGTTTCCAAAACATGTTACAAATTTTCAAGCAATTGGGTAGACCTAACTTAATAGGTAAATTCCCAATGGGTAGACCTAACTTAATAGGTAAATTCCCAAGCTTATGTTTTTATGTCTTTTAAGTTTACCCAACCCCAAACGCAATCCCATCGCTTACATATCGCAATAGCGCATAAAGGATAGAAAGAGGGAACTTGGCATAATCATGACATAAAAGTGTTGAAACCGCAAGTTCAACATGGTGGCATATGAAATGTACATATGTTCATATACTTGCATTAGGCCTCAAAAGCATGCATAAAACCAAACTTAGCATATTGGTGATACATGGTGATAAATGACATGTGAAAATGGCCACAAGTTCGCATCTAGCCTCACATGCAAGTTATCATAAGAGATATGATAACTTACATGTTGCCAAAATGCAACCTTTGGCATAAAGCTTGAAGCTTTATGTTCATAAACCCAAGATAAGCTTGCATAACATGATAGCATGAACAAAATGTTCAACCCAAACTTGCATAACATAACTTGCATATCATATGGCAACTTGCATATCAAACTTGCATAACATAACTTGCATATCATATGACAACTTGCATATCAAACTTGCATAACATAACTTGCATATCATATGACAACTTGCATATCAAACTTGCATAACATAACTTGATGAACTTGCATAACACATCATAGTAAACTTGCATATAAACTCGCATATCATACATTTAACTTTAAAGTTTAAGTATGAAAGTAGAATAGGGCTTACAATGCTTATGCGGACTCAAATGAGTATAGCAAATACAAGAAAGCCCTTATGCAACCAAATAAACCCAAAATGCAAGCAAAACCCTTGAGCCAAAATGATCAAAACTCTTTCTTTATGATGCAAATATAGAGACTTGACTTGAATGCAAGCTAATGATGATCATACAAGTCTAAAAACACTTGTATGCATGGAAAATCTCATAAAAACTTGTTTAGGAATTTTATGAAGAGAGTGGAGGCCATGAGAGGATTGATTTTGCCATAGTTTAGTTGCTAGAATGAATACTGATGATTTAGGGTAGGTTAGGGTCTTATTTATAGATTAGGCAAGTGTTTTAGGCCATAGGATTAAACCCTAGTTCCAATCTCAGCCCTCAAAACCGAATCTGGCCCCCAAGCTCAACACAATCTCTAAATGGTGCACCAGGCTAAACAGCCCGGCTGAGCCAAGTCGACAGCCAAGTCGACAGGGCTGTCGACTTGGTCCAACCAAGTCGACTCCCAAGTCGACAGGGCTGTCGACTTGGGTGTTCTGGCGGGAATTTTCCCGCCTGGCCCAATAACCCCAATTTCCAAATTCAGATTTGAATTTGAAATCTGTTTTACTTTGGAATTTTCAAAAAACTTCGTTGGGCCTTAATCGGGTCATACGGACTCCGATTTTCGAAAACTCGGACTCTATTTCGCGTATTTTTCCGAGACAAACGCAATGGCATAGCCCGTTTCCCTTGATTCAGATTTTAGAATTAAATTCTGCCTCGATTTACATCATTACATGTTATTGAAAATACGGGTTGTTACATTCTCCCCTCCTTAAAGGATTTCGTCCCCGAAATCTTCAAGTTAGGAAGAACATATCCTACCATCCAACATCCATCTACTCAAAACATCATCCACGAGCAATCACTGTCCTTACAAGATTCTAAATGTTGTATGAACATATGCAAAGGTGTGTGTATATGTCCTTATCTAATGCAAATATCATCAATGCAAATTATGTTAGTGAAATGAATCCATATGTATGCAATTCCTAACATAATGTATAACGTCTATATGTGTGCACATAACATACATCCATATGCAGCATCCATGTGATAACACAAAAATTTTCATCCATGAATAAGCGTAAACACTCATGCATATGCAATATGAGGAGTGTGTGAGCCGATCTAGTGCCTAACGTGTATAATGCATCCACGAGTAACCACTTGCAAACACTTGCAACCACTTGCAACCATCAAGCATAACATGTTTCAAACACATGTTTCATCCAAAGGGTTTCTACCTAAGGTTCTCATGACAAGGTTACACGATAAACTAGATAAACATGGATAGCAAAGAGAAAGATATGCTAACAAAGAAAAGAGATTGAGAGTGTACCCTCAAAAAGGAATGGATAAAGCCCACGCATCTTCTCCTCAGTTTCCCAAGTTGCGTCTTCTTCGGCTTCACCCCATTGAACCTTCACCAACTTGACCTCTCGATTCCTTAGCTTCTTGGTCTCCGTCCCCAGGATACGAATCGGAGCTCTCCTCAAGGTAGCCTCTTTCTCCACTTCTACATCTTTCAGAACACTTGGCTCAACAACCTCTGCCGATTCATGTAAACACTTCCGGAGATGCGAGACATGAAAAACATCGTGTACTCCGGCAAGCTTTTCTGGCAACTTCACTCTATAAGCCATCTGCCCGATCCTCTCTATAATAGGGAATGGTCCAACAAACCTCGGTGCTAACTTCCCAACGGCTCCAAATCGGACCACATTCCGCAAAGGAGAAACCTTCACGAAAACCATATCCCCAACATCAAACTCCAAATCAGTTCTTCGCTTATCAGCATAGGATTTCTGTCGGTCTTGGGCCGCTTTCATCCGTCTCCGAATCAGCTCGACCTTCTCGGATGTATATCTGATCATATCAGGCCCAAGTATAAGCTTATCTGTAGTCTCCCACCAACATGTAGGCGACTTGCACGGCCTCCCATATAAAGCTTCGAATGGTGCCATTCCTATGCTTGCCTGATAACTGTTATTATATGCAAACTCAACAAGAGGAAGATGGTCTTCCCAAGTACCACCAAAATCCAGAATACAAAGCCTCAACAGATCCTCGAGTACCCTATTCACCCTTTCGGTTTGACCGTCCATCTGTGGGTGATAAGCAGTACTTAGATTCAACCTCGTGCCCATGGCTTCTTGCAAGCTATTCCATAATTGACTTGTAAAGATTGGGTCACGGTCACTGACAATACTAGAAGGGACTCCATGAAGTCTTACAATCTCATGAAGATATACAGACGCTAGCCAAGATGCGGTCCTCTTGCTCTTCACCGGGATGAAATGAGCACTCTTCGTAAGTCTATCCACAATAACCCAAATGCTCGTATTCCCTTTCCTTGACCTTGGTAGCCCATCGATAAAATCCATGGAGATACTCTCCCACTTCCATAGTGGAACGTCTAGAGGATGCAATAGCCCACCGGGCTTCTTCGACTCGGCCTTAACTTGCTGGCAAATGATACATCTAGAGACGAACTCTGCCACATCCTTTTTCATCCCAGGCCAAAAAAAAATGCGCTTCATATCTTTATACATCTTATCCCCGCCTGGATGTATAGTCAACTTAGAGCGATGCGCTTCCTCAAGAACTTTTCTTACTAAATCTTCAACCATTGGAACACGTAACCTTCCGTCTCTCCTCAGCCAACCCTTGTCATCAATAGAATATCGAGCGAGATGATTAGACGCCTCTCCTCGAATCAGCTTATCCATAATCTCAACTATCTGAGGGTCCTCCCTCTGCGAAGCCCCAATTTGATCAAGAAGGGTAGGTCTGAGTTCCAGAGATGCTAAAGAACCGGTCATCGACTCAATCGCCAAAGAGAAATCAAAGGTTGCCACATACTCTAAATTCTTCATCTCAACGAATAGAGGACTCAGAGTCAACCTTTTTCTACTCAATGCATCTGCTACTACATTCCCCTTGCCAGGGGTATAAGCTATCTCAAAATCATAGGACGCCAAGAATTCCATCCATCTTTGTTGCCTCAGATTTAGATCCTTCTTAGAAAAGAGATACTTCAATGACTTGTGATCGGTATAAAACTCAAATCTTTCTCCCAGAAGATAATGGCGCCTAGCCTTGAGTGCATATACTATTGCTGCCAACTCTAAGTCATGAGTGGGATAATTCTTCTCATGCACTTTGACTTGTCTATCGCCAAAGCATATCACTCTTCCTTCTTGCATCAGAACAGCTCCTAACCCCGTGCCACATGCATCGGTGTATACTGTAAATAACTTCCCTCCATCGGGTAAAGCTAGAACAAGTGCTGATGTGAGAGCTCTCTTGAGCTTCTAAAAAGCAAGCTCGCATTCTAGGATCCAAGCAAAAACTAAATTCTTCTTCGTCAATTTAGTGAGAGGAGCGGAAATCTTCGCGAAGTCCTTGATGAACTTCCGGTAAAAGCCTGCAAGACCTAGAAAACTTCTCACTTCGGTTGCATTCCTTGGAGTCTTCCAATCCTGAACTGCAACTACCTTAGCGGGATCCACCGCTAAGCCTTGCTTAGATACTATATGCCCAAGTAATCTAACTTCCCTTCTCCAAAAGTGACACTTGGAGAACTTGGCCTTCAACTGATGCGCTCTAAGCGTATCCATCACCTCCACGAGATGCCTTGCGTGCTCTTCCTCATCCTTAGAGAAGATCAGAATATCATCTACGAAGACCACGACAAACTTGTTCAAGAACTCACTGAACACCCTACTCATCAAGTCCACGAAATATGCGGGTGCATTAGTCAAGCCGAACGGCATGACAAGCCATTCGAAGAATCCATCTGGAGTTCTGAACGCAGTCTTGTCTATACTATCTTCAGCTACCCTGAGCTGATGGAATCCAGTAGCAAGATCAAGCTGAGAGAAAACAGAAGCACCGACAAGCTGGTCAAAGAGATCATCAATCCTCGGTAACGGGTGTCTGTTCTTCTTAGTCAGCTTATTCAACTCTCGATAGTCAACACAAAGTCGGAGAGAACCATCTGCCTTGGTAGCAAATACCACAGGCGCTCCCCATTCAGATATACTTCGTCTAATGAAGTTCTTCTCAAGCAACTCCTTCACTTGCTTACTTAACTCCCGCCTTTCACGCGGAGCCATGTGCCGAACGGGCAAAGAAACCGGCTTTGCATTATCCACCAGATAAATGCGGAAATCAATCTCTCGCTTAGGGGGCAACCCCCTAACTTCATCGAAAACATCCGGTTACTCTCGAACCACTCTCACAGACTGAAGAGTTTCCATTGACGAGTCGAGTGATTCAAGATAGCACAACATGACGGGACCTCTCGGATTACAAGAAATCTCTAGGGTGTTTCCGAGGCGAGTCACGAGCCTCACAACCCTATTCTCACAATCAAGGATTGCTCTATATCTAGACAACCAATCCATGCCCAATATCAATCCGTATCCCCTAAAACCAAGAACATAAGCACTGCACAAGAACTCTACACTCAGTATAGAGATCCTCAAATCCCCACATATCATAGACAAATGGGCGGAACCCCCAATAGGATTTGAGACACAGACGGGATCATCTACCAAGCTAGTACTAAGGTGCAAACTATCAACAAGATCAGATGAGATAAAGCTATGCGATGCACCAGAATCAAACAAGGTACGAACTGGAAAATCAGAAATATATACAAGGCTCTCAACCGAAATACTACCTCGATCGGGAACTGAAGCGGTATTGAGAGCATGAACTTGCCCTCCTGAAGGTCCAGCACGCTGAGTCTGACCCCGGCCTTGCCCTTGCTTCTTCGGGCAATCCTTGCTGAAATGTCCAGTCTTACCACAGAAAAAGCATTCACCATTCTTCCTTTTCCTCTTCTTACAATCCTTAATAAGATGCCCAACTGAACCGCAATAATGGCACTTCTCCTTGTTGTTCTTGCCCTTGTTGTTCCCCTTGTTGCCTTGACTCTTGTTCTTGTTCTGATTACCTTGACTGCTTTGACCACTTGGATTACCCTGATTTCCTTTTCCCTGGGAATCAGTCTTCTTGGCTTGAATATCATTTTTCTTGACATCTCCCTGAAGTAACGCCATATCAACCAAGCTCTCAAACGTGGCCCCATGGGGAATATGTGACATAGCCAATCCCTGCAATGGCTCATTCAATCCTCTAGCAAAACGAAGAGCCTTCTTCTAAGGAGTATTCACCATATCCAAGCCAAAACGAGCTAGCTGATTGAACTTGTTCACATATTCTTTGACAGACATATCTCCTTGTTTCAAAGTTTTGAACCTTTCCATTTGCAGATTCTCCTCAGCAGAAGATAGAAACTTAAGCATGAACCTTTCCCTGAAATCGGCCCAAGTCTCAACAGGCCTAGTACCATTGGTGACATCCCACCAATAAGCGGCTTCATCCTTCATAAGCCAAACCGCCAACAAGATCTTCCTCTGATCGTCTAACCCAAAGATAGAAAATAAATCCTCGGTCTCTTTCAACCAATTTCTGGCCTCTACAAAAGTCTCAGTGCCTAGAAAGTTCTTGCCACCCATTGCTTTGAAATCTTTGCAAGTCTTTGCGAAGTCAGCCTGAGGATGCTGAGGAGGAGGAGGAAGAGGAACCTCAGCGACAGGAGGAGGAGGAACATTAGCGACAGGAGGAGGAATATTAACTACTGGGGGAGGAGGAGGAACATCGGCGGGGCCGGCTTCAGTCGCCCTAGCCTCCAAAAGTCTCCTATACCAAACAGGTACGTGTACTCCCTCCGGAATAGCAAAGTTATCGGCCATACTGAAAATGAAGAAAAAGACAGATTCAGAATAGAGAAAAACGAAGGGATTTTGCTAATGGCTTTTTGGGGAATAGCCTTTAAAATAAACTAGACTTTTCTTTGGAAAATACTTTATACTTGGTTTTGAAAATAGTTTTTCAAAAGTTTTCTAAAAACCTTTTTGTTCCTTCTCGTAAACCATATGCTCTGATACCAAATGTAACACCCCACCTCCGCCAGGGTGACTCTTGCAAGCACTCTGACTTTGGAGGGGCGTTTGAATCAGGTAAACATGCATAATGATATATTAAGGCAGAACAAGAACATATGTATATATGTAAATAGAGTAAATAACATAGATAAAACAGCGGAAGATTTTCAAACCATTTCAAAAACAAGTCTAGTACAACATAATGTTAACTTTCCAAATAAACAAGTCTAGATAAAACAACATCAACTGACAAACTGAAATACACAAGTGCTATCCCCAAAATAAGTGAGAACCATAGCTAGCTTCATGTCGAAAACATACATGAGCTGAAATCCCACAAGCAAGCAATCCAAAATCCAAGCTAGGCTCCAATATTCCCTCCCTGAGAACCTGGGGGGGAAACGGAAGAAAAGAGGCGAAAGAAAACATGTCAGTCAAAAAGACTGAGTAAGCCCTACTACAATCAATGTAAACTGATAAAGTTAACTGGCATGAGCAGCAGGGATGAACATAAGGATAACAAAATACTAGCATGATGATTAATTAACAAGGTAGATAAAGGTGTCATCGCATACTCAGGATTAAGGTTTTGCACCACAGGTGTACTAGCAAACTAACATGACTTGAATAAACAAGTACTGGTCCCTTGGCCCAAGCTTTGGCCCAATAACATGAAGTGACCCTCATATGAGGTCCAATAACATGAAGTGACACTAACACACGGTCCCACCAAATGGTCTAGTCGATCGGCTCCCTAAGCCTAACTCGTCACGTGTTGGTGTCAATACGGCCCAAACATAATTGTAGTCGAACTGTGCCGGGTCCACCCTTCGGGTGTATCAAGCCCTAGGGTGCCAACCCCTGGAAACCATAAACATGAGTGCACAGTCTCGATCTACTGGTACCCATGGGTGAGTTCTCCAAATACGGACTACGTGCACGACCATAGTCCGTCCGGAACTACATCGGCGTACCACCCGGCCGTCGTTTATTGGGTCGCTTACCTCCAGCCCAGTAATCGTGCCCCCTCCCTAGCCTAATCCCTAGGGCCTTAATGATACCAATTTTTGGTGATTTACTGCGGAGTGGTCCCCCATTGCTAGGATTTTCTAGTGGGTTAAGTACGGTTTAACCCCTTTACTAATCATGGATTAACTTGGTTAAGTGTAACGATGAGTTCACGACTTAACCCCGATTAATCTACCAAGCCCAAATTGGTTAAGTATTAAATGGACCATGACTTAACCCTAATCATGAGGCATTAATTAATTAATGCGCCTTAACCTCTCACATTAGACTTTGTTGTGGTTACTAGTTAAGCCGGGCGGGTCCGGGTAGCTTTACACCACAACTTGGTCTAACCTCGGGTTCAAGGTACAACATGGCCAACTTCTCACATTGGGTCCTATTGTTTGTAGCAACTAGTTAAGCCAGTCGGTTCCGGGTAGGTTTACGCTACAAACTCAACCCAACCTCGAGTTGGTCACACTTATCTTTTCTAAGTGTCATGTCCATCATGTTTCCAAAACATGTTAAAAAATTTCAAGCAATTGGGTAGACCTAACTTAATAGGTAAATTACCAATGGGTAGACCTAACTTAATAGGTAAATTCCCAAGCTTATGTTTTTATGTCTTTTAAGTTTACCCAACCCCAAACGCAATCCCATCGCTTACATATCGCAATAGCGCATAAAGGATAGAAAGAGGGAACTTGGCATAATCATGACATAAAAGTGTTGAAACCACAAGTTCAACATGGTGGCATATGAAATGTACATATGTTCATATACTTGCATTAGGCCTCAAAAGCATGCATAAAACCAAACTTAGCATATTGGTGATACATGGTGATAAATGACATGTGAAAATGGCCACAAGTTCGCATCTAGCCTCACATGCAAGTTATCCTAAGAGATATGATAACTTACATGTTGCCAAAATGCAACCTTTGGCATAAAGCTTGAAGCTTTATGTTCATAAACCCAAGATAAGCTTGCATAACATGATAGCATGAACAAAATGTTCAACCCAAACTTGCATAACATAACTTGCATATCATATGGCAACTTGCATATCAAACTTGCATAACATAACTTGCATATCATATGACAACTTGCATATCAAACTTGCATAACATAACTTGCATATCATATGACAACTTGCATATCAAACTTGCATAACATAACTTGATGAACTTGCATAACACATCATAGTAAACTTGCATATAAACTCGCATATCATACATTTAACTTTAAAGTTTAAGTATGAAAGTAGAATAGGGCTTACAATGCTTATGCGGACTCAAATGAGTATAGCAAATACAAGAAAGCCCTTATGCAACCAAATAAACCCAAAATGCAAGCAAAACCCTTGAGCCAAAATGATCAAAACTCTTTCTTTATGATGCAAATATAGAGACTTGACTTGAATGCAAGCTAATGATGATCATACAAGTCTAAAAACACTTGTATGCATGGAAAATCTCATAAAAACTTGTTTAGGAATTTTATGAAGAGAGTGGAGGCCATGAGAGGATTGATTTTGCCATAGTTTAGTTGCTAGAATGAATAATGATGATTTAGGGTAGGTTAGGGTCTTATTTATAGATTAGGCAAGTGTTTTAGGCCATAGGATTAAACCCTAGTTCCAATCTCAGCCCTCAAAACCGAATCTGGCCCCCAAGCTCAACACAATCTCTAAATGGTGCACCAGGCTAAACAACCCGACTGAGCCAAGTCGACAGCCAAGTCGACAGGGCTGTCGACTTGGTCCAACCAAGTCGACTCCCAAGTCGACAGGGCTGTCGACTTGGGTGTTCTGGCGGGAATTTTCCCGCCTGGCCCAATAACCCCAATTTCCAAATTCAAATTTGAATTTGAAATCTGTTTTTACTTTGGAATTTTCAGAAAACTTCGTTGGGCCTTAATCGGGTCATACGGACTCCGATTTTCGAAAACTCGGACTCTATTTCGCGTATTTTTCCGAGACGAACGCAATGGCGTAGCCCGTTTCCCTTGATTCAGATTTTAGAATTAAATTCTGCCTCGATTTACATCATTACAGGTTATTGAAAATACGGGTTGTTACATTGTTACTGTTATCTTGTTCTTCTAGTTTTATATACCTGCCATGATACTTTTATTTATTTATATTTAAAAGTAACTGGACTCGCCAAACTTTATGTCTGACCCTTTTTGTTTCCTCTTCTCTCTCTTCCATTCCCCCACACGTTCTCAGGGTGGTAGTGCTTAGAGTTGATTTGGATTCTTTCAGCTTAGCTTGGATTTTGGATATAGATGTACTGCTTTGACTTCTTGTCAACTCTCTTATGGCTTTGCAGGGGAAATATGGTTTATGCTATTGTACTCTTATACTTTTTGGAAAGATAGATTATTAATGTAATTAGTTACTTATGATGTAAATTGAGTATTGGGACCAAGATGTTTTGATTTAAATAAAGTTTTTAATTCCGCTGCTATTTTACATGTCTGTCTTATGCTATTATGTTCTTATTTACCTATAACGCTTCACGAAACTTAATGCTTTCCCTTAGTGAGTGACATTAACGGATGTAGGGTTTCATAGTTTGAATCTTGTATTTCAAACTACTTTTTTATTAAAATTCTTCACGTAAAAGAAAGAACTGCATTTTAATGTTTTCTATTAACGTATTGATTTCCTATTCCGGCCATAAAGGCTTCAGCTAATTCAAGTAACTATTGGTTCTTTGTGCCTGGATTCTGTCGAAAATGCAAGTACTATTTATGCATCAACTCTATTTTTTTAACTAGCTTAAATTTAACATCGATGGTGAATAATAATGCTAATTTGGTTGTAGTTCTCATAACGATCAGTTTTGATGAAGTATGAACAAGACCGAATCATGCGTATGCAAGAAAATGATGTAGTTAGTAAATCACTTGGGATGTCTTCATTGGTTAGTAGTATGAAAGAGGATACAACACGAAATAGGAAAGAAAAATGTAAAGATATTGATGGATGTGATGAATACAACCCAGAAAATGATGGTGAAGATGACAGTGATGATTCATTAGATTCGGAGGTATAAAAAATTTACTTGTTTACTACTTATTGTCTTTTCCTTTATGAACGTAAAAAATCTCAAAATAAATATCTTGAACTTCGAATTAATTGTAGAGAATCAAAGTAGTTGAGTCAAAGGAACCTTTACCTGGATCGAGAACTCATTCGCGAGACAATGCAGCCATTGAAATTGAGAAAGAAGCGATGACCGGAACTCCCCTCCAAAGAAAGCTGGCTCCAACAAGTAAGTGATGACATGCACTCCTACTCCAAAGAAAGCCAATAACCTTAAGAAAACTGCAGAAACAATTAGGAAATTGATGCAACGTCCTATACTGTCCCATCCAGGAGTTTTAAAACCTGCACCGTCTCGTCCACCATTTTAAAACCTGCATGCAAAATGTTCAAACAATCAACCAATTTTGAAGTTGCTGGTTCAGTCGCTGCTTATTTAGCGATGCGGGAATGTCAAAAGGAGAATGTTGCAGTGCCTCCAACAATGAAAAATGTTAATGATCGATTAGAGGAGGAATGGATTGCATATGAAGATGAAGCGGGTACAATGTTTCTTTATATGTGCACTGCACTGCATTGTTGAGTGTGTCTACCATAAGTTTTGCACGCATATTATATGTTTCTGTAATGCCATACATTAATTTTTTATTCATTTCTTGAACCTATTATATAAAATACAAGGTCCAAAAAACCTAGAGGGAAATAAAAAATGACCAAGGTCCATGCTAGGACCCCCGATGATAAAGTAGTCATTGCTTTGAATGAGGATGGTAAGCCAGTTTCTAATTATATTACGGAGTTAAGCAATTTTCTAGGCACTATAGCAAAGGATAATGTGTCTTTTAATTGCATCAATTGGTATGTTGTTCTTAATCAATTAAAGCAATAAATGTTAAAATATGCTCTGGTAAAATCTATCACATTAAATCATAGTTCAATTAACTTCCAAAATGTTTGGTTTTAATTTATTAGTTTGTGTCCTGAATTTTGTGTTTGATATATTGTAGGCTAGGTATGTCATTTCGGAAGAAGGACACATGTCGGTCTTGAACACGCTTAATGACTCTTGGAGGCAATACAAGTCTCATATGAAAGCAACATATTTTAAAAAATATCCAACTTTTGAGGAAAGGCTTGCGAATAGGCTCAATACAATTCCATTGGGGGATTTCAAAATGCTCTTGAAATACTGGAGGGATGAAGCAGTTCAGGTACGGCTTAAATGTGATCACAAAAGAAAACTAATTTGTATAATGCTAATTTAATAATCATGCAACATATGTTAAAAATATATAAAATAAATTAATGATATTCACATTTAATTGGTTTAGTTTTTCACATTATCTTGTTTAGTGCTAATCTTTTCTTCAGTAGTTCGCATTATCTTGCTTAGTGCTATTTTTTTTTGATTAACTGACCCTAGCTGGGACCAGTTCAGCGTATCGTAATTCATTAAACGAGACACATGCCATGGGTCCCAAAACTCATGCACTAGTTAAACAAAAGATAGTACGTGTTTTTTGAACTTTAAGTTAATTATTTTTGTGATTGAGTTGAACTGGCCACATTATAATTTTAATTAATTTTATCATTAAATTATATTTTATATCATTGTCACAATGTTCATAGGCAGCTGCTAGATTTGTAAATTATTAAGATTAAATTTTATAAATTCTATTTCAATTTGGATAATCCTAATACTTTACAAAGAAAGAAGGACTCGGAAAATGTCAGTCCATCTACTGCATTGGTCTATTTGGAAACATATAAACGAGAACCCAGGAGAAATTACAAGACAATACGGATGATCATAAAGCCAAATACGTAAGTACATTACACACTAAAATAGCAATTCAGGAGTTAGTTTGAAAGAAAACCACATTACAGCCGAAACTTCCATATTTTAATAATTAGTTTGAAAGATCAATTATGAATCTATACTTGTATCAGTATAGTAGGCACATTGTACGTTTATTGGAGGCTTAGAGATGCTTATTAAATCAAACAAATGGTTAGTTTGAAAGATAACTAGTTACGTTAATAAATTCATTCCTACTTACCTGTGTTTGGAATTTCTTTTCATTATCTAGTCTACTTATGAAACTCAAAACATATGTATTTTTTTGTAATTCCCGCTTTGCCTAGTTGCTATTTTATATGCATGCATGGTTTTCATTTTGTTGGCGAAGATTCAAGCAATGGTGGATGTAGGAAATATTGCTAAGGCAGATGCAATTGTCTCCAGTAAGAAGACTCATGGACGGAACTAGCTTATGGGAAGGCGAGGTAAAATGTCTGAAAAGACTTCAATAAATCATGTTTCTACAGACAACTATGTGCAAGAGCTAACCAAAAAAACAAGGCAAGAGCTTGAGGCTGATTTGGAAGCAAATGTGAACATAAAAGTGAAAGAGAACGTGTCATGGGTGTTGAAAAAGATAGGTGAAGCTCATCCATATCTTAATTTAGATGTCGGAGACTTTTGTGTCACCACAACAAGTGATGAAGACGACATTGGTACTCTTGTAGCCCCTGCAACTGAATGAATTTTTTGGATGGTATGTGTTAGCACTTGTGGTATTTTCGAATTGTACTTTTAAATTATGTACTTGTGGTATGTGTTGGTGATGGCACTTGTGGTTTGGTATATAAAATTGGATGGTCTGAATGTGGTGATGTAAGTTTTGGGTGGAATTATTATATGAGTATTTTGGTATGTTTGGATGTTGTCCAATGTTTTGGATTGTATGTATTGCAGAATTTGTAATTGCAGTGTTGTATTTTCCTTCTTCCAATGTAGCATTTGCCTTCTTTACTATTGCATTTGATTTTTTTCTAATGTTGCATTACAAGATAATGGTGTTGCATTACATAGTGTAGTGTTGTTGCATTATGTACAATATTATTATTTATACTATTGTACGACATGTGGGACCCACAGCTTACGTGGTTCCACGTGAATAGTTGACGTGGCATGTGACACATGGGCAGCTGACGTGTGGAGTTGACATGGCGTGTGACCCATTGGCAGCTGACGTGGAAAGTTCATGTGGGTCCCACTACCGTGACCTGGAAGCCAAGCTCTGACTTATGGTTTAGGCAACGCTGTATATTGTTGCATTACTTGTCAGCATTGTTGCAGTACTGTTATAATGCTATACTTTCTTTCTGTGATAGTAGATGAGAAAAAATGTTGCCTTAGAGAGCTACGACAATTGCCCCAAATGCGACCCCCCTCTTGTGTTGCCTATTTGGAAAAAAATGCTTAAGGTAACGTTTTTTTTATCTACGACCATATAAAACTAGTGTCAAATATGCCCACTTTTGTAGTAGTGCATGGTCGCAAAACAAAATTCAAAAACCAAAATTTTATATTTTTGCATAGGCTTACCTTTTACGAGCGCTATTGAGCATACTTGCTTAATTTATTCTGATCTACACAACCAAAATCAATTCTCATAGCCTTCTGGCACCTGTACTTAACTCAGTTCAACATGTAAGTGACAATTATAAGAAATTCTTAAATAATACTTTATTGATCAACAAGTATAACTACACCAATTCCCAAAATCAAACATGAAGCACCAATTCATCTGCAAATACAGGGTAAAATCATTAATTTCAATTCACATGCATTTTCATTCCAATTTATTATATTGGAATTTATTTTCTATTGTTTGTAATTCATTCAATTCCATTAAACTGTTGATTAATTTTATTCAACCATACTATCATTCAATAACATACAACTAACAACCAATTTAACCAAGCAAATTGAATTCACATTCAACATAATTATTTACCATTGTTTCACCTATTTGAACATCAATCGGTTAATATACGATAGATTTCTATTCAATTATTATCCATTCAGTTTCCAAATTCCAAATATATTTTATTTAATTTCAGTATCATTCTTAACTTAACTTACCCAAGTTAAGTTCCAACTCAAAATCTAATTAACTAATTGATTTTTCTAACCAAATTCTGATTCATTCAATCTCATACTAAATTTTTTATTCACAAACTCTATATGTGAAATTTTTTATAGTTATATTAAACCATTCCAATTCATAATCCAATTTGAATTTTATTCAAATCAACCAAACACATCAATAACACGCATATCTCAATAATTTGATAAAATTATTTCTTTTCAATATAAAAATATAACTTGGGTAAAATTATTTCATTTTCCCTCTTTACAAAACAATATTGTGTCAGTTGCCAATTTAAATGCTTCTTAACACCTAGACTGATCAAACAACACAATACAAAACATTTGTATATAAACTTTACAAATACGCGCACTCATATATACACACACAACTGAATCTAGGGTATTACTAACCCCATCTCTATCAAGTTACACCATAGAGCCAAGGTTATTACTAAACCATATGCTCTGATACCACTGTAACAAGCCGACGGGAATTGGACGCCTGAATTCCGAAAATAATAATAAACCTGTGTTACTTGTCAAAATTCAAGTATTGAAAACACCAAATAGTCAATAGAAAGAAATTAGAGGGTAAAATAAGAAATAAAGAAAGTAGAAATGGAAGAAGAAGAACCAATAGGACACAGAGTCTCACATCGTAGCTGAACAAAATATACTATAGAAATAAATATTTATTAAGAGCCTGAAACAAAACATACAATCATCAGAGTACATCATCCTGGACAATTATAACAAACTGTCCTCATATACAATAGCACAACGGAATAATAACTATATAACATTATACATCCGAACTCGTCCAACTCATCTCTTTACATCATTCGATAACCTAAACCTGTAAAAATCGGTCTAACCCAAGCATTGTAAATGCCGGATCAGTCTAGTGAACTAGAGTGAGTAAACTCACTAAGTTTAAGGGTATCTTCTAACTTGATTTTGAAGTTAAATTTTTTTTTCCAAAGATAAGGATAATCGTAAGATCGAATCCACACATAAATATAGACGGTTTTTACCTTACAATAACCCAAAACATTTTGAAATCATCTTTTCTGATTTTATAATAAAGTCTAATACAAACAAATAACAATCTAGCAGAACGCTTGCATCTCACGCTCCACATACGTAGTATACAATGAATAACCGCAGGCTCTTATTGGAGAATGGATTTCCAACTATGGCAAGGTATGAGGCCACATTTCGACAGTGTATCTCTAGAGAGGAATGCACCGGGTTCAACAAGAACGTCTTGCAACCCAGGCTAAACATGACCAGCCATTCAATTTGCTTGAATGTTATGAATATATTGTCACCTACGGTTGCTAGCAACATAACCGTTCCCGGAAGATACCGAAGTGAAAGAAGAAAAATATGAGTATTCTCTAGATGGTGAAAATACACCATAATGGGAGTGACCCATTTAGCCATGCGACCTACCCGATTTTATACCGTTTCCCTGTTGTGAGGCATGAGGTTATAATTATCTTTTAGAATATTTAGACACCATTCACTTTGAATGCCACATCGTTATATCCATCAAATCACTAATTGATGTCTACAAAATTACTCTGGGTGTTTAAGCAGTAAGAATGAATTCCTCTGCCACCAACAAGTGTATGTTTGTAGAAATCAATGTATGCGATCCTTTGGAAATATTCCGTCAGACACCCATCCATACAAGTTGTCCTGGGATTGGACAAATCGAAGTTACCATCCTACCACATCGAAGGTATCACCCTATAGATCAATAGCTAGTAGTCCTTGCAATCCATAGATTTCAATCTCGACCGAATTACCATCGAAATATCTCTGATTGCAACATCAAAGAAATCTATTAAGTAGCCCTTCCGTTTATGAAGATCCACGGTCTTCACTTGTTCCATCTTCAATCAGCTTCTTCCAGATTCACGTATTCGTTGGTTCGGAATGGTTTTCGAATATAAATTCAATCCCGGTCTTTCCGTACCAACAATCGTATATGCCAGATTTGATAGTTGGTTATTTAACTATCAAATAAATAACCATTCATTCATAAAAGAAAAATGGATTCACTGATTCAATACTCAACATTATTTAGCCTCTTTAATTAACCAATTGTTAAGTAAATATTGAATTTATAATTGTTATCATATTCGGAAAACATTTCCATTTTCTTATTTAATATAAGAATATTCAATTATTATCGTACTTCTACTTCATTAGCCTCCCATCGTAAATTGGTAAGTGACTAAATCTCTCAGTATCAACCCCGAAGGCCGAAACCAACATCAGATTGACACCTTGAAAATTACACAACTCAACCAACGTAAAACAAAAGTTCTAATTTCTTAAAATACCCATTATTGTAACAACCCGGATTTTCTGAACCAATTATTTTTTTAAGCTATTGTAATGGATTTTGAATATTTAAAATGATTTATTTTGAATTATAACGAAGAAAAATTTATTTAAATCGAAATTAGAATGAATATATTTATATTAATTATAAAACGAACTCGAAATGGCGCGGTAGTTTGAAATTTTGATTTTAAATTTCAATTGAATGTACGGAATCCAAAATAAATCGGATTTCAGTTGTGAATTAAAACGTGTTTCGAACTTCAGTTGTAAATAGAATCGACTGGAAAAATGACCATTTTTCAAATGGTCTCCAAATTCGACGAAATTTGTTTTGTTAGGAATTATAGTCAAAACATATCTAGATTTATTTATCCATTATTTTTGGAGTCAGTATGTGGCTCCGGTAAATTAAAATGTACGTTTAAATTGAATATGTATTGATTTATATTTTAATTTAAAGTAAAACTGATCGAAACAGTCAAATGGGCTTACGAAACATATCCCATTGTGTTTGGAATGGGGGTAATTAGCTGGGGGCGATAATTGTTGGAGTTCGGATGAAAAAGTACCAATTAGTGAATTAAATATTATTATTTTTATATATAAATATATGCCCCCACATTTCAAAACCCTAGGTCCAATTATTTTTTCTCCAATGCTTCCAAAGGCGATTGGAGAGCCGATATGCTTCAGATTCCCTTCCCCTCGAACTCCGAATCAGATCACCCATTTCAAAAATTTATAACGTGAAAAACGTTCAGATCCATGGGATCTTTGAATCCAACGGACAAGATCGAATTTCGTGAAACATTTTGGGAGAAATCGCTGCTTGAACCAGCGATTTTTGAAGCCAGCTTTATGGCTAGGGAAGGGGAGAGCCACGTGGGGGCACGCGGAGGAGGGCGGTGTGTTGGTGGTTGGAGTGGTGTCGGTGGAGGAGGTCCGGTTTGACGATGGAGGTGCGACGGGAAACACTTAGGCGCAAGGAATGGGTTACTGAGTCGTTCGATTTTACTGAAGGAAGAAGGGTTTAACCCTTACCACATAATTAATTTGTTAATTATAAATTTAATTATTTATAAATGTAATTAATGTTTAAAATCGTGTAACTCTTTCATGTGATATCGGAATCTAGTTAAACAAGTTGCATTGGATTCGCAACAACGAACTCTACATCATGGAACAGACTAGA
Source organism: Allium sativum (assembly GCA_030737875.1). Taxonomy (NCBI): domain Eukaryota; kingdom Viridiplantae; phylum Streptophyta; class Magnoliopsida; order Asparagales; family Amaryllidaceae; genus Allium; species Allium sativum. The sequence continues at coordinate 151,441,652 of CM060923.1, forward strand.
ACAGAAACGGAGCACGTTAGAAATTCAGGGAAATTTCAACCCAAACTGTATTGAAATCTTCAAATAAAGAATGATGGAGTGGAACCCAATGTGAGAACTCCTTCTCACTCAAAATTATTTATCATGTTATTGTATTCATATATAAAAACATATAGAATTGTCAGTGCAGATTTTTATTAGTTTTAATTATTATAAACTTTTATATGTTGCCTATTAGCTCACCTCCCTCGTCCACAGACCATGGACGATTTAGTTGGCTGTATTGTGGGTTGATTATGACGCTGAAATGTTTAAATTTTTTAAAATAATTTAATATTATTTTTTGAAAGTTGAAATTAAATTATAAATATCTGTTTATAATTTAAACAGTGAAAATTGGCTAATTAGAAAAATAATTCAAATCGAATTAGATCTAGTTAAATTTATTAACCAATGATTATTTTGAATCGGCCATTGTTGTTTGGAAACCCCACATAGGTCTGGGGACGATAATTTATTCACATCTCCCTTGAATTTAATTATATGTCAATCGATGGATCGACAGACTGTGATAAGCATTATTTAAATATTTAATGCTTATACAGTTGTAAATTAAACTCTGGCTGATGTTTGAAAGGTTAATGATTATTTATCATTATTGTTGAACACATGCGATGTATGAATTCCATATAACTGAAATTATACGATAATTTATTGAGTCACATTCCGATTCAAAATAAAGAATATTTTAAAATAACGAACATTTTTAAATAATGAATATTTTAAAATAGTATTCAGTAATGGATCAAAATATGATTTTGATGTCCGATTTTAGATGGACACGAAAATATTGAAATATATGAACCCGAGTAAGTAGATATTCGCTATTTTAATCCGAACAGGTTTATCGACCGATTTTGTTCATTTTACAATGAATATCGAAAAGAAATGATTTCAAAATCAGATATTTTGAAAAAATATCATTTTAATATTTTAATGATATGGAATATTCAATTTTGATTTAAATTGAAAATGAAGTTAAAATCGTTTTTAAAACGAATTTAAAATGATTTATAAAATACTTTTTAAACGGAAATCGACAATATATATTATATATATTTACATGGCCTGAATAGAAAGCACCGTGCATCGACCGTTCGTGAATTTCGACCATTAACTTCAAATTGATGTAGTGGGAGATCCGATCGTCGGACTCTCCTAAAACCGGAACCATTGGGTTCGTATTGAAAAGAGCTTTCCAACGAATGCAAAAGATTTAAATTTGAATGGTTGGATTTCAAATTATGTCCAAATCAATTTCAAAAAAGGTCACTATGAATGCAGTTCGGTGGCCGTTATTGGTACCCAACTGAAATGGCGATATTAAAATTATTAAAAACATGGAAAAATTATGTAAAATGATAATAAATGATTTGGAAAGAATATGGATGAAAAATTCCATATTCGAAGTGATAAGAATACATTTTTATCGAAACGAACTAGTTATTAACTAGAATAAAAATCCAATGATTTTTAGAAATAATAAATTGGATTAGAAAATGGTTTTAAAATAACCAGAATTTTCCAACGTATGAATTGGAATGGATTCGGAATGGAAATAATCTTCGGAATATTTTGATATTGGATTCCGTTATTATTTGGATATTGTTGAGTAATTTGGAAGATACAGATATCGTTATTCCCAAAACGATATCCGTTGGTTTTAGAATTTGATATTGAATATAAGCCGATATAATTTCTATTCAGAGCCTAGTATTTAATATAAAATTAGATTATGGGTTTGTCGTGAATGGTGTCTTTATTAACACTGTTCTTAATCCCAGTTGAGAAAAGAATAAATCTTTTAATTAAGATTAATGAAGTTTACCAATTAATTAATATTTAATTGGAACTGAAGTGTATTTGGATTTTTGGGTTTATAGTGAATGGCATTTTAAATAACATTTGTTCTTTAAGCCAATTAACAGTGAAGATATGATTTGGAATTTAAAATCTTTTAATTAAGATTAATGGAAATTTTCCAATTATATATTTTAAATTGGAATTGAATGGAATTCGATTCGGTAATAATCGAAATGAGCTTCTGTGAAGGAAGGTCGTTACTGTATATGGAATTTAAAATGCTTTGCAGTTATTCCATTTATATTATTAGTCAGATATCGGAATTTATATCGATTATACACTGTTATGATTTCCGTATAGATTCCATTTTGATGGAAGATGATTTTGGGTTTTTCATGAACTGTGTTTTAAATGACATTGGTTCTTTAACCCAAGAAAAGATGGGTTTATTCCCTAAATTTGAATAATCATTAAGTAACGATTTTTTTGGAGATTAAAACAAAGTGGAGTTCTAATAAATCTTTAATTAGATTGAAATTTTAACATGATAATTAAATTTGACAAATTTGGGAAGTGTTCAAAAATGGAGTATCACAAGTTTTACTTCATGTGATAGTTAAATCTTTAATTATATTTGAATGTTAAATGGTAATTGAATTTACCAATAACACAGTGGGTGTTAGATATGGAGTACTACCAGTTTTGCTCCATGGGATGAATAGGTTGGGATTGGAAAAATAAAATAAATGATTACTTCGGTAAGCCTCGATAATCCCGACAAGTTTGATAAACCATAATTTGGTTTAAAGTTGTGAAAAGATAATATAAAATCTTTTGAAACGGTTTCCAAGTGAATATTTAAACAAGAGGTTTAAATGAATTAAATCTTTGATATGATTTATGGGAATAATTCCCAATGTAAAGAATATTTGAATAAAACAATATTCTGGATTGGAATGAGGCGTATGATGTGTTTTTATAGCACCTGATTATTGATTGTAAAATATGCGAGTTATTCGAAAAGACCGGGTTTATCCATTTTGAATAACTGATAAGACAATTAAATATCGACAATGAAGACGGTGGTTGAAGACCAGAGATCTTCACATCGTATGGATGATTACTGATGTCTTGATTGGGCTAATCCCCCGAGACAAGGTAATAAGTGGTTATCGTCCAGACGTACTTGGAGAGCGACTGGATACGTGAGGACCTCTCTCCTGTATTAGACATATGGGACAAGGAATAAGGTGCCTCCGGTTTTGTTCAGATACAAAACAGACTTATAAATGGATGTGTTTTTGACATTGGATTTCATTCTGTGTTGATTGATTTCTATTATATATATATCTGTTTGGTTGTGGATAATTTATTCTCATACTTAACACCCTTCTCTGAGACGTACAAGCTCAGAGGTTATATATTGATGGACATCAGTTGCATGGCGTGAATTGTCAGTGTGGCATGCTGAGATGCAAATTATCAAGGCTTTTGTTAAAAAGTAGAGTCTTGTGGATGATGATCAAAGCACGACTTTAATTAGCATAGCTTTGTGTATAGCACTAATTCGCAAGCCTCACACCCCGGTATGAACCAGAAACGGGAGAGGACAGCATGGAGGACAAGCGTTTCTTTCTAGTTAGGAGTGGTGTCATAGTATGGAGCCTAGACATTTTACTTATGTGTATGATGGAAAGAGAGGTACCTCGGATTTGTGTCCCTTGTGGATCTTGATATTTGTTCACATACTGAGCAGATTTTATGCCCCATAGGGCAAGGAAACGTATTGTTCAGGAATTGCCAATCCACTAACTAAGTGTGGACCGACACTGCACGCTCCAGGTGCAGTTGCGGCTGAATCCTGAGGCACGGCTAGAGTGTCTCGAATCGGAAGGAAGATCCCTTGCCTTGGTTCATAGATGGGATCCAATTTCCAATACGTGACTTTCGATTTTTGTTGTAAATCTATATGGCAACATAGTGCGATGGGGCGCTCATGCCGTCTATGATTGATACATTTATATTTGACGTTGTTTTTAATATACTATGCACTAAGTAATATAAAAATGATTTGTTTTTAAATCATACCAAGCATGTTTGGCTATTATAAGGTAAAACTCTTTCCTCCGGCTTGCGTTGCATTGTGTGATGGAACCTGAGTCTTATAATAGCTTCATTTTTCAAAAAGCATTGCGTTGTTTTATTTTAAACTAAGATTCATGTGGAGTAAACCCGTTCCGTGTTATACGACGTGGTCCTGTGATTTCCCAACTTTTAAAGTAAATATTTAATAACTGTTTTGAGTTCTCACACCAGTTCCATGATTGACTCGGAGTTTATTGTTTTCACCAAAACTCTGGGTGCCCATATTTTCCATAGGGCAGCTTGTAGTTTTGGTTTTGCAGATTATTTCATTTAGCAGGATTCTAGATCGAAGCTTAAAGCTGTGTCCAGAGCATTGATAGTCTTCCGCTGTGTTAGTTTATTTATTTCCGCTGCATTGCATTTATTGTAAATTTATTTTCTGTTGTATATAATTTCGATACTCTGATATTCTGTACTCTGATGTAAATTGTTGTAATAGCAATGAAACGTTCTATTGTTTGTGTCTGATGCGTCGTGTTCTCAAAAAAATCCGCATTTTTCAGTCTCTTCGGTGATCGGGGGATTTCGGATCATCTCTGGAGCTTTGGTTTACAAAGCACGAGAACAAGACATATTAGAACCGAATAAAATAATTCATTAGAGATAGGATTAGTAATGTCCTATGAGAATAACTCGCTAGAGATAGGGTTAGTAATAACCTAGAATGAGTTTGAAGAGTATTGTTTAAAAAAACAAATTTGGTTTTGAAATTTGTATCTTATTATACGTATTTGAGTTTATATTGAATTCGTACAATCGATTATATGAAGATTATGCATATACGCGTCATGAACGTATATTCGAAGTCTCAAATATACTGGATAGATATAGCGTCACACTCTAGTCGCCCGGAGATGATCCTGATGATTGATATATCATCATCAGATTCTATGTTCGAGTTTCGAAAGTGGGATATCTATATACTTCCAATTAACTGGTGTGAGAACCAAAACTTAGTTAGATATTATTGTTTGTGATTTGACATTGAAAACATGATTTTTGATTACATATAGGAAGTTATATGTTTGAAAAGCTAATCAACTAATTGATTTCTGGTTGTGTTTTATGATTATTAATTAAACTAATAAAAATATTGGAATAATAAAACCAATATGAAAATGAAAGGTAATTTAAGCCAAATCGGATCACATATTGAATTGCATTGAAAATTTATTGAAATTGCATACATATACATGTATATATATTGAACAGGTCATAGCATGGAAGCTAAGAAGAGGAATAAAATTGTACGCCCGACAAATAGGTACATATTTACTGTATTTATTGGGGTTTGATGATTTTATGAGCCGATTGGCTAGTCGCTTGGCTTTCTCCTTTTCTTTTGGATTGATGAGGGCCCTGTGAGGCAAGTTGCGGTTTTACCGATCAGCCCGTACAAAGGAGGTTATGGAGAAAATTTACATAAATTTAAGGTGTTAGCCAAAATTTTGAAAAATTAGAAAGTTCTTAGAAACTGAAAAGTTGAAGAACTCAAGCCAGAATGAAAGTTGAGTTGGTTAGTTAAACAACTTTCTGCTCCGTTCCTTTTTTAGGACGAAAAGATTTTAAGTGGGGGAGATTGTAACAACCCGGAATTTCTGAACCAATTTAAAATTTCTGTTTTAGCTATTTTAACGGATTTTGATATTTAAAATGATTTATTTTAAATTGTAACGATGAAAAATTTATTTAAATCGAAGTTAGAACAAATATATTTATATTAATTATAAAACGAACTCGAAATGGCACGGTAGTTTGATATTTTGATTTTAAATTTCGATTGAATGTATGAAATTCAAAATAAATCGGATTTCAATGAAACCGGAAATGTTAGAATCTGTTTAATAATATCTTTCTAACGGATGTCAAAAAATTAGATTCCATAAAATAAATTAAAAGTTATGTACAGTTTAAAATTGGAAATAGTCACTATGGAATTTATATATATTTTAATATAATATACAATCCTTAAAATTGCCATTTTGCAAACGACCTCTGTTTTCAATGAAACCACTTTTGTTGGATCCGGAATGTCAAATTATAGTCAGGTTGAAAATTTCATAATTTTTGGAATTAACATGTGAGCGAGGTGAATTTAAATGTGTTTTGAACTTTAGTCGTAAATTGAATCGACTGAAAAAATGACCATTTTTCAAATGGCCTCGAAATTGGACGAAATTACTTTTGTTAGGACCGTATCGTCAAAACATAGCTAGAGTTATTTTTCTATAATTTTTGGAGTTAGTATGTGGCCCCGGTAAATTAAAATGTACGTTTAAATTCAATATATATTGATTTATATTTAAATTTAAAGAAAAGTTAATCGAAACAGTCGAATGGGCTTACGAAACTTATCCCATTGTATTCAGAATGGGGCTATTTAGCTAGAGGCGACAGTCGTTGGAGTTCGTTTGGAGTTCGGATGAAAAAGAATCAATTAGTGAATCAATTATTATTATTTATATATATAAATATATGCCCCCATATTTCAAAACCCTAAGTACATTTATTTTTTTCTCCAGCGCCACTAAAAGTAGTTGGAGTGTCAATATGCTCCATTTTCCCTTCCTTTCTAACTCCAAATCAGATCACCCATTTCAAAAATTTATAATGTGAAAAACGTTCAGCTCCATGGGATTTTTGAATCCAACGGACAAGATTGAATTTCGTGACTCATTTTGGGAAAAATCGCTGCTTGAACCAGCGATTTTAGAAGCCAATTTTACGGCTAGGGGGGAGATCGAGTGCCAAGTGGGGGCACGCGGAGGATGGCGGCGTGTTGGTGGTTGGAGGGGTGTCGGTGGATGGAGGTCCGGTCTGACGATGGAGGTGCGGCGACAAACTGTAACACCCCACGTCCATTAATGTCACTCACAAGGGGAATGCATTATCTTCCATGGAGGTTATAAGTGAATATAGAACAGTAAAATTACAACAAGACAGATATAAGATAGTACTTGGAAATTAAAAACTTTATTTTATTGCAGCAGAAGTCAAAACATGTTTGATTACATCTTAATACCATAAATCAGAGTCAAGTACAATATCCATCTTGATAAAACAAATACATAATCCCATTACACAAATAGCCATACAAAAAAGATAACAAGCTGGACTTTACTTCAGCAGTCCTAGCTTTCCGAAAGAGATAAGCAATCCAATCTGACTCCACTAGAGCTGGGTCTAACCTGAGGATCTGGAGGGAGAAAAATATGGAAAAGAGGGGGGGTCGGACATAAAGTCTGGCGAGTATTATAATTCTACAATACTATTATCAAAATAACTAGACTAAGGCATAAGCTGGAAAACAAGGAAATGTCTATGAAAGAGCAGATAAAGGACATAGACAATCACTAAAGGCAACTTTATAGGCGCTCCTTAATTACTAAAGGATAATTATTACACTGCACCACACTGGTCTGCTAACACTGATATTACTGGCGCTTGCTAATCAATATAGGATAATTATTATACTCTACTGTACTGTACCGTTCTATACTGTACTAACACTAACTGCACCCATACTAGTCACTCTAGAAACTTGATCCCTCTTGGTTAAATAGAATGATGATAGCTTCGTGTACTACTAGATGTACCCTATATCCTCCTTGTTTAACAGTATATCTCTAGCTACTACCATAGGTAACCAACGTGTACCTATCCCCTCTAGATGTACCCCCTTAAATGGTAATTCCATGTACTCCTAGCTGACGTCATAGGTGCCGCCTGCTCCTATCTCCACTAGGTTTACCCCCTTAGTAATTAAATGATAGTGGTAGCTCTATATACCCCTAGCTGACTACATAGGGCCGCCTGCTCCTATCTCCACTAGGTGTGCCCACTACCCTGCCCCATTCGATCGGCTCCCTAACTCGTAGATACCCGTGCTGGACCCACAGTGGGGTGTATCACTCCCCTAAAGTGGCAACCCAATACAACGGAGATGCACGGCTTATACCTACACGATGCAACAACGTCTTACCTACCAGCCCGGGGCCACGCACGCACGTGAACCCGTTGGACTTGCGTTGCCACCGCTAACCCGCTTTGGCCTCTAACAATCAGGCCCAGTAGGCGTGTCCCGTCCTCGACTTGGGTCGAGTTTACAAAGATACGAAATGGGCTACTGGTCTGAAAAGGGCCCCCACCAAGCTTCCCACCTAGGCTTGGTCCCCTCTAGTATATCCCACTTAACCCCTCCATGTCTACTTACATGTCCGAATTTGGTTAAGGGTTCTTATAGTAATTCCACCTGCCACCCAAGGTACCCACTTAACCCCCATGTCCCACTTACATATTTACTTTGGTTAATTGTTACTAATCATATTTTCTTATGCCACCCAAGGCACTTACTTAACCCTTTAGTCATGTTCATTTACATGTGTGTTTGGTTAAGTCTTTACTAATCGTATTTCAAATGCCACTAAGGGCAACCACTAGATTCCTCATGCCACCCAAGGCACCTACTTAACCCCCATGTCCCACCTTACATGATTATCTGGTTAAGTATTTCTTAATTCATTAAGGCCATAATCTCATAAAGACCTCTCACATTAGACTGGCATTTATGGCAGCTGGATTTGCCGGGCGGGTCCGGGCAGTCTTACACCATAAAAGAGTCTAACCTCGTGTCCTTACAACTGTTATGCTTTAGTTTGGGCCTAGGACCTCTCACATTGGGCCGACATTTGTGACTACTGGATTTGCCGGGCGGGTCCGGGCAGGTTTACGTCACAAACGAGTCCAACCTCGTGTCCTAAGCATTGATTATTATTAATAATCCATTTTCCCCCAATTTTAATAATTCCCTATTTGAATTATTAATTAATTTCCAGTTTTAACGATGTCCATAATTGACTCAATTATGGCCATCCGTTTATGGTATGCAAAATCATACCAAATTTCATCACAAGTTCATTATATGCCATTAAAGGCATCCTAATTCAAGTTAATCCATAATTAGATTATGTCCATTACTCCACATTAATTTTCCAATTAATGTCTTAATTAAATTTTCCACCTTTTAAGGCAATTTCTTAACATCTCAATTTTGTTATATGCCTTTTTAAGGCTATCTCATGCAAATTCTCAATATTAAATCTTTTAATATTATTCCAACCCCACGTTGTACGTTTCGTTCATTAAACGTAAAATATACGTTAGACTCGAATAGTCTAACTCATAGCATAAAAGAAATTATCACAGCAACCACAACATATACATGTGACTAAAATAGATCTAGTCATAAAAAGGGTGAAACTTGCATATATGTCCAAAATACAACTTGCATAAGAATTATACATGTCATGGATCTAAAGGTGTCAACTTGTTCATGATTCACATAATATGATCTTAATCCAATTTCATAAACTTGCACATGTACATGTGTGAATCAACATCATCTAACTTAACAATATGGTTTTATATGGATACACCTAACTTAATAGGCAAATTCGCATAATCAAGTTTCATTTAATCATAGATTCATGTTTATGGGTACACCTAACTCAATAGGCAAATTCCCATAATCAAGATCCATTAAATTGTAGATTCAGGTATATGGGTACACCTAACTTAATAGGCAAATTCCCATAATCAAGATCCATTTAATTTTTAGAAGAAAAACATAAACCTTAAAACATGACCCTATTCACATAAATAACAACATCATGATTTTACAACTTGTACGATTCAACACAACTTAGCATGATATCATAATCATATAACTTATGGATTTCCAACGTGTGTGATAATATGAGATCTACAACATATATAAGATTTACAACATAACATAGCATAGTTTACAACATAGCATAGCATGATAGCATAACGTTGCATAACATGATTTACATCATAGCATAGTTTACAACATAGCATAGCATGATAGCATAACGTTGCATAACATGATTTACATCATAACATAGTTTACAACATAGCATAGCATGATAGCATAACGTTGCATAACATGATTTAAATCATAGCATAACATAGCATAGGAGCCTTTACAACATATAATTCACAACAACATATGACAGCATAATAGAATAACAAGAGATCCACAATATAGAATTTTCAATTACAATTCATATCACTTTCTTGTGATCCATTCATAACTTAATCAAATTATTTTATAATATCATTGTGGGAATCATCATACTCACTATTTTAAGATGAGAAAAAGAAAGAGTCTTTTGATTTAATTTGTTTATTGAGTAGATTTAGTTGTAGGCTAGGCTTTCTCCTTCTTCTTTAGTTTGTGACGGCTGCGCTGAACTCCATGGCAACGGCATGTCGGTAGCTCTCCAATTTTTCAAGTGATTTAGGGTTAGAGTCTACCCACTTATTTATAGATGTTAGGATGCATTTAAGCCATTAGATTTAACCTAAAAATAACCGCAGCCGTTCAGACAAGATGAGGTTTATCTTATTGACTCAGCAATGAGTCAGAAGTGACTCAGCAAACACTCAGCAAATTAATAAACTTCTATTCATGTTTACATTAACTGCCCATATATATATATAAATATATATATATACACATGCACCTATTCATGAATTCAAATAATGCAAATTAATTGCTTGCCTGAAAAAAAAGAAATCGAGCATATAATTTAATTTCCCCTTCTTTTTTTTTATGTTCACAGAAAATACGGGGTGTTACACAAACCCTTAGGCGCGGGGAATGGGTAACTGAGTCGTTCGATTTTACTGAAGGAAGAAGGGTTTAACCCTAAGCATGTAATTAATTTGTTAATTATAAATTTAATTATTTATAAATGTAATTAATGTATAAAATCATGTAACTCTTTCATGTGATATCGGAATATAGTGAAACAAGTTGTGTTGGATTCGCAACAAAGAACTCTACATCATGGAACAGACTAGAGCAGAAATGGAGAACGTTAGGAATTCAGGAAAAATTTAACCCAAACTGTGTTAAAATCTTCAAATAAAGAATGACGGAGTGGAACCCAATGTGAGAACTCCTTCTCACTCAAAATTATTTTATCATGCTATTGTATTTATATATAAAAATATCTAGAATTGTCAATGTAGATTTTTATCAGTTTTAACTATTATAAACTATTATATGGTGCATGTTAGCTCACCTCCCTCGTCCACAGACCAAGGACGATTTAATTAGCTGTATTGTGTGTTGATTGTGATGCTGAAATGTTTAAAATATTAAAAATAATTTAATATTATTTTGTGATAGTTCAAATTAAATTATAAATATCTATTTATAATTTAAACAGTGAAAATTGGCTAATTAGAAAAATAAATCAAATCGAATTAGAACGAGTTAAATTTAGTAAACAGTGATTATTTTGAATCGACCGTTGTTGTTTGGAAACCCCACATGGGTCTGGGGACGAAAATTTATTCATATCTCCCCTGAATTTAATTATATGTCAATCGATGGATCGACAGACTGTGATAAGCGTTATTTAAATATTTAATGCTTATACAGTTGTAAATTGCACTCTGAATGATGTTTGAATGGTTAATAATTATTCATCATTATTGTTGAATACGTGCGATGTATGAAATCCATATAATTGAAATTATAAGGTAATTGATTGAGTTACATTCCGATTCGGAATAAAGAATATTTTAAAATAACGAATATTTTAAAACGATATTCAATAATGGATCAAAATATGATTTGATGTCCGATTTTGGATGGACACGAAAATATTAAAATATATGAAGCCGAGTAAGTAGATATTCGCCATTTTAACCCGAATGGGATTGTCGATCGATTTTATTCATTTTATAATGAATACCGAAAAGAAATGATTTCAAAATCAGATATTTTGAAAATAATATCATTTTAATATTTTAATGATATGGAATATTCAATTTTGATTTAAATCGAAATTGAAGTTAAAATCGTTTTTAAACGATTTATAAAATACGTTTTAAATGGAAATCGATGATATATATATATATTATATATATTTATATGGTTTGAATAGAAATCACCGCGCAGCGACCATTCGCGAATTTCGACCATTAACTACAAATTGATGTAGCGGGAGATTCGACTGTCGGATTCTCCTAAAACTGGAACCGTTAGGTTCGTATCGAAAAGTGATCTCCAATGAATATAAGCTATTTAAATTTGAATGGTTGGATTTAAAATTATGTCCAAATCGATTTCAAAAAAGGTCGCTATGAATGCATTTCGGTGCCCGTTACTGGAAACCAACTGAAATGGCGATATTAAAATTATTAAAAATATGGGAAAATTAAGTAAAATTATAATAAATGATTTGGAAAGATTTTGGATGAAAAATTCCTTATTTAAAATAAAAAAAAATATTTTTTATCGAAATGAACTAGTTATTATCCAGAAAAAAATCCAATGATTTTTAGAAATAATAAATTGGATTTGAAAATTGTTTTAAAATAACCAGAAATTTCCAACATATGAATTGGGATGGATTTGGAATGGAAATAATCTTCGAAATATTTAGATATTGGATTCCGTTAATATACGGATATTGTTAAGGTATTTGGGAGATACAGATATCGTTATTCCCAAAACGATATCTGTTGGTTTCAGAATTTGACACTGAATATAAGCCGATATAATTTCTATTCAGAGCCTTGTATTTAAGATCAAATTAGATTATGGGTTTGTCATGAATGGTGTCTTTATTAACACTGTTCTTAAACCCATCCGAGAAAATAATAAATCTTTTAATTAAGATTAATGAAGTTTACCAATTAATTAATATTTAATTGGAACTGAATTGAAATTGGATTTTTGGGATTATAGTGAATGGTGTTTTAAATAACATTTGTTCTTTAACACAATTAACAGCGAAGCTATGATTTGGAATTTATAATCTTTTAATTAAGATTAATGGAAATTTTCCAAAGTAAAGTTTTCCTATTTAATATATTAAATTGGAAATGAATGGAATTCGGTTCGGTAATAATCGAAATGAGCTTCTGTGAAGGAAGGATGTTACTATATATATAATTTAAAAGGCTTTGCCGTTATTCCATTTATATTATTAGTTTGATAAGGGAATTTATATCGATTATACACTGTTATGATTTCCGTATAAATTCTAGTTTGATGGAAGATGATTTTGGGTTTATCGTGAACTGTGTTTTAAATGACATTAGTTCTTTAAACCAAGAAAAGAAGGGATTTATTTACTAAATTTGAATAATCATTAAGTAATGATTTTTTGGAGAATAAAACTAAGGGGAGTTTTTATAAATCCTTAATTAGATTGAAATATTAATGTGGCAGTTAAATTTGCCAAATTTGAGAAATGTTCAAAAATGGAGTATCACCAGTTTTACTTCATGTGATAGTTAAATCTTTAATTAGATTTAATTGTTAAACGGTAATTGATTTTACCAATAACACAGTGGGTGTTAGATATGGAGTACTACCAGTTTTGCTCCATAGGATGAACAGGTTGGGATTGGAAAAATAAAATAAATGATTACTTCGGTAAGGGTCGATAATCCCGACTAGTTTGATAAACCATAATTTGATTTAAAGTTATGAAAAGATAATACGAAATCTTTTGAAATGGTTTCCAAGTGAAGATTTAAACAAGAGGTTTAAATGAATTAAATCTTTGATAAGATTTATGAGAATAATTCCCAATGTAAAGAATATTTGAATAAAACAATATTCTGGATTGGAATGAGGCGTATGATGTGTGTGTTTTTATAGCACTTGATTATTGATTATAAAAGCGCGAGTTAATCGGAAAGACCGGGTTTATCCCATTCTGAATAACTGATAGAACGATTAAATATCGACGATGAAGACGGTGGTTGAAGACCGGAGATCTTCACATCGTATGGATGATTACTGATATCATGATTGGGATGATCCCCCGAGACAAGGTAATAAGTGGTGATTGTAACACCCCGTAATTTTAACGACACTAAAGATCATAAATTAAAGAATAATTAATATGAAATAAGTTGTTAACAATAAAATAAGGAAAACCTAATTAAATATTTAGAATTAAGTAAAACGGACCGTGCCATTGCGTCTGTCTCGGTATTCTGGTCAAGATAGACACCAAGTTTGCGTAAAACGGACTCCGTGTGAAGAGGTTATTAAGGTTTGAAGTTTGTATGCATATAAGGAATATATATATATATATATATATATAATTCAAAGAAATTTAAAAATATTCAAAAAAATCAGAAAATACGAAATCAAAGCGCCAAACAGGGGAAGGGACGACCATTTGGGGTCGACCTGAGTCCCTGCTGGGTCGACCCCGGGGTCGACCCAGGCTCTTTAGGGTCGACCCCGGGGTCGACACCCATGAAGGGGGTAGACCCCCGCTGCAAGGCTGGGCAGAATACGTTTTTCTGAACTTGGACCGATTTTAGAGCTAGATTCGTTGGTTCTAGGCTATATGAAGGACCATAAACCTAGGTTTTATTCAATTAAAAAAATGGTGGCGATGGCAGAGCTCTGCTGCAACGTAAATTGAATAGCCTATTCTTCTCCAAATCCAATTCAGCAAACATTATTCAAATTCAGCGATTGCTACAACAACAAATCCAACTTGTTTTTCTCAGTTATTTAAATCCATTTCCTTAGATCTATTCACTGTGAGTTCATGTTATTTTTAGATATAAATATTTAATTGGTAATCATAAAATGTATATAAAAATTGGATGTTGGATCTATGCCTAAACAAGTTCTATTATGACATAATTATCAGATCTGCCTTTATATGTTCATACCGCCACCATGTTAAATCTTGTCATAATATGCCTATTCAGTTTTTATGCCTATTTCTATCAGTTTATCATTGATTCGCTATTATGCCTATTCTTTATTCCCTTCTCTCCATCTTTTCCCTTTTATTTTTTTTATATAGCCAGGCTACCTTCAAGCCTAGGCCTATCGCTGAAATATGCGAACGTGTGAAATTGTGAATGATTGGGAAAGACATAATTTGGGGCATAATTGGTATTGGGAAATATGAATATAAAATTGGGCATAAAATTTGGAAATACATGAATATGGATTTGAAGGAATATATCGTGTTGGATAATGTGAATATGAATTCAGGCATACATTGGAAAATATGATTTGGGTGTAAATTGGAACTTATGTAAAATATGATTTGGCATAAATTGGAACATACGTAAAATATGAATTTGGGCATAACATGTACTGAAATATGTGATTATGAACTAGGGACATAAATTAACAAATATGTGAATACAGATTTGGGCATAATATATATCTTGATTTATGACTTGGGGAAAAGGGCATATTGTGCATAATGAAATACGAATTAAAAAGGGGCATGAAAATCTATATTTGGAATAGGGAAATTTATTAATATGAATATGCCTAAAATAATGGAACCATGGTAAAGCTTAGACATGAGGTTAGATTGCACTTGTGGTATAAGTCTGCCCGGAGCCGCCCGGCATATCCACGGACCACAACTGGTTAATCTAATGTGAGGGGTCTAATGCGTAACAACACCATGACACGAGATTAAGTCTAAACTTGTGGTTTAAGTATTCCCGGAGCCGCCCGGCATATCTAGCATCCACAAGTGGTTGACTTAATGTGAGGGGTCTGGGGCATTAACATGTATGAACATAAAATATAAGATGTTTAGGCTTGTCCTAGGGACAAGTGGAAATTATAACTTAGGTTATAATAAATGAAAAAGGGAATAGACTAACTTATGTAAGGGGATAAGCAATACTTAATTGTAAATTTAGTTATTTACAAGAACAAGAATATGAAATCTGCGGATGAGGACAACATAAGTTATATTTATGGAAAGGAAACTTATTAGTAAACCTTAGTTAAGAGAACTAAGTTAATAAGTAAACAATGATAAGATAGAATTATGATTAAATGAGAAAGAATGAGGAGAACTTGTAAAATGAAATAAGTTATATTTAATCATAAATGGTAAGTGACATGTTAACTAGGAAACGAGTAAATTGAGATATACTTAATAACATATTAAGTAGAACAAGTAATTTTAATGATGTAACCAAGAAAGAATACTAAAGAGATTGTGAATTACAGACCTTGGGCCACAATCTAGAGAATAACATGTTGTGGGCATATTAATGAACTTAAATGGGTTAAGTTATACAACCAAAATTAATATGCTAAAGGAACTTGGTAACTTGATTAAGAATTCAATATGAATGAGAATAACCAAGTTAAATGAAAACCTGATGAGGTAAGGCAAGCGCATAAAAGATTGATTAGACATAGGGTCTAACAACATATTAAAGTGAGGCGCTTAGACGAGTCCGCACGTTTGAGGATGAATAACCCAATGGGGGTAAATCATCGTGGTGTTATAAAGCACGAGGGGGAGCGCACATTCATCTGATTGCTCTGACGACTACGAAGGACTGGAAGGGGAAGCATGCGGCTTGCTGAGGTACGTAAGGTGCTCTTAGTAGTCCTCTGCGTGGTGGCAGATGCTTAGGCTATGCTCGCAGAGGTTGGGTCTGCGTGTAACTACTAGGTGGGTGGGCCTTGACTATAGAAGTAGCTATGCATTCAGAATGCTGTGACGTGGTGACACCATGGTGATTCGGCGGCTGCCTCAACGAGGAGGCGAAGGGTCACGACCAACGAGGATAGTAAAACATCAGATACCCATCATCGGCAGCCAGTGAGATGTGGAAAGACTAGAGCTAAAACAAATAGACCATTCACCCTTCACTATCGGGGTACAGTGGTTGAGGGAAGACGCCAAATCGATGTTTAGATTATTTTCTTTATGGGCAGTCATTTAGCTCTTGTAGTCTTTACTAGTTGAGGGAGGGGCCTAAGTGGGGCCATTTCCACCGTGAAAATAGACCATAGGAATATCTATAGAGGATCCTAAAGAGGGGCTTGTACAGGTATGGAAAATCTCCCGACCGAGTTCCGTGTTTCTTGTATCGCCCTGCCATGGAACTCGGTGCACATTAGAGGATTTGCAATTGAGGCATCGAGCTACACTTAGTGGTACATACGTGGGACAGTCTAGATACATGCATGTCTACTCTGGGTGATGTATCATAGACTTGAGGGCATTAATCTAGTAAGGAGTCTGATTCGAACAAAGGTGGAAGTCCATACGCTGCGTAGCATAATAATGACAGATATATGCGACACATAATATTGTTGTATAGAGATCCATACGTCACTACGACGTAGGATGAGGGACTATGTATATTTCGATGGTGTTGCGCGGGAGACCGTGTGGGTGGGGTACAACGGGGTGTACCTCAGTACTGAGGGGTAGCTACTTATATACCATATTAGGTTAATCCACGGGGAAGTAAAAGGGTACAACGTGTGTATAAACGTTGAGTGCCGTTAACCCAAGTGTTAGACCGAAATCTGGTATGAACACCCAAATTCAATGTGAAATCATCACAACCACAAATCACAGAGAATAAATGCTGAAAAAGACGTAAATTACAGGAGATACACAAGGTTTTTATAGTTGTTCGGCTCGAACCAAGCCTACGTCCACTTTATAGTTTCTTAAATCCTAAAAATTACAAGTACAATGCTGTCTTACAATTCATAAGATTCATTCACATATAACATCCTTGTGTTTTAATGAAGAAGTGGAGAAAAGAGAGTGATTTTATACACGAAATCCTCGTGTTAATTTAGTTTGAGAAGCACAAAGTCCTTCTATTTTAGCAATGCCGTGAAGAACTAGTGCCAAAAGTCCTCTCAAAATGCCATGTAGTGGTGTATTAATAGCTGTGGAAATGATCCGGTTTGGAGGCCATATGGCACGCTCGGAAAAGGTCTCGAAAAGTAGTAGAGAATTATCCCAAAATCGTGCTATGCCGGGGGGAAGTCGATCCATGCAAGTAGGAGGCGGTTGCTCCTTAATAATCGGTCAAAACAGGTTGGGCGATAATGCTCCAGGTCGGTCGGATCAGTGCCGAACTGAACCGATGTGATGCCCTTGAATCGAACTGACGATGCTCCCATCCGAAGCCACGTTGAGTTGATAAGTCAGGTTTCTTCCCATTCGATCCGAACCGCTCTGACCGAACCAAACCGTTTCACCCGATCCGATCCGGTTGTCAAGTGTATTCCAAAATCCACGTTTTCGGTTCTGCATGCATTCAGGGAAATGGGCATAACTTCCAAACCGTAAGTCCATTTTGGCCAAACGAAAGCTCTACTTGAAGCTCATTCTGAGGGCTTCAAAAGTTATGGAGCAACACTTCGTAATTAATGTTTTCGGGCCCAAAAGAGGTCATCTGCTAGGAGATTCGGACTATTCTTTGTTTGCGATGCGACTTCAACCAAATCGCTTCCTGTCTTCTGACGATGTTCTCAACGCTTGAGTGCGTTAGTAACAAAAAATTCCATGTCTGACTGCTTTGACTAAAAAGCATGTCAATATTTTTGCTCCCTAGAACACATCTTACTGATTGATGGAAGATGTGTTCTGGATAATCCAAGAAATCCAAGGCCACGCCGGGCCAGCCAACTGCAACTATAATCCTTACCCGCGAATAAGAAGAAACGAACAGATGTGTCAAATCCTAACAGCTTTGCTTAACCCTTTTGAGCATAAACCATGCTTGGGCGTCAAGTTGAGCATAAATCATACTCGAGGGACATTCGAACAATCTTGCCATGACCTGGCAAGGGACCAAACCTTCCGGGCATAAGCCATACCAAAAAGTTCAAACTGAGCATAAGCCATACTCGAGTTTTATTGAGTTCCTTTGCCAAATCCTGACAAGACGATAAGCCTTTCTTGAGTACAATCCATACTTAAAAATCCAATGGAGTACAATCCATACTCTTATCAAGAAAAGAGCTACACTTTCCGATAAGCCTAACAAGACAGTCCGTCCCTAGGCATAATCCATACCTAGAGGTCCGAGATAAGTATAAGCCATACTTAAATTTACCATCATAACTCATGCTCGGAAAGTCCTACCTTATTTAACTCACAGTACAAAACCAAAGCAAATCCCGATTGGTTTGACATCGAGTGCACAACACGCTTTGGGGCTAAATCCTAACCCCGTAAATGTGTACTCCGATTTAGCCAATCAGAAAACCTAACGAAAGAAAGAACATATCTTAAATCCTAAAAAACGTGGAAAATGCATGCTGGTCTTGTAACAACCCGTATTTTGAATAACCTGTTATAACATAAATCAAGGCAGAACTAAATGTTAAAATCTGAATCAAGGGAAACGAGCTATGCCATTACGTTCGTCTCGGAAAAATACGCGAAATAGAGTCCGAGTTTTCGAAAATCGGAGTCCGTATGACCAAGTTATGGCCTGTCAAAGTTTTCAGAAGATTTCAAGTTGAAAAACAGTTCAAATTTGAATTCAGAATTTCAAATTCAGCCCAAGCAGGACAGGCGGGAAAACTCCCGCCAGCCCCAAGTCGACTTGGGAGTCGACACACCCCAGGTGGTGACGACTGCCCAGTCGACACCCCTGTCGACTTGGGTGGTTGGCTAGTCTGGCCTGATGCACCTGTTTTCGCTCCTGGGTTAGGTTTTGTTGGCTTGTGACGTGATTAGATGGCTCAGATCTAAACTAGGGTTAATCCTATGACCTAAACTAACCTAAATCTCTATAAAAACACCCTAAACCCTACCCTAAATCACCACAAATCAATCCTACAATGAATTTATGCCAAAATGCTCCCTAATCATGGCCTCCATCTTCATATCATCTTCCTCATGAGAGCTTGAGAGCTTCTAAGGCAAAAAGGAGCCATCTTTCTTCATCAAATCAAAGGAGCTACTTATTCTCAAGGCTATTTGTGTTGCTACATCATTCCTAGAGCTTCTACAACATCTCTATCTTGTTCTATTTGGTTCTAGTTCTCATAGCCACGCTTTGTAAGCCCTATTATACTCTTAGATTTAAACTATGAACTTAATATGACATGTAGCAAGTTGAAATGAGACTTTTGTGTTATGCTTGCCTTGGATTTCATGCATAGATTCATTCATGACCCTTTTGATCTATGTTTGTGGACCTAATGTTTACCTATCATGAATCTAGTACCATTTATGTTGACTTTTGGGTAGAAAGCTATGAGCTTCATTTGGTGGTTATGCATAATGCAACATAGAAATTGGTAGTTATGCATAAATGCAACATAGAACCATCTTATAACCTTGATGTTACCTCGCATATGATATTGACCTATATGCTAATCACAAGTTTATCACCCTATTTGCTAAGTTTAATCCCATACATGTGTAGATTGGAATTGGACCTAAGTGTAATATTTTCCTTGAACCTATCATTGTATGCATAGATCTACTCATGCCTCTCTTGATCTATGATTGTGGACCTATCATGAACCTAGTACCGTTCATGTTGGCCTTTGGGAAAAATGCTATGAAATGGATTATGGCTTATGCATGTTAACAAACCTTAACCCCTCATGTTCCTTAACATGCATATGATGATATTGAACCTATTTGCTATGCACAAGTTAGGATTGTCACCCTATGTAAACTATTACCATGTCACCACCCTATTTGCTAATTATGTTATTATGCATGCTTGAGGCCAAAGCACCCTTATGCTATTATGCATGCTTGAGACCAAAGCACCCTTATGATATTATGCATACTTGAGGCCAAAGCACCCTTATGCTATTATGCATGCTTGAGGCCAAAGCACCGTTACGCTATTTGATATGTTTGAGGCCAAGTCACCTTTTATGCTATCGTACATGTTGAGGCCATATGCTGGTATGTTGAACCCCCTTTGGCCTCAAATATCACCATGTTTAACTTGTGATAGACTTTGCCATCTTATGCCCACCTTGTCATATTCTTATGTTCCCCCTTTTTGATCTATTTGTGTTGATGCGAACTTACGTGCGATGGGGTTACGTTATGGGTAAACTTAAATGACATGAAACATGACTTGAAAATATGACACGTGATTATGCTTGAAAACATGAACGTGGACATGACATGTTGAAAACATGAAAGTGGGCAACTCGAGGTTGGGTTGAGATTTTAGCATAAATCTACCCAGAACCGACCGGCTTAACTAGTGGCTACAAACAATAGGACCCAATGTGAGTAGTTGGTCATATCGCACTTAAAACCCGAGGTTAGACTAGGTTGTGGTGTAAAGCTACCCGGACCCGCCCGGCTTAACTAGTAACCACAACAAAGTCTAATGTGAGAGGTTGGGGTGCATTAAGTTAATTAATGCCACGTGGTAGGGTTAAGTCATGGACTACTTGAATACTTAACCAATTAAACATGATGGATTGGTAGGGTTTAGTCATGGACTACTTGAATACTTAACCAACTAAACACGATGTATTGATAGGGTTAAGTCATGAACTGCTTGGACACACTTGACCAACTCAATACATGGTTAGGATAGGATTAACCACACTTAACCCGCTTGAAATCCTAGTTACGTGGTCCTTTTCAGCAGTAACCCACTTGGGAGTATCTGGATACCCTGGACTAGGCTAGGGTGGGCACGATTACTGGACTGATTGTAAGAGACCAAAAGAGACGGCTGAATGGTGCACCGGTTGTTCAGGCGGACCATGGTCGTGCACATTAAGTCCGGAGTTGAATATGGGCACCAGTAGGTTTAGACTGTGCGTGCTTGATTTGTGTCTGTGGTTTACACCTTAGGGCTGGATACACCCTAGGGTGGACCTTGCACAGTTAACTACATTCCATGATTAGGCCGTATGACACCGATACACGACGAGTTAGGCTTATAGGGAGCCGATCGACTAGACCGAGTAGTTAGACCTTGATTTAGGTCATCTCATGAGTTTGGGCCAACATTGCGCTAAGTGATCATTTCTTATTTATACTTGACATGGGTTAGAATACTAGTACACTTGGTGCAACTTAACCTTGTATATGCGATGCCACTCTTGTTAACTTTCCACCATGCTAGTTATCATCCTATGTTTCATCTCTGTTTTACATGTCCAGTTAACTTTATTAGTTTTTATACTAATAGTAGTTAGGACTTACCAGTCTTTTTGACTGACCTGTTTTCCTTTCGCCTCTTTTCTTCCATTTCCCCTCCCCCCCCCCAGGTTCTCAGGGTGGGAACGCTAGCACCTAGCTTGGATCTTTAGCTTGCTTTCTGGATAGCTCATTTACCGTTTGGACATGAGCTCGCTATGGCTTTACCACGTCTACTTTGGGGATAGTTTACTTTATGTTATTTCCAATTTTCAGTTTATGTTTTCTAGACTTGTAGTAATTGGAAAATAATGACTAAGTACTATGATGTAACTTGACTATGGTTTTGAAATAGTAGTTTTATCCGCTGCTTTATTTACTCTGTTTTACTTATATGTTCTGTCTTGTGACGTCTTCGTGCATGTTTACCTTGACCAACACCACTCCAAAGCCAGTGTACTTGCTTAGAGTGACCCTGGCGGAGGTGGTCTGTTACATTTAGTATCAGAGCATAAGGTTTACGAGATTGAACAAAAGGTTTTTAAAACTTACCTTTTGAAAGACTATTTTCAAAACCGATTATAAAAAAATATTTTTCCAAGAAAAGTCTAGTTTATTTTAAAAGGCTATTCCCCAAAAGCCATTAGCACTATCCTTTGTTTCCTCGTTCTCAATCTATCTTTTTCTTCATTTCAGTATGGCCGATAATTTTTCCATTCTGGAGGGCGTACAAGTACCTATTTGGTTTAGAAGGTACATAGAGGCAAGGGCGAATGAAGTTGGCCCCGCGAACATTCCTTGTCCCTCCCCCGTGGCTAACATTCCTCCTACTCCCGTAGCTGAGGTTCCTCCTCCTCCTCCTCAGCATCCGCAAGAAGATTTCGCGAAGATTACAAGGACTTTAAGGCGATGGGTGGCAAGAATTTTGTTGGGACGGAGACTTTTGTTGAGGCAAGAACCTGGTTGAAGGAAACTGAAGACCTCTTTGCTATCTTTGATATAGAAGACCGTAGGAAAGTTCTGTTAGCGGTATGGCTGTTGAAAGGGGAAGCTGCATATTGGTGGGTAGTCACCACCACTACTAGGCCAATTCAGACTTGGGATGACTTTAGGAGAAGGTTTGGACTGAGGTTTCTATCATCGACAGAAGAGAACCTTCAGATGGAGAGGTTCCTATCACTAAAGAAAGGGGACATGATCGTTAGGGAATACGTGGATAAGTTTAATCAGCTTGCTCGGTTCGGTTTAGACTTGGTTAACACAGCTCAGGAGAAGGCCCTACACTTTGCTCTAGGATTGAACGAGCCATTGCACGGTTTGGCCATGTCTCACATACCCAAAGGGGCGACCTTCGAGAGTTTGGTGAATATGGCCCTACTTCAAGAGGAAGATAAGAGTGGCAAGAAGGAGGTCAAGGAAAATGAGTCTCAAGGCAAGAAGGAAGATTCCGAGAAAGGAGACAAGAACAACAAGAAGGGAAACAAGGGCAACAACAACAAGGCAATAGAGACAAGAAAGTGCAACTTCTGTAGGATCACTGGGCACATAACCAAAGACTGTAAGAAGAAGAAGAGAAAGATGGGCGTATGCTTTCATTGTGGAGAGTCTGGAAACTATAGTAAGGATTGCCCGAAAAAGCGAGGACAAGGGAAAAGGCAAACTCAACGAGCAGGACCCTCTGGAGGGCAGTTGCAGGCTCTCCTCGCTCTTCCAGCTTTTGATCGAGGTAGTGTTTTTATAGAAAGTCATGTTTACATTTCTGATTTCCTTGTTCGTACCTTATTTGATTATGGCGCATCGCATAATTTTATTTCTGATCTTGTTGAAAGTTTGCACCTAAGTACTAGTCTAGTTGAGGTCCCGTTAGTGTTTCAAATCCAATTGGGGGTTCCGCCCATCTACCTGTGATTTGTATGGATTTGAAAATCTCTATCTTGAGCGTAGAATTCATGTGTAATTCTTATGTTCTCGGGTTTATGGGATACAGGTTGATTTTGGGCATGGATTGGTTGTCCAATTACGGAGCTATTCTTGATTTTGAACATAGGGTTGCGAGGCTCAAGACTCGCCTCGGTAATACCCTCGAAGTCTCATGTGACCGTTAGGGTTTCGTCGTGATTAGTTATCTAGAATCCCTTGGCACCTTTATTGGAAATTTGTAATCCAATCGAGTAGTGTTCGCCACTAAGGCGGATAGTCCATTTCGCTTAAGCATGGGTTAGAGAAATCACCCTAGTAATTACATTTGGCAACGTGGATTGGCATTTGTTTTCAAGAGATAGTTCTTCTGCGTGGAATACCGTATAGGATGTAAACGAGATCCAGGATTCACTAATGAATTTTGGAAAGCTTGTATGAAACCATGAGCACACAGTTATGTTTAAGCCAAGTATTTTAGGAAAAGAATAAGTGAAAGTGGAACGAGAGGCAACGGTGAAATGAGTTCTAACTCATATTTTGGAAATAAGAATTAAGAGCTACGAAATTGTGAAGTTAAAAGACGGTCAAGGCACGATAGGATTAACCTCAAGAAAATGCGGCTTAGAAGATTGAAGACTAGATACGCGCATTATATCTCTTTCTAAGAGTATATCCTTGATCCCTATTATTCTGTGGAGCTTACTCGCATGCTATCTTTTAAGTATATCCTCTTGGTCCTATTCTAAATCTTAGTTCTATTGCAAACCCCATAAGGAGTATGACTCGCCTGTTTGTGATATATAGTTGGGGTGAAGATGTCCGTCAAGTTGACCAAACTATTTGGGCTTTATGGGATATGGGTCATAGTTGATAGACTTACAAAGAGCGCCCATTTTATTCCGGTGAAGAGCGAGAGAACCGCATCATGGCTAGCATTTGTTTATCTTCGAGAGATAGTGCGATTACATGGAGTTCCTTCTGGCATAGTTAGCGATCGTGACCCAATCTTCACTAGCCAATTTTGGAATAGTTTGCAAGAAGCGATGGGTACACGATTGAATCTAAGTACGGCCTATCACCCATAGATGGATGGCCAGACCGAAAGGGTGAATAATGTACTAGAAGATCTGTTGAGGCTATGCATTCTTGACTTTGGTGGCACTTGGGAAGACCACCTTCCTCTCGTAGAGTTTGCTTATAATAACAACTACCAAGCAAGCATAGGGATGGCACCATTCAAAGCTTTATATGGGAGGTCGTGCAAGTCACCAACATGTTGGTGGTAGACGACGGATAAGCTTATACTTGGGCCAGACATGATAAGGGACACATCCGAGAAGGTTGAGTTGATTCTAAGGCGGATGAAAGCGGCCCAAGACAGTCATAAATCCTATGCAGACAAGCGAAGGACAGACTTAGAGTTTGAAGTTGGAGATATGGTCTTTGTGAAGATTTCTCCTTTGCGAAATGTGGTTCGCTTTGGAGCAGTTGGGAAGCTGGCACCAAGGTTCGTAGGACCCTTCCCTATCATAGAGAGGATTGGGAAGATGGCTTATAAGGTGAAATTGCCCGAGAAGCTGGCTGGAGTGCACAATGTTTTTCATGTCTCGCATCTCCGGAAGTGCCTACATGAGTCAGCCGAGGTGGTTGAGCCTAGCATTCTTGAAGACGTGGAGGTAGAGAAAGAGGCAACCCTGAGGCGAGCTCCGATTCATATCTTGGGAACGGGGATCAAGAAGCTTAGGAATCGAGAAGTCAAGTTAGTAAAGGTTCAGTGGAGTGAAGCCGAAGAAGACGCAACTTGGGAAACTGAGGAGAAGATGCGCTCGCTTCACCCATTTCTTTTTGAGGGTACATTCTCAATCTCTTTTCCTAGTTAGCATATTTTTCTTTTGCTATCCATGTTTATCTTGTTATCTCGTTAATCTTATCATGAGAACCTTAGGTAGAAACCCTTTGGATGAAACATGTATTTGGAACATGTTATGCTTGATGTTTACAAGTGGTTGCAAGTGTTTGCAAGTGGATACTCGTGGATGCATGATACACATTAGGCACTAAGATCGGCTCACACACTTTCATCTTGCATATGCATGAGTGCTTATACTTATTCATGGCTGAAACTTGTTATGCTATCACGTGGATGTTGCATATGGATGAATGTTATGTGCACTCATGTAGAGATTATGAGTTATGTTAGGAATTTGCATACATATGGACTCATTTCACTAACATACTTTGCATTAAGGAGGTTTACTGAATCAGTAACCGCCTGATTTTCGCATTAGATAAGTACATATACACACACCTTTCGCATATGATCATACAACATTTAGAATCTTTTAAGGACAATAACTGCTCGTGGATGATGTTTTGAGTAGATGGATGATGGATGGTAGGATACGTTCTTCCTAACTTGAAGATTTCGGGGACGAAATCCTTTAAGGTGGGGGGAATGTAACAACCCGTATTTTGAATAACCTGTTATAACATAAATCAAGGTAGAATTAAATGTTAAAATCAGAATCAAGGGAAACGTGCTATGCCATTACGTTCAACTCGGAAAAATACGCGAAATAGAGTCCGAGTTTTCGAAAATCGGAGTCCGTATGACCAAGTTATGGCCTGTCAAAGTTTTCAGAAGATTTCAAGTTCAAAAACAATTCAAATTTGAATTCAGAATTTCAAATTCAGCCCAAGCAGGACAGGCGGGAAAATTCCCACCAGCCCCAAGTCGACTGGGAGTCGACTTGGGAGTCGACACACCCCAGGTGGTGTCGACTGTCCAGTCGACACCCCTGTCGACTTGGGTGGTCGGTCAGTCTGGCCTGATGCATCTGTTTTGGCTCCTGGGTCAGGTTTTGTTGGCTTGTGACGTAATTAGATGGCTCAGATCTAAACTAGGGTTAATCATATGGCCTAAACTAACCTAAATCTCTATAAAAACACCCTAAACCCAACCCTAAATCACCACAAATCAATCCTACAACGAAATTATGCCAAAATGCTCCCTAATCATGGCCTCCATCTTCATATCATCTTCCTCATGAGAGCTAGAGAGCTTCTAAGGAAAAAAGGAGCCATCTTTCTTCATCAAATCAAAGGATCTACTTATTCTCAAGGCTATTTGTGTTGCTACATCATTCCTAGAGCTTCTACAACATCTCTATCTTGTTCTATTTGGTTCTAGTTCTCATAGCCACGCTTTGTAAGCCCTATTCTACTCTTAGATTTAAACTATGAACTTAATATGACATGTAGCAAGTTGAAATGAGACTTTTGTGTTATGCTTGCCTTGGATTTCATGCATAGATTCATTCATGACCCTTTCGATCTATGTTTGTGGACCTAATGTTTACCTATCATGAATCTAGTACCATTTATGTTGACTTTTGGGTAGAAAGCTATGAGCTTCATTTGGTGGTTATGCATAATGCAACATAGAACTTGGTAGTTATGCATAAATGCAACATAGAACCATCTTATAACCTTGATGTTACCTCGCATATGATGTTGACCTATATGCTAATCACAAGTTTATCACCCTATTTGCTAAGTTTAATCCCATACATGTGTAGATTGGAATTGGACCTAAGTGTAATATTTGCCTTGAACCTATCATTGTATGCATAGATCTATTCATGGCTCTCTTGATCTATGATTGTGGACCTATCATGAACCTAGTACCGTTCATGTTGGCCTTTGGGAAAAATGCTTTGAAATGGATTATGGCTTATGCATGTTAACAAACCTTAACCCGTCATATTCCTTAACATGCATATGATGATATTGAACCTATTTGCTATGCACAAGTTAGGATTGTCACCCTATGTCAACTATTACCATACCCTATTTTCTAATTATGCTATTATGCATGCTTGAGGCCAAAGCACCCTTATGCTATTATGCATGCTTGAGGTCAAAGCACCCTTATGCTATTATGCATGCTTGAGACCAAAGCACCCTTATGCTATTATGCATACTTGAGGCCAAAGCACCCTTATGCTATTATGCATGCTTGAGGCCCAAGCACCCTTACGCTATTTGATATGTTTGAGGCCAAGTCACCTTTTATGCTATCGTACATGTTGAGGCTATATGTTAGTATGTTGAACCCCCTTTGGCCTCAAATATCACCATATTTAACTTGTGATTGACTTTGCCATCTTATTCCCACCTTGTCATATTCTTATGTTCCACCTTTTTGACCTATTTGTG
The DNA here is from genome assembly GCA_030737875.1 of Allium sativum. NCBI lineage: Eukaryota > Viridiplantae > Streptophyta > Magnoliopsida > Asparagales > Amaryllidaceae > Allium > Allium sativum. Next base: position 151,469,731 of record CM060923.1, read on the forward strand.
TTGATGCGAACTTACGTGCGATGGGGTTACGTTATGGGTAAACTTAAATGACATGAAACATGACTTGAAAATATGACATGTGATTATGCTTGAAAACATGAACGTGGAATTGACATGTAGAAAACATGAAAGTGGCCAACTCGAGGTTGGGTTGAATTTGTAGCATAAATCTACCCAGAACCAACCGGCTTAACAAGTGGCTACAAGCAATAGGACCCAATGTGAGTAGTTGGTCATATCGCACTTAAAACCCGAGGTTAGACTAGGTTGTGGTGTAAAGCTACCCAGACCTGCCCGGCTTAACTAGTAACCACAACAAAGTCTAATGTGAGAGGTTGTGGTGCATTAAGTTAATTAATGCCACATGGTAGTGTTAAGTCATGGACTACTTGAATACTTAACCAATTAAACACGATGGATTGGTAGGGTTAAGTCATGGACTACTTGAATACTTAACCAACTAAACACGATGTATTGATAGGGTTAAGTCATGAACTGCTTGGACACACTTGACCAACTCAATACATGGTTAGGATAGGGTTAACCACACTTATCCCGCTTGAAATCCTAGTTACGTGGTCCTTTTCAGCAGTAACCCACTTGGGAGTATCTGGATACCCTAGACTAGGCTAGGGTGGGGCACGATTACTAGACTGATTGTAAGAGACCAAGAGAGACGGCTGAATGGTGCACCGGTTGTTCAGGCGGACCATGGTCGTGCACATTAAGTCCGGAGTTGAAAATGGGCACCAGTAGGTTTAGACTGTGCGTGCTTGGTTTGTGTCTGTGGTTTACACCTTAGGGCTGGATAAACCCTAGGGTGGACCTTGCATAGTTAACTACATTCCATGATTAGACCGTATGACACCGATACACGACGAGTTAGGCTTATAGGGAGCCGATCGACTAGACCGAGTAGTTGGACCTTGATTTAGGTCATCTCATGAGTTTGGGCCAACATTGGGCTAAGGGATCATTTCTTGTTTATACTTGACATGGGTTAGAATACTAGTACACTTGGTGCAACTTAACCTTGTATATGCGATGCCACTCTTGTTAACTTACCACCATGCCAGTTATCATCCTATGTTTCATCTCTGTTTTACATGTCCAGTTAACTTTATTTGTTTTTATACTAATAGTAGGTAGGACTTACCAGTCTTTTTGACTGACCTGTTTTCCTTTCGCCTCTTTTCTTCCTCCCCCCCCCGGTTCTCAGGGTGGGAATGCTAGCACCTAGCTTGGATCTTTAGCTTGCTTTCTAGATAGCTCATGTACGGTTTGGACTCGAGCTCGCTATGGCTTTACCATGTCTACTTTGGGGATAGTTTACTTTATGTTATTTCCAGTTTTCGGTTTATATTTTCTAGACTTGTAGTAGTTGGAAAATAACGACTAAGTACTATGATGTAACTTGACTACGGTTTTGAAATAGTAGTTTTATCCGCTGCTTTATTTACTCTGTTTTACTTATATGTTCTGTCTTGTGATGTCTTTATGCAAGTTTACCTTGACCAACACCCCTCCAAAGCCAGTGTACTTGCTTAGAGTGACCCTGGCGGAGGTGGGGTGTTACAGGTCTCATCCAGATCAGTTAATGATGAGCCCGCGAGAGCTCGATCCAGGATCGTTCCCTCTCCGGGGAGCATGTGGTGGTAGCGTGGATGCAGGCACTGTTGGTTATTTCACATGCTCGGGTAGCTCTCCACGTCTAACCTATTCCTCAATCAAATCTCGCAGATGCCTGTAGTCATTAGTGTCATGATATGCAATGTTTTCCAGAATCACATTCTCTTTGCGATGGCTCCCTCCTGGTTGGCTTTGGGTAGGAGACAACACCGTTTGTGTCCATGTAGATGTCAGTAAGATTTGAATTGAGTTCAGTGTACTTTTCGTATATGGGCCATCTCCAGGGCTGAATGTTGCGGTCATTCTTGACAGCATCTTTTCCTTTGTCTTTTCCAGAATCAGACGGTCCTTCGTCCTTAAGCATGTTGATGTCAAGAATCTTCTTTTCGAAAGTTGCATCTTCTTCCCGTAGAAATCTATCTGCTTCAAGGTAGAATTCACTTAGATTTTGCGGTGCATCTCAGTACAAAGATTTTTTTGAATTTTGAGTTATCCAAGACACCGGATACTTCTGCCATCAATACTATGGATGGTTCAGGTCGATCAACAGATGTTGCTGCAACATTGAATCTTTTCAGAAATGAATGCAGAGTTTCTCTTGGTCTCTGCTTGATTTTGGTGAGAGAGATGACATTCTTGGGTAGTGCGATGTGGACCCAAAATTGTTCAATAAAGCGTGTGACCAACATGTTCCACCTATTGATCGATTCCGTTTCTAGCAGCCGAATCCACATGGATGCTATATCAGTCAGAAAGAGGGGAAAACATTTAGCCATGACGTTTTCCGATGCTGATTGAACTTCCATATGTCGTTTGTAGTGCATCAGATGCACGGTAGGATCTGGCCTGCCATTGTAGAGCTCCAGTTGTGGAAGTTTGAATTCTGGAGGATTGTGAGAATTACTGATTTCCTATGTGAATGGATTGTGAATGACATAATCCATGTCACTCTGATAAATGCGGCGTCTCGAGAGGCGTTCAATGAGATTGGCGATCCGATCACCTTCAAAGAGCTGTTGCAAGCTGTTGAGATCAGAGCTGGTGCACCCAACGTTGAATGTAAGAGAGTGAGGGGGCTCATGACGAGTTAAATTGATTAGATCGGAGGTGCCCCCGGCTGCTGGTAAAATGATCCGGTCTTAACCGAAATCTGGGTGATGATCCGAGCTGCTCCAGGCTGCTGCGTGTGCGTGGGCTCGAACTGAACCGGTGCGGATGTGGGTCATGCTCGACTAGAATTTGCCATGATTCTTACATTCCTATCCAGAATGTCATTAGCTGGAGATGCATGTTCAAATGCAATGCCTTCACTTTGCTCCAAATGGCTAGAATCAGTTCGGACCGGGTCCGAACCAACTCGATGACGGTTGCCCCCTGCTCCAATTTGATCCACTATTCGGACTTGGGCCTATCTGACCCAGTCATTGCCTACTGGTTGAGCGATTTCCGTGCCATTTCCAGCAAGTCGAATGTTGTTGCTCGGCCTGTCTTCTATCCGAGCAAAGAATTCATCTATCATCTCTTGTTTTTTGCAGAGGAGATCATCTTGCTTTGCCATCTAGGTTTTCAGTTTAGCCAGAACGCCATCCATCTCTTCTCTGGTTAAGTATGTTGATGGATCTCCATGAGAGGAAACCTCCTCACTTGCCTCGTTCCTTACGCCTTCCGTGCCTCATTCCTTAACGCCTTCCGTGCCAACATCCTCAGCATGAGAGAAGGTTCTGTCATTCTTTCGTTTGGCCATTTATCCAATAGCCAAGCTATCCGATTCATTTCAGGCTAGAAATTGAAGTAATATCGTGTGCCCCCTACCCGGCGCGGCAAAAATGTTGGACCAAAATCTGGTACTAACACCCAAATTCAATGTGAAATCATCAAAACCACAAATCATAGAGAATAAAAAAGTAGTAAATCACAGGAGACAAACAAGGTTTTTATAGTGGTTCGACTCAAACCAAGTCTACGTCCAGTTTATAGTTTCTTAAATCCTAAGAAATTGCAAGTACAATTCTATCTTATAATTCGTAAGATTCACTCACATATAACATCCTTTTGTTTTAAAGAAGAAGTGGAGAAAAGGGAGTGATTTTATACACGAAATCCTCGTGTTAATTTAGTTTCAGAAGCAAAAATTCCTTCTGTTGTAGCAATGCCGTGAAGAACTAGTGCCAAAAGTCCTCTCAAAATTCCATGTAATGGTGTATTTATAGTTGTGGAGATGATCTGGTTCAGAGGTTATGTAGCACGCTTAGAGAAGATCTCGAAAAGTAGTGGAGAATTATCCCAAAATCGTGTTATTCCAGGGGAAGTTGATCCATGCAAGTAGGAGGCAGTTGCTCCTTAAGAATCGGTCAAAAAGATTATGCAGGAATACTCCAGGCCGATCGGATCGGTGCCGAACCGAACTGATGTGATGCCATTGAACCGAACCGACGATGCTCCCATCCGAAGCCATGTTGAGTTGTTAAGTCTGGTTTCTTCCCATTCGATCCGAACCGCTCTGATCGAACCAAACCGTTTCGCCCGATCCGATCCGGTTGTCAAGTGTATTCCAATATCCATGTTTCCAGTTCTGCGTGCATTCACAGAAACGGGAGTAACTTCCAAACCGTAAGTCCATTTTGGCCAAATGAAAGCTCTACTTGAAGCTAATTCAGAGGGATACAATATTTACGAAGCAAAGCTCCGTAATTGTTGTTTTCAGACCCAAAAGAGGTCATCTGTTAGGAGTTTCAGGTTATTCTTTGTTTGCGATGCGACTTCAACCAAATCGCTTCCGGTCTTCTAACGATGTTCTCAATGCTTGAGTGCGTCAGTAACCAAAAATTCCATTTCCGACTGCTTTGACTAAAAAGCATGTCAATATTTTTGCTCCCCAGAACACGTCTTACTGATTGAAGGAAGATGTGCTCTGGATAATCCAAGAAATCCAAGGTCACGCCGGGCCTGCCAACTGCATGTATAATCCATACCTGCGAATAAGAAGAAGCGAACAGATGTGTCTAATCCTAACAGCTTTGCTTAACCTTTTTGAGAATAAACCATTCTTGGGCGTCAAGTTGAGCATAAATCACACTCGAGGGACATTCGAACCATCTTGCCAAGACCTGGCAAGGGACCAAACCTTCTGGGCATAAGCCATACCAAAAAGTTCAAACTGAGCATAAGCCATACTCGAGTTTTATTGAGTTCCTTTGCCAAATCCTGACAAGAAGATAAGCCTTTCTTGAGTATAATCCATACTTAAAAATCCAACGGAGTACAATCCATACTTATATCAAGATAGAGCTGCACTTGCCAAAGCCTGACAAGACAGTCCGTCCCTAGGCATAATCCATACCTAGAGGTCTGAGATAAGTATAAGCCATACTCAAATTTACCAATCATAATTCATGCTTGGGAAGTCCTACCTTATTCAATTCACAGTACAAAACCAAAGCAAATCATGATTGGTTTGTCTTCGAGTCCACAGAAAGCTTTTGGGCTAAATCCTAACCCGTACGTGTGTGCTCCGATTTAGCCAATCGGTTAACCTAAAGAAAGCAAGAACATATTTTAAATCCTAAGAAACATGGGAAATGCAGGCTAATATCATCCAGATCAGTTAATGATGAACCCACGAGAGCTCGATCCAGGGTCGTTCCCTCTTCGGGGAGTAGGTAGTGGCAGTGCAGATGCAGGCACTGTTGGTTGTTTCACATACTCGGGTAGCTCTCCACGTCTAGCCCGTTCCATAATCAAATCTCGCAGATGCCTGCTGTCATTAGTGTCATGACCATCCATATCATGAAATATGCAATGTTTTCCAGAATCACATTCTCTTTGCGATTGCTCCCTATTGGGAGGCTTTGGGTAGGAGACAACACCGTTTTTGTCCACGTATATGCCAGTAAGAGTTGAATTGAGTTTAGGGTAATTTTCATATTTGGGCCCTATTTGAGGCTGAGTGTTGTGGTCATTCTTGACAGAAGCTTTTCCTTTGTCTTTTCTAGAATAAGACAGTCCTCCATCCTTAAGCATGTTGATGTCAAGAATCGTCTTTTCGGAGGTTGCATCTTCTTCCCATAGAAATCTATCCGCTACAAGGTAGAATTCGCTGAGATTTCGTAGTGGGTCTCGGTACAAAGATTTTTTGAATTATGAGTTATCTAAGACACCGGATACTGCTGCCATCAATACCATGGACGGTTTAGGTCGATCAACCGATGCTACTGCAACGTTGAATCTTTCCAGAAATGAACGTATAGTTTCTCTAGGTCTCTGCTTGATTTTGGTGAGCGACATGACATTCTTGGGTCGGGCGATGTGGACCTGAAATTGTTCAATAAATCGTGCGACCAACATGTTCTAGCTGTTGATCGATTCCGTTTCTAGCTGCCGAATCCACATGACTGCTATATCGGTCAGAAAGAGTGGAAAAGTTTAGCCGTGACATTTTCCGATGCAAATTGAACTTCCATATGCCGTTCGTAGAGCATCAGATGCACGGTAGGATCCGTCCTGCCATTGTAGGGCTCCAGTTGTGGAAATATGAAATTTGGAGAATTGCGAGAAAATCCTGATTTCCTGTGTGAATGGATTGTGATTGACATCATCGATGTCACTTTGATAAGTGCGGCCTCTCGAGAGGCGTTCAATGTGATTGGCGAGCCGATCGTCTTCAAAGAGTTGTTGCAAGCTGCTGAGATCTGAGCTTGTGCCTCCAGCGTTGAATGCAAGAGAGTGAGGGGGCTCGTGACGAGTTAAATGGTTCGGATCGGAGGTGTCCCCAGGCTGCTGGTAAAATGATCCCGTCCGAACCGGAACCTGGGTGCCGATCCGAGCTACTCCAGCCTGCTGCGTGTGCGTGGGCTCGATCCGAACCGGTGCGGATGTGGATCGTGCTCGACCAAAATTTGCCGTGATTCTTACATTCCTATCCGGAACGTCGTTAGCTGGAGATGCATGATCAAATGCGTTGCCTTCACTTCGCTCCAAATAGCCAGAATTGATTCGGATCTGGTCCAACCCGACCCGACCCGATGAAGGTTGCCCTCTGCTCCAATTTGATCCACTGTTCGTACTTGGGCCGATCGGACCCAGTCATTGCCTGCTGGTTGAGTCATTTCTGTGCCATTTCCAGCAAGTTGAATGTTGCTTCTCGGCCTGCCTTCCATCCGAGCAAAGAACCCGTTTATCATCTCTTGTTGTTTGCGGAGGAGATCATTTGCTTTGCTATTCGGGTTCTTAGTTCAGTGAGAACGTCACCCATCTCCTCTCTGGTTAAGTATGCTGATGGATCTCCATGAGGGGAAACCCCCTGGCTTGTCTCGTTCCTTGTGCCTTCAGTGCCAACGTCCTCAACACGAGAGAAGGTCCTGTCTTTGTTTTGTTTTTTCATTTATCCAATAGCTAAGCAATCTGGTTCCTTTCAGGCTAGAAATTGAAGTAATATCGTGTGCCCCTTACCAGGCGCGCTAAAAATGTTAGGCCGAAATCTGGTACTAACACTCAAATTCAATGTGAAATCATCACAACCACAAGTCACAGGGAATAAATGTAGAAAAATAAGTAAATCACATGAAACAAACAAAGTTTTATAGTGGTTCGGCTCAAGCCAATCCTACGTCCACTTTATAGTTTCTTAAATCCTAAGAAATTACAAGTACAACGTTGTCTTACAATTTGTAAGATTCATTCACATATAACATCCTTGTGTTTTAATGAAGAAGTGAAGAAAAGAGAGTGATTTTATAAACGAAATTGTAACACCCCACGTCCGTTAGTGTCACTCACAAAGGGAATGCACTAAGTTCTGTGGAGCATTTAGGGTAAAAGATGCAGATAAATTACAAGATAGACAGAAATTAAACAGCGGAAAATAAAACTTTGCTTTATTGATAAAATAGTTTGTACAATGGTTTCTTTACAATATCAGAGTATCATCTGTCTTACAAAATAAAGAAGCATAAAAACAACATTTATATTCCCCGATTTTAGCAAGAGCTAGCCATAGCATCTGAAAAGAGAATCCAGGCAAACTTCGACAAATCTTCAAGCTGGGAAAGAGTGGCAGTCCAACTTAACCTGAGCTAAACTATTCCCTCCTTTACTACCTGCGGGGGGGGGGGGGGGGGGAATGGATGAAAAGAAGGCGAAAGAAAAACATAGTCAGACATAAAGCCTGAGTAAGTTCAGTAACTTCTAGCATGTGAACATTGAAAACAAAACGACATGAATTAACTGAATACAAGATTACACCATGACGATAGGGTCAAGGTAGTCACAAGATATGCTAAGATAAACTGGATACGCTCTAATACTTTTGCTGCTTCGCTATTTCCTTGTTATACTGGTTTCTATATCTCTGCACCGCCTATCTAGTGTCCAAACTAGTAACGATAACGTGATCCCAATCCCTGTATTTTCCATTGCCTTCCGGCATACATTCATTATTTATTACCTAGATCAAATCTAGGGTTTTCTATCAAGTGCTTTCTAGATTTAACTAGAGTTTTTCGCTATCTGCTGAACGCTTTTCGAGTTCAGGGTTTATGCCACCTAGTCCAACTAGGGATTACGCTACCTGTCGAACGATGCCCCCAAGTCTAGGACACACTACCTAGAGTGGTATATGTTCCTATACTTCCCCACGCATGTATCGCTAATCGTTATCGCTTGTCTAGATGCACATGTCCTGTAATGTGCGGTCCGAGTCCTGTGACAGGGCAAATCAAGGAATACAGAACTCGGTCGGGAGCTTTCAGATATCTGCCGATGCAGATGCTAAGGTCTGTTTTTATTCCAGTGGCTATGGTCCCACTTGACCCCTCCCTCAACTAATGAAAGGCACACCTTGTAAAATGAGAACTATACGCCGGCCCCCGGTGCCCCACTATCCTATGGCCATCCGCAACCATAACTAGATAGCAAGTATATGGTCTTTTGGAGTTCTCCGCCTTTCCACTTCACGTATCTCGATTGACTCAAGATGGATGGTAGACGACGAGTTGCTATCACAAGGCTACCGTTTGCTCGCCGAATCACGCCGGTCCATCCTAGTCTTTAGGTTGCCATGTATTGCAACCAAGGCATACCCCTGGTTCTTCTACGCAGACCTTAACCTCCGTGGGCCCAGGAGGATCATCTGCTGCCTCACAGAGGGATACCAAGAGTACCCTCACGTCCCCTCGAAGCCTCGGGCTTCGTAACCCAATTCGTTGGAGCCTTCTCTCTATTCAGACGGACATTCGCTCCTTCCCGTGTTATACTAAGAATTACTACTTAGTTTTACTAACTAAGATTTACCACTTAGTTTCCAGAATCGTTGTTTTCTTAACAAAGGTTTACTACTTAGTTCCCTTTCCTGTCAATTTGGATTGGTTAAGTGTCATTAGTCAATTCAAGCCGACTTAACCCTCTTCATTTATCCTGTCAAACTGGTTAAGTGTTATCAGTAATTCACGTTGACTTAACCCCACCACCAACCAAGTTATATTGGTTAATTATTTCTTATTACTTAACCTTACCCATTCACCTTGTATTGGTTCAGTGTTCCTTTTTAACTTAACCTTGCCCGTCTGTTTTAACTAACCTGTTATTAACGGTTAAGTATTATCCCTTCATGTTTTAGACTTAACCCTATTCCTTTATCAAAATCTGATGGTTAAGTGTTCAAGTTTACTTAACCCTACGGTCTAGCCCAGCTAACATATCAAATTGGCTAAGTGTATTAAATCTTACTTAACCCCAACCTCTAGTCTAATTAACATGTTAATTTGGCTAAGTGTATTAACTTTACTTAACCCCACTTTCTAGACTAGTTAACATGTTAATTTGGCTAAGTGTTTTCTTAGTTACTTAACCTCTACAAATCTTGTCTTGTTACTATGAGTTTGGTTAAGTGTCCCTGTGGACTTAGCCCTCCGTTCTTGCTTAACTGTGCTTAAGTTGGTTAAGTGTTCCTATGAACTTAACCCTCCCATTCTAGCTTAACTGTATGAACCTAACCCCATCTACCAGTCTTGTTATCATGTTGAGTTGGTTAAGTGTCTTAGTTAACTTAACCCTAGCATTCTTGTTCTAGCTTTAACTAAATAAATTAAAGCCACGACCACTCACATTAGACAGATATTTTTGCGATTACTGGATGTGCCGGTTGCTTCCGGGGCAGGTTTACATCGCAACTCAATCTAACATCGGGTTAGGCCTATTCGTGTTTTCTAGTTCAAAGGGTTTTGATTAATTTTCAAATCAGGTTTTGAAAGTAACCATCCCGTCCGTCGGATCAGTTAGGGATAGCCAGGGAGAGCAGGAAACTTGTATTTTCCAAACCCAAGCCTAGACACTATCCTCTCTGTCACCCAAGAACTTTCTGGTGTTTCATTACAAGAGGTGTCGTTAATAAACCTTTAATTTGTCTAAATTTACATTTCCTCATTCAAGCCAAATTCTATAAGTAAATTATTCCTAATTTACTTATTTCCTAATTACTCTTTTAATGTGAATTGTCAACGTTTCTTCTTATGGCCCATTCTCCCCTTTATATCATATTTATGCCCTTTTGGTATGTAAACTATACAAAATTAAGTGTCACTAACTATGATTTTGCTAAACCTTACAGTTATTCCCAATTATGGCCAATTTCACATTAATGCCAATATACTTACCGTGCCAAATTAGCTAATCCAATTCCGATTCAACATTCTAATTCACGTCAAACTAAACTTATTACTCTAGCTCACTATTCATGTAAATGCTAGATTTACACATCAATACTAGATTTACACGTCAATACTAGATTCAAATTACACATCTTATAATTCATGTCAAATTTATCCAATTTTGCATTTCTATGAATATGCCATAATACATGTTCCCAATTTATGCCAATTTCCAAGTTAAACTACGTTTTAGTAAATTTCATATTTTTCCCCAAATCGCATTCCCACCGTTCGTACAATCGTGTTTCAATCTAGATTATAGATAAATCTAGATTCGTAACAAATAGGGAATGAACCAAAGATTGCTATGAAAAGGATAGATATAACAACTGGCATAAAATGGTTTTGAATAACGACGTAGGTTCAAGAACATGGGTAGACCTAACTTAATAGGTAAATTCCCAAGGTCTAAAACCAAGAATAGACAGAGTAGGTTCAAGAACATGGGTAGACCTAACTTAATAGGTAAATTCCCAAGGTCTAAAACCAAAGAAAACCAAGGACAGGCAGAATAAATAATCGGGTTTAGATCCAATCTCATAATCACAAAACTTAAGCAACACTTTCCTAGTCATGAATCATAGGTGTTTAATCCCAGATGTCCTTGTTATGTCATAGGTAATAGTTTATATTTTCTAATCAAAGGCATTGGTTTAATCAAAGAAATAATCCTCATAGTCACAGTCATAGGCAATGTTCGTAGTCATAGGCAATGTCCATAGTCATAGGCAATGTTCATAGTCATAGGCAATGTTCATAGTTCCAAGGCATATGGTTCCAAAGTCCATAGTTTCACAGTCACAGTCTCATTCGTCATCGAATCACAACAGTTCTTAATTAGTCCAAAGGTACAAGCACTGATTCAAGTAGAAAGATTAGGCATAGTCTTTTATCCCTTTAATTTCATGTCACGAATAAAAACAAAACGTTCAAATCTAAAAATAACTGACTTACAGAGATTTAGATTAGAAAAGAAAGATGGCGTTGCTATGATTCGTGCGACGTTGCTTGAAACCGTTGAATCAGCTTTTGATTCCCTTCTTGAAGCTTTAATCTTGATGTGAATCTCCAATTAGAAGAAGAACTATAACTTGTTTTAGTGGAGGATTAGATTTATTTTAATGGTGGAGGCTAGAGTAGAGAGAAGCAGTATGTAGATGCCTTAGAGAATTTGTGTGGAGCAACCCTTAGGTCTAGGCATTCTTTTGTAGGTGTAGAGAGTGTTTTAGGGCCTTAGATCATCATAGAAGCCATCAGAATCGCACAGGTCGAATACACATCATCCAACCACTCAAAAGGAGACACGTCAGCACAGAACACTCCAGAATTCGGTGCTGGATTAGTATGGGCGCACTTGGCAGGTGCGCCAGTGCATTTTTGTACGGGCGCACTTCACAAGTGCGCCAGTGCATTCTGGTCTATTTCCGGTTTCTCTGCCTAACTTCGTTCGTCCATATCTCCTTCATACGGAGTCCGATTTATGAAAACTCGGACTCTATCTCAAGCAAAATTTCGAGACGAACGCAATGGCGCAACCCGTTTCCCTTAATTCTTCTTTTAAAAATTAATTATACCCTGATTTGTGAATCTTAGTGTTACAGAATTACGGGGTGGTACATTCTCCCCCACTTAAAAGGATTTCGTCCCCGAAATCTTCATGTTAGGAAGAATGTGTCCTACCATCCAATCACCCATATACTCAACCATTCAATCACAGGCATTCATTGTCCTTAAAAGTTTTCTAATGCTTTCATGTTCATATGCATAGTGTGTGTATATGTCTTTATCTAATGCAAAATCAGGCGGTCTACTGATTCAGTTGACCTCCTTAATGCAAATCATGTCAGTGCCATGCGTCCAATCATGTATGCAAGCATCCCTAGTTATGTAAATACTACATGTGTGCATAGCCATTCATCCATATGCAACATCCATATGATAACATATCAGGCTCAACTTACAAACAAATACATTCCTGTAAATGCAATATGAAAGCGTCCGAACTGATCTAGTGCCTAATACGTATGCATATGCATTCACGAGCAACCATTAGCAACCACTTGAAACCACCAACCATAACATGTTTCAAACACATGTTTACATCCATTGGCTTCTAGCTAAAGATCGAAGATACGACCTAGGTGATATACTTCGGAAAGAGAGAAACAATTATGTGTAAAGCTCCTACACAAAGAAATCAAGGATGCACCCTTAAGAAAAAGGGTGTGACGCTAGTATCTAGCCTTCTTGAGCTTTACTCCACTGTATCTTAACTAATTTAACTTCACGATTGTGAAGTTTCTGTCCTCCAATTCAAAATAAACAGATGTCAATCACGGTACCAAGTATATGTACTAAGATGATTAGAGGTCTCCCTCTTATCCGCCATGCCATAACTATAGGGGTCGAAAGGTTACTACGTGCTTTTTAGAGTACCTGCCACAACTATTCATCCTTCACGCAAACCATCCTAGTCAAACTTGACATTCCTTAAGTACAAGCCCCAAAGGCCTGAACCAATATCAGACAAGCACCCAAGGAATACCTCCTTCGAATTTAGACGATCTACGTGAGATGATATAAGCAAACTCGATAGCTATTCTCAAATCCCCTACTAACCAAAATTAAACTGGTCGGACCACCAATTGGATTTGAGACTCTAGTGGGATCCTTTTACTATACAAGTGCTATGGTGCAGAGACTCAGCTATGGAAGTGGGTATGAACAATTGCGAAGCGCTAAAACCGAAAGAGTACGGACAGAAAACTAAACTCTTCCAACAGAACTTTTACTTCCTTTCTCCTAGGTGTGCTTGGTGGTGAAAATATGTACTTGCCCTTCTGAAAATCTTGCTCCTCGTTCTTGCCCTATCATACCCTAGTAAAGATACTTCCTCTTGTCTTAGGTTTTATAATTTCTTCTTCCTTCGTGAGCTAAATCTACATCCATGAATTCCTCATCATAGGGTTATGCTCCTTAGCCAAACTCCTCATCCCCTTCCGTGTGTAACCATGTTGACAAATCTCTTGAAAACTGCCTCCATCATCTGGAGAACCCTATAAGCTTGAAAGAAGACTGGCCGTAAGTGAAACAACTATGGTCATAGATGGAAGTCGGACACTACTTTGCCCTTCGATGAGGTTACCTCCCAGAAAGCCAGGAGCCCCAGAGACTCAAGAAAGAAGGAGACAAGAATTCAAACAGAGGAAGAGAAGACAGTGCGTATGGCTTTGGGGAATATGCCTTTAAAACAAAACTTTTCTTTTAAAAATGCTTCTTTAAAAACCATTTTGAAAAATAATTTTTCAAATCTTTTATCTGATCTGGTAACCTTCAGCTCTGATACCACGCGTAACACCCCACGTCCGTTAGTGTCACTCACAAAGGGAATGCACTAAGTTCTGTGGAGCATTTAGGGTAAAAGATGCAGATAAATTACAAGACAGACAGAAATTAAACAGCGGAAAATAAAACTTTGCTTTATTGATAAAATAGTTTGTACAATGGTTTCTTTACAATATCAGAGTATCATCTGTCTTACAAAATAAAGAAGCATAAAAACAACATTTATATTCCCCGATTTTAGCAAGAGCCAGCCATAGCATCTGAAAAGAAAATCCAGGCAAACTTCGACAAATCTTCAAGCTGGGAAAGAGTGGCAGTCCAACTTAACCTGAGCTAAACTATTCCCTCCTTTACTACCTAGGGGGGGGGGAACGGAAGAAAAGAAGACGAAAGAAAAGCAGAGTCAGACATAAACCCTGAGTAAGTTCAGTAACTTCTAGCATGTGAACATGGAAAACAAAACGACATGAATTAACTGAATACAAGATTACACCATGACGATAGGGTCAAGGTAGTCACAAGATATGCTAAGATAAACTGGATACGCTCTAACACTTTCGCCGCTTCGCTATTTCATTGTTATACTGGTTTCTATATCTCTGCACCGCCTATCTAGTGTCCCAACTAGTAACGATAACGTGATCCCAATCCCTGTATTTTCCATTGCCTTCCGGCATGCATTCATTATTTATTACCTAGATCAAATCTAGGGTTTTCTATCAAGTGCTTTCTAGATTTAACTAGAGTTTTACGCTATCTGCTGAACGCTTTTCGAGTTCAGGGTTTATGCCACCTAGTCCAACTAGGGATTACGCTACCTGTCGAACGATGCCCCCAAGTCTAGGTGAAACACCCCACCTCCGTTAGGGTCAATCTCAAAGGGAATGCCCTAATTTTGGTGGAGGTTTATAAGTATAAGTCACAGATATACAAGACAGATATAATAACACATATTTTTGAACAGCGGAAAACAACAACTTTTATTTCACTAAAATACGTGTTACATCAACCATACCATAATTGTCTTACAATACTTAAAAAAACATAACATCTTCATAACTGTCTTGATTACATTATTTAAAGAAGCATAAAGAAAACATAAATAAACTGCAAAAGTCCCATAATTGTTGTCCAAAGCCATAGTCCAAAACGAAAAGATCCATGCAATACATTCTTTCTCTTCAAGCTGGATATGAAGGCTGGTTAAGCTGCGGTATTCCCTCCCTGTGGACCTGGGGGGGAACAGAAGAAAAGAAGACGAGAGAAAAGTAGAGTCAGACATAAAGCCTGAGTAAGTCTAGGACTATTCAGTCTATGAATAAAGAACTGGGTATGATAAGTATAAACTGGAAATGGGAAAGCATTATAAACTAAGTTAAGTGGTCTAGGGTCGAATACTATCGTACCCCATATTAATCTCTGTACCCATATAAACTAGTTCCCAACAAGCACCCCATAATCAGGGTGAAGTGATCCATTTCTAATGATTGGCTCCTACTCGTATAGTTACATGTGTCTTACGGCCCCCGTTGTTGTATTTACCTATGCTGGTCTCACCATGGGGTGTATCAAGTCCCATGGTGGCGGCCCGACACAATCCTAGAATGCACAGGTATGCTACTGGTGC
This sequence comes from Allium sativum, assembly GCA_030737875.1. Taxonomy (NCBI): domain Eukaryota; kingdom Viridiplantae; phylum Streptophyta; class Magnoliopsida; order Asparagales; family Amaryllidaceae; genus Allium; species Allium sativum. Next base: position 151,485,034 of record CM060923.1, read on the forward strand.
CCAGTGCCTTATTTTTCTGCGCCGGAGTGTGTGCACGCCCGCACCCCGTTAGAACCTACACTGCTGCACCACCGCCGTCGATTTGACCTCTTACAGTCAACCCAGTAATCGTGCCCCACCCTGCCTAGTTTCAGGGTATCATGATACCTTGTAGGGTTACTGCTGAAAAGGGTCCCCCGCTACTAGGTTTTTCTATTTCTAGCCAACATGCTAAGTTGGTTAAGTGTTTTATAAACCTAACCCCCAATCAGTCTGTTTAGTTTAGCATGTTCCATTTTGATTAAGTCTTAATTCACTTAATCCTATCAATCATGACTCAGCCTTAATTGTCTTATTAAAGCCTTGACCTCTCACATTAGACAGGTATTGTTGTGGCTGCCTGTTGCCGGTTGGGTCCGGGCAGTCTTACGCCACAACTCAGTCTAACCTCGGGTCCTTATTGGGCTCTGTGTTTAACCACCCACATTGGATAGGTATTGTTGTGACTACTGGACAGCCGGGCGGTTCCGGGAAGGTTTACATCACAACTCAATCCAACCTCGGGTTAAACACATCGTATTTTTTACATTTACATACTTTGTCTCTTTTCTTTTTATATGTAAATATTTTCGGCCCATTATTCCAATTCATCTTTATTGATTAAGATTTATTTATGCCACTTAATTGTTTTTCAAGGTTGTTGGCATGCGTCAAACATGCCAACACAAATGTTCTATATTTTAGCCCAAACGTCATTACCGCCGTTTTATACGTTCGTTCCAATGTAAGGTGTGTTGGGTTTAACACTTAAACCTAATTTAGCCATATGAAAAGGGGAGGCTTATAACATGGTGTTTATAAGGTAACATAAAAAGGGGAGTGTGAACGCATGAACTTGCAACATAACGATTCAATTAACATAAGGTAGGCACATGTGAACTTGCAATTGTAACAACATATAATATAAGCAATACTTAAACATAAATCATTCTACTCACATAATAATGGTATAAACAAAACATGAATCATTCTATTCATGTAGTCATGGCATAAATAGTACTTAAACATGAACCATTCTAATCATATAATTATGGCATAATCATAATTGAACATGAGTCCTTCTATTCATATAGTCATGGCATAAACATAATTGAACATGAATCCTACTATTCATATAATCATGGTTTTTATCCTATCTATGTAACTAGTAAGTAATTCTAGTGTAATTCTAATGTAACTTATGTGTCAAATATATTATCATATGATTATGATAACAACATAAGCCTAAAAACATGTTTTCAACTAGGCATAATAACAAACATAGTTTAGTCATGTTCATAAAATTAATACAAGCTTACAAAGACGCTTGCTTTTATCACTATCACAAAATCATGATTTTTATACTTGAACTATGATGCCAATTCCAACATAACCTTCATATGAATCATAATACTTAAGTGGATCAAATTACACTAAAGATGACCATTGAATTATACATCATGTTGGCATAACAATAAATCATAGACTTGCATGAATTTCAATTAAAATTCCACAACATGTGGTTGTCAACATAAACCATATACTTGTATGAATCCAATCGTACACCATATCATTGCCAAATCGTTTAGAATCAAAATAACATACTAATATAGGTTATTATTGCCACAATTCCATTTCGTTGTTAACTTCCAACGCAAATCGCATACTTGCAAATATCCAATCGTATACCATAATATTCCCAAATCGTTTAGCATCAAAGCAACGTACAAATATAGATTATTATCGCCACAATTCCATTTCTTACTTTACACAAATCAACACAATTATTTAATTCATATCGAAATAGCACTCTACTTACAACGTATGACGAATCTTCAATTCAGGAATCTGAATTCTGAATTTGGAGATGCTATCCTTTGTTGTAGGCGTTGCTTTGATTTGATTAACGTTGCTTTAAGCTTTGAATTATCTCCTAATTGTCTCTCTATTTCTGACGGCTATCCTCAGTCTCTCCTCAGCAGCATGGCGGTCTCATCTCCATTTTAGTTTGTGTAAATTTGGGTTAGTCTTAGGTCCTTTTTATAGAGTTTGTGAGTTGATTTAGACCGTCGATGGAGCTTGGTTTAATAATAGCCGTTCGTTCAAAGGAGAGGCCAATCAGGAGCTGACACCTAGCCCTAGTGACAAGGCCAGGCTCAGAAAATCGACCAAACACAGACCAGGCCAGCCAGAGTGGGCTGGGTTCGACCTGGCTCAGGGGCCAGGTCGACTCCCCAGTCGACCCCCAGGTCGACTCTAGAGTCGACATGCCTGGGGCAGGTCGACACCTGGGTCGACTCCCAGGTCGACCCTAGGGTCGACCCCCAGGTCGACCTGGTGGGTTTGGGCGGGAATTTTCCCGCATACTCTGATTGGGCTGAAATTCAAATCTGTTTTCGAAATTTGAATTTTCTGAAACTTCATCGGGCCATAATTTGGTCATACGGGCTCCGTTTTTCGAAAATTCGGACTCTATTTCGCGTATTTTTCTGGGACGATCGCAATGTCATATCCCATTTCCCTTAATACTTTGATTTGAAATTTATTATACTTTAATTCGTGAATTTCACTGTTATAAAATACACGGTGTGTTACACTAGGACACACTACCTAGAGTGGTATATGTTCCTGTACTTCCCCACGCATGTATCGCGAATCTTTATCGCTTGTCTAGATGCACATGTCTTGTAATGTGCGGTCCGAGTCCTGTGATAGGGCAAATCAAGGAATACAGAATTCGGTCTGGAGCTTTCAGATATCTTCCGATGCAGATGCTAAGGTCTGTTTTTATTCCAGTGGCTATGGTCCCACTTGACCCCTCCCTCAACTAATGAAAGGCACACCTTGTAAAATGAGAACTATACGCCGGCCCCCGGTGTCCCACTATCCTATGGCCATCCGCAACCATAACTAGATAGCAAGTATATGGTCTTTTGGAATTCTCCGCCTTTCCGATTCACGTATCTCGATTGACTCAAGATGGATGGTAGACGACGAGTTGCTATCACAAGGCTACCGTTTGCTCGCCGAATCATGCCGGTCCATCCTAGTCTTTAGGTTGCCATGTATTGCAACCAAGGCATACCCCTGGTTCTTCTACGCAGACCTTAACCTCTGTGGGCCCAGGCGGATCATCTGCTGCCTCACAGAGGGATACCATGAGTACCCTCACGTCCCCTCGAAGCCTCGGGCTTCGTAACCCAATTCGTTGGAGCCTTCTCTCTATTCAGACGGACATTCGCTCCTTCCCGTGTTATACTAAGAATTACTACTTAGTTTTACTAACTAAAATTTACCACTTAGTTTCCAGAATCGTTGTTTTCTTAACCAAGGTTTACTACTTAGTTCCCTTTCTCGTCAATTTGGATTGGTTATGAGTCATTAGTCAATTCAAGCCGACTTAACCCTCTTCATTTATCCTGTCAAACTGGCTAAGTGTTATCAGTAATTCATGTTGACTTAACCCCTCCACAAACCAAGTTATATTGGTTAAGTATTTCTTATTACTTAACCTTACCCATTCACCCTGTATTGGTTCAGTGTTCCTTTTTAACTTAACCTTGCCCGTCTGTTTTAACTAACCTGTTATTAACGGTTAAGTATTATCCCTTCATGTGTTAGACTTAACCTTATTCCTTTATCAAAATCTGATGGTTATGTGTTCATGTTTACTTAACCCTACGGTCTAGCCCAGCTAACATATCAAATTGGCTAAGTGTATTAAATCTTACTTAACCCCAACCTCTTGTCTAGTTAACATGTTAATTTGCCTAAGTATATTAACTTTACTTAACCCCACTTTCTAGACTAGTTAACATGTTAATTTGGCTAAGTGTTTTCTTAGTTACTTAACCTCTACAAATCTTGTCTTGTTACTATGAGTTTGGTTAAGTGTCCCTGTGGACTTAGCCCTCCGTTCTAGCTTAACTGTGCTTTAGTTGGTTAAGTGTTCCTATGGACTTAACCCTCCCATTCTAGCTTAACTGTATGAACCTAACCCCATCTACCAGTCTTGTTATCATGTTGAGTTGGTTAAGTGTCTTAGTTAACTTAACCCTAGCATTCTTGTTCTAGCTTTAACTAAATAAATTAAAGCCACGACCACTCACGTTAGACAGATATTGTTGCGATTACTGGATGTGCCGGTTGGTTCCGGGCAGGTTTACATCGCAACTCTGTCTAACCTCGGGTTAGGCCTATTCGTGTTTTCTAGTTCAAAGGGTTTTGATTAATTTTCAAATCAGGTTTTGAAAGTAACCATCCAGTCTGTCGGATCAGTTAGGGATAGCCAGGGAGAGCAGGAAACTTGTATTTTCCAAACCCAAGCTAGACACTATCCTCTCTATCACCCAAGAACTTTCTGGTGTTTCATTAAAAGAGGTGTTGTTAATAAACCTTTAATTTGTCTAAATTTACATTTCCTCATTCAAGCCAAATTCTATAAGTAAATTATTCCTAATTTACTTTTTTCCTAATTACTCTTTTAATGTGAATTGTCAACGTTTCTTCTTATGGCCCATTCTCCCCTTTATATCATATTTATGCCCTTTTGGTATGCAAACTATACCAAATTAAGTGTCACTAACTATGATTTTGCTAAACTTGACAGTTATTCCCAATTATGGCCAATTTCACATTTATGCCAATATACTTACCCAGCCAAATTAGCTAATCCAATTCCGATTCAACATTCTAATTCACGTCAAACTAAACTTATTACTCTAGCTCACTATTCATGTAAATGCTAGATTTACACGTCAATACTAGATTTACACGTCAATACTAGATTCAAATTACACATCTTATAATTCATGTCAAATTTATCCAATTTTGCATTTCTATGAATATGCCATAATACATGTTCCCAATTTATGCCAATTTCCAAGTTAAACTACGTTTTAGTAAATTTCATATTTTGCCCCAAATCGCATTCCCACCGTTCGTACAATCGTGTATCAATCTAGATTATAGATAAATCTAGATTCGTAACAAATAGGGAATGAACCAAAGATTGCTATGAAAAGGATAGATATAACAACTGGCATAAAATGGTTTTGAATAACGACGTAGGTTCAAGAACATGGGTAGACCTAACTTAATAGGTAAATTCCCAAGGTCTAAAACCAAGAATAGACAGAGTAGGTTCAAGAACATGGGTAGACCTAACTTAATAGGTAAATTCCCAAGGTCTAAAACCAAAGTAAACCAAGGACAGGCAGAATAAATAATCGGGTTTAGATCCAATCTCATAATAACAAAACTTAAGCAACACTTTCCTAGTCATGAATCATAGGTGTTTAATCCCAGATGTCCTTGTTATGTAATAGGTAATAGTTTATGTTTTCTAATCAAAGGCATAGGTTTAAAAAAGGAAATAATCCTCATAGTCACAGTCATAGGCAATGTTCGTAGTCATAGGCAATGTCCATAGTCATAGGCAATGTTCATAGTTCCAAGGCATATGGTTCCAAAGTCCATAGTTTCACAGTCACGGTCTCATTCGTCATCGAATCACAACAGTTCTTAATTAGGTCCAAAGGTACAAGCACTGATTCAAGTAGAAAGATTAGGCATAGTCTTTTATCCCTATAATTTCATGTCACGAATAAAAACAAAACGTTCAAATCTAAAAATAACTGACTTACAGAGATTTAGATTAGAAAAGAAAGATGGCGTTACTATGATTCGTGCGACGTTGCTTGAAACCGTTGAATCAGCTTTTGATTCCCTTCTTGAAGCTTTAATCTTGATGTGAATCTCCAATTAGAAGAAGAACTATAACTTGTTTTAGTGGAGGATTAGATTTATTTTAATGGTAGAGGCTAGAGTAGAGAGAAGCAGTATGTAGATGCCTTAGAGAATTTGTGTGGAGGAACCCTTAGGTCTAGGCATTCTTTTATAGGTGTAGAGAGTGTTTTAGGGCCCTTAGATCATCATAGAAGCCATCAGAATCGCACAGGTCGAATACACATCATCCAACCACTCAAAAGGAGACACGTCAGCACAGAACACTCCATAATTCGGTGCTGGATTAGTATGGGCGCACTTGGCAGGCGCGCCAGTGCATTTTTGTACGGGCGCACTTCACAAGTGCGCCAGTGCATTCTGGTCTGTTTCCGGTTTCTCTGCCTAACTTCGTTCGTCCATATCTCCTTCATACGGAGTCCGATTTATGCAAACTCGGACTCTATCTCAAGAAGAATTTCGAGACGAACGCAATGGTGCAACCCGTTTCCCTTAATTCTTCTTTTAAAAATTAATTATACCCTGATTTGTGAATCTTAGTGTTATAGAATTACGGGGTGTTACAGAAATCCTCATGTTAATTTAGTTTGAGAAGCACAAAGTCCTTCTGTTGTAGCAATGCCGTGAAGAACTAGTGCCAATAGTCCTCTCAAAATGCCATGTAGTGGTGTATTTATTGCTGTGGAGATGATCCGGTTCGAAGGCCACGTGGCGTGCTCAGAGGATTTCTAGAAAAGTTGTGGAGAATTATCCCAAAATCGTGCTATGCCAGGGGGAAGTCTACCCATGCAAGTAGGAGGCGGTTGCTCCTTAGGAATCGGTCAGAATAGGTTGTGCAGGAATACTCCAGGCCGGTCGGATCGGTGCCGAACCAAACGGATGTGATGCGCTTGAACCGAACCGATGGTGCTCCCATCCGAAGCCACATTGAGTTGTTAAGTCAAGTTTCTTCCAATTCGATCCGAACCGCTCTGACCGAACATAACCGTTTCGCCCGATCCGATCCGGTTGTCAAGTGTCTTCCAAAATCCACATTTCCGATTTTGAGCGCGTTCACAAAAACAGGCGTAACTTCCAAACTATAAGTCCGTTTTGGCCAAACGAAAGCTCTACTTGAAGCTAATTCAAGGTACTACAAAAGTTACAAAGCCCAGCTTTGTAATTGATGTTTTCGGGCCCAAAAGAGGTCATCTTCTAGGAGTTTCAGGCCATTCTTTGTTTGCGATGCGACTTCAACCAAAACACTTCATGTCTTCTGACGATGTTCTCAACGCTTGAGTGCATCGTTAACCATAAATTCCATGTGTGACTGCTTTTACTAAAAAGCATGTCAACATTTTTTCCCTGCAGAACATATCTTGCTGATTGAAGGAAGATGTGTTCTGGATAATCCAAGAAATCCAAGGACACACCGGGCCTGCCAAGTGCAAGTATAATCCATAGCTGCGAATAAGAAGAAACGAACGGATGTGTCAAATCCTAACAACTTTGCTTAACCTTTTTGAGCATAAACCATGCTCAGGCGTCAAGTTGAGCATAAACCATACTCGAGGGACGTTCGAACCATCCTGCCAAGACCTGGCAATGGAGCAAACCTTCCGGGCATTAGCCATACCAAGAAGTTCAAACTGAGCATAAGCCTACTCGAGTTTTATTGAGTTCCTTTGCAAAATCCTGACAAGACCATAAGCCTTTCTTGAGTATAATCCATACTTAAAAATCCAATGGAGTACAGTCCATACTCATATCAAGATAGAGTTGCACATGCCAAAGCCTGACAAGAAAGTCCGTCCATAGGCATAATCCATACCTAGACGTCCGAGATAAGTATAAGCCATACTTAAATTTACCAATCATAATTCATGCTCGAAAAGTCCTACCTTATTGAATTCACAGTACAAAACCAAAGCAAATCCTGATTGGTTTGTCATCGAGTGCACAACACTCTTTGGGGATAATTCCTAACCCTGTACGTGTGTACTCTGATTTAGCCAATTGGAAAACCTAAATAAGAAAGAACATATCGTAATCCTAAGAAACATGGAAAATGCAGGCTGATCTCATCCAGATCAGTTAATGATGAGCCCACGAGAGCTCGATCCAGGGTCGTTCCCTCTTCGAGGAGCAGGTGGTGGCAGGGCGGATGTAGGCGCTGTTGTTTGTTTCACATACTTGGGTAGCTCTCCACGTCTAACCCGTTCCTCAATCCAATCTCGCAGATGCCTTCAGTCATAAGTGTTATGATCATCCATATCATGAAATATGCAATGTTTTCCAGAATCACGTTCTCTTTGGGCTGGCTCCCTCCTAGGAGGCTTTGGGTAGGAGACAACACCATTTGTGTCCATCAGTAAGAGTTGAATTGAGTTCAGTGTACTTTTCATATATGGGCCCTCTCCGGGGCTGAGTGTTGCAGTCATTCTTGACAGTAGCTTTCCCTTTGTCTTTTCCAGAATTAGAAGGTCCTCCGTCATTTAGCATGTTGCTGTCAAGAATCTTCTTTTTGGAAGTTGTGTCTTCTTCCTATAGAAATCTATTTGCTTCAAGGTAGAATTCGCTGAAATTTCACGGTGTGTCTCGGTACAAAGATTTTTTGAATTCTGAGTTATCCAAGACACTAGATACTGCTGCCATCAATACCATAGACGGTTCAGGTCGACCAACCGATGCTACTGCAACGTTGAATCATTCTAGAAATGAACACAGAGTTTCTCCGGGTCTCTGCTTGATTTGGGTGAGCAACATGACATTCTTGGGTCGTGCGATGTGGACCCGAAATTGTTCAATAAAGCGTGCGACCAACACGTACCAGCTGTTAATCGATTCCCTTTCTAGCTGCCGAATCCACATCGCTGCTATATCAGTCTAAAAGAGGGGAAAACATTTAACCATTATGTTTTCCGATGCCGATTGAACTTCCATACATTGTTTGTAGTGCATCAGATGCATGGTAGGATTTGTCCTGCAGTTGTAGGGCTCCAGTCGGGGAAGTTTGAAATCTGGAGGATTGCAGGAATTCCTGATTTCCTATGTGAATGGATTGTGATTTACATCATCCATGTCACTCTGATAAGGGCAGCCTCTCGAGAGGCGTTCAATGAGATTGGTGAGCCAATCGCCTTCAAAGAGCTGTTGCAAGCTGCTAAGATCAGAGCTGGTGCACCCAGCGTTGAATGCAAGAGAGTGAGGGAGCTCATGATGAGTTAAATGGATCAGATCGGAGGTGCTCGCAGGCTGCTGGTAAAATGATCCGGTCCGAACCTGAACCTAGGTGTCGATCCGAGCTGCTCTAGGCTGCTGTGTGTGCGTGGGCTCGATTCGAACCAGTGCGGATGTGGGTCGTGCTCGACCAGAATTTGTCGTGATTCTTACATTACTATCTAGAACGTCATTAGCTGGAGATGCATGTTCTAATGTGTTGCCTTCATTTCACTCCAAATGGCCAGGATCGGTTAAGATTGGGTCCGACCCGACCCGATGAGGGTTGTCCCCTGCTCCAATTTGATCCACGGTTCGAACTTGGGCCGATCCGACCCGGTCATTACCTGCTGGTTGAGCCATTTTCCGTGCCATTTCCAGCAAGTTGAATGTTCGCGCTCGGCCCGCCTTCTATACTAGCAAAGAATCTGTCTATCATCTCTTGTTGTTTGTGGAGGGGATCATCTTGCTTTTCCATCTGGGTTCTCAGTTCAGCGAGAAAGCCATCCATCTCTTCTCTAGTTAAGTATGCTGATGGATCTCCTTGAGAGGAAACCTCCTGGCTTGCCTCGTTCCTTGCGCCTTCAGTGCCAACATCCTCAGCACGAGAGAAAGTCCCGTCTTTCTTTCGTTTTGCTATTTATCAAATAGCCAAGCAATCTGATTCCTTTCAGGCTAGAAATTGAAGTAATATCATGTTCCCCATACCTGGCGCGCCAAAAATGTTAGACCGAAATCTGGTACTAACACCCAAATTCAATGTGAAATCATCACAACCACAAATCATAGAGAATAAATGCAGAAAAGAAGTAAATCACAGGAGACACACAAGGTTTTCATAGTGGTTCAGCTCAAACCAAGCCTACGCCCACTTTACAGTTTCTTAAATCCTAAGAAATTACAAGTACAATGTTATCTTACAATTCGTAGGATTCATTCACATATAACATCCTTGTGTTTTAATGGAGAAGTGGAGAAAAGAGAGTGATTTTATACACGAAATCCTCATGTCAATTTAGTTTGAGAAGCACAAAGTCCTTCTGTTGTAGCAATGCCGTGAAGAACTAGTGCCAAAAGTCCTCTCAAAATGCCATGTAGTCGTGTACTATAGCCGTGGAGATGATCCGGTTCGGAGGACACATGGCACACTCAGAGGAGATCTCGAAAAGTAGTGGAGAATTATCCCAAAATTGTGCTATGCCAAGGGAAAGTCGATCCATGCAAGTAGGAGGCGGTTTCTCCTTAAGAATCAGTCAAAACAGTTTGTGCAAGAATACTCCAGGCGGTCGGATCGGTGCCGAACCGAACCGATGTGACGCCCTTGAACCAAACCGACGATGCTCCTATCCGAAGCCACATTGAGTTGCTAAGTCCGGTTCCTTCCATTCGATCCGAACCGCTCTGAAAGAACTGAACCGTTTCGCCCGATCCGATCCGGTTGTCAAGTGTATTCCAAAATCCACATTTTCGGTTCTACGTGCGTTCATGGAAACGGGCGTAACTTCCAAACCGTAAGTCCGTTTTGGCCAAACGAAAGGTCTACTTGAATCTAATTCAGAGGGCTACAAAAGTTACGGTGCAAAGCTCCATAATTAATGTTTTCGTGCCCAAAAGAGGTCGTCTGCTAGGATTTTCAGGCCATTCTTTGTTTGCAATGCGACTTCAACCAAATCGCTTCCTGTCTTCTGACGATGTTCTCAACGCTTGAGTGCGTCGTTAACCAGAATTTCCTTGTGTGACTGCTTTGACTAAAAAGCATGTCAACACCGAGCAACCTAATAATCAAGAAAATGTAATGGAACGGTATTTGTAGGGATCATTCTATTTATGATATACTAGTATTGGTACGGTGCAGAGAAATGCATTTAAGAAGCGCAATATATTTTCTTCAAACTTATCTTGCTCAGTTTACACTTGTCCTTGTTATTGTTATCTTGTTCTTCCAGTTTTTATATACCTTCCATGATACTTTTAATTATTTATATTTAGAAGTAACTGGACTCGCTAGACTTTATGTCTGGCCCTTTTTGTTTCCTTTTCTCCCTCTTCCATTTCTGCCAATCAGGTTCTCAGGGTGGAAGGGGTTAGAGTTGATTTGGATTCTTTCAGCATAGCTTGGATTTTGGATATTGATGTACTGTTCTGACTTCTTGTCAACTCACTTATGGCTTCGCATGGGAAATATGGATTTATGCTTTTGTACTCTAATATTTTTGGCAAGGCAGATTATTAATGTAATTGGTTATTTCAAACTTATGGTGTAAACTCAATATTTGGGACCATGATGTTTTGATTTAAATAAAGCTTTTAATTCTACTGCTATTTTACATGTCTGTCTTGTGATATTATTTTCTTATTTACCTATAATGCTTCACGAAACTTAATGCATTCAATATAAAGTGACATTAATGGACATGGGGTGTCACAGTGATCTTCCAGACGTACTTGGAGATCGACTGGATATGCGAGGACCTCTCTCCTGTATTGGACATATGGGACGAGGAATAAGGTGACCCATTTTTGTTCAGACCTGCAATTGGATGTTTGTCTGACATTGGATTTCATTCTGTGTTGATTGATTTCTATTAAATATATTTTTTTAGTGGCATAGAATTTATTCTCTTGCTTAACACCCTTCTCTGAGACGTACGAGCTTAGAGGTTATATACTTATAAACATCAGTTGCATGGAGTGAATTGTCAGTGTGGCATGCTGAGATGCAAATGATCAAGGCTTTTGTTGAAAAGCAGAGTCTTGTGGATGATGATCAAAGCACGACTTTAATTAGCATAGCTTTGTGTATAACATTAATTCGCGAGCCTCGCACTCCGGTATGAACCAGAAACGGGAGAGGACAACAGGGAGGACATGCGTTTCTTTCTAGTTAGGAGTGGTGTTATGGTATGGAACCCAGACATTTTACTTATGTGGATGATGGAAAGCGATGTACCTCGGATTTGAGTCCATTGTGGCTCTTGATATTGGTCGACATACTGGCCAGATTTTATGCCCCATAGGGTAGGGAAACGTATTGGTCAGGAATTGCCAATCCACTAACGTAAGTGTGGACTGGCCCTGCATGCTCCAGGAGCAGTTGCGGTTGAATCCTAAGGCACGAGCTAGAGTGTCTCGAATCGGAAGGAAGATTCCATACCTTGGTTCATAGATGGAATCCAATTTCCAATATGTAACTTTCGGTTTTAGTTGTAAACCTATATGGAAACATAGTGGGATGGGGCGCTCATGCCGTCTATGATTGATACATTTATATTTGAAGTTGTTTTTGATACACTACGCACTTATAGTAATTTAAAAATGATTTGTTTTACAACGTACCAAGCATGTTTGGCTATTATAAGGTAAAACTCAGTCTTCTGGCTTGTGTTGCATTGTGTGATTGGACCTGAGTCTTATAATAGCTTCATTTTTCAAAAAGCATTGCGTTGTTTTATTTTAAACTGAGATTCATGTGGAGTAAACCCGTTCCATGTTATACGGTGTGGTCCCGTGATTTCCCAACTTTTAAAGTAAAGATTTAATAACTGTTTTGAGTTCTCACACTAGTCCCACGACTGACTCGGAGTTTATTGTTTTCACCTAAACTCTGGGTGCCCATAATTTCCACACAAGCTGCTTGTAGTTTTGGTTTTGCAGATTATTTCATTTAGCAGGATTCTGGATCGAAGCTTAAAGCTGTGTGCAGATTATTGATAGTCTTTCGCTGTGTTAGTTTATTTGTTTCCGCTGCATTGTATTACATTTATTGTAAACTTATTTTCTGCCGTATATTATTTTCAATACTCTGATATTCTATGCTCTGATGTAAATTGTTGTAATAGTAATGAAATGTTCTATTGTTTGTGTCTGATGCATCGTGTTCTCAAAACAATCCGCATTTTTCCTTCTCTTCGAAGATCGGGGTATTTCAGGTCGTCTCAATCATATTCCCTTTTTACCATTTAAAAATGACTGTATTCCCAATAATCATTTAAAACTTTATTTTATATATCATTTCATAAAATGAACTAAAATAGTTCAACTTATCCTTTATACACAAATATTATAGATTCCATTCCATAAAGTCTTCACCTTGTATTTACCAATTCTTAACCCTTTATAAATTCCTTATCCACTCATTTTAAAATTTCCTTAACCATTTTTCCCAAAACAATTCTCTTTACATTTATAACTGAATGTTATAAATTTTCAACTCAATCAATATCCATTTACTAAACCATTTAAAATAATAGGCTTTATATCCAATATTAAATATTGGTTTCACATTTTAAAATTACACGTCTATACTTACATTCCATTTCCAAATCTATTTATTCACTAATCTCATTCACAAATATTATTTAATCGCATTTCACCTTTTTATAAACAACATCTACCAAAAACGTTCATTTGTTATGGAACCCTTTACATTTCTTTTAAATCAATTCAGGTATATTTCCAATTACGTTAATCCATTTCTATATTTGAAAAAAATTCTTTTAAATTCCATTTACGACACGCAAGGCCTTTACATAACCATTTTAACATTTCAATTTAGTTTAAACCGCTTAATCATTTATCTATTAATATCTTATAATTCCCATTAATTTATAGTTTAAATAATTATAAAAATGTAAACAAAACTTCGACATTATTATTTTAAAATAAACATTGTATTTCAAATCCATATATATAACTTTGAAAACGTTCGGGTTCGATTTAACATTGATTCCAAAAATCTTTTATTTTATCCACGGTACTAAAGAGGTAAATATCTACTGAAGTAACAAACCGTGAAATATAAACCAGTTTCACATCCAAATGAACACAAAAAATCATATTGATAAACATTATCATATTAGTGAGGAATCCTGTTGGATTCCTCCAACCTATCGATCCCTGCATCACAATTTACGTATCTCAACATATTTTGTAATGTAATAAAATTTAACAACTACTGGTGAGGAATCCAGTTGGATCCCTCCAACCTGTTATTCCCTGCATTCAAATAGGTTACTTCAAATAAAATCATTCAATTTAATAAACAAATATAATAATAATCAATCAATCAATAGCAGTAATAAAAACATTCATATTTCAATATAATACGTTTATATTATTGTAAACGTAACCAACAAGGTAAGTTACCTGGATTAGTTCCAATCGTTAGAATAACGATTCGGTTTTTCATTGAAATTAAACAACGTTTAATTTCATAAATTCATTCAAAATATAATTATATAATTGAGAAACATCAGAAAATTTAGCAACCATAGCACACACACTAAAACCTGACTTATAAAAATATAAGTGGGACAACTTAGTGAGTTCTACTCACCTTGATTTGATTTGTTTCTGAAACGGTTCAATTTCCATTAAACTAAATGAGTGTTTAATTTAACTAAAATGCTCAGTTGCTTCCAAATCTGACTATTCCAGTTCCATGGTGTAGTGTTCATTAACACGATCGAAACTTGTTTGGTCCAATTCTATTAAGATATTAATTAACTATTTACAATTTAATATTAACGATTTGATTTAATATAATTAATATATACGTTGTTACTTTACTTGGGTATTAAAACAATATAGGCCAACATTGCTTTTTTTTCTTTTGCCAATGCATCTTTGTTTCTGGATTTTAGGCCAACTTAATTTTTTTTCTTTTTTTTAAAATAAGCTTAAATATTACTGCATCATTCAAGTGCTTGCTCCCCTTATTCCTGCTGCCTTTGTTTTGGCTACTGCTTCGTGCCTCCTTAAAACGAAACCACACACCATGAACGCGGAAAAAATCCGTTGCTGCACCCATAACCTCTCCACCCAAGCCCGATCGAACATTGCCATGACGTGTGCCGCTCCTTGCTCGTCCCTCCGCCCATACCCCAAGCCACTCGATCATCCCATTCATCAGTAAAGAAACTTCGAATGGTAATGCTGTTCGATGCAATTCTTGCCTCCCTATTGAATAAAACCCCATCTCTGCCTTTCATCTTACTCATCTCAAAGCCCTGTACGTTTCTCTAGTTTTGAGTTTCTTCTAACGATCATTGGATTTCGTGTTATAGGGGGAACCGTTGTTGCTTTTTGATCGTCCAAAATAGGGTAGAGGCGGAAATTTTCCACTGCGTTGATCACGCAATGTTTATTGAACAGAAATAAGGGTCTGAACGGATGGTGGTATTTATAAGGGAGTGGTTATAATATTTTAATATTTTATTAAACTTAACCACGAAGTAATGTGTTAAAACACACACATTCGATCTTCGATCGGAATGAAAAGCGTAATCCTAGATCAAAATAAAATTCCGGACATGATGGAACAAGTTTCCTCAAATTCCGAGATCGTTTGTAAAAATTCCTTTATAAATCAAATACGTGAATTGACACACATTTAAATTGCATACATTCACAAAATAAAACCAATTAACTTGAAAATTGAAAAACTACAAAAATAAATCATTACGGATTTAATAAAATAAGTTTCGTTGAAAACGGAGTTCGTTAGATAATTGGTTATTCTAAATTTCCAAATTAAATCAACAAAACGATTAAATAAGAACTGAAGCATTTACGGCTACCGTTGTTACATACGACATCCGTTTGGCACAGAATTTGTTTCTTACATCAATTTAATGGTACAGTTTTAATGAAACTAATTTCATCGAAAACCGAGGCCGTTTGCAAAATGGTCATTCTTAAGGCTTATAATAATATCGAGAAAATATATAAAAATTTCAAACAATTCAATTAAATAATAATAAATTGTTATTATAATAATTATTCAAATAAAATTATCATATAGTTTCACATATAAACAATACGGATTTATAACCTAACATTAACATTTTTGGGTTAAACGATATCGAAATACATACATACATACATACATACATACATATATATATATATATAAACCCTTAATATTTTATTCAATAAACGTTATCGTTTATTAACGAATTTCAACGCGAGTATTTGAAAATTTGAATTGGACATAACTAACAATTTATAACCTAAAATATCGATTTTTCTCTTTCATTAGAAAATTATCATAAATTAGATTCTAATGTTTATTTCTTTATGGAATTCTGACTTATTTCGGATCCTGTACATTCAGTTGAAATTCAAAACTCAATATTACGAACCACTACGCCGTTACGAGTTCGTTTTAAAATTAAATATAAAATTAACATTAAAACTTCATTTTAATAAATAAATTAAATATTAAAATCCATTTATATTTCTAAAAAAATATTTAAAACAAATTTAAATATTCAAATTCAAATGACCGAAAAATATGGGTCGTTACATGAGAGGAGAGAAGGGACTCATCGAAGACGAAAGGAGATTCATATTGCTTCTTTTGAATTGGGAAAAGGAGGAATACGTGAAACAAATGGCAAGGAGCAAAATGAATTTTTTTACCGTGAATTCAGTCAGAATGAAAGCGATTAACCACGCTATGTTCTATGCCAACGGACGCTGACATGTCTAAACTATAGCAAGCCAAGTTTATATGCTATTCCTATTGCTATTAGTTAAACATTTTCTTGTGGTGTTGGAAATTAAAACAACCTCATGTGTTCGACTATCTAAAGGATATGCTCAGCTTCCAAATAGAAAACTAAAGAATGCCTTGCACGTTATATATCCATCTTGTTTCTCCTCTCTCTCCCCACGAAACTTCTTCTCTTACGCATTATCTTCTTTCAACAAATCATTAAAACCTATAACATTCGAAAATAAAAAGGTATAAAATCGAGCACTGCTCCTCCGGCCTCGAGTTCACCTACACTCGCCTTTCCCTTGCAACGAAAAAACTAGGCAAATCTCCGATTGACCTGAACCTAGCGTTGCATGCATCTATATCTATTTTTGTAGATGAGTTTCAATCTCATGGTTAGTTTTATTCAAGTTCAACGTCTAATACTAAAATATATTTTCCCTTGCTATACACTGCTTCCTTGTACTTATCTTTGTTTGCAATATTACTTGTTCATTGCTATGCACTTAAAACTAGCGACTATTAATTTGTTTGCATGTCCCTTAATGATACCTGAATTCAATCATCATGCAAATGCACTGTGCGTTGGACATATATGTAGCTATGTTTATACATGAATTGGAACTGCTCTCAACCTTGATCTTATGGCTTGTGCACCTTGTTGTGTCCTTAATGACACCTTAAACTTAAGGTACTGCCATAGTTTGATTTTTTTTTCATTAAATTTTTCTCAAATAGTGCTTTGGACATCATGTATGTACTTGTTGTCATTACGTAAGCATTTGCTGCACAACTTGGGTTTCCTTTCCTTATCATTGGAAGTGTGTGTGTATGCGTGTGTGTGTGTGTGTATATATATATATATATATATATATATATATGGGTACACATACCCTTGCTAAGTTTGGAAACTTATATCCCATGTTGTTCTGATTTATTTACTAAGTTTAGGCTAATAAAAATATTTGACATATGAACACATTAGAATTTGGTAACGAGTAACTTGACGCATTGATTCTGTGCAAAATCTAATATGACCATGAATGCTTACGATTGCACGTATACCCACTTGCTTTATAATGTGGAAATATTAGTTGAACTGTTGTTTTAGTCTGAAAACATATATATACTTTCCATATTAATATTACACAAGTGTTGCTTAGCTTGCTACTTAAATTTTTTGGGTTGTCCTATATAACATTCATACAACACCCTTTGTACTGGACATAATATATATGTGGTATTTTCGTTATGAATTTGACAACTTTAGATATGTTGTTAGGATTAATTGTTATTATTTCGGTATTTTATTGATGTTGATTTACTTGAATAAAGTTAATCATGACTCGAGTGTTTTTATGTTTTGCATGGACTGCTCGATCAGACTCAAGTGTTGTAGATTTAAATATCTCAGCTATTGGAGTAGGAGATTCATGTAGACTTGCGAGCTCTGAATCGTAAAATTTGTAAATTTTGTTTACTCAAAATCTATGTAAATATTACACTGTGCAAAATTTATTGTACAACTCTGATATTTTGTGTATATTGCTTCCGCTGTGAGAAATTATAATTTACTTAATCTATGATTTTCGTGTATGAGTATGTTTAAACCCTGTAAGCTAAATAACAATATGTTATTTCAAGCGGTTTAAGTTGGTTTAATTACCGACTTGAAATGGTCGAAAAGGCAGGTCATTACACTTGGAATCAGTGTTGGTTTCGATTGTGCGCGGTAGGAGGATCTTACTTTGTGGCGAAGCATTGATTCTTACCTCTACATATCCCGGTTAGGGTTGGTTAGAGTCAACAGGTTAGCCGTAAAACTAGATTTTGAGGTACCGGCGGTGGCCATCTGTGGAAAGACACGGTTACATTTGGTATCAGAGCTTTGGTTATACAATGCTTTGCTTATCAGGTTTTAAACTCATTAGAGATATGGTAGTAATAACCTAGAATGAGTTGAATCGTCACTAGAGTCACTATAGAAAGAGCGTATTTTGGAAATATAAATTATTTTGAAATTATATAAATCATTTAACAAGAATATTTTGAAATATATCTTATAATTTGAGTTTGAGTATTTTTTCGACGTCTTGATTGGACTGTCGTTATGTGAAGATCTCGAATATACACCAGACCAACGTATGTACAAAGTTTTATGCGTGTTAGATGGATATGAAATCACAGTCTAGTCTCTTGAAGATGATTGAAATGTTGGGAAATACTTAAGTTATTTTGATAAACACTTGAAATGGAAATGTTTTACATTACTCAAATATACTAGTAATTTGTACGAGTATTTTTGGAAAAAATTGTTTTTCAAGTGATTATACAAAATGTGTTTGAAGGGAAATATATGAATGGAGAACATACATTGTCGCTAAAAAAAATTCGATAATAATTTTTTTGTTATTGGGATTCGTTATTGAGATTCAAAGTGAAGGAGACTAGTATAGGTAGCTTTGTTTGATAACGCGAATTTAATTTCTGAAATATTTTTGAATAAAAAAATATGAATATATTTTAAATGATTGAAATAAAATCCAAAATTGAATCACGAGTTTGGGTTGAGCGATATAATTTTATATGCTAGGACAGACTAATCAGTACATCATGAATAAAAGAAATATCAAATAAACAACCGAGATTGAATTCCCAACGATTGATTAAAAATCCGATTTTCCGACTAGTTGAACAAATTCGATAATTTCAAATGAAATTTAATTTTTTTAGTTATTTCCTTATAAGCCCAAAAGACATTGAATGTGAATATAAATTTTGAATAATTAGTTTAACTTGAAATGTAATCAAAATTGAGGTTTAAATTTAAAATCAAATTGAAATTGAAAATTTAAATGGGAAACTCGAGATGTGATCTAATTTCAACCTTCGGTTAATTTGAAATGTAACCGAATTGGGTCTGAAGTTAAAACGAGTTTAACTTTGAAATGAAACTGACATTAACTAAAATTTGAATTTGGATAATTAATTCAGACTGGGTTATTGTTGGAAATTAGTACTATTTATTATACAATTATTTTATTCAAAATAGCATTATCTTTATATATCTTGTTTAAACATTTTCTTGTAATTACCTTTGATTGCAAAAAAAAAGTTTATTCAAATTTAATTTTCCGAATCTATCTAATTTATTTACCGGCCCTATCTATTTTATTCAAATTCATTTTTATCAAGCTAATTATTTTACAAAACCTATCTATTTATTTCAAAACCATTTTCAAGCTTATCTAATTATTCAAACTTATTTTCCAAAACTCTTTTGTATGTAACTTAATTATTTTGATAGAAGTGTATATATCCAATTCGAATAATTTAAGATCCAAAATGATTGAATATAAAGATTCGATTGAAAATCCATATTTGAAATGTGAAACCCAATTTGAATGTGAATATTTGATAATGAACCGATTTGTAAATATGGATTTAAAATTTTGAAATTTCATTGAGTACTCAAATCAATTTGAAATCTATTTAATTTGATATTGAAATGAAATTTTGGAAGATTATCGACTTATAAATACTATGTGAAATATTTGAAACTAATATGACTTACATAAGTATGAGATTAATTCGAAAACCACTGATTTGGAAGATAATTGACTGAAATAATATAGTCTTATATAATAGAATTTATATAAGAATGAAATGTTTGAAAAATGTGATTTGGAAAGAAAATTTATGAAAATTGATATTTATGTAAGTGCGATATATGAAAAACATGAAATGAAGTACTATATATATAATATGTATATTTTCAAAATGAAGATATGGGAAGTGCCTTCCATTGAAAATCGCAATTCCTAATGAGAGGGGTTGCATTTGCGCTTGTTAGAGTGTCCACTGAAAATTGGAAATCGTAGCTATGTTAGTGCTCTGTTGATGGCAGTATCCGTTGATATTGGAATCTCACTCATTGGGGTCACATTGATTATTATTATTATTTATCTATAGCTGAAACACCCCACCTCCGTAAGGTCACTCACAAAGGGAATGCCTTAACTTTGGTGGAGGGTTATAGGTTCAAGACACAGAAAAATTTACAAGACAGATAAATATAAGCAGCGGAAATCAAAAATTTATTGCATACGTGGTTCAATACAAAAGCATTACAGCAAATTGTCTCAAAATAACTTCCAAAACATTACATCATAACTCTTTCTTGATAATTTACTAAAGAAGCTTAAACCATAAATAAAACTTCATATATCCCCAAGTGTAGTGTCCAAAAGCCATAGCCAAGGTAAGAGAGTCCCAATCATACATCTACTTTCTTGAAGCTTGCAAAGAGTCTGACTAAGCTGGAGTATTCCCTCCTTGTGGACCTGAAGGGGGGGAACGGAAGAAAAGAGGACGAAAGAAAATGGGTCAGACAATAAATCTGGTAAGTTCAGTGATTACTAGTATTTAAACAAGGAAAGGGATCATGACAGTAATAACAGAACATAGGACAATACCCAAATATAAGATGAGATGAACATGTGATCACACCCATTTCTATAGTCTCTACACCTACTAACCATTGGTTCAACCAGCTCCACGTGTTCATAACGAACGATCCCCTTAATGATTGGCTTCTACTCGCATGCATACATATCTTGTGTCATTCGGCCCCGCTTGACTGTATATACCTGTGCTGGTCCCACCATGGGGTGTTTCAATCCCTCTGGTGGAAACCCGACACGATTCAAGGTGCACAGTGTATACTACTGATGCCCAGTGCCCGCTTTTTCCACTCCGGAGTACGTGCACGCCCGTACTACGTCGGAACCTACACTGACGCACCAACTGCCGATGTTTTGACCGCTTATAATCAGCTCAGTAATCGTGCTCCACCCTGCGTAGTTCAGGGTACCATGATACATCTATGTGGGTTACTGCTGAAATGGGTCCCCGTTACTAGGGTTTTCTAATCAACATGTTTATTTGGTTAAGTGTCCAATTTTACCTAACCCCACCCATCAGTTTAGTTAACATGTTGAATCGGTTAAGTATTTCCCTAATTGACTTAACCCTACCAATCCTGACTATGCTTTAATTTATTCATTAAAGCACCAACCACTCATATTAGACAGGTCTTGTTGTGGTCACTGGATGTGCCGGTCGGTTCCGGGCAGTTTTACACCACAACTCTGTCTAACCTCGGGTCCTTTTTGGGCTTGATGCACTAACCTGCCACATTAGACTTGTCTTGTTGTGGTCACTGGATGTGCCGGTCGGTTCCGGGCAGCTTTACACCACAACTCAGTCTAACCTCGGGTTAGGCATATTTGTCTTTTCTAAATTCACATATTTTCTATATATGTCTAATTCTTATATGTAAATTAAATTTAATCGTGCCATAATTATCCTTTTGATTATTCTCACAATAAATGGTATACCAATATACCATTTCATGAACCAATCTATGCCTTGAAATTTTCATGTTTTCCCAACGCTACCCCCGTGGTAAGTTCGCATAAATTACAGAAAATGTTGGGCTAGTAAATTAGCCCAAACCCATAAACAAAAAGGGTAACAAACAAGGGATATGAAATAAGCATACAATAACATACTTTTAACTTATCATGTGTAACTTGGCATAGAAGCATCACTAACTTAATTAAACGGGTAAGGGTGAACTAGTGACTAAGTTGGATCTAATTATCATGTAAACTTGATATAGGTCTAACATGGAGGTTTAACATATAAACACAATTTTAAACCACAACTTAGCATATTAATTTATGTATGTCAAAACATAAGAAAGCTACTATAAACATATTTTAAATCACAACTTAGCATGATAGCTTATGTGTGTTAAATCATAAGAGGGCCACAGATCCATCTTGCAACATAAATAGGTTCAACTTAACAAAGTTCTAAATATACATAAATGTTGATCTAAACATGTAGGCATGTGATTTAGATCATAAACTTGCAAGTAATCGCCAAATTATAACATGACATGTTCATCACTAAGTTGGCATAATAAGTTCATTACCCAATCATAATAGATTCCAATAACATACAATATGGTATGTTCATCACCACAAACATATAGGCATGATCAATCGCCATGGTAATTTAAGATAAATGAGAATCAAACTTTATTTATCTTATACATAAGCATCATTCTATATCGAGTTACAACATGTCATGATTTCATTTAAAAGAACGCTTAAATCTACGTAATAACCAACTTGCAAACTAGAAGGAATTCTTGATTTCTGGAATCTGAATTATGGAGTTGAAATGCTCGTTTTTGATGTAGATCGTTGAATTAGATTAGTTTAAATTTGATTTTGATGTAGGCTTTTATCTTATCTTTGAATTGAAAGCAGTGTCGGCTACTACAAGTTCTCTATTGACGGCATGACAGTTCCAGGATTATTTTTTTGTGATTTTAGGTTGAGTATTAGGTTGTTTATATAGAATTTCAATTTAATTAGAGCCGTCGGATGAACCTAGAGTTAACCACAACCATTCAGACCAGATCAGAACTATCCAGGATCCCTAGTGACTTAGCAACCAGTCATAAGTCGTCAAAAATTCAGATCTGACCGGGGGGGCAGGTAGACCCCTTAGGTCGACCTGTAGGTGGGAGGTCGACACTAGGGTCGACCCCCTGGTCGACCTGGGTCCTGTGCTGGAATTTTCCCGCCCAGCCCGCTTCTGACTTCTGTTTTGAATTTTGAATCCGGTTTTGAGCTGTTTGAATTTATTTGAATTTCTGAAACTTCTGAAGGCCATAACTTCTTCATACGAAGTCCAATTCACGCGAACTCGGACTCTATCTTAGGAAGAATTCTGAAACGAACGCAATAGCATAACCCGTTTCCCTTAATTCTCACATTTGAAATTAAGTATTGTTTAATTCGTTGCTATAACGTTAACAGAAATACGGGGTGTTACATTCTCCCCTCCTTTTAGGATTTCGTCCCCGAAATCTTCAAGTCGAGAAGAACTTATATCCTACCATCCAATCACCCATCTACTCAACCATCAAACACAGGCGTCTATTGTCCTTAAAATATTTCTAATGCTTCATGATCATATGCATAGTGTGTGTACATGTCCTTATCTAATGCAAAATCAGGAGGTCTACTGATTCAGTTGACCTCCTTAATGCAAATTATGTCAGTGCCATGAGTCCATTATGTATGCAATTTTTCCTACTCAAAATTTCCTACTCAAAATTTCCTACATGAGTGCAAATTCATTCATACAAATGCAACGCCCATATGATAACACATCAAGTTTCAATCCATATACAAATACATATAGTCATATGCAATATGAAAGTGACTGAGCCGATCTAATACCTAATGTGTGTGTATATGCATCCACGAGCAACCACTAGCAATTCACTTGCAACCACATGCAACCATCAACCGTAACATGTTTCAATTACATGTTTACATCCAAATGGATTTCTATCTAAGGATAAAGGATAGGATCGAGGAGATATACCTAAAAAGATAGATACGAGCATAAACTTAAGGAAAAAGAGATCATGGATGTACCCTCAAAAAGAAAAGGGTAGGTTGCGCGTATTCTGTTCTCAGTTTCCTAAGTTGCGTCTTCCTCGGCGTCGCTCCACTGAACTTTGACAAGCTTGACTTCACGGTTGCGTAGCTTTTTGAATTTTGTTCCCAAGATACGGGTTGGAACTCTCCTCACAGTTTCTTCTCGTTCAACTTTTACTTCCTCTAGCATGCTTGGTTCCACCACTTCCGCAGACTCATGTAAGCACTTCCGCAGGTGAGAGACATGAAAGACATTATGAACCCCTGCCAATCTTTCGGGCAGCTGTAAACTATAAGCAATCTTCCCAATCTTCTCGATGATAGGGAACGACCCTACAAATCTTAGTGCTAATTTTCCTGCGGATCCAAAGCGAATGACGTTTCTCAAACGAGATACTTTAAGGAACACCTTGTCTCCAACTTCGAACTCAAGGTCAGTTCTTCTTTTGTCTGCGTAGGACTTCTGTCAACCTTGGGCAGTCTTCATTCTTCTTTGTATCAAGTCCACTTTCTCTGAAGTTTCTCTCATCGTGTCTGGTCCAAGTATGAGCTTGTCTGTGGACTCCCACTAGCAAGATGGTGACCGACACGGTCTTCCACATAAAGCTTCGAAAGGTGCCATGCCTATGGTGGCTTGGTACCTATTGTTGTAACACCCCGAATTTTCGAATAATCAGATTAACTAAATTTAAGAATACTTAATTTCAAATATGGGAATTAAGGTAAACGGGTTGTTCCATTGCGTTCGCCTCGGAATTCTGCTTGAGATAGAGTCCGAGTTTGCGTAAAACGGATACCGTATGAAGAAGATATGGACGAACGAAGTTTGAAAAAGAAAAAAATGCACTGGCGCACTTGGGAAGTGCGCCAGTACAAATTTGCATTGGCGCACTTCCCAAGTGCGCCTAGGCCGAGAGAAAACCTGCATAGCCATCTGGTTCGAACGGTGAGTCAGTGCTGAGTCATTTCTGAGTAGTTAATGAGTCAATAGGGTTTCCGGATAGCTCTAATCTGGACTGAATGGTTTTGATTAACCCTAAGAACATCCGACGGCTTAAATTAATTCAAAACTCTATAAAAAGACCCATAGACTCAAACCCTAAATCAGAATTAAAACTAAAACTATGGCCGTCATGCTGTTGTCTTGAACCCTAGAGCAGCCGCCGCCAAATTAAAAAGGAAGAACAACAATCAAATCAGAACTACTCAACCCTAACAGCGAATCTTCATCAAAGGAGCGCTAATTCAACTCCCGAAATCAGAATTTAGAACTCAAGACTGCTTTTGAGTTGTGAGTTCGATAATTTTAACAAGATAATTAGTAATTTAATTGGATTAAGATATAATGCGGATTGTATTGATGTGATATGAAGTATTGATTGCATGTTGTGATTATGTTGTAGGATTATGATTGAAATCTCTATGACGTTATGTTGTGATGCTATCATTTATGATGTAAAGTTATGTTGCTATCATCTAAGTTGTAATTTTGGCTTATGCAAGTCTTATATATGATGTTATGCAGGTTTTATATATGATGTTATGCCTGTTTCACATATGATGTTATGTAAGTTTGGATCTAAAATATATGCTAGTAGTTCATGATGTTAACTTGTGTTAATGAATCCCTTTTTATAATCCAACCACCTAGGTTTATAACATCAGTTTTTATGCGAATATGGATGTGGAACATATGCTAGTTCATATAAGTATTATGTTCATATGCAAGTTTAAGTTATAATTTGGATTCATACAAGTTCACACCTTTAAAGTTTAGATCCATATTCAAGTTGACATTTTTATGTCGAATCTATGACATGCCTAGTTATGCAAGTTTACACCTTTATGTAGATCCATAGTTTTATCAAGTTAACACCTTTATTGGATCCATAGTTATGCAAGATGACACCTTTATGCTTAGGTTGACGACATACACAGTTTATGTAAGTTGGTGATAATTACCTAGGCTAGTTGGGTGTAAAACTATGTTCATACATGCAAGTTCACACTTTTTTTTAGATCTATGATTTTTGGATCCTTTTTAATACAAAGACTATGCGAGTATGTTGTAATTAATAATTGCAAGTTAGTTGCAAATTAGATCTATTATTGTGTGTATGTGACTTTGTGACGTTTATTCCCTTTTTTAAGTATTAGACTAATTGCTAGTCTAATATGAATATGTCATGTTAAGCGAACCAATAACGGGGGTACGAAGGGGATATTATTAAGAAGATTTAATTGGCATAAATGCCTTAAAAGGCATAAAATATAATTGTGGTGAAATTGGTATGATCTTACATACCATAAATGGATGGACATAATTGAGTCAATTATGGACATCGCTAAATTTGGAATTGATTGATAATTTGAATAGGGAAAGTAATTCAAATTGGGGGATGATTAATTGGGTGTAATTAATCGTCTAAGACACGAGGTTAGGCTCTTTTGTGGTGAAAGACTGCCCGGACCCGCCAGACAAATCCAGCTGCCACAAATGTCAGTCTAATGTGAGAGGTCTTAGGTATAAACTAAATATGTAACGATTGTAAAGACACGAGGTTAGGCTCTTTTGTGGCGTAAGACTACCCGGACCGGCCCGGCAAATCCAGCTGCCACAAATGCCAGTCTAATGGGAGAGGTCTTTATGAGGTTACGTTCTTAATGAATTAAGAAACACTTAACCAGATAAACATGTAGTGGGACATAAGGGGGTTAAGTGGGTGCCTTGGGTGGCATGTGGAATCTAGAGGGTGCCTTGGGTAGCATTTGAAATACGATTAGAAATACTTAACCAAAATTGAAGCATGTAATTGAAACGTGAATAAGAAGTGGGTTGAGGGGGAAATACTAGAGGGGACCAAGCTTAGGTGGATAGATTGTGTCAAATCATGGGGGCCCCATTTCAACCAGTAACCCATAAGTATCTCTGTGGGCTCGACCTAAGTCAAGGATGGGACACGCGTACTGGGCTTGACTGTAAGAGGCCAAAACGGGCGAGCGGTGGCAACGCAAGTCCAACGGGTTCATGTGCGTGAGTGGGCCCGGGCTGGTAGGTAAGAAGTTGTTGCATCATGTAGGTATAACCCGTGCATCTCTGATAATATCGGGTTGCCACTTTGGGGAGTGATACACCCCACTGTGGGACCAGCACGGGTATCTACGAGTTAGGGAGCCGATCGCTTTGGGGTAGGACTTAGGGTACACTTAGTTCTGTCTGTTTCTGTTGGTACCGTCTGTTTCTGTTGGGTGGCAACACCTGTCTGTTTCTGCGTGATACCGTCTGTTGGGGTGGTAAAGGACCATTACTGGTGTACACCTAATTCTACATTCTATTTCCGTAGGGATTATTCTGTTTCCGTCTTTGATTCTATTTCAGATTCGGTTTCCGTACCTTCTATCTGTTGGGGTGGTAAAGGCCCATTAGTTGGGTGGTAAAGGCCCATTATTAGTATTCTACTTCTGTACCTTCTGTATGTTAGGGTGGTAAAGGCCCCTTTACTAGCATTCTATTTCTGTATAGATTATTCTGTTTTGATCCTATTTCAGTTTAAACATTAGGGTAACACCTAATCCTGATATACTAGTGGTGGTCCAGTATAGTAATTATCTTGTAGTGGTTTAGGTGTGCCTTTAACGTTATAGTTGTTCATCTTGTTTCCTTGTTTACTCTGTCATACTCAATGGTTCATGGTCATTTCCTTACTTTCCAACTTATGCCTTAGCCTAGTTACTTTGTTAATTATATTGTTAGAGTTATCGCACTCGCCAGACTTTATGTCTGACCCCCCATTTTCCATCTCTTTCCTTCCCCCCCCCCAAGGTGCTAAGGTTGGAACTAGCACCAGTGGAGCTTGATTTTGGACTGCTTTTAGAAGATTGCTTGGATCGCTGAAGTAAAGTTCAGCTTCTCTTTATTTATGGCTATTTTGATGTTGGGGGATTATGTCTTTCAGTTTATGTACTTTGTTTTATCAAGATGGATATGATGTACTTGACTTTAGTTTATGGTTTTTGATGATGTAATCAAACATATGGGTTTATCCGCTGCAATGAAATAAAGTTTTAAATTTTCAAGTACTGCTTATATCTGTCTTGATGTGATTTTCTGTTCTATACTTACTTAAAACACTCCATTGAAGTTAATGCATTCCCTTTGTGAGTGACATTAATGGACGTGGGGTGTTACACTTGGTATCAGAGCTGAAGGTTACTAGATTAGATAGAAGTTTTTGAAAACTATTTTCAAAAAGGTTTTAAAATGAAGTATTTTCAAAAGTAAAGTTTATTTTGAAAAACATAATTCCCAAAAGCCAGATATCTTTCTTCCGATTCTTTGTTTCGAATCCCTTCCTCTTTCCCTTTTTAATCTCTTCTTCAGCATATAGATGTTTTTTTCTAAGATACGTAAGAACTTCCGTACGGTGGGCGGAAAATCGCTCCATGGGACTGAGACGGTTATCAAAACTAGAAGGAAGAGGAGGACTTGTTGGTACCTTTGAGGTAGGAAAATTTCTGAGAAAGTTCAACTTCCTTATCTGATTAGTAAGAAGAACTCTTTCTGATTCTACCATTTTGATTCTGTAGTTAAGTCTCTGCACTTTAATACTAGTCTTGTTTCTGATTCCGCTGTAGTCTCAAAACCCATAAGGGTTACGACTCATCTGTTGGTGACAAGTTGGGGTTTGAGGGTATCTGCGTTGGGCATTAAGTTCACTATGACACATATATTCTGGGTTTTGTCAATGCTTAGTTTTCTAAAAATCATTTGATAATCTGATCTGTACCAGTAGTCTATAAGTATCCGAATATTTCTGTAAAGGATAAAGGTTTTTACTCGAAGCGTGGAGTAGATTTCCAGCTTGGACATTGTTTAATGGGAGTAATTCTCTGAGTGTCAATTTGATGTTGATTTCGGTCTTCGGGGTTGAGACTTAGGGAACTATTCTCTTAACTGATGTCTAATGGGAACAGAGCTTTTGTTTTAGTTGTACTTACTTCTATCACTCGGCTGTATCCTATCGATCGAGTCTTCGACCTTTAGGTAGAAACTATAGGGTGTAAACCTGTGTTTGAGACATGTTATGTTTTATGGTTGCAAGTGTTTGCTAGTGGTTTCCTGTGGACGCATATACACATACATTAGGCACTAGATTGGCTCAGTCACTTCATATTGCATATTGCATATAAATGTGTGTACATATTTAAGTTAATGGATGAATAATGGTTGTACCATCATATGGATGTTGCATTTTGGTGAATGGTTGTGCACACATGTAGAAATAATATGTATCGATAGGGTTCTTTCGCATACATAATGGACGCATGGCACTATCATGGTTTGCATTAAGGAGGTCAACTGAATCAGTAGACCG
This sequence comes from Allium sativum, assembly GCA_030737875.1. Classification (NCBI taxonomy): domain Eukaryota; kingdom Viridiplantae; phylum Streptophyta; class Magnoliopsida; order Asparagales; family Amaryllidaceae; genus Allium; species Allium sativum. The sequence goes on from CM060923.1 coordinate 151,514,397, forward strand.
CCTGATTTTGCATTAGATAAGGAACATATACACACACTTCTTGCATATGTTCATACAGCATTAGAAATTCTATAAGGACAATAGATTCCCGTGTTTGATGATTGAGTAGATGGTTGTTTGGATGATAGGATATTCATTTTCCCTAACTTGGAGATTTCGGGGACGAAATCCTTTAACGAGGGTAGAATGTAACAACCCGAATTTTCGAATAATCATATTAACTAAATTTAAGAATATTTAATTTCAAATGTGGGAGTTAAGGGAAACGGGTCGTTCCATTGCGTTCGTCTCAGAATTCTGCTTGAGATAGAGTCCGAGTTTGCGTAAAACGGATACCGTATGAAAAAATATGGACGAACGAAGTTTGAAAAAAAATGCACTGGCGCACTTGGGAAGTGCGCCAGTACAAATTTGCATTGGCGCACTTCCCAAGTGCGCCCAGGCCAAGAGAAAACCTGCACAGCCATATGGTTCGAACGGTGAGTTAGTGCTGAGTCATTTCTGACTAGTTAATGAGTCATTAGGGTTTTTGGATAGCTCTAATCTGGACTGAATGGTTTTGATTAACCCTAAGAACATCCGACAGTTTAAATTAATTCAAAACTCTATAAAAAGACCCATAGACTCAAACCCTAAATCAGAATTAAAACTAAAACTATGGCCGTCATGCTGTTGTCTTTAACCCTAGAGAAGCCGCCACCAAATTAAAGAGGAAGAACAACAATCAAATCAGAACTACTCAACCCTAACTGCGAATCTTCATAAAAGGAGCGCTAATTCAACTCCAGAAATAAGAATTCAGAACTCAAGACTGCTTTTGAGTTGTGAGTTCGATAATTTTAACAAGATAATTAGTAATTTAATTGGATTAAGATATAATGTGGATTGTATTGATGTGATATGAAGTATTGATTGCACGTTGTGATTATGTTGTAGGATTATGATTGAAATCTCTATGACGTTATGTTGTGATGCTATCATTTATGATGTAAAGTTATGTTGCTATCATCTAACTTGTAATTTTGGCTTATGCAAGTCTTATATATGATGTTATGCAAGTTTTATATATGATGTTATGCCGGTTCCACATATGATGTTATGTAAGTTTGGATCTAAAATATATGCTAGTAGTTCATGATGTTAACTTGTGTTAATGAATCACTTTTTATAATCCAACCACCTAGGTTTATAACATCAGTTTTTATGCGAATATGGATGTGGAACATATGCTAGTTCATATAAGTATTATGTTCATATGCAAGTTTAAGTGATAATTTGGATTCATACAAGTTCACACCTTTAAAGTTTAGATCCATATTCAAGTTGACATTTTTATGTTGAATCCATGACATGCCTAGTTATGCAAGTTTACACCTTTATGTAGATCCATAGTTTTCTCAAGTTAACACCTTTATTGGATCCATAGTTATGCAAGATGAAACCTTTATGCTTAGGTTGACGACATACACAGTTTATGTAAGTTGGTGATAATTACCTAGGCTAGTTGGGTGTAAAACTATGTTCATACATGCAAGTTCACGCTTTTTTTAGATCTATGATTTTTGGATCCTTGTTAATACAAAGACTATGCGAGTATGTTGTAATTCTTAATTGCAAGTTAGATGCAAATTAGATCTATTATTGTGTGTATGTGACTTTGTGACGCTTATTCCCTTTTTTGAGTATTAGACTAATTGCTAGTCTAATATGAATATGTCATGTTAAGCGAACGAATAACGGGGGTATGGAGGGGATAATATTTAGAAGATTTAATTGGCATAAATGCCTTAAGAGGCATAAAATATAATTGTGGTGAAACTGGTATGATCTTACATACCATAAATGGATGGACATAATTGAGTCAATTATGGACATCGCTAAATTTGGAATTGATTGATAATTTGAATAGGGAAAGTAATTCAAATTGGGGGATGATTAATTAGGTGTAATTAATCGTCTAAGACACGAGGTTAGGCTCTTTTGTGGTGTAAGACTGCCCGGACCCGCCCGGCCAATCCAGCTGCCACAAATGTCAGTCTAATGTGAGAGGTCTTAGGCATAAACTAAATACGTAACAATTGTAAAGACACGAGGTTAGGCTCTTTCGTGGTGTAAGACTGCCCGGACCCGCCCGGCAAATCCAGCTGCCACAAATGCCAGTCTAATGTGAGAGGTCTTTATGAGGTTACGGTGTTAATGAATTAAGAAACACTTAACCAGATAAACATGTAGTGGGACATGAGGGGGTTAAGTGGGTGCCTTGGATGGCATGTGGAATCTAGAGTGTGCCTTGGGTGGCATTTGAAATATGATTAGAAATACTTAACCAAAATTGAAGCATGTAATTGAAACATGAATAAGAAGTGGGTTAAGGGGGAAATACTAGAGGGGACCAAGCTTAGGTGGATAGCTTATGTCAAATCATGGGGGGCCCGTTTCAACCAGTAACCCATAAGTATCTCTGTGGGATCGACCTAAGTCAAGGACGGGACACGCGTACTGGGCTTGACTGCAAGAGGCCAAAACGGGTGAGCGGTGGCAACGCAAGTCCAACGGGTTCATGTGCGTGTGTGGGCCCGGGCTGGTAGGTAAGACGTTGTTGCATCGTTTAGGTATAAGCCGTGCATCTCTGATAATATCGGGTTGCCACTTTGGGGAGTGATACACCCCACTGTGGGACCAGCACGGGTATCTACGAGTTAGGGAGCCGATCGCTTGGGGGTAGGACTTAGGGTACACTTAGTTCTTTCTGTTTCTGTTGGTACCGTCTGTTTTTGTTGGGTGGCAACACCTGTCTGTTTCTGCGTGGTACCGTCTGTTGGGGTTGTAAAGGCCCATTACTAGTGTACACATAATTCTACATTCTGTTTCCGTAGGGATTATTCTGTTTCCGTCTCTGATTCCGTTTCAGATTCTGTTTCCGTACCTTCTGTCTGTTGGGGTTGTAAAGGCCCATTAGTTGGGTGGTAAAGGCCCATTATTAGTATTCTACTTCTGTACCTTCTGTATGTTGGGGTGGTAAAGGCCCCTTTACTAGCATTCTGTTTCTATATAGATTATTCTGTTTCGATCCTATTTTAGTTTAAACATTAGGGTAACACCTAATCCTGTTATACTAGTGGTGGTGCAGTATAGTAATTATCTTGTAGTGGTTTAGGTGTGCCTTTAACGTTATAGTTATTCATCTTGTTTCCTTATTTACTCTGTCATACTCAATGTGTCATGGTCATTTCCTTACTTTCCAACTTATGCCTTAGCCTAGTTACTTTGTTAATTATATTGTTAGAGTTATCGCACTCGCCAGACTTTATGTCTGACCCCCCTTTTTCCATCTCTTTCCTTCCCCCCTCCCCCCCTCTAGGTGCTCAGGTTGGAAGTAGCACCAGTGGAGCTTGATTTTGGACTGCTTTTAGAAGATTGCTTGGATCGCTGAAGTAAAGTTCAACTTCTCTTTATTTATGGCTATTTTGATGTTGGGGGATTATGTCTTTCAGTTTATGTACTTTGTTTTATCAAGATGGATATGATGTACTTGACTTTAGTTTATGGTTTTTGATGATGTAATCAAACATATGGGTTTATCCGCTGCAATGAAATAAAGTTTTAAATTTTCAAGTACTGCTTATATCTGTCTTGTTGTGATTTTCTGTTCTATACTTACTTAAAACGTTCCATTGAAGTTAATGCATTCCCTTTGTGAGTGACATTAATGGACGTGGGGTGTTACAATTTTTGTAAGCGAATTCCACCAAAGGTAAATGATCCTCCCATGTACCTCCGAAGTCAAGAATGCATAGTCTCAAGAGGTCTTCTAATACTCTGTTGACTCTTTCCATCTGGCCATCGGTTTGAGGGTGATAGGTCGTGCTTAAGCATAACTGTGTGCCTACAGCCTCTTGTAAACTATTCCAGAACTCGCTCGTGAAGATAGGGTCTCGGTCACTAACTATGCTGGAGGGTATCCCATGGAGTCGAACTATCTCTTTAAGATATATGGATGCTAGAGATGAGGCAGTCCTTCTACTCTTGACGGGTGTAAAGTGGTTGCTTTTTGTGAGTCTGTCCACTATTACTCAAATACTGGTGTTGCCCCTCCTTGACCTAGGCAACCCATCAACAAAGTCCATTGAAATACTATCCCATTTCCACTGTGGGACCTCTAGAGGATGAAGCAAACCTCCAGGCTTCTTCTGTTCCTCCTTGACTTGCTGGCATATCATGCACTTGGAGACGAATTCATCTACATCTCTTTTCATTCCACTCCAATAGAAAACCCTTTTTATGTCTTTGTACATTTTTTCTCCATCGGGGTGTATGGTCAACTTGGAATGGTGTGCCTCTTTGAGAACCTTCTTTACAAAATCCCTTGCTTGTGGGACACATAGTCTTCCATCCTGTCTCAACCATCCCTTATCATCGATGGAGTATCTATTGAGGTGACTCGAAGTCTCACCCCTAATCAGCTTATCTATTATATCAACTAGCTAAGGGTCTTCACGTTGCGTGGTCCCTATTGAGTCTAAAATCGTAGGCCGCACTTCCAGTGTTGCTAATAGGCCAGGTACACATTCATAGGATGGCGTAAAGTCAAAGTTGGCTATGTACTCCAAGCTTTGCCTTTCTACAAAGAGAGGGCTTGAGGTCAGTTTCTTTCTACTCAAGGCGTCTGCTACTGCATTGCCCTTGCCAGGAGTGTAGGAAATCTCAAAATAATACGAGGCAAGAAACTCCATCCATCTTTTCTACCTCAAGTTGATATCTTTCTACGAGAAAAGGTATTTCAACGATTTATGGTCAGTAAACAATTCAAACTTCTTACCTAGGAGATAATGGCGCCAAGACTTAAGCGAAAAAACGATGGCTGCCAACTCTAGATCGTGGGTTGGGTAGTTTTTCTCATGTACTTTCAACTTCCTTCCACCATAAGCCACTACCTTCCCTTCTTGCATTAGAACAACGCCAAGTCCCGTACCACAGGCGTCTGTGTATATGGTAAACATCTTGCTCCCATCTGGCAATGTCAGAACTGGGGCTGTTGTCTGATCCCTCTTTAATCGATGGAAAGCAATATCACAATCCAAATCCCAATTGAAAGCTAGGTTCTTCTTTGTCAACCTTGTGAGTGGAGATGAGATTTTTGCAAAATATTTGATGAACTTTCGATAAAAGCCTACTAGCCCGAGGAAGCTTCGGACTTCGGTTGCGTTCCGCGAAACCTTCCAATCTTGCACAGCAACCACTTTTGCGGGGTCCACAGCAAACCCCTCTTTGGACACCACATGTCCAAGGAACCTAACTTCTTCCCTTCAGAAATGGCATTTGGAGAACTTGGCTTTCAACTGATGCGCACAGAGTATCCATGACTTCCCTTAAGTGCTGAGCATGCTCTTCCTCACTCTTTGAGAAGATCAAAATATCGTCCATGAAGACCACCACAAACTTATTGAGGAACTCCCTGAACACCCTGCTCATCAAATCAATGAAGTAAGCAAGTGCATTTGTCAAGCCAAAAGGCATGACAAGCCACTCGAAGAAACCATCCGGAGTTCTGAACGTTGTCTTATCAATGCTGTCTTCAGCCACTCTTAGCTGATGAAACCCGATAGCTAAATCTAATTGGGAGAAAACCGATGCACCTACAAGCTGATCGAACAAATCATCTATTCTCGGGAGTGGGTGCCTATTCTTCTTGGTCAGCTTGTTTAGCTCCCTATAATCAACGCACATGTGATGTGAACCGTCCTCTTTAGTTGCGAACACTACTGGAGCACCCCATTCAGAAATACTCCGCCTTATAAACCCCTTTCCTAGGAGCTCTTTAACTTGCTTGCTGAGCTCTTTCCGCTTCCTTAGAGCCATGTGCCTAACGGGTAAGGCAACGGGTTTTGCATTGTCAACGAGGTATATGCGGAAGTCTACCTCCCGCTTCGGAGGTAAGCCCTTTACCTCTTCAAACACATTTGAATATTCACGGACCACCCTAATAGATTGTAAATTCTCGATTGACGCATCAAGAGATTCTAGATAACTAAGCATAACATAGTTCAGGGGATTACAAGAAATTTCAAGAGTGTTACCAAGGCCAGTCATGAGTCTAACCACTCTCTTTTCACAGTCGAGGATGGCACAATTACTGGATAGCCTATCCATGCCTACAATCAACCCATAGCCCGTGAAGCCCAAACATAGTCATTGCATCTAAACCCCACACTTAGTATAGAAATTTTCAAATCCAAACAAATCATTGACAAATAAGTTGAGCCCCCAATTGGATTTGAAACAACCAAGAGATCCTCTACTAAACTAGTGTCTAGGTGCAGAGATTCAACTAAAGCAGGAGATACAAATGAGTGCGATGCGCCAGAATCAAATAGTGTACGAACAAGACGATAAAAAAGATAGACTAAACTTTCGACAGAAATATTTCTACCTCGTTCTTGCGGAGGTGCTGTGAGAGCGTTAACTTGTCCTCCAGAAGAAGGTCTAGCTCTCTTCCCTTACTTTCTTGGGCAGTCCTTAGCCATGTGTCCTATCTCACCACAGTGGAAACAGCCACCCATCTTCCTTTTCTTCTTCCTGCAATCTTTGACCAGGTGTCCAGGAATGCCACAAAAATTACACTTTCTCTTGTCACGGGGTTTGTTGTTCTTCCCGCCTTTCTTTGAATCAGCCTTCTTGTTCTGTGACCCCTCCACCTTCTTATCTTGAGGCACTTCTACTTTTGCCTCTTTCTTACCCTTGTCTTCCTCATGTAAGAGTGCCATGTCCACTAACCTCTCGTAAGTAGCCCCCATAGGTACATGGGTCATAGCCCGGCTGTGAAGGTCTCATTCAATACCTTGACAAAACGGAGAGCCTTTTTATGAGGAGTATTAACTAAGTCCAGTCCAAATCGGGCCAGCTGATTGAATTGGTTGACGTACTCCTTGAACATCATACTTCCTTGCTTAAGAGATAAGAACTTCTCCACTTGTAAGCTTCGTTCAGCTTGTGAGAGGAATTTCATCTCAAACCTCATTCTGAAATCCATCCATGTTTTGACTGGTCTTTCAGCGTTACTGACTTCCCACCAATAGGAAGCTTCGTCTTTGAGCAACCATACAGCCAACTGTATCTTCTTCCTATCGTCCACCTCGAAGATAATGAATAGATCCTCAGTTTCTTTGAGCCAGTTCCTTGCTTTTACGAATGATTCAGTTCCTTTGAAATCCTTTCCACCCATGGCTCTAAAGTCTCTACAAATCTTTGAGAAAGCCTTTGCACGGGGAGGAGGAGTAGGAACCACTACAGCTGGAGGAGGAGGAATATCTGCTGGGCCCGCATCGTTGGCCCCAGCCTCTAAGTACCTTCTGAACCAACCAGGTATCGGCGCACCCTCTGGAAGGTTAAGATTCCCAGACATGCTGAAACGAAAAAGAAAAGATTCAAAACAAAGGATAGAATGATAGGGCATACGGCTTTGGGCGATTATGCCTTTAAAATAAAATAACACTTTTTCTTGCAAAATGCTTCTTTATATTTCTTTTGAAAATAGTTTTCAAAAACTCTTATCTGATCTGGTAAACCTTTGCTCTGATACCAAGTGAAACACCCCACCTCCATAAGGTCACTCACAAAGGGAATGCCTTAACTTTGGTGGAGGGTTATAGGTACAAGACACAGAAAAATTTACAAGACAAATAAATATAAGCAGCGGAAATCAAACATTTATTGCATACGTGGTTCAGTACAAAAGCATTACAGCAAATGTCTCAAAATAACTTCCAAAACATTACATCATAACTCTGTCTTGATTATTTAATAAAGAAGCATAAACCATAAATAAAACTACATAAATCCCCAAGTGTAGTGTCCAAAAGCCATAGCCAAGGAAGAGAGTCCCAATCATACATCTACTTTCTTGAAGCTTGCAAAGAGTCTGACTAAGCTGGATTATTCCCTCCCTATGGACCTTGGGGGGGGGGGAGGGGACGGAAGAAAAGAGGACGAAATATAACGGGTCAGAGAATAAGTCTGGTAAGTTCAATGATTACTAGTATTTAAACAAGGAAAGGGATCATGACAGTAATAACAGAACATAGGACAATACCCTAATATAAGATAAGATGAACATGTGATCGCACCCATTACTATAGTCTCTGCACCTACTAACCATTGGTTCAACCAGCCCTACGTGTTCATAACGAACGATCCCCTTAATGATCGGCTTCTACTCGCATGCATTCATATCCTGTGTCATTCGGCCCCGCTTGACTATAGATACCTGTGTTGGTCCCACAATGAGGTGAATCAGTCCCTCCGGGGGCAACCCGACATGATTCAAGGTGCACAGTGTACACTACTGATGCCCAGTGCCTTCTTTTTCCAATCCGAAGTACGTGCATGCCCGTACTCCGTCGGAACCTACACTGACGCACCAACCGTCGACGTTTTGACCGCTTATAATTAGCTCAGTAATCGTGCCGCACCCTGCCTAGTTCAGGGTACCATGATACATCTATGTTGGTTACTGCTAAAATGGATCCCCATTACTAGGGTTTTCTAATCAACATGTTTATTTGGTTAAGTGTCCAAGTTCACCTAACCCCACCCATCAGTTTAGTTAACATGTTGAATCGGTTAAGTATTTCCCTAATTGACTTAACCCTACCAATCCTGACTTAGCTTTAATTTATTCATTAAAGCACCAATCACTCACATTAGACAGGTCTTGTTGTGGTCACTGGATGTGCCGGTCGGTTCCAGGCAGTTTTACACCACAACTCAGTCTAACCTCGGGTCCTTTTTGGGCTTGATGCACTAACCACCCACATTAGACAGGTCTTGTTGTGGTCACTGGATGTGCCGGTCGGTTACGGGCAGTTTTACACCACAACTCAGTCTAACCTCGGGTTTGGCATATTCGTCTTTTCTAAATTCACATATTTTCTATATATGTCTAATTCTTATATGTAAATTAAATTTAATCGTGCCATAATTATCCTTTTGATTATGTTCACAATAAATAGTATACCAAATATACCATTTCATGAACCAATCTATGCCATGAAATTTTCATGTTTTCCCAACGCTACCCCCGTGGTAAGTTCGCATAAATTACATAAAATGTTGGGCTAGTAAATTAGCCCAAACCCATAAACAAAAAGGGTAACAAACAAGGGACATGAAATAAGCATACAATAACATACTTTTAACTTATCATGTGTAACTTGGCATAGAAGCATCACTAACTTAATTAAACGGGTAAGGGTGAACTTATGACTAAGTTGGATCTAATTATCATGTAAACTTGATATAGGTCTAAAATGGAGGTTTAACATATAAACACAATTTTAAACAACAACTTAGCATATTAACTTATGTATGTCAAAACATAAGAAAGCTACTATAAACATATTTTAAATCACAACATAGCATTATAGCTTATGTGTGTTAAATCATAAGAGGGCCACAAATCCAACTTGCAACATAAATAGGGTTCAACTTAACAAAGTTCTAAATATACATAAATGTTGATCTAAACATGTAGGCATGTGATTTAGATCATAAACTTGCAAGTAATCACCAAATTATAACATGACATGTTCATCACTAAGTTGGCATAATAAGTTCATTACCCAATCATAATAGATTCCAATAACATACAATATGGTATGTTCATCACCACGAACATATAGGCATGATCAATCGCAACGGTAATTTAAGATAAATGAGAATCAAACTTTATTTATCTTATACATCAGCATCATTCTATATTCGAGTTACAACATGTCATGATTTCATTTAAAAGAATGTTTAAATCTACGTAATAACCAACTTACAAACAAGAAGGAATTCTTGATTTATGGAATCTGAATTCTGGAGTTGAAATGCTCGCCTTTGATGTAGATCGTTGAATTAGATTAGTTTTAATTTGATTTTGATGTAGGCTTTTATCTTGTCTTTGAATTGAAAGCGGTGACGGCTACTCCAAGTTCTCTATTGACGGCATGACAGTTCCAGGATTATTTTTGTGTGATTTTAGGTCGAGAATTAGGTTGTTTATATAGAATTTCAAATTAATTAGAGCCGTCGGATGAACCTAGAGTTAACCACAACCATTCAGACCAGATCAGAACTATCTAGAAACCCTAGTGACTCAGCAACCAGTTATAAGTTGTCAAAAATTCAGATCTGACCGGGGTGGCAGGTCGACCCCCAGGTCGACCTGTAGGGGAAGATCGACACTAGGGTCGACCCCCTGGTCGACCAGGGTCCTGGGCGGGAATTTTCACACCCGGCCCGCTTCTCACTTCTGTTTTGAATTCTGAATCTGGTTTTGAGCTGTTTGAATTTATTTGAATTTCTGAAACTTTTGAAGGCCATAACTTCTTCATACGAAGTCCAATTCATGCAAACTCGGACTCTATCTCAAGCGGAATTCCGAGACAAACGCAATAGCGTAACCCGTTTCACTTAATTCTCAAATTTGAAATTATGTATTGTTTAATTTGTTACTATAGCGTTAACAGAAAATATGGGGTGTTACAATAACCATAGCATATTTTGAGGGGCGAGATGCCTATAGTTACAAGCGACTGCATTGGGATAGTGTCATAACCGCTGAGTAACTACGACATGCATGGCGAAATTCGAGGGGCGCGATTCCTATGGTTACAAATGATTCAATTGGGATAGTGGCGTAACCACTGCTTAAGTGTGACCCATTAGGGAATGTGCTTTTCGTATCTATTTTAAAATGTTTTTAAGTATTTTAATTGGAAGTTAAAACAATTATATTGAGTACTTGGAGAATTTTAGTCATGCGTCTGATCAATGTATGTCTTAATTTTGTAAGAACGAAAGTAAACTTGTTAAGCCTTCGAGTTATAAAAGTATTTTGACGTTTAATGACAAATCAATAACATGAAAATTTTACATTGTATCACTTCATCATAATAAACTAAGAAAGAAATTTTAAATGTTTTGCAAGTTCACAACATTGAAATAAATCAAAATACTAATTTTTGTCTCCGGAATGGAAATGTGCCAATGGAATTAATACGTAGTTGAACATAAATCATTCTATTCGCATAATAGTTTTGATCTAGTCTGATTATACAATGTTGGTTCTAAAAAGAATTATTTGCTCGATTCTCGACATAGACGCTGACAAGAGTTTTTAATGTGAACCTGAAATTTTCTATCATAGTTTATTGCTATGTAAGGAGGATAGAAGTTTCTAGTCAAGAAGTCGAATCAGAAGCTCATATTAGAGTGATCGGCTTAACAATGCTAATTGGCATCAGAAAAATTTGTTCGAACAAACAATCGAAGTTGATATGCGTATGAAGGGTATATCGTTTAACTAGTAGTTCCTTATTTCGTTCCTTTTCGAGAATGAAAAATTCTGAGTGGGGGCGATTGTAACATCCCGTTAATTTTGACCATTTAAGTTATTGAATTTAATTATATTATTGAATTTAAAATGGTTCAAAAACAAGAATTAACCATAAACATAACTTATAATGTATTTGTTTAAATTATGAAATTTATGTATTATGAATATTGATGTTTGGAATTTATTATTTTCATGTAAACAGATCTAAACAATTTTATATTGAAAACGTCAAATTTTAGTCGCTCCATTTGAAACTGTTTTTGACGATTATTTGCAGTAGCGGCAATCGATATTTCTCAAATAATAATAAAAATGTAAAATAAAAATAAAAATAAAAAATTAAATATTTGAGATGCATCTAATTAGACGCAGAAGATGTGAAATTTTCGTTTAAAAATATGTAAGTTTTACGGTTATGTATTTTCATTTAATTTAGTTAAAATTATTTAAGGGGTCTACAAAAATTTGATGGAAATACAATGTTTTTGAAACATTAATATTTTTACGTGGAAAAATTGTAGAGAACATTCTGTGCATGATGATGTAATTCATTATATAAAATTTGATAATCTCGAACCCCGTCGTAACCGTTTTATACTACAAAACCTTGCAAAATCGACTTTTGATAGAATCATGGTATCACTAAAACCTGTGTACTATTTGATTCGTCTCTTTCGCTCTTTTTTTAAAGTACTCAATTGTATATTCTGGCATGCTGTGTGCGGCGAAAACAATGTTGTAGTTAACAATAGCATACACCAAAACAGAGCCTTCTGAAATTCTATGTCCCTCCATTTTCCCATATTGCTTTAAATTTCAGTTTACAATGATACGTTTCCATGCGTGCTTGCTTTAAATTCAATGATGCGTTACTAACCTCTCTTCCATAAGCCAAGTTGGACACATTATAAAAAAAATAAAAAATAAAAAATGTAACGCATGGATGATATGGTATCTCATGTTCATTCACTAAAAAACTTTACCTACATGTACTTTTCAAATAACGCATGCATGTCTAGTTTGGGAATTGGAACAACCTAATCTGTTCATCTTTCTAAAGGATATGTTCAGCTTCCAAAAAGAAAACTAAAGCATGCCTTGCACATTGTATATCCATCATGTTACTCCTCTCTCTCCTTACGCCACATCTTCTCTTACACATTATCTTCTTTCTCCAAATCTTACTATGACAACAAATCTTACTATGACATATTCCCTTCCGGCAGCATAAATTTTAATCAAATGCCTAGCAACTTGTTACTTTTTGGTTTTCTAAATAAGAAACTAAAGTAATTTGCTCTTTTATTATCTTGCACCATTCAAAGAAATAAATATTAGAGAAATTATAGAGTTCTCCAATTGCAATCCAAGTTGAACTAGTAGATACTGTTGTAAAGTTGAAACATAAGAGATGTTTCTATATGCAATTTACAAAAATTCAAGTTTTTACAAAATATAAAATGACCTCAGTAAAAAATGTAAAATTCATTATAATTTTATGATAAAGATGAAAACAGGTCATTTGGTTTGACTTATTAATTTATTGAGGTTAGTTTTGTTCATACTAGGAGCATCTTTCTAATTAATTATGTGCCTAATATAACTTCATCATGTATGAGGCAGCATAGTGGTAGTAGTTTCTATACCTATAAATAGTCAGATTTTGATCTGACTGGATGTAATTTTGCAGGCCTATTCGATGAACATTGATGAATTCTATTTAAAGTGGCACAGGGGAAGGCTTGTTCGATGAAGTGCATTTTTGATCTAGTTGGATGCTAAGTTAATTGCTTATAATTTACTACAAGTACGTACAGTCAGTATAGTTAATTTTATAAGAAACTGTGACGATCCAAAACTTCCGTAGTTCGAAAGCAAGGATAATCATAGGAGTATAACATAACTACAACAATAGCAGATCTCAGATAATAGCATAACACATAAATCATTGCAGCGGAAATAAGAATGTCATCACAACATAACATCAAAGACATCAGAGTACGCAGTTACAGGATACACTTAGAAAATAGAAGTCTCAACAAAAAGAGAAATAAGTCTCAACTCCACCAAATACATCAAAGATCAATTATGTCTAAATGTCTCAAGTAGCAATAAAAAGATACAAAGAAAATTTTTCTTCATCTTCTTCCTTAAGCAAGCTCCAATCCAGAATGTATCCATACCTAAACCTGTCACTTGGCTGCCCGTGTGAAAAGAGGGCACCCGAGTTTGCAAAGTGAAACAAACTATGAGTTAGTCATGGGACGGGTACGAGAAATCTTTCCTAACTAACAATACGGCTAATTACAGGCCCACGCCGCTAATGCGGAACGGGTTTACTCCATTGGATTGTCAGTGCATATGTTTAATAAATTTTATTTAAAAAACAACGCAATGCTTTTTAGAAAATGAAATCATTATAAGGCTCAAGTCCCATCACATAATGTAATGCAAACCAGAGGATAGAGTTTTACCTTATAATGATCAAACATGCTTGATACGTGGAAAATAATACTTTAATATTATTATTATTATCTAATCAGTTTTAAAAATACTTCAAAGTAAATGTATCAATCCTAGAAGGCATAGCTACCATATACTATGTCGCCATATATAGGTTTACAATCAAAACCGTAATGTCGTATTGGAAATTGGGTTTCCATCATGAATCAAGGCTAGGGACGATCTACTTACCGATTCGAGACACTCTAGCAATGTCTCAAGACTTGGACGCTGGCGAGCCCTTGGATCCTCCAAGGCCGGTCCACAAATACTTTAGTGGATTAGTTATGTCTGAACACACGCTTCCTGGTACTATTGAACCTATAAAATGGTCACAATCAACCAATATAACCGAGGCGCCTCATTCCATCAACCACATAAGTAAAATGTCGGGGATTGCAAAACCCTGATACCACTTCTAGCTAGAAAGAAACGTGCGCACTCCTTGGGTCCCTTGTCCTGTTTCTGACTCTTACCGGGTGTGAGGCTCGCGAGGTAACGCTATACACAAAGCTATGCCTAAAATAGGCTATGCTTTGATCATCAACCACAAGGCTCTGCTTTTCAACAAAAGCCTCGATCAATTGCATCTTGGCATGTCACATTGACAATTCACGCCATGCGATCGATAACTACCAATATATAACCTCTGATCTCATGTGTCTCAGAGAAGGGTGTTAAGCAAGAAAATAAATTCTCCGCCACCAACAGATATGTATTAAGTAGAAATCAATTTACATGGACTGAAATCCAATGTCAGACACACATCCATTTACTAGTCTGTTCTGGGTCTAAACGAAACCGGAGTCACCTTATTCCTCGTCCTGTATGTCCAATACGGAGGAGAGGTGCTCGCATATCCGGACAATCAACAATTACGTCCGGATAACTACCACTATTAACCCTTTACTGGGAGCTAACCAATGCCGAGCATCAGTAGTTATCCTTTTGATGTGAAGATCGCCGGTCTTCAATCGCCGTCTTTAAGATCTTCGATTTTGATCATCATAAAATCATTTGATATGAGATTGAACTCGTTATTTTCAAATGATTCTCGCATATATATAGTTTAAAATCATTTCATATCGTTAATAGTATTTAATAATGATTTATCGCTATTTTTATATATATATAAATAGCTAAATTAATTTAACGATGATTCGGGTCAATAGGCGGCCCTAGCGCTGTTTTTATCAAAATTTGATTTACACTTATATCAAAATCTAACCATTTGGATTTTAATAAAAGTTATATCGATGGAAAGATCTTTCCAAAGCGGTCCTAACGGTTCCAGTTTTGGGAAAATCCGACGGTTGGATCTTTCGGTATAATCGTTTAAATTTACGATTCCAAAACGTGAACTACCGCGCGCGATTCATTTTAATTTTAATTTTAATTTATATATATAATTATATATAAATAAAAATTGTTCGACGATTCCACTATCGTGTTTAACATACCAAATAAAAGAATGTTTTTATTGGTATATCATATATACATATTCATCATGTCAAACAAAATATATTTCATTTACATGAAAATTAAACCAATGGCAAATAAAAGCTAATTTTTATTTGTATTTCTATTTTAAAATTTAACAAATAAAAAGGGAATGTTCTATTTGTATAAAGTTTTCAGTGAATGTTTTTACAACAAAAATAATTAGATTCTAATGTACGTATTGTCATTAAAATGATATTTTAACTTTGCATATAAATTCTAATATATGTATTATTAAATAAAATGTCATTTCAACTATGCATATAATTTCTAATATATGCATTGCAAATAAAAATGAAATTTTACTATGCATATAAATTCTAATATATGCAATGCAAATATAAATGTAATTTTAACAATGCATATAAATTCTAATATATGCAATGCAAATATAAATGTGATTTTAACAATGCATATAAATTATAATATATGCAATGCAAATATAAATGTGATTTTAACAATGCATATAAATTCAAATATAAATGTGATTTAAACAATGCATATAAATTCTAATATATGCAATGTAAATATAAATGTGATTTTAACAATGCATATAAATTCTAATATATGCAATGTAAAATTAAATGTGATTTTAACAATGCATATAAATTCTAATATATGCAATGTAAATATAAATGTAATTTTAACAATGCATATAAATTCTAATGTATGCAATGCAAATATAGATGTGATTTTAATAATGCATATAAATTCTAATATATGCCATGTAAATATAAATGTGATTTTAACAATGCATATAAATTCTAATGTATGCAATGTAAAATTAAATGTGACTTTAACAATGCATATAAATTGTAATATATGCAATGTAAAATTAAATGTAAATAGTCAATATTTCCAATAATCAAACTTTACATTAAAAATTATGATTTTAATGTTTCAACACTCTTAATCAAACATGAACAATTTTTATATGAATCATTCTTTTATAAAAATGATATTTTTAATGTTAACATGCCTTAGTTTCAAAAATGAACATTTTCTAGTGATTTATTCATTTCATTAAAAACAAAGTTTTTAATGTAAACATGTTTTATTTTAAAACATACACGTTTGCCCAACTCCTACTGTTACATTAAAAACTGAATTTTGAATGTAACACATGTTTTCATTTTAAAACATGCATCTTTTTCTTAATTCTATTATTACATTAAAAAGTGTAATTTTAATGTAAAACATGTATCTTTTTCTATGTTTCTATTATTACATTAAAAAGTGTGTTTTTAATGTAAAACATGTTTTCATTTTAAAACATGAATATTTTTCTATATTTCTATTATTACATTAAAAAGTGAGTTTTTAATGTAAAACATGTTTTCATTTTAAAACATGAATCTTTTTCTATATTTCTATTGTTACATTAAAAAGTGAGTTTTTAATGTAAAATATGTTTTCATTTTAAAACGTGAACCCTTTTCTATATTTCTATTGTTACCCTAAAAAATGAAATTTTAAATGTAAAACATGATTATTTTAAAACACGTACATTTTCTATGTTCTAACATTACATTAAAAATGTTAACTTTTTAATGTAATCATGTTCTTATTTTAAAAACATGAACATTTCTATTTTTAAATTAATTCCATAAAATGATAGAAATTTATATTTCATTTTTGTTGAAAGTTCTGATTCAATCAAAATGGCAAAAGTGATATTTCATTTTGATTGAAAATTTTAATTCAATCAAAATGACAAAAATGTATGATTCATTTTTGTTAAAAATGTTGATATAACAAAATGTATAAAAGGTGATATTTCATTTGGTGAATCTTCTTGTTCAACACAATGGTAAATTTGATACCTCATTTTTTTTTAAATCTCTCAGTTCAACAAAATGGCAAAAATTGATGGTTTCTATTTGTTGAAAATTCTAATTCAACAAATATCCAAAAATTGATGTTTTCATATTTGTTGAAATTTCTGATTCAACAAATATCCAAAAATTGATGTTTTCGTATTTGTTGAAATTTCTAATTCAACAAATAAATAAAATTGATGTCTTTATATTTGTTGAAAATTCTAATTCAACAAATAGATAAAATTGGTGTTTTCCTTATTTGTTGAAAATTCTAATTCAACAAATAGACAAAATTGATATTTCATATTTTTTCATAACAATTTGATTTAAACCAAAAATGTTCATTTTCTTTTGTCCAATTTAATTTAAACAAAAAATGACAAATCCAATGCTACTATTCTAATCTTGACAGCAATGATGCTTTTTGTCCAATAGTTCCAATCTGACAAAAATGACAAGTTTTGTCCAATTATTCTAAATAACAAGGTGATAATTATTTTAATCAACTATTCTAATAAACCCAAAAAGGATAATTCTTAGTTTCCCTATTTTAACTAATAAAAAGATAGATCTTGTCCAATGATTCTAATTTGATCATTTTATCTAAACAAAAATTATATATATTTGTTTTACTCAATTTATAACTACAAATTGATCTATATATTTCTAACAAATTTT
The DNA here is from genome assembly GCA_030737875.1 of Allium sativum. Lineage (NCBI taxonomy): Eukaryota > Viridiplantae > Streptophyta > Magnoliopsida > Asparagales > Amaryllidaceae > Allium > Allium sativum. The sequence continues at coordinate 151,532,277 of CM060923.1, forward strand.
ATCACTACAAATCAATATGTTTTAACAATTATATCACCATACAATATCGCCAAACTACAGATCTATATATTACATTTAGCACAGAGCAAATCATGAATAATAACAAATAGGAATTAACTATAGATTGGTGACAATAAAATTAGAATTATTTTTAATAATAAAAAAAGAAATAAATAGATTTCTCACAGTCTTTTAAATCTGAATGGTTCGGATCTGAAAATTTGGTCCATATTTTGATCTGCTCAGAATTGGTTCTAATCAGTCCTGGAGTGTAGATCTTGGACTCACGATCGTAACGCTTCAGAAATCGATCAATTCTGAGTTCATATGAATGGGATATGATTTGTTTAAGTTGAAAACATTTTAAAAATAATAAATTAATTAGTTAAATAAACAAGACCTTCTTCTTCCTTTCAGACAAAGGTCGCCAAGTTTTCTTACTTGTTCTAACCTTGGTTTTAATTCCTCGATCAAATCTGCAAACATGAAGACGATCAGAAGCCACCACGACGTCGAGCACGGGGAGGCGCACACAGGGGGCCCCACTTTGGCGAACTCGCATGTGAGTTCAAGGGGTGCGGCACACGAAACGTTGGCACTTCAGGTGAGAAATCCAGTCCCTATATGCCACGAAACTTGATCACTTCCGTATGGAATCGTAGAGGAGAGAAATCTCTTTAAAATTGTCTAAAGGAGTGGAGAATTTTATAGATTGGATCAATGGAAATTAGTGGAAGAAGTAAGGAGCAATTTCGACCATGGATCAGAAAAGGTGGTGGCGGCTCTATAGTAGATTAGGGTTTCGGAAGAAGACAAAATGGATTTTTATAATATTTTATTTCTAATTTTTAAAAATAAATCCGTTATATCTTAGTAATTCCAATTCCAGTCCAACAGGAGTTGTCCCCGCCTAATTACCCCTGTTTTGAAACCAATGGGCTAGGTCCCGTCAGCCAAAATGATTGTTTGTGGCCTGATTTATTTAATTTAAAATTTAAATCTTTTATTAAATTAATTCGATCGTATATTTAAATTCACCTGGGCCACATACGGACTCCGAAAATTCCCGAAAAATAAATCTAGCTATGTTTCGATGATAAGGCCCTAACAAAATTAATTTCATCGAATTTGGAGACCGTTTGAAAAATGGCCTTTTTAACGGTCGATCAAATTCAACAGAAATTATCAAATCAGAGCCTAATTTACTACGCTCACAAATTAATTCCAAAAATTCAGGAAAATTAAACTTAGCAATAATTTGACATTCCGGATTCACCAAAAGTGGTTTCGTCGAAAACGGAGGTCGTTTGTATAATGGCCTTTTATATGGGCTATAAATTATACTATATTCCATAGTGACTATTCTGAATATTCAACTGGCCATAACTTTTTATTCCCCTTATGAAATTCTGATTTTTCGGATTCATTGGAAAGATATTTTTAAACAGATTTAGATATTTTGGTTTCACTAAAATCCGTTTAATTTTGAATCCTGTACATTCAGTCGAAGTTCAGATTCAAAATTTCAAACTACCGTGCTATTTCAAATTCCTTTAGAAATTAAAATAAATATTTTCATTCTAACTTCGATTTAAATAAATTTTTAATCGTTATTATTTAAAATAAATTATTTTAGCTACTCAAAATTCATTGATATAGCCAAAATTAAAATTTTAAATTGGTTCTGATTTTCCGAGTTGTTACAATCTCCCCCATTTAAAAGCTTTTTGTCCCTGAAAAGGAAACAATAGTAAAGTAGGAAACAAAACGGAAAATGCAAGGTATTGTAAATGTACCTCTACATAAGAGTTACTCGGAGATATCCACTCTGCACTTGGGATAAGCCTGTTTGATGCTATCCTCAGTCTCCCATGTACAGTCTCTAGGATCCCCGCGCCACTGCACTTTGAATAAGTGGATCCTTTTGTTCCTCAACACTCGGGTTTCCTTGCTAACAATTTTCACCGGCTCCCTTCTCGCTGCTAAGCTCGGGGTAATCTATAAATCTTGTTGTGCTTCTTCTTCCACAACTAAGTTTGGATCATGAACATGCTTCCGGAGTTGAGACACATGGAATACATCGTGAACCCCTAGCAACCAGTCAGGCAAATGCACCTTATAAGCAAGAGTTCCAATCCTTTAAAGAATGGGTAATGAACCAATGAATCTCGGCGACAATTTCCCAGTCTTCCCAAATCGAATTACATGTCTCAGTGGGGAAACCCTTAAGTACGCAAGATCACAAACAGAGAATTCTAAATTCCATATTTGTACATCTACATAGCTCTTCTGTCGGCTCTGAGCAGCTAGTAGTCGCTTCTTAATAAAATGAACTTTATCTGCTGCTTAACGAATCATGTTGGGACCCAATACTAATCGATTGCCTGGTTCCACCCAACATGCGGGAGATCTGCATGGTCTGCCATATAATGCTTCAAATGGCGACATATGCAAGCTTGCTTGGTAGCTTTTATTATAAGAGAACTCAACCAAGTGCAAGTGATCTTCCCTTGACCCGCCAAAATCAAGAATGCATCCTCGCAACAAGTCTTCCAATATGCGGTTTGTAACAACCCGGAAAATTTGAGCCAATTTAAATTTTTTAATTTGGTTGTTTTAGTGGATTTTAAATATTTAAAATAAATTATTTTAAATAATAACGACAAAAAGTGTGTTTGAATCGAAGTCTGAAAATAAATATAATTATTTTTAATTAAAAACAAGGCCTGAAATGGCGCGGCAGTTTCAAAATTTGAATTCGAATTTTTGACTGACTGTACCGGATGCAAAACAAAACAAATTTTAGTGAAACCAAAAATATTTAAATCTGTTTATGAATATATTTCTAACAAATCTGAAAAATCGAAGTTTCATAGCAGGAGTCAAAAGTTATAGACAAATGAATTTTCATAAAGGTCGCTATAAAGAATATATAGCACTTGAAAATAGACATTTTGCAAACGACCTCAGAATTCGACAAAACGACTTTTGTTGGATCCAGGATGTCAAATCATTGCTAGGTTTCAAATTCCATAATTTTTGAAGCTAATATGTGAGCGTGACAAAGGAAAACGTGTTTGGTTGATTTAAGTTAAATTGGATCGACCAGAATATGGCCATTTTTCAAACGGTCTCATAATTCGACGAAACTAGTTTTGTTGGGACCGTATCGTCAAAACATAGCCAGATTTATTTTTGGGGAATTTTTAGAATCAGTATGTGGCCCCGGAAAATTAAAATGTACGTTCAAATCAAATATTGAATGTTTTATACTTTAATTTGAAGAATAACCGACTATAACAGTCGAATTTGCTTACGAAACTTATCCCATTGTGTTTGGAAGGGGGTATTTAGCTAGGGACGACAGTCTTTGGGTTTGAATTGGTGTTCATATGTGAAGAGGGGTATTTTCGAAAATTAAATAAATTAAATATAATTATAAACCCTTGGGCCAATAGGAATCAACCTCACTTCACCGTTTACTTTTCAAACCCACTCTCTCTCCTCTCGTAATCGACGACACGCAGTGCTCCGCCCTTCCCCTCCACTTTTCGGTCGCCACAATCATCGGTAGCCCCTGCCCTTTTGCAACTTTTTGAAGCCCTCCCTCCCCTCTTCAAATAAGTACCGGTTATACCCCCCAACGTGACACCGTCGAGGAGATCCACCGCCATGAACGTCGAGTCTTCAAACCGCCGCTCAGCCCTCGATCCACGTGCGAGTAGGACCCCTCTAACCTCGTCGTGCGCGCCTCGCCAAGCTCTACACTGTGGTGCTACTCGATCTCTGTATCGTGCCACGGATTAAGAGAATTTTCGTGACCTAGTTTTGAAGATTAAACTGAGGTATACGGCTTTGTTTTCCAGAACTGAATATAACACTTTTAAGTGTTGCAAATCATGATTTTAATATAAAAATCATATCTTTTTGCTATGTTGACGAAATTCGATGAAGCAGGAGACATCGGACTCGTAAGGACGCTCTCTACATTCTAGAAGAGTCCAGGGATTTTTCTGAGCTCGCTACTATTTTTAGCAAAGCAACAAACCAATGTGAGATTTCTAAACTGAAATGTGAATGGAAATGTGTTGTATAAGTTATATAAGCGAAGTATAAATTATATACGCGTTCTATACCTCATGTACATGTGTTGTATAAGATATTTGAGCGATGTATAGATTATACAAGCGTTGTATGAAACATATATGCGTTGAAAGTGCGTTGGAATGGAAATAAAATATATTTATATACGAATATATATATATATATACACTCCCCTCATCCACAAACCATGGACGATATATATTGATTGTGAATTGGCGTGAAAAAATTGGTGAATAATGCGAATGGTTGATAAGATTGTTTGTGGTTGATATTGTTGGATTGTGGTTGAAAAATACCATTATGGTTGAAAAATACCCGTTTGTGGTTGAAACAAAATTAGAATAGATTGTGGAAAAGAAAAACATACTCGTCTGCGTACGAACTAGATGTATGAAATCCCCATTATCAAAAACCGCCAGGTTTTAAGGTAGAGCGAGGAGCCGTACATCGATATGGTGCTGGTTTTAAATACCCTGCCATTATGCTGCCGAAATTTTCAATAATATTCATGTGTTAGAATTATTTTCATGTGTTGAAACTATATTCATGTGTTGAAACCATATTCATGTGTTGAATAGAATATTCATGTGTTGAATAGAAATTCATGTGTTGAATAAATTCTTTGAAAGATAAAAATAACATTTTATCACATATATAGACTATATAAAATATTCGTGTTTTAAATAAAAAAATTTAACAATAAAAATCACATTTTTATTATATATATAAACTATAGAAAATATTCATGTGTTGAAACCATATTCATGTGTTGAATAGAAATTCATGTGTTGAATAAATTCTTTGAAAGATAAAAATAACATTTTATCACATATATAGACTATATAAAATATTTGTGTTTTAAATAAATTGTTTTAACAATAAAAATCAGATTTTTATTATATATAAAAACTAAATAAAATAGTCATGTGTTGAATAAAGGACTAGAACGATAAAAATCATATTTTTATCGTATGTGTGAAGTCGAAAACATTCATGTGTTGAATATATGAAATGAACAATAAAACCTACATTTTTATTGTGAATATGAAGTGCTAAAAACATTTATGTGTTGAATAAATATTTTAGATGATAAAAATATCATTTTAATCATGTGTACGACTCTCTAAAAATACACAAGTGTTGAAATAAATATTTGTTTGCTATAAATATTATTTTTAACATGTATATGAACTAAATAAAATAATCATTCGTTGAAATATATCTTTGTTCGCTAGAAATATTATTTTTAGCTTAGATGTGCATATATGTATACACATGTGTTGAACAGGAAAATGGATTAGCTGTTGAGTAAAGAAATTATTTGCATGCCCGACAAATAGGTAAGCCTTAATGAATTGGCCGTGCAATTTTATTATTATATCAACTCCTGTGAATGTCATTGGATGCAGAGTGCTGGTTGTTCTGTGTGTAATTATAAAACGTCGCCATAGGATAGTAACAATTAATTTTGAACTAAACTACATGGCATACTTCTTGAAGATAGAATACTTCATCATATACCACATTAGCATTTGGAGCTGATGTGACGAATTTGAAGATGTACCATTCAAGCGAGAGGCTTATATGGCGATGACTATATTTTACAGGTTGAACTGATGACTGATATGAACTATATAATATATAACGGTAATTTTCCAGATTAATAAAAAAAACCACCCGGGTCTGGAGTTGACAATAAACACGTCTCTCTAGTTGGTAAGGGTGATGAGAATTTATTCTCTAGAGTTAGGATTGATACACACTCCCCTGTGGACACTAGATTAAATCACTATAAATATGTGCACGCTTTTTAGGATTTATTGGGTGCCTAATACGGCCCAATAAATTTCCAAACCCCTTCCCGTACAAAGGAGGTTATGGCGAAATTTTCCGAAATTTAAAGGCGTTAGTGAAATATTTGAAGTTAAAATGATATTGAAATCGACGAAAAATTATATTTATAAATTTATAAATATAAATTAAATAAAACGAATAGAGCCCCTATAGTTCGCGTTTTGAAATCGTAACTTCAAACGATTATACCGAAAGCTCCGACCATCGGATTTTGACGAAACTGGAACCGTTAGGTTCACTTTTAAGAGATCTTTCCAACGACATAAACTTTGTTAAGATCCAACGGTTAGATTTTCAGATATGTGCAAAACAAATTTGAAGAAAAACAGCGCCAGTGCCTCGGCATGACCTGAAACGTCGTTTAATTAAATAGGGCCATTTTTAAATAAATAAAAATGGCGATATATCGTTATAAAATATTATAGACGATATGGAATGGAAATAAACCGATTATACTTGGTTTGCTTGATATTTGATGGTGGAATGTGTTTGACATGAAAACTATACTAATGAACTGAATTGTGGACGTCGAATAATTTGACCATGGAAAGAATTGATTTGAATTCTAAATATATGTGAATTATTTGAGAAGGCCGAGTTAATTCTCATTTCAAATAATTGATCGATGATTAGAAGTCGAAGATATGAAGACGGTTCAAGACCGACGATCTTCATATCGGATGGATGGGTGTTACTGATGCTCGCGATTAGAGTAGCTACCTTGAGGGGGCTGAAGTGGTAGCCGTCTGGACGTATTTGTTGATTGTACGGACATACGAGGAATATGGTGCCTCCGGTTTCGTTCAGACGCAGAACGAACTTGTAAATGGACTGTGTGTCTGACATTGGATTTTGTTTTATGCTGATTGATCTCTATTAAATATATATCTATTTGGCGGCGGAGAATTTATTCTCTTGCTTAACACCCTTCTCTGAGACGTACGAGCTCAGAGGTTATATATCGATAAAAATCAGTCGCATGGATTGAATTGCCTGTGTGGCATGCCTAAGTGGAAGATGATCAAGGCTTTTGTTGAAAAGAAAAGTCTTGTGGTTGATGATCAAAGCACGGCCTAAGTGGCATAGCTTTTTGTATAGCGTTGATTCGCGAGCCTCACACCTCGGTATGAGTCAAAAAGGGGATAGTGACTGCAGGGAGAGCACGACGTTTCTTTCTAGCTATAGGTAATGTCAGTGACCTACCAGCCCTGACATTTATATTATTTTTACCTGTGTTGTTGTTGGAATGCGAGGCGCCTCAGATATAGGTCCTATAGGGAAACGTATGTTCAGGAATAATTAATCCTCAATAGTAGGAGAGGACCGGCCCTGAAGCTTCCAAGGATCGCTCTGTGTGGTCCTGAGACGTTTGCTAGAGTGTCTCGAATCGGAGAGGAGCTTGCCCCTTGCCTCGACTCATGATGGAATCCAATTTCCAATACGAAATTACGGTTTTGATTGTAACTTATATAGGGTGACATAGTGGCATGGGACGCTCATGTCGTTTATGATTGATATTTATGATGGAAGTTGCTTTTGAAACATATATGCACTAGTAATAATATCAAACTTTTGTTTTATATGTATCAAGCATCTCTTGGCCATTATAAGGTAAAACTCTATCCTCCGGCTTGTGTTGCATTGTGTGATGGTACCTGAGTCTTATAATGGCTTCATTTTTATAAAAAGCATTGCGATGATTAAATAATTTACTTTATTTCATGCACTGGCAATCACTGGAGTAGACCCGTTCCGCGAAAGTGGTGTGGTCCTATGATTTGCCTTATTATTGTTGTTTAATCAGTTAAGTAGATTTCTCATTCCAGTCCCATGACTGACTCGTAGTTTGTTTCACCTTGCAAACTCGGGTGCCCTTATCTTCACATGGGCAGCCTAGTGACAGGTAGCAGGACATATTTTGGCTTGCACGACAGCACGGAGTGCGCTTTTGGCTCATATGGCGAGGCTTGACTTCTCAGTATTTTGGCTATTGATATTCCGCCATTACTATCTATGTATACGATTCCGCTCATGGCGATGTAGACTGTTATTTCTTTTATATTCTCTCTTATGTATATGTACCGCTTATGGAGATGTAGACTGATCGTTTACTTTCATGCACTAAGTTGTATCCTACACTGTGCTCTCTGATGCTTATTACATGTTATTATTCCGCTGTCATATTGATGTAAATTATTCTATTTTCTGTTTTGCTATTATCTGTACTCTGCTAATGATGATTAATGTGTTATATTCCAATGATTATCCTTAACACCGTCGTACAGGGTTTTGGGATCGTCACTGGTGGTATCGGAGCTTTGGTTAATCTTAGTTCTGGAATTCAACACATTAAACACCTCGTCAGAATAGAATCAGTAGTGTTCTAAGGCGAGTAGCTCATTAGAGATAAGATTAGTAATATCCTAGAATGAGCTAAGCAGAATGGCAAAAATATCTTGATCAGTACATCATTGTCTTTCCTTATGTTCTTCTGCTTTAACATATATTAAAAATATCATTTCTTTGGGCTTGACTCTTTTCTTGCTTGTACAGAACTTGATAGATGGCTACCAGAGCAGCAGCAGCCAGAGGAGGCCGAGGAGGCCAAGGAGGACGAGGTAGAGGACGGAGAATATCCCCGTTGTTGAAGAACCTTTGATAGAAGCACCAGCTCCTCAGCCATTCGACCTAGACCGAGTGGTGAAGAAATACAAAAATCTCGGGGGAAAAATCTTTTCGGGTACTAGCTCAGTGATAGAAGCCTTGGCATGGTTGAAAACTTGTGAAAAGATCTTAGGTGGCTTAAGGCTTGGAGACCACGATAAGGCATTTATGGGCGCATGGCTTTTACAGGAAGAGGCCGAATTATGGTGGGATGCCATCACCGATGAGGAGCCAGATGTAGTAAGGACTTGGAATGAGTTCAAGGCATTGTTTAAGGGGAAGTTCATCCCGGAGCAAGTGATTGAGCGTATGCACGATGAATTTGCCAATCTCCAACAGGGAGACCGCTCCATCCAAGAGTACCTTAACAAGTTCACGCAGCTATCTCGTTATGCCCCAGAGCTAGTCCAAACTGCAAAGGCAAAGAACAAAAGGTTCATACATGGGCTTAAGCGTAAGTATCAGGATAGAGCCATGAGCCACATCAAAATTCCATTTGCAGAAATAGTGGAAATGGCCTGCAACTATGAAGACTTGGACGAGAGGAACCTTGGTCTAGATCGCGCTAAGAATCAAGGAGGAAACAAACGCAAGGCTTCCGGGAACCAACCTGAGTCCAGCAATGTAGCAGCCGCAAATCAGCAAGCTAGTAAGCCACCCAAGGGAAGCTGTTTTAATTGCGGTAAGATGGGACATTACTCTAATGTGTGCACCGCTCCAAAGAAGCAGAAGACAAATCCACAAAGCTCAAGCCAGAACCCTTAGAATTCTAGATCATGCTTCAACTGCCGCCGAACAGAGCATCTCGTCAAAGATTGTCCATTGGTAAAGAAGGCAGAAGTTGCTCATATTTATGACGGGGCGAACCCGCCGGCTACTTCAGATGGAGCAGATAAACCCGATGTTTTGGGAGGTACCCTTACTATTAAAAATATTCTTGTTTCCGTACTATTTGACACTAGTGCATCACGTAGTTTTATTGCAAGTAACGCTGTTCACAAGTTAAAGTTAAAGATAAGAGACCTTAAGGAACCGATTAGAGTTCAAAATCCGATAGGAGGCTCTCTTGTTCTTAGTTCATATTGCAGAGTACCTATCTCTTATTCTTGTTACAAGTTTCCTATTAATTTAATCGTCATGAATTTCTCTAAACTCGATGTTATTCTCGGGTTGGAGTGGTTAACAAAATATAAGGCCGAAGTTAGATGTGCCGAAAGAATCGTTAAAGTTGAAACGAAGCTCGGGAATATTTATATACCATGCCACGGCTCAGAAACTGAGAGAAAAGAATTTTGGTCTGCGCTAGAAGTTATTCCCACTTCCTTAGAAAAGATTCCTGTTGTTAAATACTATGCGGATGTGTTTTAAGAAGTCGAAAATTAACCTCCGCAAAGAGAAATTGAATTCAGAATCGATCTAATTCCGAATGCCAGACCAGCGGTACATCCAATTCGAAGAATGACTCCAAAAGAAAAGGAAGAATTAGGTGATCAAACTCGTCAATTGCTATGGAAGGGTCTGATCAGACCTAGCTTTTCTAATTGGGGTGCAGTTGTAGTGTTTGTTCCTAAGTCAGACGGTACTCTCCGATTGTGTGTTGATTACCGAGACCTCAACAAGCAGACGCTCAAAAACAATTATCCGTTACCCCGCATCGATGATCTGTTAGACCAATTAAATGGAGCTAGAGTATTTTCCAGAATGGACCTAGCTACAGGTTTCCATCAACTGAGAATTGCCGAAGAGTGTGTTCCTTTGACAGCTTTCAGAAGTCCAGACATATTTTATGAGTGGTTAGTAAGGCCGTTCGGCTTATGCAACGCTCCATCATACTTCGTCGATCTAATGAATAAAGTGTTCAGAGAAGTTCTGAATAAATTTGTTCTGGTGTTCATCAATGATATTTTCATCTACTCTAAATCAAAAACCGAGCATGAAAAACATTTAGAACAAGTATTGGGGATTCTGAGAAAGAACGTCTTCAAAGCTAATTTTTCTAAATGCATCTTCTGGCAAGATGAAGTGAAGTTCCTTGGCCACGTGGTGTCAAAGGAAGGAATTTCTGTAGATCCAAGCAAAATTACAGCAATTCAAGACTGGAAACAACCTACTACACCACCGGAAGTTCGAAGTTTTTTGGGATTGGCTAGTTATTATCAGAAATTCATTAAGGATTTTTCGAAGATATCTGGTTCCTTAACCAAGCTGACGAAGAAGCACAAAAGATTTAAGTGGACTCCCGAATGTGAGGAAGCATTCCAGGAATTGAAAGTAAAATTGAAAACCGCTCCAGTATTAACCATTATCGATGGCAATCAGGATTTGACGGTTTGGACAGATGCTACGATTAGAGGTCTTGGTGAAGTATTAATGCAAAGAGGCCAAGTAGTCGCTTATGCAAGCCATCAGCTGAAACCGCCTGAGAAGATTTATGTAACTCATGATCTTGAGTTGCTAGCCATCGTCTTTGCTTTGAAAATCTGGAGACATTACTTATTGGGTGAGAAATTCAAATTATATACAGACCATCAATCATTGAAATATATGCGCACCCAGAAAGACTTGAACATGAGACAACAGCGTTGGCTAGAATTTCTTGCAGCGTATGATCTGGATATCTTATATACGCTGGGAAAAGCTAATGTGGTAGCGGATGCGCTTAGCAGAAAAATCGCAATCATTGCCAATCTTAAAATTACGCCTTCATTAATCAACAAGATCGTTGTTCTCCAGGAAGACGACGAATTTATTAAAAGGATTAGCCAACGAATTCGAGAAGGCAAGACTTCGGATTTCAGTCTAGACAGCAAAGGGGTTTTGCAATTGAAAGGGCGTATTTGTGTTACAGAAATCCCTGAGCTCCGAAGAGGAGTTCTTGAAGAATGTCATAAGTCCAAGCTTTGCATTCATCCAGGGGTGAGTAAGATGTACAATGATCTCAAGCGCACATTCTGGTGGAAGTCGTTAAAAAGAGATATTTCTTTATATGTTAGCAAATGCTCTACTTGTCAACTAGTCAAAAGCGACCAACAGAAACTGGCCGGATTGTTGCAACTGTTGGAAATTCCAGGACGGAAGTGGGAGCAGATTTCCATGGACTTTATAGATGGTTTGCCCCGAACCAGGAAAGGAAATGACAGTATTTGGGTGATCGTAGATCGCTTCGCGAAGACCGTCCATTTCATACCTGTCAGATCCAATCGAACCGCTCAAAGTCTAGCACATGTTTATTTCAAGGAAATTGTTAAGCTACATGGAGTGCCGATCAGTATAGTCAGTGATAGAGATCCATTATTTACTAGCAAATTTTGGGAGGCATTTCAAGTAGAACTGGGGACAAAACTGAACCTAAGCACCGCTTATCACCCTCAGACAGATGGCCAAACTAAGAGGGTGAATAGAATTATAGAAGATTTACTGTGGGCTTGTATTATTGATTTTAGCGCGTTATGGGAAGACCATTTGCATTTGGCCTAATTCTAATACAACAACAGTTATCAAGCAAGCTTGGAAATGTCGCCATTTGAAGCATTATACGGTAGACCGTGCAGATCTCCCGCATGTTGGGTGGAATCTGGAAACCAACTTGTATTGGGTCCCGATATGATTCTAGAAGCTTCAGACAAAGTCGATTTCATCAAGAAACGATTGCAAACCGCGCAAGGACGACAGAAAAGTTATGCGGATTCGAGGAGAAGAGATTTTTCATTTTCCATTGGTGATTATGTGTACTTAAGAGTTTCTCCGATGAGAGGAGTAATCCGATTCGGTAAAACTGGGAAGTTGGCCCTTAGATTTATTGGTCCTTTTCCTATACTTGAACGAATTGGAACTCTTGCTTATAGAGTTCAATTACCTGATTGGTTGCTTGGAGTACAGGATGTGTTTCATGTATCTCAACTTAGAAAGCATGTACATCATCAAAAACTTGTTGTAGAAGAAGCAACGCAACAGGACTTGGAAATTACTCCAGAATTGGCAGTTAGAAGAGAGCCGGTAAAGATTATTGGCAAAGAAACTGAAGAGCTAAGGAACAAGAAGGTTCATTTATTTAAAGTTCAATGGAGTGGAGATCCTAGAGACTGTACTTAGGAGACTGAGGAGAGCATTAAGTAAGCATATCCCAATTGCAGAGTGGACATCTCTGACTAACTCTGGTGCAAGGTACATTTACAATACTTTACGTTTCTGTGTTGTTTCCTACTGTACTACTGTTTCCTTTTAGAGGACGAAAAGTTTTAAGTCGGGGAGATTGTAACAACCCAGAAAATTTGAGCCAATTTAAAATTTTTAATTTGGCTATTTTAGTGGATTTTAAATATTTTAAATAATAATGACGAAAAGTGTGTTTGAATCGATGATTGAAAATAAATATAATTATTTTTAATTATAAACAAGGCCTGAAATGGCGCGGCAGTTTCAAAATTTGAATTCGAACTTTGACTGACTGTACCGGGTGCAAAATAAAATGGATTTTAGTGAAACCAAAAATATTTAAATCTGTTTATGAATATCTTTCTAACAAATATGAAAAATCGAAGTTTCATAGCGGGAGTCAAAAGTTATGGCCAAATGAATTTTCAGAAAGGTCGCTATAAAGAATATATAGCCATTGAAAATAGACATTTTTCAAACGACCTCAGAATTCGACAAAACCACTTTTGTTGGATCCGGGATGTCAAATCATTGCTAGATTTCAAATTCCATAATTTTTGAAGCTAATATGTGAGCGTGACAAAGGAAAACGTGTTTGGTTGATTTTAGTTAAATTGGATCGACCAGAATATGGCCATTTTTCAAACGGTCTCAGAATTCGACGAAAATAGTTTTGTTGGGACCGTATCATCAAAACATAGCCAGATTTATTTTTGCGGAATTTTTTGAATCAGTATGTGGCCCCGGCAAATTAAAATGTACGTTCAAATCAAATATTGAATGTTTTATACTTTAATCTGAAGAATAACTGACTGTAACAGTCGAATTGGCTTACGAAACATATCCCATTGTGTTCCGAAGGGGGGTATTTAGCTAGGGACGACAGTCGTTGGGTTTGAATTGGTGTTCGTATGTGAAGAGGGGTATTTTCGAAAATTAAATAAATTAAATATAATTATAAACCCTTGGGCCAAGAGGAATCAGACTCACTTCACCGTTTACTTTTCAAACCCGCTCTCTCTCCTCTCGTAACCGACGATGCACAGTGCTCCGCCCTTCCCCTCCACTTTCCGGTCGCCACGATCGTCGATAGCCCCTGCCCCTTTGCAACTTTTTGAAGCCCTCCCTCCCCTCTTCAAATCAGTACCGGTTATACCCCCCAGCGTGCCACCGTCGAGGAGATCCACTGCCACGAACGTCGAGTCTTCAAACCGCCGACCAGCCCTCAATCCGTGTGCGAGTGGGACCCCTGACCTCGTCGTGCGTGCCTCGCCAAGCTCTACACTGTGGTGCTACTCGATCTCTGTATCGTGCCACAGATTAAGAGAATTTTCGTAACCTAGTTTTGAAGATTAAACTGAGGTATACAGCTTTGTTTTTCATAACTGAATATAACACTTTTAAGTGTTGCAAATCATGATTTTAATATAAAAATCATATCTTTTTGCTATGTTGATGAAATTCGATGAAACAGGAGACATCGGACTCGTAAGGACGCTCCCTACATTCTAGAAGAATCTAGGGCTTTTTCTGAGCTTGCTACTATTTTTAGCAAAGAAACAAACCAATGTGAGATTTCTAAACTGAAATGTGAATGGAAATGCGTTGTATAAGTTATATAAGCGAAGTATAAATTATATACGCGTTGTATACCTCATGTACATGTGTTGTTCTGTGTGTAATTATGAAACGTCGCCATAGGATAGTAACAATTAATTTTGAACTACACTACATGGCATACTTCTTGAAGATAGAATACTTCATCATATACCACATTAGCATTTGGAGCTTATGTGACGAGGTTGAAGATGTACCATACAAGCGAGAGGCTTGTATAGCGATGACTATATTTTACAGGTTGAACTGATGACTGATATGGACTATATTTTATGGTAATTTTCCATATTAATAAAAACCGCACACGGGTCTGGAGTTGACAATAAACACGTCTCTAGTTGGTAAGGCACAAAAATCATTTATAGGGTGATGAGAAATTATTCTCTGGAGTTAGGATCGATACACACTCCACTGTGGATACTAGATTATATCACTATAAATATGTGCATGCTTTTTAGGATTTATTGGGTGCCTAATACGGCCCATTAAATTTCCAAACCCCTTCCCGTACAAAGGAGGTTATGGCAAAATTTTCCAAAATTTAAAGGCGTTAGCGAAATATTTGAAGTGAAAACGATATTGAAATCATCGAATAAATTATATATATATATAAATATAAATTAAATAAAACGAATCAAGTCCCTGAAGTTCACGTTTTGAAATCGTAACTTCAAACGATTATACCGAAAGATCCGACCATCGGATTTTTACGAACCTGGAACCGTTAGGTTCACTTTTGAGAGATCTTTCTAACGATAAAAACTTTGTTAAGATCCAACGGTTAGATTTTCAGATATGTGTAAAACAAATTTGTAGAAAAACAGCGCCAGTGCCTCGGCATGACTTGAAACGTCATTTAGTTAAATAGGGCCATTTCTAAATAAATAAAAATGGCAATATATCGTTATAAAATATTATAGACGATATGGAATGGAAATAAACCGATTATACTTGGTTTGCTTGATATTTGATGGTGGAATGTGTTTGACATGAAAACTATACTAATGAACTGAATTGTGGATGTCGAATAATTTGACCATGGAAAGAATTGATTTGAATTCTAAATATACGTGAATTATTTGAGAAGGCCGAGTTAATTCACATTTCAAATAATTGATCGACGATTGGAAGTCGAAGATATGAAGACTGTTCAAGACCGACGATCTTCACATCGGATGGATGGGTGCTACTGATGATCGTGATTGGAGTAGCTACCTTGAGGGGGCTGAAGTGGTAGCCGTTCGGACATATTTGTTGATTGTACGGACATACGAGGAATATGGTGCCTCCGGTTTCGTTCAGACCCAGAACAAACTTGTAAATGGACTGTGTGTCTGACATTGGATTTTGTTCTGTGCTGATTGATCTCTATTAAATATATATCTGTTTGGCAGAGGAGAATTTATTCTTTTGCTTAACGCCCTTCTCTGAGACGTACGAGCTCAGAGGTTATATATCGATAGAAATCAGTCGCATGGAGTGAATTTCCTGTGTGGCATGCCTAAGTGGCAGATGATCAAGGCATCTGTTGAAAAGCAAAGTCTTGTGGTTGATGATCAAAGCACGACCTAAGTGGCATAGCTTTGTGTATAGCGTTGATTCGCGAGCCTCACACCTCCGTATGAGTCAAAAACGGGATAGTGACTGCAGGGAGAGCACGACATTTCTTTCTAGCTATGGGTGATGTCAGTGACCTACCAGCCCTGACATTTATATTATTTTAACCTGTGTGGTTGTTGGAATGCAAGGCGCCTCGGATATAGGTCCTATAGGACCGGGAAATGTGTGTTCAGGAATAATTAATCGTCAAAAGTAGTAGTGGACCGGCCCTGAAGCTTCCAAGGATCGCTGTGTGTGGTCCTGAGACATTTGCTAGAGTGTCTCGAATCGGAGAGGAGCTTGCCCCTTACCTCGACTCATGATGGAATCCAATTTCCTATATGAAATTACGGATTTGAATGTAACTTATATAGGGCGACATAGTGGCATGGGACGCTCATGCCGTCTATGATTGATATTTATGATGGAAGTTGCTTTTGAAACATATATGCACTAGTAATAGTATCAAACGCTTTTGTTTTATACGTATCAGGCATCTCTTGGCCATTATAAGGTAAAACTTTATCCTCCGGCTTGTGTTGCATTGTGTGATTGGACCTGAGTCTTATAATGGCTTCATTTTTATAAAAAGCATTGCGATGATTAAATAATTTACTTTATTTCATGCACTGGAAATCACTGGAGTAGACCCGTTCCGTGTAAGTGGCGTGGTCCTATGATTTGCCTTACTATTGTTGTTTAATAAATTATGTAGATTTCTCATACCAGTCCCATGACTATCTCGTAGTTTGTTTCACCTTGCAAACTCGGGTGCCCTTATCTTCACACGGGCAGCCTTGTGACAGGTAGCAGGACATATTTTGGCTTTGCACTGCAGCACGGAGTGCGCTTTTGGCTCATATGGCGAGTCTTGACTTCTCAGTATTTTGGCTATTGATATGCCGCCATTATTATCTATGTACATGATTCCGCTAATGGAGATGTAGAGTTTTATTTCTTTTATGTACTCACTTATGTATATGTACCGCTTATGGCGATGTAGACTGATCATTTACTTTCATGCACTAAGTTGTATCCTACACTGTGCTCTCTGATATTTATTACATGTTATGATTATGCTGTCATATTGATGTAAATTATTCTATTTTTTGTTTTGATATTATTTTTACTCTGCTAATGATGATTAATGTGTTATCCTTAACACCATCGTACGGGGTTTTGGGATCGTCACACGGTTCACCCTCTCAGTCTGGCCATCTGCCTAAGGATGATAAGCGGTGCTCATATTCAATTTGGTCCCAAGCTCTTCTTGGAATGCTTCTCAAAATTTTCTAGCAAATATCGGATTGCGATCACTAAATATGCTACTGGGAACTCCATGTAGTATGACAATCTCTCTGAAATAAAGCTGCGCAAGACTTCGAGCTGTTCTATTAGATTTGACAGGGATAAAAAGGGCATTCTTCCTGAAACGATCTACAACCACCCATATACTGTCATTGCCTTTTCTAGTTCGAGGCAAGCCATCAATAAAGTCCATAGAAATTTGGTCCCACTTCCAACCTGGAACCTCTAGCGGTTGCAACAATCCTGTTAGCTTCTATTGATCGTTTTTGACTTGCTGGCGGGTGGGACATCTAGCAACATATATAGAAATGTCTCTCTTCATAGATCTCCACCAAAATGTGCGCTTGAGGTCATGATACATCTTGCTCACCCCTGGATGAATACTGAGCTTAGATTTGTGACATTCATAGCTCAGGATGGTTCGAAACACAAATTCGGCCTAATAGCCTCAGAACCCCATTGTTGTCAATCTGGAAACTCGTGTGTTCGCCTTCCCTAACTCTTTTGCTAATTCTCTGAATAAATTCATCATTCTTCTGAAGAGATGAGATCTTATCGATCCAGGAAGGTGTAATAATGAGATTGGCGAGTATAAGATTGGTGCTGGCCGTATTCTTCCTGCTGAGTGCATCAGCTACAACATTGGCTTTCCTTGGAGTATATAGGATATCCAGGTCATAGGCCGCGAGAAATTCAACCCAACGTTGTTGCCTTAAGTTCAAATCTCATTGGATGAATAGATAATTCAAGGATTTGTGATCAGTATACAGTTCGAACTTCTCACCCAAGAGATAGTGCCTCCATATCTTTATAGCAAACACGATGGCCATCAACTCAAGATCATGAGTGGGGTATTTCTTCTCATGTGGTTTCAACTGACGGCTAGCATATGCAACTACTTTGTCCCTTTGCATTAGCACCACACCAATACCTTAAACAGATAAAAAGGATAACATGTTAAAATGAGATTTGTTATTAAAAATTTCATCTCTAACATGTTTGTTTAGATAAAAGGAATAACCTTCATTGGAAGCATCTGTCTAGACTTTCAAATCCTGATTGCCATCAATAATGGTCAACACAGGAGCAGTGGTCAACCTCCGTTTCAGCTCTTGGAAAGCTGCCTCACATTCGGGTGTCCAAATGAACTTTGTATGCTTCTTAGTCAGCTTCGTCCATGGACAAGATAATTTCGAAAAATCTTTAACAAATTTCCGATAATAGCTAGCCAGTCCTAAGAAACTTCTGACTTCTGTAGGAGTGCTAGGCTGCTTCCAATCTTGGATGGCGGAGATTTTTCCTAGGTCTACAGAAATGCCTTTCTTTGATACAACATGGCCGAGGAGTTTCACCTCTTCTTGCCAGAATATACATTTTGAGAATTTGGCTTTCAGCACATTCCTTCGCAAAATCTCCAGGACTCATTTTAGATGCTTTACGTGTTCAGTAGTGGATTTAGAAAATATCAGGATATCATCGATGAAAACCAGCACGAATTAATTTAAAACATCTCGGAATACTCTGTTCATCAGATCAACAAAGTATGCTGGAGCGTTACATAAGCCGAAGGGCATTACTAGCCATTCATAGAATAAGTCCGGCCCTCTGAAAGATGTCAAAGGAACACATTCTTCGACAATGCGTAATTGGTGGAAACCTGTAGCTAGGTCCATCCTAGAGAATACTTGCTCTCCATTCAAGCGGTCCAACAGATAATCAATGCGTGGCAGTGGATATTTATTTTTCAGCGTTTGCTTATTGAGGTCACGGTAGTCCACACATAGCCTGAGAGTACCGTCTGACTTTGGGACAAACACCACTGCTGCACCCCAATTTGAGAAGCTAGGCCTGATCAGAATCTTCCACAAAATTTGTTTAGTTTGATTGCTCAGCTCCTCATTTTCTTTCAGTGTCATTCTCCGAATAGGAAGCACAACGGGCCTTGCATTCGGAACTAAATCAATCCTAAAGTCGATTTCTCTACGGGGAGGTAAGCTATCAACTTCTTCAAACACATCCGCATAATCTATGACAACAGGGATATTCTCAATTGAAGTAGGAGTGACTTCTACAGAAGACCAAAATTCTTTCCTGTCTGTTGCTGAGCCATGACATGGTATAATAATATCTCCGAGCTTCATTTTACTTTGACAATTCTTTCAACACATTTAACCTCGGCCTCGTGTTTTGTTAACCAGTGCAGCCCAAGAATGATATCGAACTCAGAAAAATTCATCACGATCAGATTAAAA
Organism: Allium sativum; assembly: GCA_030737875.1. NCBI lineage: Eukaryota > Viridiplantae > Streptophyta > Magnoliopsida > Asparagales > Amaryllidaceae > Allium > Allium sativum. The sequence goes on from CM060923.1 coordinate 151,551,830, forward strand.
GGGAATCAATAGAAGGAATAGGAGATGGGCACTTTGCAAAATAGCCCGAGAACAAGAGAACCTCCTATCGGATTATGGACACTAACTGATTCTTTATGATTTCTTGTTTACAAATTTAATTTTTTTATCGTGTCACTAGAAATGAAACTACGTGATGCAACAGTGTCAAATAATACGGTAATAGGAATATTTTTAATGTTAAGAGTACCTCCTAGAACATCGGGTTTACCTGCTCCCTTGGAAGAAGCCGGTGCAGCCGCTCCATCATAGACATGCACCACCTTAGTTTTCTTTAGCAATGGACAATTTTTGATCAGATGCCCTGGCATGTGGCAATTAAAGCATTCCCTGGGGCCATGAGAATTTTGTCTGCTATTCTTCTCGGGTCCAAATTCATTCCTTCTTGGTTTCTTCGGGGCTCGGCATTCGTATTCAAAATGCCCCATCTTCTGACAATTGAAGTATTTCACCTTGGATTTGTCTCTTTTCTTTCCTTGAGGCTTGGCATAGAAAAATTGCTCGCCTCTGCTTTCCTGTCAGCTTGCTTTCTTTTGTTATTATTCTGGTTCTTTTCACGCTCCAGCTGTGCATTTCTGTCATTATCCTCATAGCGGCAAGCCATCTCGATCACTTCATTAAAGGGGAGCTTGATGTGAGTTGTGACTCTATTCAGATAATTCTTGGAGAGTCCTGTTCGTCTCTTTCTAATAAATAGAAAAGCGCGAATTTTAAATAAATACTGCAAGCGCACAGGTGTGTAGCATACAGGTCGAACACAGGGAGGCAAATTAAATCAAATTATTTAAATAATTTCTTGGGCGAGTTAGACGAAGCTTGGGGATTGATTTTGAAAAACAATAAAACTATTATTGAATTGAGTACAGATCTGAATCTAATCAAATCTATATTCAATCCAATATGACCTAAGAACGCAATAAAAAGAACATAAATTAAAACTGCAGAAATTGAAATAACAAACAGGAATTAAAATTAGGATTACCGCTGAATCTAATCAGACGGTCAATCACTAATGAAAATAAGTGCAAAATACAACTAGTACTCTACCAAACCTAATTGTGTAGATGGCACTAGTTGCTAAGAAAATAAAAAATATAGAAAAATAAAAGAGAACTAGAAACTTTATTAATGGAGAAGAAGAGAAAATAGGATGGTGGCTACAGTGATATTACAAGGGTATTTATAGGAGATAACCAAACCCTAACCCTAATTACAAATGGGCCTAGCCATCACGTCACTAATTAGTTTACAACGAGAATCTCAAATGGGCCTTAGTTAAATCTATTAAATTTTTGGCCTTTCTTCTTTTCCTCTTGGGTCTTTGACAAGCCCCCCTTGATTTGAGATGTGCATGGCCTTTTTATCAATCATTTTCTTGTCCAACAGCAATTAGATGTGGGATCTTCATCTACAATTCTTCCAAATGTAAATATATAGCCATCTGATCTCCATTTCTCTACTTTTCTGGTTGCATGCGGGCTGGGTTGGAATATCTGTAAAAGTAACAAAACAATACCCAAGTAATATTTATTTATATACAACAGATAAGATATAAGAACATAAAATAAACACATTTCTATGTTAATCAAATACCCCCACACTTATCTTTTACTCGTCCTCGAGTAAAACAAGAAATGAAAAACTAGACTAGATAGGTCACAGTTTCGTAGGAAACACGATTGCATTGAGCGAATGCAACAAGCCATTGAACCTCTAGATGTCCCTAGTAGGATGAGTGGTGTCTCGTGAGAGTTTTCAGCGGATACTACCCACAAAATCCAAATGCAGTATGCTATGATTCTAATGAATGCAATGGACATATGCAAAATAAAAACAAAAATGAAAATGACAACAGGACTTGTTTCAGAAAAGTGGTACAACAAATTAAGTTAACAATTTCTAATCAGTTGATTATACTTTAGATACCTCAACTTGTCACGTATTTTCAATATAATTCAAGTTTTCACATGTTAAATTCCAGCTTAGCCAGTTGGTTCGGTTGATAACATAGTGCAGCCATGAAATAGATTCTCAGTTTGCTTGGCACAGTTTGCAAAGTGGTATTATTATTTTCTCATGTATGGCTAGTAAAATCAATAAGGTCCAGAAGTGTTTGGGCATCATCGCTTATTCTCTATTCTATAAAATTTAAAAATTTATGTTTAATTACATACACCTAACTCAGAAGACCAAGGTTTACCACCCATGCACTGCCTCGCGGACTAACGGAGAGTGGGTAAAGAGCTTGGCAGATTGTGCAGACCGACTTTGACTTTGTCAACAACATGTCGGTAACCCTTAGGTGTCCATTCTCATAAAATGAGACCAAGATATTCCAACGCTGACTTTGTCAACAACATGTCGGATAGAGCTTGGCAGGTTTGCACACCAACGCTAGATATACAAGCAATGTTGGATACCCTTGGATTGCTATTATTATTATTATTGAAAATATAAGAACAAGAGAGAGTTATGCGAATTCAGCTTAACACAACTTAGTTTTAAAGATTCGAAAAGCCAATATAAGTATTTTAAGTCCTCCACTTATTTAAACAAAGACTACAGTATAGAATAAACTTCATGTCCATCACCTAACAATCTCCCTATGTACCAGTTACACTATTATCCCTCAAAATTCAACTTTTCATCATATTTCTTATTTGATCTAAGTTGAGAGAAAAAAATACTATCAACTGACTATAAATTTTAAACTTATCTTGTTGTATCAATCTAAAATGAGTTGTATTTTCAAAAAAAAATTGGCTTGTTACTACAATCTAAATGCATGATGGTCCTATATAAAAGAAAGATAGAAAAATCAAAAGAATGCAATGCAGACTCCCCCCACACTAGAACTAAACAGTGTCCACACTGTAAACGTTTCCTAAATTTGAAAGATCGTGCCCAAAGTTGAATAACATGCAAAATTATTTGTAGAATGAAATGCAGTTTAATTATATGTAAGAATGGATCATATGTACAATGATATATGTGTTTACGATGCATGCAACGCAAAGAATGCCACCATTTTTTCCCCCACACTTGCTTCTAGCCCTATGAGTCCCATTCCCATTATGTCTAGGCATGTTTTCTAATAAGCAAAGATTTTTGAAAACCATCTCATCTTTATACCTGGATTTATAGTCTAGCAGATAAATGTCCAGGGTCATCCTAACATGAAGTTTTTCAATAGAAGTAATGCTTCCAAGATGATTCATGTGTTCCACAAATTTATCAGTGTAATTGTTCAAAAGTTTGTGATCGTATATAAATTCAGTGAAATTTTAATTCTGAGTGTTGTTCAAGATTATGTGATCACATTTCTCAGTTTCATTACTAGACAACATATTTTCGACACTGACAAATTCTAGTTCGTTTGAAATTTTCTCAAAGTTAAAATTTTCGAACTCGTGACTTGAATCTACTTCTTCCTCATTTGGCAACTCATCCTCATACAATCCAAAAAATTCATGTTCATTAAAATCCTTCTCCAAATTTGAATTGAAAAATTCAACATTTTTATTCGGTTCAATTTCTAGAATTTCAAGATTTTCACAGCCAGAAAGAGGAAGATCAAAATCTGAGTTTAAATCTTTTTCCTGAAAATAGTTGAAGTCCAAATCATTTACTGAATTGTGAACAACTTCATTTAGATAGTTATTCTCAATTTCGAAAGTTGTTATTTGAAAATTTTCACTATTAGTAAACAATGGATTATTTCCTGATTCTTCGCATGTTTGAATTTGATTTTGTTGCTCTCGTTGTTCTTTCAAAGATGCCATTAAACAAAGAAGTTCATCCAGCTTTTTATTTAGCCTTTCTTCCCTCTCATCAAAATGACATTCTTCAGAATCATTGATTTGAGAGCTCTCATTTTGGATTTCTTGATTCTCAAAATTATAGTCAACATCAATTTCACAATTAAAATTATTTCCAATGTGGTGGTTGTTTGAATTTTCAGAAAAATGACAATGATATTGGAAACCATTTTGATCACAAAAATTATATTTGTAACCAAAACTGTTAAAATTTGGGTTATTTTGCCTATTTTCAAGATGTTGATATGGGCTATAATTTTGAAAATTTTGGTTTACAACCCCATATTGATGTGGATCAAAGCTATATTGGGATTCAAAGCTATTTTGATGTGGATGTGGCCCATAATCGAAATTATTGAAATTTGAATTGAAGTTGCCATTTCGATCATATCCATGATTTTGAAAATGTTGGTGATTTGGAAAATTATGGAAATTGTTAATATTGGGCCCACGAAATTTTGGAAAATCTTTCTTCATGAGTTATAATTCATACTCATATTCTTCAAGAGGACGTCTACTCCGATTATTATCCCACAATTCTCTCAAAGATTTTTTTGAATCAGACATTTTAATGAAGCCAAAGCAAGACAGAAATTATTCTTAGTTCAAAATAGTATAAAAGAATGAGTTGTGCTCTATTAATTAACTGACTCAATTAGAAGGGGGAAGAGGGTCTTATCGTCGTTCATGTATAGTACAAATATTAAGGGATACGACCAATGTTTTACGGGTAGTATGCAACCTCTTTTGCTAGAAGTTCAAAAAATTGAACTAATATATATCCGCGATCCAATTATACGAGACAGTTAACTTCACAAGACACCAATTTTCAATTATATTATTTTTCAAATTAAATCAAGTGTTAAAATCGACGAGAGTGATGACTTCAGGTATGTAAATTCGTTCCTCACAAATAGATTCAGAAATATCAATCACAGAATAGTCACAGAATAATAACAGAAAATTAAAATATTGTACAAGCAAGCCGCTGCCCCTGCAGAAAATTATTACAAGCAATTTCTATATTTTTCAAAGTAGCAGAAACACCTGTAGAGTTTGGAAAATATTACTGTGGGGTATTGCGGTCCGTCCAGTTGAGCAGCTTGAATTCAATTCCATCTATTTGCAAATCACTTGACTTTTGAAATTCCTTATTTTGCTTGTTTGAATTTTTCACTTCGCTTTTTATTTTTGTTTTGGGAATGTCTCATTTCCCTTTCAAAAAAAAAAGCAAAAAAAATTCGAATTAGACGAGGATGGAGCCAAATAAATCAGCGAATTCAATATATGTCGCAATAGCGAACCAAGTGAAAACCAACGCAACAAATCAGCGAACTCAACAAAATATAATCCCAAAACTCAGACCGTCACAATCGCAAGAATATCAAAGGAACACCAAAACAAGCTCAATGAAAAATAAATAAATAAAAACAAATTGAAAGCCCTCTCTTTTGTTCTTAGTAAACAGTGTCAATCTCCATGGTCTCTCTCCCACTTAACAAATCTTACTTGTTTCTCAAAAGGGTTCATGGAGCAAAATCAGAATAAAATCTCAACGCATGGTTAAAATCAACTTACCACTCAAAAAAAAAAAGTCGAACATACCAAATAAAATCGTATTCTGTTTCTCACAAGACCATACTGACCAACCCAAACAAACAATTAAAATACCCAAAGCCAAACGAAATTAGGGGAGAAATAAATCACGCCCCTAAAGATTAAATCGACAGATCCACATGTTCCTTGTAACACGCCTCTTCCTCTTTCTGTTTCTCCAACAAAGAAAATTTTCCTTTTTTTTATCTTTGGTCTACAAAAGACGGCAACGCAACAACGATTTACAAATCAAAAGAATTGAACAAAACTCAAAAGAATTGAACTTCGGATTTCAATCTCAAACTCTGGCCCTTTTTTTTCTGGGATTTCGATTTGGTGAAGGACACGAATCCGATTTGGATTTTGGGATCGGGTTAATGTTGTTTGGGTTTGGAATTTCAGAGGGGTTTGCACGAGATGATGTAGAGGTTTTCGATTTGTGGATTTGAGGATGGCCGATCTTCTAATAGGGTTTGGGTGCTTGCGGTGGAGCGTACTTTGAATTGGAACGGTTTTGAGTGGCAGAAGGAAGGTAGATGCTTGCGGTCTGTTGATGATTGCGTGAGAAGAAGATGGAGGGTGGATGGAAAGTTTCGGTTGTGATGAAGAAGGGGGATTCGCTTTGTGAAGTGGGTATGATGTAAGGCTTATGATGTAGGGAAGAGGATGTTGCTGAAGTTTCAGGCGGAGATGGAAGGAAGGCCAAGACTTGAACGGTTGAGGATTGGCTAAGTGGTTTGCACGATGAAGAGGGTGAGCAGTTTTGGTTTGCAGGAATATGTAGCGTTTGTGTCTTGTGGGAGATGGTAGAAGATCTGTGGAGAGGAAAGGGGTTGGTATGGTTTGTGGTTTTGGGTATTGGCTGTTGGACGTGAGGATGGAGGATGATGTGGTGATCGGAGAATCGGGTAGCGTTGTATGTGGTTGATGGTGAGAATTTGTAATGCGGTTTTGTTGAGGAGGTGGGATGTGTTTGGTGGAACTTGCGGTCTGTAGTGAAGCAGTAGGTGATGGATTTTGGGTGGGTGTGGTAAGGGTTTTCACGTTGTGATGGTCAGGGGGTGGGGTGATTTGCTTGTAGTTTGGTGAAAAGCAGGAAGAAATGGATGGCTGGCTTTTGGTCCGAACAGTGCAAGCAAGAATTGTTTTGTGGATGGATGGTGAACGTGAGGGCCGATGAACTTTGTATGGCTTTGATGGTGAAGAGCAGTGATGTATTTGATTTATGGAGGGGAGATGATCAGTGGGTTTGTATGATGTTGAAGTATGGTGAAACATAGGGTGGATGTGGTGGCGTTGTGAACTGGTTTATGGTGGAGTTTGCAAAATTTGCGGTTTGCGGACAAAGATGGTGAAGGTGATTGGACGAAAGCGTGGATGAAGAAGGTTGATGAAGGATGTTATGTCGTGGAGGTGAATCAGTTTCAAATTGAGGTTGGCGGTGGAGAGATCTGGGTTTGATGTAGCAGAAAGAAAAAGCAAGTAATTGTAAAAGGGAACTTTTTTTTTAATTGTAAAGAAGAAAACAAATTGTACAAAGGAAAGAGATAGATGGAAAAAGGTGAATAAAAAGGAAAAGACGATGAAAAGAGGAAAGAAGTGTAACGACCCGGGTTTTTGATGATCTTGGTTATCCGATATACAACACATATCGAACATCCAAGGATCAAAAATACCGGACATAAAATGAAAGAAATTAGAGGGTGAGGATAGATAAGATAGAAATTTAGAATAGAAGAAGAAGAAGAACACAATATAAAAGTAACACGAACCTCACAACGGAACGAATAACATATAATATATATAACATAACTTGAAATATACATCTGTACTTGAATATACATCATTATCAAAGTACAACACTTACAACACAGCGGAAATAAACTATAGCTATATGATCCTGAAGCCTCCTGCTCCAGCTCTTCAGGTATATCTGTAAATCCCGACTACTTGACTGCCCGTACAAATTTAGGCACCCAAGAGTTTTGGGAAAACAAAACAAAATAAACTCCGGGTCAGTCATGGGACCAGTATGAGTAAAATAGTTTAAAACAGTTTGAGCTATTAAACGATATCTCATAAGACCACGCCGTATAAAGGAACGTGTTTTTTCCTTATGAGATTCCAAAATATCTTTATATCAAAAACCCTTTTGTTATTATAATAATGTCTATCAACCACAATATAATAATCATCTAGCAGAAACAATTTCATCTCACGTTCTACATATATAGTACAATCAAAACCGCAAGCACGTATTGGGTAATGGATTTCCAACTATGACAAGGTATGGAACCACCTTTCGCTAGTGTACCTCTAGAAAGGAATACGCTGGGTTCAACAAGAACATCTTGCAACCCGGCCACACATGATCGACCACTCATTTTGCTTGAGTGTATCGAATGTATGTCACCAACGGTTGGGATCAGCAACCGTTTCCCGAATGGGATAGTATCGACAATAGATTTTTAGAAATAAATGAAACTCTAGATCAGGTAATTATACACCCTACTTCGGAGCGACCGACTTAGCCATGCTGCCTACCCGATTTCTGTCATTTACCAGTTGATGAGGCTAGAAGCTACGCTTTATCATCACACCAGATTCACTTCGAATGTCACATCGTCAAATCCATCAAATCACCGATTGACGCCCTTAACAATACATTATGTGTTAGCTAAAAGAAGTTTCCTTCTCTGCTTCCACTCTTGGTACGGTTGGAGAAATCAATATACGTGATCGTCTGGAAATACTCTGTCATACATTCATCCATACAAGTCATCCAGTAACAGGATGAACCGAAGGCACCATTCAGTACATCCATCTTAGGCACTGTTATCTAAGACTTATACAATAGCCCTTGCACTTTACTCCGTCTTAAATTTTCTTTGGCATATATGTTTCGCAACGCTTATGCCAATATAGAGTGGTTCTTTGGAAAATAATCCAATCGGTCTCTCCATATTAACAACGTTAAAATGGTCAAAAAACATCGATAGTCGGTGAGTTAACTATTAAAGAAAAACAGGTGTGCCAACAAAGATATTATTTCCAAATGGAAATTATATCGTTCAATCATCATTTAACATATATATATATATCTATATATATATTCACCTTTCCTTATTTTCTATGTTTAGAAAATGTACGTTAACATTGGAAAATATTTCCAAATCTTCTTTACTTGGATTTAAACAGATGCTTAAATCAACATCGCGATGACAACTCAAACCACTATACTTATTTACTAAATTCACTTAACCACTTTCACTCTCGAACCTTAACCATTTCTAGATTAAAAACGAAGTCAATCAAGTTGGGGGTATAACTACCTCTCAGACCTTAACTGAACAACATTTCAAATCTCGAAATAGGGTAAGTTCATCCTTTACCTCTTTAACACTTCCTTACGTAACTACCGGATATAATTTATGAGTCCAACTCCTTTACAGAATCATTTGATTATAACCGTGGTGTTATAATTTCCTGCTTCTGAAATATAATAACATTAATCTAACTCTTATTCTTTTAACTCTATTTGATTAACTCTTTTGGATTAACTCTAATTGATTAACCCTATTTGACTTGACTCCTTTTACTATATTCGAATAACTATATTCGATCAACTCCTTCAATTCTATTCGAATAAACTATATTCGATTAACTCCTTCAATTCTATTCGAATAAACTATATTCGATTAAACCCCTCAATTCTATTCGAATAAACTATATTCGATTTAACTCCTCAATTCTATTCGAATAAACTATATTCGATTTAACCCCTCAATTCTATTCGAATAAACTATATTCGATTTAACTCCTCAATTCTATTCGAATAAACTATATTCGATTTAACCCCTCAATTCTATTCGAATAAACTATATTTATTTTAACTCCTTTCTCGACCAACTCTAATCGATTTATTCTAATTCGATTAACTCTATTTAAATTCTTTATTGGTTAATTCTAACTCTAACTGGTTAACTCTAACTGGTTGACGGTAACTGGTTAACCCTAATTGATTTACCCTACTGGTTAACTCTAACTCATTTACTCTCTTCGATTAACTATATTCGAATAACTAATATTCGATTAACTCATTTGAAGTAACTCCTTTTATTTATCCCTTTCTATTTGTTTACTTAACAAATAACTATTCCCTTCTCAATTCTATTTATTTAACAAATAAATATTTCTTTTACCTTTCCTATTTATTTAACCAATAAATATTTCCTTTTAACTTTACCTATTTACTAACAAATAAATATTCCTTTTTCTTTTCTATATAAAATCCATCGATTTTATATAAATAATTCCATTTAATCTACTTGTAACTGTTTTACAAATATCTCCTTTTAAATCCTATTTGTAAATGTTTTACAAATATTTTCTTTTTATCTCTATTCTATTTGTAAAAGGTTTACAAATATTTCTCTTTCTATTTGTTTGACAAATATTTTCCTTTATATTTGGTTTTCAAATATATTTCCCTTTAAATTTGGTTTTCAAATATATTTCCCTTTACATTTGGTTTTCAAATATATTCCCTTTACATTTGGTTTTCAAATATATTTCCCATTACATTTGGTTTTCAAATATATTTCCTTTTGCATTTGGTTTTCAAATATATTTCCCTTTACATTTGGTTTTCAAATATATTTCCTATTTATAAATATTCCAATTTATAAACATTTCTTCAATTCTATTTAACGAATAAATAATTTCTTTTATTCTATTTATTTAACAAATATATTTTTAACTTATCCTTCGATTTTATAATTATTTTCTTCTATAAAAACCCTTTTCCTTTTCTATATAAAATCCATCGATTTTATATAAATAATTCATTTCCAAAATAAACTTTGAAAAATCCCTTTCCCACATCCAGTATTTCTTATGGTATTTAAAATACCATATAACAACGATAAATATCGTCCAAACACACATAATCAACAACAGATTATATATCACATCATATATCACAATATATGAATCACAGTAAAGTAAATGTTTAGGAATCCAGTTGGACTCCTCCAACCTGTTTCTCTGCATCGCAAATGTTAAACAATAAAGATAACATCACTTTCAGTTCCATATGATATATTCTGTTAAACAGAATCGATATAGAAATTTAACTAACTGACTAGCAGTTCAATCAAACAGTCAACACACAGTCAATCTGCCAATATTTAACAGTTCTAAAAATACAACATGAAATTATAAACTGTTCAGAGTTAGTGAGATTTACTCACATTGGACTATCATCGTTAAATAACGATAATTGTCGCTTGATTCAGACGGACAATTTATTTTGCTATAAATTGTAACGAGCTCGGATTCACTCCCAGTCAGTCCCATGGTGTAGCCACCGTCCACACGATCCCAACGGATCCTGTTTTGTTTGATTTCGATTTCGTATGAATTAGATGTGTAATTTATAATTTATACAATATTTAAAAAGGATTTAAATTAAAAACTAAATGGACCTCTCACCAATATAACTCGCCGGCCCATTAACAATACAAAAGCCCAAACCGCTGTTATATCCTTCTTCCCAAATATGCTAAACCCGATTGCACTTAACCACCATTTCGTTGATTACAGCCTCCCACCGCTCCTTCATCATCGCACGAATTTCAACACTAACACCTCCATCCATCTTCTCTTCGAATCCTCTCCCACTCTATCCCTATTTCGAAGAACTCGCACCACCGTTGAGTACTGCGACATCCTCATCTCACGCACATATAGGTAACCACGGTGATTTCCAGAGTGACTCCGTCACCTACATCAACCGTACTACACCAGAAAGCACACACAAACTCGAAAATGCCCCATAAATCCAAATATACTCTCAAACATCCAACCCGATGCACCTTGAACTCGAATTAGTCAACCCTATGTTTAGTGTGTATTTATTTTCACACAAAAGAATAGCGTCAAGTATGAAAAATCTTGTACTGGGATAAAAAGCTTGAAGTAAGGATCACCAAATATATGTATGGAGATTTATAGAAATATATTTGAATTGTTATGATTTAAATGAGGATCGAAATCTTGTTTGGAATAAGAACACAGAGGCTACATTTGTGTTGATCGCAGAAGGAATTAGGTTAGGTTAGAGATTTGTGAGGGATATTTATAGAGAGGAGAAATGATTTTTTTATGATTATTTAATTTTTATTTTAAGCAAACGCTATATTTTCTTATTGTTAAAAATTCCTATAATCACGTATAATACCCAAAAATCACGGAATTGGACATGCAGCCACAGTTCAACATTACGGTCACAACGAAACAAGTTTCGTCGAATTCCGACTCCGTTTGCTCACATAGCGTATTTTTAACTGTCAAAATATTGACTGTTTCTCACTCTAAAAATCCGTACGACCACATAGTGACTCTAAAAATCACGAAACTGGAAATCTAACAACTATTTGACATTGTGGATCCAAAAAAATTAGTTTCGTCGAATTCCGACTTTGTTTGCAAAAGTGGCTATTTTTTAAGCTCTGAATGACCCATTTAAATATGTAAATATATTTAAATTAAATATTTATAAATAAATATTATCGTATATATTCACAGTGGAATACCATACAGCACTAGAATATTCCTATATGAATTTCTAGCTTGATAATTCAAAGCTGGGTCAACCCGATATTCGATTTATATTGAAATTCCTTTTAAAAATATAAATAGTTCCTTTATAAATTATAAAGGAATTCCACAGCAACTTTTCTAAAATTAGATTTGGACGTATATCAAAATCTACACGATGAAATCCCGATTTTTCTCTTCCACTAGAAAGATATACTCCACCAGCTCCACACGTTTCTTGTTTCACAGAAATCCGATTTAAAACGAATCTTGTACATCTAGTTGAAGTTCAAATCGCCAAATAACGAACTGCAGCGCCATTTCGAGCTCGATTTTAATTATATAATAACTCTACGTTCAAACTGTCGTTTATAATATATTCGTTATTCAAATTCCATTTCAAGCTAAATTAAATATCACAGATGATCCAGTTCACACCATATCGCTATTTCAGCCAATTCTAATTATTTCAGAATTAAATATATTATTTAATTTATTATTTTAATTAAATATTCACTATTATTTAATTAAACCACCATGAAATCCTTTTAAATCACCATTTTTAAAATTAAATAAATTAATTATAATGCCTCTACCAATGCGGGTCATTACATTCTTCCCTACTTAAAATAATTTCGTCCTCGAAATTGCTAAGGCTAGAGGACGACCCTATCTACTGGCCAGAATTATTTGTTTACTTCTCAACTCCGGTTTCAACTTAACCCATTTAATTTCAATTAAATTATTAATTAACTCTTATCAACAAAAAATTTCAAAAATTCTGAAAATTTTCTAACACCTTAACTTTTCGAAAAATTTCGCCAGCACCTCCTTTGTACTAGTCGATAGGTCAAACCACCACTCGTCTCTCTGGGCCATCTCCAACCCAAAAGAAAATCAAATAGCCAAGCGACTTGCCAATTCGGCTTATCAACATCTCAAACCCATATGTAATTTAAACTGGTACCTTTTTGTCGGGCATATCAATATATCCTTTACATCTGCTGTTAATTCAGCATATACCAATGTCATCCCAAATCAACTCCAATCACTTTTATCCACAACACAACCATTCGCTTATATCCGAGCCAAATATCATTTCAACTCGAGTTTCTCCTCGATTCCCAACTCTTAACTTAATTATCACATTACGCTTCAAATTTGAATCTCACAATCCAATTTGTCTTGATATCATTCTAATTCAATCTCAGTTACCACATTACTGGCTTTACTTTAATTCAAATATGCTTTCACAAATTTCTGTTAAATTTGTTTTTAATTCAAATAGTCTTTTCCTGGGAGTTTTTAAAACGGTTTACTTTTTTCAAAAATCAAAATTTTCTTTTGGAAATTCAACATAACTCGTCTTTCCGAAAACACATTCAAAACAGTATCTCTGGTAGTAATTCGTCACTTACAACTCGAAAATGAATACTGATGGTGCAGCTATCATCATCAGAATCTATTTTCCAGTGATCGAAGTGAGTTCAATACTATAAAACCATTTCTAAACATTTCCACTTTGAAATTCATTTCAAAATATAATTCACACTGCTTGTAAAACAATTTATAATCTCCCAAGATCTTATATTTTCCTTATTTTTAATCCAAATCCATTTACAAACACATATCCAATTTTCAATAATTTTAATTCAATTTCTGGTTTAAAATTTCAGATTTAACTTATCTAATTTCACATATTTCACTTATCTAATTTCACATATTTCACTTATATGAATTCTGATTGGTTATTTACATAACCATTTAATTTATAATCTTTACTCGATTATAATAACAACCAATATAGCCAATATATATCAAAATATACTTTGGGTAAAATTATTTTTATTTACCCTCTTTTCAAAACATACCATGATGGTTCATCGTATTCAAGTGTTTACCAACTCCTATCGATACAGTGGATCAAACTGATCGACCAGAACTCATAAACAACCCAACCAATAAGTCTCCACAATATAAAACCATTTTTATATCAAATAACAAATACGTTCACTCGTATATATACACTCAAACTCAATCTAGGATGTTACTAACCCTATCTCTACCGAGTCACGCCACAGAGCCAAGGTAATCCACTTAACCTTAAGCTCTGATACCAACCGTAACGACCCAGGTTTTTGACGATCTTGGTTATCCGATATACAACACATATCGAACATCCAAGGATCGAAAATACCGATCATAAAATGAAAGAAATTAGAGGGTGAGGATAGAAAAGATAGAAACTTAGAATAGAAGAAGAAGAAGAACACAACATCAGAGTAACACGAACGTCACAGCAGAACGAATAACATATAATATATATAACATAACTTGAAATATACATATGTACTTGAATATACATCATTATCAAAGTACAACACTTACAACACAGCGGAAATAAACTATAGCTATATGATCCTGAAGCCTCCTACTCCAGCTCTTCAGGTATATCTGTAAATCCCGACTACTTGACTGCCCGTACAAATTTAGGCACCCAAGAGTTTAGGGAAAACAAAACAAAATAAACTCCGGGTCATTCATGGGACTGGTATGAGTAAAACAGTTTGAGCTATTAAACGGTATCTCATAAGACCACGCCATATAACGGAACGGGTTTTTTCCTTATGAGATTCCAAAATATCTTTATATCAAAATCCCTTTTGATATTATAATAATGTCTATCAACCACAATATAATAATCATCTAGCAGAAACGCTTTCATCTCATGTTCTACATATATAGTACAATCAAAACCGCAAGCACGTATTGGGTAATGGATTTCAAACTATGACAAGGTATGGAACCACCTTTCGCTAGTGTACCTCTAGAAAGGAATACACTGGGTTCAACAAGAACATTTTGCAACCCGGCCACACATGACCGACCACTCATTTCGCTTGAGTGTATTGAATGTATATCACCAACGGTTGGGATCAGCAACCGTTTCCCGAATGGGAGAGTATCAACAATAGATTTTTAGAAATAAATGAAACTCTAGATCAGGTGATTATACAACCTACTTCGGAGCGACCGACTTAGCCATGTTGCCTGCCCAATTTCTGTCATTTACTGGTTGATGAGGCTAGAAGCAACGCTTTATCATTACACCAGATTCACTTCGAATGTCACATCGTCAAATCCATCAAATCACCGATTGACGCCCTCAACAATACATTATGTGTTAGCTAAAAGAAGTTTCCTTCTCTGCTTCCACTCTTGTTACGGTTGGAGAAATCAATATACGTGATCGTTTGGAAATACTCTGTCAGACATTCATCCATACAAGTCATCCAGGAACAGGATGAACCAAAGGCACCATTCAGTACATCCATCTTAGGCACAGTTATCTAATACTTATACAATAGCCCTTGCACTTTACTCCGTCTTAAATTTTCTTTAGCATATATGATTCACAACGCTTACGCCAATATAGAGTGGTTAATAATCCAATCGGTCTCTCCATATCAACAACGTTAAAATGGTCAAAATACTTCGATAGTCGGTGAGTTAGCTATCAAAGAAAAACAGGTGTGCAAACAACGATATTATTTCCAGATGGAAATTATATCGATCAATCATCATTTAACATATATCTATATATATATATATATTCACCTTTCCTTATTTTCTATGTTTAGAAAATATACGTTAACACTGGAAAATATTTCCAAATCTTCTTTACTTGGATTTAAATAGATGCTTAAATCAACATCGCAACGACAACTCAAACCACTATACTTATTTACTAAATTCACTTAACCACTTTCACTCTCGAACCTTAACCATTTCTAAATTAAAAACGAAGTCAATCAAGTTGGGGTATAACTACCTCTCAGACCTTAACTTAACAACATTTCAAATCTCGAAATAGGGTAAGTTCATCCTTTAACTCTTTAACACTTCCTTATGTAACTTCCGGATATAATTTACGAGTCCAACTCCTTTACAGAATCATTTGATTATAACCGTGGTGTTATAATTTCCTGCTTCTGAAATATAATAACTTTAATCTAACTCTTATTCTTTTAACTCTATCGGATTAACTCTTTTGGATTAACTCTAATTGATTAACCCTATTTGACTTAACTCCTTTTACTCTATTCGAATAACTATATTTGATTAACTCCTTCAATTTTATTCGAATAAACTATATTCGATTTAACCCCTCAATTCTATTCGAATAAACTATATTCAATTTAACTCCTCAATTCTATTTGAATAAACTATATTTGATTTAACCCCTCAATTCTATTCGAATAAACGATATTCGATTTAACCCCTCAATTCTATTCGAATAAACTATATTCGATTTAACTCCTCAATTCTATTCGAATAAACTATACTCGATTTAACCCCTCAATTCTGTTCGAATAAACTATATTCGATTTAACTCCTTTCCCGACCAACTCTAACCGATTTATTCTAATTCGATTAACTCTATTTAAATTCCCTATTGGTTAATTATAACTCTAACTGGTTAACTCTAACTTGTTGACTCTAACTGGTTCACCCTAATTGATTTACCCTACTGGTTAACTCTAACTCATTTACTCTCTTCGATTAACTCTAATCGAATAACTAATATTCGATTAACTCATTTGAATTAACTCCTTTATTTATCCCTTTCTATATGTTTACTTAACAAATAACTATTCCCTTCTCAATTCTATTTACTTAACAAATAAATATTTCTTTTACCTTTCCTATTTATTTAACCAATAAATATTTCCTTTTAACTTTATCTATTTATTAACAAATAAATATTCCTTTTTCTTTTCTATATAAAATCCATCGATTTTATAGATATAATTCCATTTAATCTATTTGTAACTGTTTTACAAATATCTCCTTTTAAATCCTATTTGTAAATGTTTTACAAATATTTTCTTTTTATCTCTATTCTATTTGTAAATGGTTTACAAATATTTCTCTTTCTATTTGTTTGACAAATATTTTCCTTTATATTTGGTTTTCAAATATATTTCCCTTTACATTTGGTTTTCAAATATATTTCCCTTTACATTTGGTTTTCAAATATATTTCCCTTTACATTTGGTTTTCAAATATATTTCCGTTTACATTTGGTTTGCAAATATATTTCCTTTTACATTTGGTTTCCAAATATATTTCCTTTTACATTTGGTTTTCAAATATATTTCCCTTTACATTTGGTTTTCAAATATATTTCCTATTTATAAATATTCCAATTTATAAATATTTCTTCAATTCATTTTAACGAATAAATAATTTCTTTTATTCTATTTATTTAACAAATATATATTTTCTTTTTAACTTATCCTTCGATTTTATAATTATTTTCTTTTATAAAAACCCTTTTCCTTTTCTATATAAAATCCATTGATTTTATATAAATAATTCATTTCCAAAATATACTTTGAAAATTTCCTTTCCCACATCCAGTATTTCTTATGGTGTTTAACATACCATATAACAACTATAAATATCGTCCAAACACACATAATCAACAACAGATTATATATCACATCATATATCACAATATATGAATCACTGTAAAATAAATGTTGAGGAATCCAGTTGGATTCCTCCAACCTATTTCTCTGCATCACAGATGTTAAACAATATAGATAACATCACTTTCAGTTCCATATGATATATTCTGTTAAACAGAATCGATATAGAAATTTAACTAACTGACTAGCAGTTCAATCAAACAGTCAACACACAGTCAGTCTGCCAATATTTAACAGTTCTAAAAATACAACATGAAATTATAAACTGTTCAGAGTTAGTGAGATTTACTCACATTGGACTATCATCGTTAAATAACGATAATTGTCGTTTGATTCAGACGGACAATTTATTTTGCTATAAATTGTAACGAGCTCGGATTCACTCCCAGTCAGTCCCATGGTGTAGCCACCGTCCACACGATCCCAACGGATCCTGTTTTGTTTGATTTCGATTTCGTATGAATTAGATGTGTAATTTATAATTTATACAATATTTAAAAAGGATTTAAATTAAAAACTAAATGGACCTCTCACCAATATAACTCGCCGACCCATTAACAATACAAAAGCCCAAACCGCTGTTATATCCTTCTTCCCAAATATGCTAAACCCGATTGCACTTAACCACCATTTCGTTGATTACAGCCTCCCACCGCTCCTTCATCATCGCACGAATTTCAACACTAACACCTCCATCCATCTTCTCTTCGAATCCTCTCCCACTCTATCCCTATTTCGAAGAACTCGCACCACCGTTGAGTAATGCGACATCCTCATCTCATGCACATATAGGTAACCGCGGTGATTTCCAGAGTGACTCCGTCACCTACATCAACCGTACTACACCAGAAAGCACACACAAATTCGAAAATGCCCCATAAATCCAAATATACTCTCAAACATCCAACCCGATGCACCTTGAACTCGAATTAGTCAACCCTATGTTTAGTGTGTATTTATTTTCACACAACAGAATAGCGTCAAGTATGAAAAATCTTGTACTGGGATAAAAAAGCTTGAAGTAAGGATCACCAAATATAAGTATGGAGATTTATAGAAATATATTTGAATTGTTATGATTTAAATGAGGATCGAAATCTTGTTTGGAATAAGAACACAGAGGCTACATTTGTGTTGACCGCAGAAGGAATTAGGTTAGGTTAGAGATTTGTGAGGGATATTTATAGAGAGGAGAAATGATTTTTTTTATGATTATTTAATTTTTATTTTAAGCAAATGCTATATTTTCTTACTGTTAAAAATTCCTATAATCACGTATAATACCCAAAAATCACGGAATTGGACATGTAGCCACAGTTCGACATTACGGTCACAACGAAACTGGTTTCGTCGAATTCTGACTCCGTTTGCTCACACAGCGTATTTTTAACTGTCAAAATACTGACTGTTTCTCACTCTAAAAATCTGTACGACCACACAGTGACTCTAAAAATCACGAAATTGGAAATCTAACAACTATATGACATTGTGGATCCAACAAAATTAGTTTCGTCGAATTCCGACTTCGTTTGCAAAAGTGGCTATTTTCAAAGCTCTGAATGACCCATTTAAATATAATTAAATTAAATATTTATAAATAAATATTATCGTATATATTCACAGTGGAATACCATACAGCTCTAGAATATTCCTATATGAATTTCTAGCTTGATATTTCAAAGCTGGGCCAACCCGATATTCGATTTATATTGAAATTCCTTTTAAAAATATAAATAATTCCTTTATAAATTATAAGGAATTCCACACCGACTTTTCTAAAATTTGATTTGGACGTAAATCAAAATCTACACGACGAAATCCCGATTTTTCTCTTCCACTAGAAAGATATACTCCACCAGCTCCACACGTTTCTTGTTTCACAGAAATCCGATTTAAAACGAATCCTGTACATCCAGTTGAAGTTCAAATCGCCAAATAACGAACTGCAGCGCCATTTCGAGCTCGATTTTAATTATATTATAACTCTACGTTCAAACTGTCGTTTATATAATATATTCGTTATTCAAATTCAATTTCATGCTGAATTAAATATCACAAATGATCCAGTTCACACCATATCGCCATTTCAACCAATTCTGATTATTTCAGAATTAAATATATTATTTTAATTAAATATTCACTATTATTTAATTAAACCACCATGAAATCCTTTTAAATCACCATTTTTAAAATTAAATAAATTAATTATAATACCTCTCCCAATGCGGGTCATTACAAGAAGTAAGAAAAAATGACAAGATTTTTTTTAGAACAAAATCAAACAAAAAGTACAAAAAAATAAATAAATAAAAACTAACAGGAATAAGAAATTAAAAAATAATAAAATTTAATCGTTACCTCCCGGGCAACGGCGCCAAAAACTTGTTTGTCGCTTTCTAATAAATAGAAAAATGTGAATTTTAAATAAATACTGAAAGCGCACACGTGTGTAGCACACAGGTCGAACACAGGGAGGCAAATTAAATCAAATTATTTAAATAATTTCTTGGGCGAGTTAGACGAAGCTTGGTGATTGATTTTGAAAAAAAATAAACTATTATTGAATTGAGTACAGATCTGAATCTAATCAAATCTATATTCAATCCAATACGACCTAAGAAAGCAATAAAAAGAACAGAAATTAAAACTGCAGAAATTGAAATAACAAACAGGAATTAAAATTAGGATTACCGCTGAATCTAATCAGATGGTCAATCAATAATGAAAAGAAGTGCAAAATACAACTAGTACTCTACCAAACCTAATTGTGTAGATGACACTAGTTGCTAAGAAAATAAAAAATACAGAAAAATAAAAGAGAACTAGAAACTTTATTAATGGAGAAGAAGAGAAAATAGGATGGTGGCTTCAATGATATTACAAGGGTATTTATAGGAGATAACCAAACCCTAACCCTAATTACAAATGGGCCTAGCCATTACATCACTAATTAGTTTACAATGAGAATCTCAAATGGGCCTTAGTAAAATCTATTAAATTTTTGGCCTTTCTTCTTTTCCTCTTGGTTCTTTGACAAGCCTCCCTTGATTTGAGATGTGCATGGCCTTTTTATCAATCATTTTCTTGTCCAACAGCAACTAGATGTGGGATCTTCATCTGCAATTCTTCAAAATGTAAATATATAGCAATCTGACCTCCATTTCTCTACTTTTCTGGTTGCATGCGGGCTGGGTTGGAATATATGTAAAAGTAACAAAGCAATACCCTAGTAATATTTATTTATATACAACAGATAAGATATAAGAGCATAAAATAAACACATATCTATATTAATCAAGTCCATTGATGAATCTTTTGTTCTTCTGCACTGGTTCCTGAACTAACTCTGGAGCATAGCGTGAGAGTTCCTCGAACTTCCGCACATATTCTGAAATAGTCATATCTCCCTGCTGCAGATTGGCAAATTGATCGTGGAGCCGCTCTACTTCCTGCGGAGGGATAAACTTATCGTTGAAGAGTTCTTTGAATCTGGCCCAAGACATGTCGGCCACATTATTGCCAATTTTCACTGTATCCCACCAATTTTCAGCTTCGTCTTCCAATAGCCATGTTGCCAAAAAGCACTTGCGATGATCTTCCAATTCCAGTCCTCCAAATATTTTCTCGCAGTTCTTTAGCCATGCCTATGCCTCAATCACTATCTCTCACCCGGTAAAGGATACGCCCCTAGATTTCTGAACTTCTTGGACATTTTATCCAAATCAAACGACTGTCGGGGTGGAGGTGGTGTTACAGCCTCGGGAGTGGGCTGCCTCTGAGCTGTGGGAGTCTCATCTCTAGCTGGTCCTCTTGCCCCACCTCTGCCTCGGGCTCTAGATCTTGCTCTAGTGCTCATTTTCTAGTTAGTTCTGTACCATCAAGGAAAGAGTCAGACTAATAGAAATGATATTTTTAAAGGAAAGGTTAAAAGTAGAGACATATGATATGATGATAATGATGTAATGACTGATTAATATGTGCTATTCTGCTATGCTCATTCTAGGACATTACTAATCCTATCTCTAATGAGCTACTTGTCTTAGAATACTACTGTATCTATCTAGATGAATTATTCTGCAAATGTTATACTCTGAAGCTAAGGTTAACCTTTAGCTCTGATACCAGTTGTGATGACCCAAAACTTCCATAGTTCGAAAGCAAGGATAATCATAGGAGTATAACATAATTACAATAATAGCAGACCTCAGATAATAACATAACACATAAATCGTTGCAGCGGAAATGAGAATGTCATCACAACATAACATCAAAGACATCAGATTACGCAGTTACATGATACACTTAGCAAATAGAAGTCTAAACAAAAAGAGAAATAAGTCTCAACTCCACCAAATACACCAAAGATCAATAATGTCTAAATGTCTCAAGTAGCAATAAAAAGATAAAAAGAAAAATGTTCTTCATCTTCTTCCTTAAGCAAGCTCCAATCCAGAATGTATCCATACTTAAACCTTTCACTTGGCTGCCCATGTGAAAAGAGGGCACCCGAGTTTGCAAAGTGAAACAAACTACGAGTCACTCATGGGACTGGTATGAGAAATCTTTCCTAACTAAGAATATGTCTAATCACAGGACTACGCCGCTAACGCGGAACAGATTTACTCCATTGGATTGCCAGAGCATATGTTTAATAAATTTTATTTCAAAAACAATGCAATGCTTTTTAGAAAATGAAATCATTATAAGACTCAAGTCCCATCACACAATGTAACGCAAACCGGAGTATAGAGTTTTACCTTATAATTATCAAACATGCTCGATACGTGGAAAATAATACTTTAATATTATTATTAGTGTCTAATCAGTTTTAAAATACTTCAAAGTAAATGTATCAATCCTAGATGACATAGATACCATATACTATGTCACCATATATAGGTTTATAATCAAAACCGTAATGTCGTATTGGAAATTGGGTTTCCATCATGAGTCAAGGCTAGGGACGATCTCCTTACTGATTCGAGACACTCTAGCAATGTCTCAGGACTCGGACGCTGGCGAGCCCTTGGATCCACCAAGGCCGGTCCACAAATACTTTAGTGGATTAGTTATGCCTGAACAAACGCTTCCCGGTCCTATCGAACCTATAAAATGGTCATTATCAACCAATATAACTGAGGCGCCTCATTCCATCAACCACATAAGTAAAATGCTAGGGCTTGCAAAACCCTGATACCACTTCTAGCTAGAAAGAAACACGTGCACTCCTTGGGTCCCTTGTCCCGTTTCTGACTCATACCGGGTGTGAGGCTCGCGAGGTAATGCTATACACAAAGCTATGCCGAAAATAGGCTATGCTTTGATCATCAACCACAAGGCTCTACTTTTCAACAAAAGCCTCGATCAATTGCATCTTGGCATGTCACATTGACAATTCACGCCATGCAATGGATAACTACCAATATATAACCTCTGAGCTCATGCATCTCAGAGAAGGGTGTTAAGCAAGAAAATAAATTCTCGGCCACCAACAGATATATATTAAATAGAAATCAATTTACATGGACTGAAATCCAATGTCGGACACACATCCATTTACAAGTCCGTTCTGGTCTGAACGAAACCATAGTCACCTTATTCCTCGTCCTGTATGTCCAGTACGGAAGAGAGGTGCTTGCATATCCGGATAACTACTACTTTTAACCCTTTACTGGGAGCTAACCAATGCCCGACATCAGTAGTTATCCTTTCAATGTGAAGATCGTCGGTCTTCAATCGCCGTCTTTAAGATCTTCGATTTAGATCGTCGTATAATCATTTTAAATGAGATTGAACTCAGTCGTTTCAAATGATTCTTGCATATATATAGTTTAAAATCATTTCATATAGTTAATAGTATTTAATAACGATTTATCGCTATTTATATATATAAAAATAGCTAAATTAATTTAACGACGCTTCGGGTCAATAGGCGGCCCTGACGCTGTTTTTATAAAAATTTGATTTATAGTTATCTCGAAATCTAACCATTTGGATTTTAACAAAAGTTATATCGATGGAAAGATCTTCCCAAAGCGGTCCTAACGGCTCCAGTTTTGGGAAAATCCGACGGTTGGATCTTTCGGTATAATCGTTTAAAGTTACGATACCGAAACGCGAACTACCACGCGCGATTCGTTTTAATTTTAATATATATATATATATATAAATTCTAATATATGCAATGCAAATATAAATGTAATTTTAACAATGCATATAAATTCTAATATATGCAATGCAAATATAAATGTGATTTTAACAATGCATATAAATTCTAATATATGCAATGTAAAAATAAATGTGATTTTAACAATGCATATGAATTCTAATGTATGCAATGTAAAATTAAATGTGATTTTAACAATGCATATAAATTTTAATATATGCAATGTAAAATTAAATGTAGACAGTCAATATTTTCAATAATCAAACTTTACATTAAAAATTATGATTTTAATGTTTCAACACTCTTAATCAAACATGAACAATTTTTATATGAATCATTCTTTTATAAAAATGATATTTTTAATGTTAACATGTCTTTGTTTCAAAAATGAACATTTTCTAGTGATATATTCATTTCATTAAAAACAAAGTTTTTAATGTAAACATGTTTTATTTTAAAACAGGAATGTTTGTCCAACTCCTATTATTACATTAGAAAGTGAATTTTGATGGTAACACATGTTTTTATTTTAAAACATGCATCTTTTTCTAAATTCTATTATTACATTAAAAAGTGAAATTTTAATGTAAAACATGTTTTACTTTAAAACATGTATCTTTTTCTATGTTTCTATTATTACATTAAAAAGTGAGTTTTTAATGTAAAACACGTTTTCATTTTAAAATATGAATCTTTTTTTATATTTCTATTGTTACATAAAAAAGTGAGTTTTTAATGTAAAACAAGTTTTCATTTTAAAACATGAATCTTTTTCTATATTTCTATTGTTAACATAAGAAATGAATTTTTTAATGTAAAACGTGTACATTTTATATGTTATAACATTACATTAAAAATGTTAACTCTTTAATGTAATCATGTTCTTATTTTAAAAACATGAACATTTCTATTTTTGTATTAATTCCATAAAATGATAGAAATTTATATTTCATTTTTGTTGAAAGTTCTAATTAAATCTAAATGGCAAAAGTGATATTTCATTTTGATTGAAAATTTTAATTCAATCAAAATGACAAAATTGTATGATTCTTTTTTGTTAAATTTTTTTATTCAACAAAATGTATAAAAGGTGATATTTCATTTTTGGTGAATCTTCTTGTTCAACACAATGGTAGATTTGGTACCTTATTTTTGTTGAAAACTCTCAGTTCAACAAAATGGCAAAAATTGATGGTTTCTATTAGTTGAAAATTCTAATTCAACAAATATCCAAAAATTGATGTTTTCATATTTGTTGAAAATTCTAATTCAACAAATATCCAAAAATTGATGTTTTCATATTTGTTGAAAACTCTAATTCAACAAATATCCAAAAATTGATGTTTACGTATTTGTTGAAAATTCTAATTCAACAAATAGATAAAATTGATGTCTTCATATTTGTTGAAAATTCTAATTCAACAAATAGATAAAATTGGTGTTTTCCTTATTTGTTGAAAATTATAATTCAACAAATAGACAAAATTGATACTTCATATTTTTCATAACAATTTGGTTTAAACCAAAAAGTTCATTTTGTTGGCCAATTTAATTTAAACAAAAAATGACAAATCCAATGCAACTATTCTAATCTTGACAACAATGATGATTTTTGTCCAATAGTTCCAATCTGACAAAAATGAAAAGTTTTGTCCAATTATTCCACATAACAAGGTGATAGTTATTTTAATCACCCATTCTAATAAACCCAAAAAGGATAATTGTTAGTTTCTCCATTTAACTAATAAAATGATAGATCTTGTCCAATGATTCTAATTTGATCAGTTTTTCTAAACAAAAATTATATATTTTTGTTTTACTCAATTTATCACTACAAATTGATCTATATACTTCTAACAAATTTTATCACTACAAATCAATATGTTTTACAATTATATCACCATAAAATATCACGATACCACAGATCTATATATTACATTCAGCACAGTGCAAATCATGAATAATAACAAACATGAATTAACTATAGATTGGTGACAATAAAATCAGAATTATTTCTAATTTTAAAAAAAATAGATTTCTCACAGTCGTTTAAATCCGAATGGTTCAGATCTGAAAATTGGTTCCAAATTTTGATCTGCTCAGAATTAGTTCTAGTTAGTCTTGGAGTGTATATCTCGGACTCACGATACTTAACGCTTCAAAAATCGATCAATTCTGAGTTCATATGAATGGAATATGATTTGTTTAAGTTGATAAAATTTTAAAAATAATAAATTAATTAATTAGTTAAATAAACTAGACCTTCTTCTTCCTTTTAGACAAAGGCCGCCGAGTTTTCTTACTTGTTCAAACCGAGGTTTTAATTCCTCGATTAAATCTGCAAACTTGAAGACGATCAAAAGCCACCACCACGTCGAGCACGGGGAGGCGCATGTAGGGGGCCCCACTTTGGCCAACTCGCACGTGAGTTCAAGGGGGTGTGGTGCACGAAACGTTGGCACTTCAGGTGCGAAATCCAGTCCCAATATGCCACGAAACTTGATTACTTCCTTATGAAATCGCAGCGGAGAGAAATCTCTTTAAAATTGTCTAAAGGAGTGGAGGATTTTACAGATTGGATCAATGGAAATTAGTGGAAGAAGTAAGGAGCAATTTCGGCCATGGATCAGAAAAGGGTGCGGTGGCTCTATAGTAGATTAGGGTTTAGGAAGAAGACAAAATGGATTTTTATAATATTTTATTTCTAAGTTTTACTAATAAATCCATTATATCTTAGTAATTCCAATTCCAGTCTAACAGGAGTTGTTTCTACCTAATTGCCCCTGTTTTAGAACCAATGGGCTAGCTCCCGTCAGCCCAAACGATTGTTTTTGGCCTGATTTCTTTAATTTAAAATTTAAATCCTTTATTAAATTAATTCGATCATATATTTAAATTCACCGGGGCCACATACGGACTCCGAAAATTCCTGAAAAATAAATCTAGCTATATTATGATGATACGGTAGTAACAAAATTAATTTCGTCGAATTTGGAGACCGTTTGGAAAATGGCCTTTTTAACGGTCGATCAAATTCAACAAAAATTATCAAATCAGAGTTTAATTTACTATGCTCACAAATTAATTCCAAAAATTCTAGAAAATTAAACTTAGCAATAATTTGACATTTTGGATCCGACAAAAGTGGTTTTGTCGAAAATGTAGGTCGTTTGTATAATGGCCTTTTATACGGGCTATAAATTGTACTATATTCCATAGCGATTATTCTGAATATTCAACTAGCCATAACTTTTTATTCCCGCTATGAAATTTCGATTTTTCGGATTCATTGGAAATATATTTTTAATTTTTTTAGATATTTTTGGTTTCACTAAAATCAGTTTAATTTTGAATCCTGCACATTAAGTCAAAGTTTAGATTCAAAATTTCAAACTACCGTGCTATTTCAAATTCCTTTGGAAATTAAAATAAATATATTTGTTCTAACTTCGATTTAAATAAATTTTTAATCGTTATTATTTAAAATAAATTATTTTAACTACTCAAAATCATTGAAGTAGCCAAAATAAAAATTTTAAATTGGTTCTGATTTTCCGGGTTGTTACAAAAACGTTTTTATCTTAATCCTCTCAAATGAGTGATGCTGATCGACTGAGATTTGTCTCCTGATCGACTGAGATTTTTCAGTTCAAAATGATATGCTTTCTTGCTTCCATAAAGAAAAATAAAAATTATTTAAGTTGAGATAGTGGTATTAAAATGGAGTAACCGATCACAAATTAACTGATTTTTACTTTTGAATGTACTATATGCTCCTTTTTGTAAACTAAATTGCATTTGGATTGAAACATTTATCTGATTAATCCCGACTTGGGTGATTTATATTTGTGCATGAACGCTCGGGTCAGATACGACTGTTGCACATTTAATGTTTTAGCTAGCAAAGAAGAGAGGCACGAGAAGATGCATGTTCGTGCAAGGCTCGACCAAACTGTAAATTTTATTTTTTTAAAATTCATGTACATATTTATATTTTCCGCTGTATAAACATTGTAAACTTTGATTTGTGCAAAAATAATTTATGCTGTAATTACTATGCACGGTGATTCTGTGTTTAATTCTATTTTTAAACCCTGTAAGCCAATAACAATCCGTCGTTTTGTATGATTCGAGTTGGTTAAATAACCGATTTAGGGCAGTAAAAATGCCGGGTTGTTACACTCTATAGATTTGAATAGAAAATAATGAGGCTCTACCCCTTAATTTATCGGAGAGGAAATGGTCTTGGACCGTTAGATCTATTTAATTATCATATGTCCATTCGTTGTACAAAATATAACCAAATTACTCCTTAAAACCTAGCTATCATTGGGCACTGCAGGCCCGAAGCGGTCGCCCGCTCCCTAAGAGGGTGTCGACCGCCCTAAGGCCAGTTTTCCCAATGAGGGATGGTTATAAAAGGTATTATATATATTAATTATTCTATTTACTTATTTCAGTCTGTTTTTCGTATTTCGTCCATAACTTTTTAACATGAACTCCATTCGCGAAACTCCAAATAAGAAAGTTGACCAGAATTCCGAGACGAACGCAACGGTTAAAGTTTCATGGCCAAATTCCATCATTTGCAGAAATTCCAATTTTTGTGCTTTTAATTAAATAACTATTTATTCTCAAAATATTTCATGAACATAAATTTCCTTTTGAAACTTCTTGTGTTTGTTTTGAAAATCCCTTTACAATAACGCTTTACTTTCCATTGAAAAGAAAGTAAATTAGTTAAAAATTAAAATGGGTAAAAGTTTTTTTTCAAACACCATTTTCCACAAACTTTCAAAAAATTGTATTTTGCAGAAACTTAAACGATTCAAGTCACATATTGGCAGAACAGGGAGTAAGTTACGCCAAAAATGTGAAAAATGAAATCACACACAAAGACCAAAATAAATTCTAGTTTTAAATAGAAACATTAATTTATTTATCTATATACCCATGTCGTAGAACCAGTTCTTTACTAAAATTTACACAACACATAATTCTATTCTTTTCAGCCCTAGGACAACTGTTAGTTTAGATAAGAAAAATGAGATTTCTTTCAAACAGGCATGCGTGAATGACGTAATCATTTCCAAACTTAGAAATCTCATTAATCTAAGTCGTGCGATTTAAACAACACTAACAATTACAAGCACGAATCACCACCAATTGAAGATCTCGATGCTGGAAAGGGATGACAACAAAGACAATGACAAAACAACACCAAACTCCCAAAACAATGGCTATAAACACAAGATGTCTTGCTCCACGGCTGGGCTCAATCCATTTTTTTGATATTTGATTAACCACACCATGGTAGCAAAAATGCCCAATCTCGTGTTACAAACAATGTTGATGTTGTTGGAGATTTCCACGTCACAATATCTTCCATTGGAGAATTTATGATGAGAAAGGAGACCTACCACAAAACTGCATCTCATGGAAATCCACACATATTTCCTATGGACAAAATAAATAGGTGAAATTATAGAAAGTAACTCCATGAGACAACACACAAGAACATAAGCTGAATCGAATATGATGCGGTACTAAATAATGGTTATGCCACCGATCAAGCAAAGGATTAAATTCCCGCATAATGAGACAAATCTAGTCATGACTTCAAGTTTCTAGAAAGATGTGCTAAATGGGTTGCACGGCTACATGGATAGTTCGAATATAGATTCCCAAACACAAAAATCGACATTAAGAAAAAGAGATTTGCTGCAGAATCTCCAAAGCCGGTCAAACAAGAAACCAATAAGTCCTCGTACAACACGGATTCCTCTAAAATCTCATCGAGACTCTCCTCAGAAAAATGATTCACATATAGCTTATTTTCATTTTCGAAAAAATGATCGCCATCGAAAGAACCTATTCTAACAAGGTATAGAAAAGGAGAATGCAGCATAAATACAACCATATTCTAAGATCTCGAGCAATGGACTGGTGCAAGTCCAACTGCCACAACAAATTTTCTTAGGCGTAAAGCGGTGAGACCTTTTAGCTCATTCCGATCCAGCTAAATGACCTTTACCTTAGGAGGAGACTTTAATGGTGAGAGTAGGATCGAATATTGCAACTAAGTATTATTGGCCAAGAAATGGTTGGAGAGAAGAAATTAGATCTTGTAGTATTAGTGAGGCAAGATTTAATGCGCAAACAAGCGTGAAAAAGAGGAGACAAGGCAACAACAAAGAAAAGATAAGAATATGGATCAACTAGATGAGGAAGGAAGGATGAAAGAGAGAAGTTAAGAGGTAATTCGGACGCAACTTTTATGGTTGAATCCTCGATCCAAGTTGTACCAAATTCATCCATTAATTGACTATCCTAGTATAGCACTAAACAGCCAACTGCCAAATGGGATTTAGGCAGAGGTTGAACCTTGACCTTATTAGTCCGGATTAAACTATTTATTATCCCGCGTCATCTTTTTAGATTTATCGCAATTCGAAAAAAATTATCCTTATCACAACGGTATTTAAAGACTGTAGTTAAACTCCTAATCAACTCCAAGGATTTATAGTCTCAATAACGATGTTGCGACTACACAAACAATGAACGAATTCCAAAAATAATTCAACTAGAAATCCATAATTATAAATTAAAATGGATATTCCTCTTACCTAGCTGACAACAAACAGACGATTCACGATACCAAATACCCCGAAATCCGGACGAAGGATTTACCTTAGCCTTCGAAGAATTTTTTTAAAACTTTTCCAAAAATGGAATTTTGTTGTAAACTAACGGTTTCATATTCATAAACCAATTTACAATTAATATTATTATTTATATTCCAATTTATATTACAAACTGGAAAAACCTTTTCATGTTCAAAGATGTTAGAGCTTTAGAATCTTAAGGATTAATCGTGGTAATTTCAATAAATTAACCAATATATATATATATATATATATAGGAAGAGGGACACTACAAACTATATGCCGTCCAAACTCGAATCAACGGAATACACTATATGCCGTCCACATGCTCTTCACGATGAAATCGACAACATACTGTGGGGTAAGGCAGAATTGGGTAGAAACCCGAACTCAACATATTTCAACCGTTAGTTTCTTAAAGTCGATTTTTATTATTAGACCGGCGACTAATTCGTCGTTGAAATAAATTAAAGTCGAGTAAGACAAAACAGAAAAGAAAATCGGATTACGTTCTCTCACGAGTCCTAATATAACTAATTCCTCTGATCATTTAACTAAAGATCTGATACCAAATGTAACACCCTATACTTTTCTGCACCCAAAATTTGAATAAAATCAAAACTTGAACACATCCAAGCATGGAGCATGCATATCTGGTACCTGCAACAAATGAGCATGAACATAATAATTAGAGTACGATAAATATAACTCACATCGGAAACAAAATAGGATAAACTAGTATTAACTCAAGTAACTACCTTTTTCAAAGTAAGTCAGTTTACTAACAATGAGCATGAGAGAGAACGAGAACCGAAAGCCAAACTTAATCATCTGTGAGAACCCATGCTTATCTTGGAAACCTGGGAGATTGTAATGAGGAGGGAGGGTCAGAACAACGAGTTCTGGTGACTAAGAAATGTACAACATAGACTATAACACAAATATATTCCGTTTTGTTCAACCCACGTTGTATGCCTAACCAGGTTAGTGATTCTAAACCAACCTTGTTAATGTTTACGCACGACTCTACTACTCTTCCGAAAGTAGTATTCCCAAGTTTTACTTAACTGGTTAACTATATCGAGATTTGACCCTTAATTAAGGAGTTTCTATATCTATAGACTTTCATTCGCTCATTCTTTCTTCATTTACTACCTCACTATCAATGATAGATAGGGTGGATTCTTCCGGATCGCTTAATACCCTAGGCAGATCGACTGTCCCTTATTACTTCTCGATAATTTAATTAATGCTAACATGAACTAGAGGGCACTAACTACGGGCCCTACTAGTTAAGGCTTCCATCATTCAAGCATATAACCTGGCCCCAAATAAGTTGAGAGATGGTATTTTATCGTTCGCTATACCTTCTAGCTGACCTTATTAGTTAACCTCCTTAGTCGCTTATTACTTCCTGTAGGATAGGTAGCTATATCTGACGTTTTAGTTTCCAGGTTTGGGTAGGCCCAAACACACCTACCATTTAAGATCCCTAAACCGAAAGACCTATTCGCATGTGGACTCTTCAACTCTAGTCACCTAGCTGTTTAGGACCTAGGAAGCGGACTATACGCGAAGGTTATTAGTGCGCACCCCATTTGCCTTTAGCACCTTTCCCAATTGGGATAAAGTATGCTTATTAAGTCATTCATGTTTAGTCCCTCTATATGGAAATACTATACTTACACGATTCATTTTGTCACAGGTTTATACGTTTAATAATATTTTTACAATATTAACCTATTAAGTCTGACTATATTTTTCTATCTCCATTACTAGAAATTAGGAAGGTTATATTCCCTTTTTCCCTAGGATATTTATTTAATACCTTCTCTAATTTGGACTTAGTGTTTAAAAAACAATCATAAATTCCCTTATGACACCTATTTCCTTTTATTTCCTTTTTATAATCCCTTTATGACCATAATGGTCATATTTTCTTAAGGCAACTATTTATCAGTCCTAAGTTATCTATTTGTTGTACCCGAACGGACAATTACTATTTTTTTCCTTTATTTATTGGTTGACTGTTATATATATATATATATATATATATATATATATACACGTACAAGGACTCTCACATTATGTTGACTAAATGTGGATGCTGAATTTGTCGGTCGGTTCCGGGAAGACTTCTACCACAAGTGGACTTATCCTCGTGCCTTAATACAATTACATTTATGCATTAGTCCCCTCACATTAAGCTGACTACCTGTGGTTGCTGGATTCGCTGGTCGGTTCCGGGTAGGCTTACACCACAAGTTGAGCATAACCTTGTGTCTAAATGCGATTATAATACAAATTTCCTAATTGGGGTTTACAACATTTATCCTAATTGATTTTAGGAATTGTAACCATCCTCCTATCACATTTATTTTCCCCCAGTCAATATTGGTTACAATGGTTATGTATTGATTTGTGGTCTCATTTATGGCAATTAATTATATTGATTGCTACAAATGGCCACCACTAATATATTAATTAAAAGTGGATTATATTTACACATAGTTCCATAATTGAACCTTATCAAAACATTGCATATCATTTATATTTTACCATTTTACGCTGATTTGGAAGGATAATATGTATATATTTATTTTCATCTTTTCGTGTGGTCAACGTAGTTATTATTATTACTATTATTCTTTTTAAATTAATTATTTGGTATAATAATTTAACCAAACATACCCTTTTTATATTCAAACTTGCAAAAAGATTTCAAGTCTCACAAAAGACCGTTAGCCATAACCATTATAATAAATGCGTATTTTGTGGAATTGACATATTTTCAATTCACTAGAAATATATATAAATATATGTTTTGGAATAGTCGATGTATATTACAAAAAAAATGTATTCATATTGATATGTACCTTTGCACCACTTTTCTCTTTTTATTCCTTTTTATCATACCTCTAGTGATTTCAAAATAATGCCTCTTTATTCAAAAGGAGGAAAACGACATGTTTTACAATGCTTAAGCAAAAACCGAACAATATTGAATATAAACAAGAATATTTCTTTTATTCTTACAATTCCATACATCACCAATGTCATCTTTTTACTAAAATTCACGTATTTCATTATTCAACACTGAACTAAAGATCTGGAATGCAACTACAACTAATTTATGTTTAATGGGACTGATTTCCAGATCCACAGTGCTATGTAACATGTATAACATATTTTCATGACATAATTGTAGTAATATATATGGACAAATTCGGGAATCCTACAATTTATGTTATACATAATCACAACTATAATTCCCAAGTTTTAACCATGTTTATAATAAGATCTGATGGTTGCCAATAAATTTAACAATATTTAAAAGTATAGATCTGATTGGCATAAAAACATAGATTTGATTCAAACGAAATAGACAAGTCTTTATAACAGTATTAGTAAATTTCCCACTCACCTTATAGCCTCCAAATTCTAGGTTTTGAATACTTTAGGCCTACAATCCCATATTCTTATAAATCTACAATTTATCTAGAAAAGGGAGAATTCTAGATCTGTAGAAATGTAAGAAAAAATGAAGAGAGAGAAGAATCTATCGTTGAGTGTAATAACCTGGAAATTCTTAGGCAATTTAAAATTTTTATTTTGGCAATTTTAATGAATTTTGAATATTTAAAATGGATTATTTTAAATAAACACGACAAGAAATTTATTTTGAATAGAAATAGAACATATATATTTATTTAAATCGTCATTAGAATATAAATATTTTATTTTAATTATAAAAGGAATTGAAAATGGCGCGGTAGTTCGATAATTCTATTTCAAAGTTCAAATGAATGTACAGGATTCAAAATAAACCGGATTTTAGCGAAACCAAAAATATTAGAATCTATTTTAGAATATCTTTCCCATAAATCCGAAAAATCGAAATTTGATAGCGGGAATCAAAAGTTACATCCAGTTGAAAATTCAGAATAGTTGTGAAAACCCGTAACTTCCCCGTAAAGGAAAGCGTCGGATAGTTCGAGAACAAACCACAACAGAACACATACAGAAGAACATTTCATTGTATATGACAACAATGCATCAGATTACAAGAATATACAGAGTATAAAAGAATATTACACAGAAATATCAAATATCAGAGATTTAAATTACATTAAATACATAGCAGCGGAAAATAATACAATACACAACTAGAAGAGATATACGGATACAAAGCTTTCCGGATATCGTTCCAGCTGTAAACCAGGATCCTGTGAATATAAATCTGCAAAACCAAAACTACTAGCTGCCCGTGTCAAAATAGGGGCACCCAGAGTTTAGGTTAAAACAATAAACTCCAGGTCAGTCATGGGACTGGTGTGAGAACTAAAACAGTTATTCTTTATTTTAAAATTAGGTAAATCAAGGGACCACGCCGTATAACACGGAACGGGTTTCCTCCCAAGAATACCAGTGCATAAAACAAACAGCGCAATGCTAAATAAAGAAAAATGAAGCTGTTATAAGACCCAGGTCCCATCACACAATGCAACGCAGCCGAGGATAGGGTTTTCCCTTATAACAGCCAAAGAATGCTTGATACGTTTAAAACAAATCGTTTGATACTATTATAAATGCGTAGTGTATAAACAACTTCAAATCATAAGTATCAATCCTAGGCGGCATGGGTACCATATATCATGTCGCCATACTAGTTCTACAATTAAAACCGCAAATGTCGTATTGGAAGTTGGGTTATCATTTATGGTATGAACCGAGGCTAGGGGCAAGATCCTCAACCGATTCGAGACAATCTAGCCCATGTCTCAGGCAAGCGCGCAGGCAAGCCTTGGATCGTCAGGGTCGGTCCACCGATGTGGATTATTATGCCTGAACACTACGTTCCTCCGCCCTTTGGGGCGTAAGCCTGGCCCGTCAGCCGACCAGAAGCATCGGCCGAAACCGATATCACGAGGCGCCTCGCTTTTCAGCAAGTAATAATAAGTAACATCCACATGAGTCAAACTCGTCAGCCAGTTCAAGCACTGACGCCACTCCTAACTAGAAAGAAACGCATGTCCTCCCTGAGGTCCGTCTCCCGTTTTTGATTCATACCGGGTGTGATACTCGCGAATCAACGTTACACAAAGCTACGCCACAAAGGCCGTGCTTCGATCATCAACCACAAGACTTTGCTTTTCAACAGAAGCCTTGATCATTTGCATCTTAGCATGCCACACAGGCAATTCACTCCATGCGATTGATATCCATCAATATATAACCCCTGAGCTCGTACGTCTCAGAGAAGAGCGTTAAGCAAGAGAATAAATTCTCCGCCGCCAAACAGATATATATTTAATAGAGATCAATCACACGGACTAAAATCCAATGTCAGACACACAGTCCATTTACAAGTCCGTTCTGGGTCTGAACGAAACCGGAGGCACCTAGTACCCCGCATATCCATCGATCTCCAAGTACGTCTAGACGATCACTAACTGTTTCCATCTTCTTGGGTGTACAGCCCAATCAATATCATCAGTAATTACCCAAACGACGTGAAGACCTCCGGTCTTCGACCATCGTCTTCATCTTCGACTTATCGTCGTATCAGTTATTCAGAATAGGATAAACCCGGCCTTTCCGAATAACTCGCGTATATTTTAAATAAGTGTTACAAAAACACAACATACGCCTCATTCCAATTCATCAGTCACTAACAGTAAATTAATCAAGAGAATAATTCCCCAAATATTAACCCCGAAGGCCGAAACCAACATCAGATCAATATCCAGAAAACCATTCTGCTTGGCTAACCGACAATTAGTTTCTAAATTTCACATTCATAGGGAAAAGTTCCCATTAATTTTATCAAAGATAAATTCTTGAATTTATTCTTTAATCTACTTTTGAATATCAATTCAAACTAGTCGGGATTAGCGAACCTTACCGAAGTAATCATTTGTTTTAATTTCCCAATCCCAACTTATTCATCCCATGAAGTAAAACTGGTTATACTTCATATCTAACACCACGGTGTTATCGGTAAATTCAATTACCATTTCACGTTCAAATCTAATTAAAGATTTAACTATCGCCTGGAGCAAAACTGGTGATACTCCATTTCGATTATTTCAATCTAATTAAAGATTCATTAAAACTCCACTTAGTTTTAATCTGTGACTGGGTTAAAGAATCAGTGTCACTTAAAACACGGTTCACGATAAACCCAAAATCACATCACATTTCAATCAGTCCCTAATTGTAAATTAGCAAGTGAGCAATTCCCTAAGTATTAATCCCGAAGGCCGAAACCAACATCAGATCAATACCTCGGAAACTATTCAACTTAACTAATCTCCAGTTAGTTTCTGATTTTCTTAACTCCTTTAGGTCTAAGAACTGTATTATTGAAGATACCGTTCACGACAACCCAAAATCACATTTCATTAATGATCGGGTTAAAGAACGAGTGTTATTTAAAACACTGTCCACGATAAACCCAAAAATCAATATCAATTCAATTCCAATTAAACATTATTTAATTGGTACACTTCATTAAATCTAAATAAAAAGATTTAATCTTTTCTCCACTGGGTTCAAGAACAGTGTTAATGAAGACACCATTCACGACAAACCCAAATCACATTCATTAATTATCGGGTTAAAGAACGAGTGTTGTTTAAAACACTGTTCACGATAAACCCAAAAATCAATATCAATTCAATTCCAATTAAATATTATTTAATTGGTACACTTCATTAAATCTAAATAAAAAGATTTAATCTTTTCTCAACTGGGTTCAAGAACAGTGTTAGTGAAGACACCATTCACGACAAACCCAAATCACATTTGATATTTAATATAAGGCTCTGAATAGAAAATATATCGGCTTATATTCAATATCAAATTCTACGATTAACAAATGTCGTATTGGAAATAACGATATAAATATATATCTTTCAAATTTCCCTAACAACATCCGTATAATCACGAATTCCAACATCGAAATATTCCGAAGACAATTTCGATTCAATTCCACTCCAATGCAATCATTGGAAATTCTGGTTATTTTTAAAACCCTTTCGAATTCAATTTATTTATTTAAAAATAAATAGAATTATAATTCTAGTTCAAAACTAGTTTACTTCTACAAAAATCTATTTTTATCTTTTCAAATATGGAGTTTTTCATCCCAATTCTTTCTAAATCATTTCTTACGATTTTACACAAATTATTACCATTTTTAATAATTTTATCAAGGCCCGTACAGTCGATTTCCTTCAACGGCCATCGAACTGCACTTACAGCGACCTTTTTCGAATTTGATTTGGACGTATCTCCAAATCCAACCGTTAGATTTCAAATTTCTAACATTCATTAGAAAGCTCTTTTCGATACGAACCCAACGGTTCCGGTTTTAGGAGAATCCGACGGTCGGATCTCCCGTAATGTCCGTTTGAAATAAATGGTCGAAATTCACGAACTGCCGCGGCGCGGCGCGTTCTATTCAGGCCATTATATTATATATATAATATATATAATATATATTTCGTCGATTTCTATTTAAAACGAATTATATAAATAGTTTTAGAATTCGTTTCAAAAGCAATTTCAACTTCCATTTCAATTCAAACCAAAATTGAATTCTTCTTTATAAATTCGTTTTAAAATTCATTTCTATTCAATTCAAATTTCAATTCAATTTGAATTCATTTCAATTCGCTTTCAATTCAATTTGAATTCGTTTTCAATTCAATTCATTTCGAAATCGTTTTCAATTCAATTCATTTCGAAATCGTTTTCAATTCAATTCATTTCGAAATCGTTTTCAATTCAATTCATTTCGAAATCGTTATATATTCAATTCATTTCGAAATCGTTATATATTCAATTCATTTCAAAATCGTTATATATTCAATTCATTTCGAAATCGTTATATATTCAATTCATTTCGAAATCGTTATATATTCAATTCATTTCGAAATCGTTATATATTCAATTCATTTCGAAATCGTTATATATTCAATTCATTTCGAAATCGTTATATATTCAATTCATTTCGAAATCGTTATATATTCAATTCATTTCGAAATCGTTATATATTCAATTCATTTCGAAATCGTTTTCAATTCAATTCATTTCAAAATGAATAAAATCGATATAAATATCGTTTACGTCAAAATGGCGTCAATCTAATCAACACGGCTTCATAAAATTCTACTTTCAAATATTCTATTTCAAATATTTCTTTTTTCAAAATAGTTGTTATTATCTAAATATTTCGTTCAACACATGACCAATCTCAATGGATGAGTACTGTCAACACATGAACCTTTATTTTATATTGTTCTTTATTTTTCAAATTGGAATGAGGCCCAATCAATTACCATATAAAGTTAATTATATGGATTCCATACAATACATGTATATAATAGCATTGAAAAATAATCACCCATCAACCAAAGTGCACTACACTGTATAAGCATCAAATATAGATATCTAACGCTTATAACAGCCTGTCAATCGATCGACATATTTAATCAATCAGGATGAGTGAACTTCAAATTTCATCCTAACACCCGTGTGGGGTTTCAAACAATCAAACACATATTTTATTTGTGCAGTTGGGCGATGTGTAAAATTTATCGTCCCAATCAATGTCAGTCAAATCAGTGTACATAAACAAACCGTCTGGTTTGTACATGAATATTTTATTTTGTTCACTTCATGTTAAAAATTATATTTTTAACGATAAAACATTTTATTTTAACATATGAATTTCTATTCAGTTCATTCTTCAAATAAAATGGTATTTTTATTTTTCTAACTTATTTTAGAAAATTTTGGCGGCATAACGGCACGATACTAGAAACGGGACGAGGCCTAGCCTTATCCCCGGTCTAGTGAAGGCCCACGCCATTCACACATCAATCAAATTCACCAAACAACCAAATTCAAATCAAATCATATAACTAAGCTATGCAACCAAACAAACAAGTCCATGGTCTGTGGACGATTGTGTCGGGTGCTACTAAGCACCGTCTGCATCCTAGTATATATATATAACTAGAAAATGAAATTGAAAGGTGAGAAATTCTCACCGATAGCTATCCAAACATCTTGACTCTTCTTTGATATAAATCTCCTTCATTCTCGCCTTTTTGTTACCTTCGTTGCCCGCTTTCACTACCTATGTAAAAATCGAATTTTTACTTCGCTATTCAATATATAAAAATCATATTTTTCTTTCGAAGTTCAATATATAAAAATCATATTTTTCTTTCGAAGTTCAATATATAAAAATCATATTTTTCTTTCGAAGTTCAATATATAAAAATCATATTTTTCTTTCGAAGTTCAATATATAAAAATCATATTTTTATTTCGAAGTTCAATATATAAAAATCATATTTTTATTTCAACTTCTTATATAGAAAAATCGAATTGTTTCTTTGCTATTCAATATAGAAAAATCGAATTTTTACTATGTTATCTAATATATAAAAATCGATTTTTTACTATGTTATCTAATATATAAAAATCGAATTTTTACTATGCTATCTAATATATAAAAATCGAATTTTTACTATGCTATCTAATATATAAAAATCGAATTTTTACTATGTTATCTAATATATAAAAATCGAATTTTTACTATGCTATCTAATATATAAAAATCGAATTTTTACTATGTTATCTAATATATAAAAATCGAATTTTTATTTCGATGTTCAATATATAAAAATCATATTTTTATTTCGATGTTCAATATATAAAAATCATATTTTGATTTCGATGTTCAATATATAAAAATCATATCTTTTTATGGCTATTCATATACAAACATCATATACCATTTTCACTACTTCACATACATAAAATCCAATTTTTATTTGCTGATACATAATAAAAATCAAATTTTTAGCGTGTAAAAAAAAAACTAATCTTTTCATCATACATTCACCAAAGGGAAAAATCATCTTTTTTTTTCCTAAGAAAAATTCTGTTTGTTTTTTTTTTTTTAATAAACTGAAAATACAGATTTTTATAAACTAAAAACTATATTTTTTTAAGCAAAAAAGAAAAACCCCAAAATTGGAAAAACTTACAGTCATATAGTTATGGTTTTAGTCGCCGGAGACTGCTGGGGGTGGCGCCGGACTGCAGAGGGTCGGGGTGCTGAGTTGGCAGGTGGCGGAGCCCACAGGCGGCGGTGGTTGTGATTTTTGACCGTGGAGGGGGGGAGGGTTTGGGTCGTTCTTCGAAGAAGAAGGGGGTGGGGTCGGATAGGGAGGTGGAGGCGATGGAGGCGGCCGTGGTCTGGGAGGTGAGCGCCGGGGTTGCGGCCTTGATCGACGGCGGAGCGATGAAGAGGGTGGGAGTTTCTCGATATGGATTGAAAACTGAAAAAGGGGATCGGGGAATGGATAAAGGGGCTGAGGTGTCATCCATATTATTATATATATATATATATATATATATATATATATATATATATATATATATATTTTTAAAACCCTAAACGTTGACTTTTCCTTCGAACCCTAAACGAGACCCAACGACTGTCATCCCTAGCATATTACCCCCATTCCGAACACAATGGCATATGTATCGAGGGCTGATTCGACTGTTTCGATCAGTTTCCGTTGAATTTACATTTAAATCATTATATTGAATTTTAAACGTACATTTCAAATTACCGGGGTCACATACTAACTAGAAAAATTCCAGAAAAATATTTTCTAGCTTCGTATTGACGATACGGTCCTAACAAAACTAGTTTCGTTGAATTCTGAGACCGTTTGAAAAATGGCCAATTTCCTGTCGATTAAAATCAACTGGAACTGGTCAAACGCGTTTTCCTCTGCCACGCTCACATATTGATTCGAAAAATTATGAAATTTGGAATCTAGCAATAACTTAACATCACGGACCCAACAAAATTGGTTTCGTCGAAATCCGAGGTCGTTTGCAAAATGTCCATTTTTAAGGGCCTGAATTCCATAGCGACTATTCAGAATTTTCAACTGGACATATCTTTTGATTCCCGCTATGAAATTTTGATTTGTCGGATTCGTTGGAAAGATATTATCAATTAGATCCTAATGTTTTTGGTTTCACTAAAATCCGGATTGTTTTGCACCCGGTACATTCAATTGAAGTTTGAAATCGAATTATCGAACTACCGCGCCATTTTCCATTCTATTTATAATTATATATAATTTTTATATTCTAATGACGATGCGTATAAATATATACGTTCGAATTATATTCAAAATAAATTTCTCGTCGATTTTATTTAAAATAATCTATTTTAAATATTCAGAATTCGCTAAAATTGCCAAAATAAAAATTTTAAACAGGCCCAGATTTTCGGGTTGTTACAATAGTCGCTATGAAATTCTGGCCCTTAAAAATGGAAATTTTGCAATCGACCTCGGATTTCGACGAAACAACTTTTGGTGGATCCGAGATGTCAAATTATTCCTAGATTCCAATTTTCGTAATTTTTCGAATCAATATGTGAGTGTGGTAAAGGAAAACGCATTTGACCAGTTTTAGTTGATTTTAATCGACTGGAAAATGGCCATTTTTCAAACGGACTCAGAATTCGACGAAATTAGTTTTGTTAGGACCGTATCGTCAATACGAAGCTAGAAAATATTTTTTGGGAATTTTTAGAGATATATGTGACCCCGGTAAATTGAAATGTACGTTCAAATTCAATATATAGAGTTATATGTTGATTTTGACGAAAACTGATCGAAACGGTCGAATCAACTTGCGATACACATCCCATTGTGTTTGGAATGGGGGTAAATAGCTATGGACGAGAGGCGGTGGGTTTCGTTTTGAGGTTGAAATAAAAAGTTGCTTTTTAAAATTTAAAATAATTAAATATATATATATATATATATTCATATACTCTCTCCTTCCCCTTTTATTCTCCTTCTGTTCAAAAATCGAAAAAGATTAAAAAAAGGGAGGATGCGCAGCAGCCGCCGCCGCGAGACCTCGAACACCCCCTTCCGCCTCCTTCTTCTCCACCGACGCGCCCTCCTCCCCTTTTACTCGCCGCTCCCGCCTCCATCTTCTCCCCCGCGGCCCCAACCCAATCGCACCCTTCCCCTCCCATCGCAGCCGCCACCGCGCATCCACCTGCGCCTCCGCCTCATCCCCCGCGCCATCTCCCTCCTCCGCAGGCGCAAGCAAACACACCCCCCTCTTCGATGATGGTGAACGCCCCCTTCAAAATAAAGGTAAAAATTTAATTTTTATTTTATTTAATTTATTTAATTACATTTTTAATTATCAAATGTTTGAATTGATATATATTCTCCATACGAAATCAAAGTACAGTAAGTTTGTTTTTATTTTATTCATTTATTTTCTGATTTTATTTAATAAAAGAAAGCAAAAAGTTAGGGTTTTTGATTAAGAAAGATTAGATCTTTAGATTTAAAGAGATTAGATCTTTAGATTTAAAAAGATTAGATCTTTAGATTCAAAAAGATTACATTTTTTTTAAAACGATAGAAAAATATTATCTTTATAATTTGAATAGCGATTTAAAAATATACTTTTTATATATGAAGTAGCGGTTTAAAAATATAATTTTTATATTATAGAAAGGCTAAAAATATGATTTTTATACTATAGAAAGAATAAAAATATAATTTTTATAAAGTAGAAGTATTAAAAATATGGTTTTTATAGAATAGAGAATATAAAAATACTATTTTTATATAGTAGCAAAATAAAAATATTATTTTTATTTATTGAAATGAAGTAATAAAAATATAATTTTTATTATGAACAGCGTAGTAAAGACTGCTTTGGAATTTCAAACCGATCCAGACGGTTCAATAGTTCAACAGTAAAGCACGGCGGAGTGGAACCCTTTGTGAGAACTTCTCACTTTAAATTTTTCTTTTCTGGTTAAAAATATATATACTAGGATGCAGACGGTGCTTAGCAGCACCCGACAACCGTCGTCCACAGACCATGGATGGCTTGTTTGTTTGATTGTTTGTTGTGGTGAAAATTGATTGTGTGAAATGAAATAAAATAATTATATAGTTAAAAATATTTGATCGTTAAAAGTATTATTTTTAACGTGTGTGTGAAAAAAAAAATCTGTGTTTGTTGTTTTGAAACCCCACACGGGTATTGGGATAATATACGACATACACTAATCCCAATAATTAGTTGTATGTCGATCGATTGATTGACAGGCTGTTATAAGCGTTAGATATCTATATTTGATGCTTATCCAGTGTACTTCACTATGGATGACGATTGTTATTTATCGTTGCTATTATATACATGTGATGTGTGGAATCCATATAATTAACATTATATGGTAATTGATTGGGCCTCATTCCAATTGGGAAAATAAATTCATATGTTGAGTAAAATATTTTAAACCATAAAAATTAACATCTTTATCACAATTTTATAAAATATAATAAATAACAAAAATAGTCATGTGTTGACGGTGCTCATGTGTTGAGAATATTCATGGGTTGAAAAAAAATATAGATTCATGTGTTGAATAGGAGAAAATATTCATTTGTTGAATAGAATAACGAAGTTTTTGAAATATATAAAGCCGTGTTGATTAGAGATGCACCATTTTGACGTGAACGATATTTATATCGATTATATTCGTTTTATAATGAATATAGAAAAGGAAGTGATTTCAAAATATAACGTTTTGAAAATATTATCATTTATATATATATTGATGATATGGATTATTCAATTTTGATTTAAAATTGAATATGAAGTTGAATTTTTTTTGAAAATGAATTTAAAACGAATTATAAAATATGTTTTGAATTGAAATCGATGAAATATATATAATATATATTATATATTTTAAATGGCCTGAATAGAACGCGCCACGCCGCGGCAGTTCACGAATTTCGACCATTGACTTCGAATTGACATTACGGGAGATCTGACAGTCGGATTCTCCTGACACAGGAACCGTTAGGTTCGTATCGAAAAGAGATTTCCAATGAATATTAGAAATTTGAAATCTAATGGTTGGATTTGGAATTATGTACAAATCAAATTTGGATAAGGTCGCTGTAAGTGTAGTTCGACGACCGTTATTGGAAATCGACTATACGGGCCTTGATAAAATTATTAAAAATATCTATAATTTGTGTAAAATCACAATATATGAATTGGAAAGAACTGGGATGAAAAATTCCCTATTTGAAAGGATAAAAATATATTTTTATCAAAATGATCTAGTTTTGAAATAGATTTGAAATGGTTTTAAAATAATCAGAAATTTCCAATATACGAATTGGAATGGATTTGAATCGAAATTATCTTCGGAATATTTCGATGTTGGATTTCGGGATTATACAGATATGGTTGTGGAAATTTGAAAGATATATTTATATCGTTATTTCTAGTACGATAATTGTTGGTTATAGAATTTGA
The DNA here is from genome assembly GCA_030737875.1 of Allium sativum. Taxonomy (NCBI): domain Eukaryota; kingdom Viridiplantae; phylum Streptophyta; class Magnoliopsida; order Asparagales; family Amaryllidaceae; genus Allium; species Allium sativum. The sequence goes on from CM060923.1 coordinate 151,596,606, forward strand.
TATTGAATATAAGCCGATATATTTTCTATTCAGAGCCTTGTATTTAATATCAAATTGGTTTTTGGGTTTATCGTGAGCGGTGTTTTTAATAACACCTGTTCTTTAACCCGATTAACAATGGGATGTGATTTTGGGTTTATCGTGAACCGTGTTTTAGATGACATTGGTTCTTTAAAACAATTAAAGACAGGATATTGATTTTTGGGAAGATTAAAACTAAGTGGAGTTTTAATGAATCTTTAATTAGATTGAAATGATCGAGAATGGAGTATCACCAGTTTTGCTCCAAAGCGATAGTTGAATCTTTAATTAGATTTGAACGTGAAATGGTGATTAAGATTTACCTATAACACCATGGTGTTAGATATGGAGTATTACCAGTTTTGCTCCATGGGATGAATAGGTTAGGGGTGGGAAATAAAATAAATAATTACTTCGGTGTGGTTCATTAATCCCGACTAGTTTGGAAAACCATGATATGGTTTGAAATGATATCCAAAGGAAGATTAAAGAATAAATTTAGAAGAATTTATCTTTGATAAAATTAATGGGAACCTTTCCCTAAGAATGTGAATTTTTGAATAAAAGAATATTCTGAATTGGAATGAGGCGTATGTTGTGTTTGTGTAACATTTGTTTACTATATACGCGGGTTATTCAGAAAGGCCGGGTTTATACCCATTCTGAATAACCGATTCGACGATAAGTCGAAGATGAAGACGGTGGTTGAAGACCGGAAGTCTTCACATCGTTTGGGTGATTACTGATGATCTTGATTGGGCTGTACACCCAAGATGAGGGAATCAGTTGGTGATCGTCCAGACGTACTTGGAGATCGATGGATATGCGAGGAAAGTGCCTCCGGTTTCATTCAGACCCAGAACGAACTTGTAAATGGACTGTGTGTCTGACATTGGATTTTATTCTGTGTTGATTGATCTCTATTAAATATACATCTATTTGGCGGCGGAGAATTTATTCTCTTGCTTAACGCCCTTCTCTGAGACGTACGAGCTCAGAGGTTGTATATCGATGGACATCAGTCGCATGGAGTGAATTGCCTTTGTGGCATGCCTAAGTGGCAGATGATAAAGGCTTCTGTTGAAAAGTAAAGTCTTGTGGTTGATGATCAAAGCACGGCATGTGTGGCACAGCTTTGTGTATAGCATGTATTCGCGAGCTTCACACCTCGGTATGAGTCAAAAACGGGATAGTGACTGTAGGGAGAACACGACGTTTCTTTCTAGCTAGTGGTGGTGTCAGTGCTTAAACTGGCTGACATTTATATACTGTCACCAGTGTGGTTGTTGGAATGCGAGGCGCCTCAGGTATAGGTCTGATAGGACCGGGAAACGTGTGTTCAGGAATAACTAATCCTCCAAAGTTAGGTGAGGACCGACTCTGAAGAACCAAGGATCATAGTGGGGTCCTGAGATATTTCCTAGAGTGTCTCAAATCGGAGAGCAGCTTGACCCTTGCCTCGACTCATGACGGAAATCCAATTTCCAATACGTGACTTGCGGTTTTATTTGTAGAGCCTAGTATGGCGACATGGTATATGGTACCCATGCCGTCTATGATTGATATTTATGATTGAAATTGTTTTAACACTATACACTTATAATAGTATCAAATGATTTGTTTAAACGTACCAAGCATGTTTGGCTATTGTAAGGGAAAACCCTATCCTCCGGCTTGCGTTGCATTGTGTGATGGGACCTGGGTCTTTTAATAGCTTCATTTTTCCAAAATGCATTGCGCTGTTTTATTATATGCACTGATATTCTTGGGAGGAAACCCGTTCCGTGTTATACGGCGTGGTTCCTTGAATTACTCTCTTTAAAGTAAAGTTGAATTAATAACTGTTTTAGTTCTCACACCAATCACATGACTGACCTGGAGTTTATTGTTTTAACCTAAACTCTGAGTGCCCCTATTTTCCGCACGGGCAGCTAGTAGTTTTGGTTTTGCAGATTTATATTCACAGGAACCTGGTTTATAGCTAGAATGATATCCGGAAAGCTCTGTATCCGTATATCACCTTCAGTTGTGTTTTGTATTATTTTCCGCTGCTATGTAATTTATTGTAATCTCTGTTATTTATCGAATGTATAATATTTATTTATACTCTATATATTCTTGTATTCTGATGGAATTGTTGTAATTAACAATGAAATGTTCTTCTGTTGTGTTCTGATTCGTCGTGTTCTCAAAAACGATCAGGGGTTTCGAACGGTCTTGGTCGATTTAGCGATCGACTCGGATCGAGCGAGATTCTTAGTTGTTACATTGAGCGTCAATTTGCGTCCTCTTCCATTTAATCTAATAATATTCCCAATTGCATATGAATTTGATTTAATTCATAAATATATATATATAAATGAATATATTTTTATTTTAGAAATTAGATTAGAAGAGGAAGAAAAACGGTAGAGGTCCGCTGCCTCTATAAATTTGAATGGAAAAGAATGAGGCTCTACCCCTTAATTTATAGGAGTGGAAATGGCCTTGGACCATTAGTTCTATTTTAGTTATCATCTGTCCATTCGTTTTATAAAATATAACCAAATTGCCCCTTAAAACCTAGTCGTCATTGGGAACTACAGACCCGAAGTGGTCGATCGCTCCCTAGGAGGGTGTCGACACCCCTACAGCCAGTTTTCCCAATAAGGGCTAGCTATAAGAGTTATTATATATATTAATAATTCTGTTTATTTGTTTTCGTCCGTTTTTCATATTTCGTCCGTAACTTTTTCATATAGACCCCGTTCGCGAAACTCCAAACATGAAAGTTGACCAAAATTCCAAGACGAGCGCAATGGTTAAAGTTTCATGGTCAAATTCCATCGTTTGTAGAAATTATTATTTTTGGGCTTTTAATTAAATAACTATTTATTGTCAAAATTCTGGGTTGTTACAGATGTAGATGCCGTCTACAAAAATAATTTATGGAAAGCATTAATGGTACTTTTTTTAACTATCATTTTACATTTTCAATATGTAAGCATCATTTTCTCAAGAGCTTTAATCCTTAAATACCATTTCTCCTTAATTTCATTAGGGGTTCTTATTGCTTTTCTCGTCTATAGGACTATACGCACATTACTTAAAATAGTGGAATATCTTTGTTTAAACTATTCTCCAAAATAAATAAAATCTACTAATAAATAACCACTTCTATTTGTACCGAAGTAATAATATCTGCTTCATTTGGATTTGGACTAAAAATATAGATGTAGAAACAATATTAGTACAGTACTAACTTGCAATATTATTTCATAATGTGGTCCCATACAACTTGTCCAACGAATATAATGACATTTGAAATATTTATATTGTGGTATGGTTTCGTTTGTTGTTTTGGTTGAGTAGCAGTAGTGTTTATCCAAATGGGTCTGCTGAAAACTTGAAAATTCAATTATATGTGGTTTTCAGGCTACGTAGCTCTGCAGTTATGCCTGTATTTTATTTTTAAAAATCAATTTTTTTTATACGAGAAAATAAAAAGGCAAAAAGATATTTTTGCTTCTGTTGAAAATGTCATTTTATTTAGAAAAAGGTTACAAAAAGTCAGTTTTTTCCATACTTTTGTTTAACATGCATTCTTTTGAGTAAAGTCTAACAATAATATTAAGGCCAGTTTCTTTTTAATGTTAAAATTGGTTGCTTTGTAGTTTTCTAGAAGGAAACATGGTTTATTCAGATTGTCTTCTAGTTATAAACTATGAGAGTTTGGATCACATTGTGTTTTACTGTTTGTCGTCTGATCTACGGATTACCCATGTGTAGTGGTACGTTATTCTTGGCTACTTATGGAACAATGGAGAAAACTGGATATGCATTCGCAAATCGCATATAGCAATACCTCTTACGTTTCTACTTTACAACAGTATATACTAGTTCAACTTGGATTTCTTTTGGAGAACTCAATAATTTCTGTACAATTTATTTCTTTGAATGGTGTAAGATAATTAAAGAGAAAATACTTTAGTTTCTTATTTTACAAACCAAAAAGTAACAAGTTGTTAGGCATTTGATTAAAATTTATGCTGCCGGAAGGGAATGTGTCATAGTAAGATTTGTTTTCGGAAAAGAATACAAAATATAATAAATATTTAAGTACCTGATCCTGTATCTCTATTACAACCAAATTAATAAAAAATATGTGTTTTCTTTTTTATGTTTAATCTCTCTGTAACTACCCGCAAATCCGCACCATTTGAATTGAATGAATACAACTCATGTCTAACTCAAACTACACGAAAATACAAATCATTAATGGAAAGAAGTTAGAGGATGAGAAGTAGAAAGAAAGAAAAATTAGAATAGAAGAAAATAGAGAAGATCATACTATATAATACCAAAGAATCTCACAATCGCAGCAGAACAAAATATAATATATATAATCAGTTTTGAAATACAAACTTGATATGAACTTACATACATCATCAGAGTACAACATATATACATCACAGCAGAAATAAACTATATATATAACTAACGATAAAGCCTACTTCTCCAAGTTGCTTCCAGCGTGTCTGTAAAATCCTGAACTACTTGACTGCCCGTACAAATTTGGGAACCCAAGTTTTTGGGGAAAGAAAGAAAAATAGACTCTGGGTCAGTCATGGGACTGGTGTGAGAAAACGATTTTAAACAAATTGATTTTAACTTTCAAAACCTTTTTGAAAGAAAAGATAATCGTAAGAGTGATCCATACATAAATACAGATGATTTTTACCTTATGATAACCCAAAACAGTTTGAAATCATAACTATTCTGATATAATGGTGTCAAAATAAAAATAAATATCAATCTAGCAGAACGCTTGCATCTCACGCTCCACATATATAGTATACAAACAAGACTACGGGCGCTTATTAGATAATAGATTTCCGACTATGACAAGGTATGGAACCAACTTCCGATAGTGTATCTCTTGAGGGGAATACACTGAGTTAATCAAGAATGTCTTGCAACCTGACAACCACATGACCGACCACTCATTTCTCTTGAGTGTATCAAATGTATATCACCAATGGTTGTGTAAGGAAACCATTTCCCGAACGGGGCAGAATCGATAGAATAAGAAACAAAAGGAATTCCTCTATATAGGTGATGCTACACCCTAATGGGAGCGACCCACATAGCCATGTTGCCTGCCCGATTTTTTTCATTTCCCGGTTGTGAGGCTTGAGGATAGAATTACCTTGGTGGATTACTTCTTTATTTACTTTGAATGCTACATCGTCAAAACTCGCCAACCACTAATTGACTTCGACAAAAATGTATTATAGGTATAAAGCAAGAGAAACAAATTCCTCCAACACCATATAAATAAGTTTGAAGAGATCAATGTACATGATCAGTTAGAATTACTCTGTCAGACATTCGTCCATACAAGTTGTCCTGGGACTGGACAAACCGAAGGCACTATTATGTAACAGAAAAACCCTTGCATAAACCCTATATTAAGTTGACTTCAAAAATCATTGGATTACAGCATATAAATCAGATCAAAGTGTAATTTATATTCCGGACTCTTCAAAATGATTACCTAGGGTCAAGTGATGTTTAAATAATAATCAAGTGAACATATTTCATATCGATTAAATATTCATTGATTACTAGGACTTATCTACTAAAAATATGTCACATATAAGATTCACATTCTGGTTTAAAATAGTAATTTATACAAGATGATTAAACGTGTCAATGTTTAATTTGAACTATTCAAGTTAGGGTAATCACATCACAACATCACTGGAATTCCAATCAACAACTCAGTGGTCACAATATATCTAGTAATTCAAATTGACAATTCAAAATTATTCGCTTCAATTAAAACATATTTTCGATTTCAACAATGATCAACATAGTCAGTTAAATTTCATAGATTGTGTCAATGTTTAATAATATTTCAATTTATTATGATCTGTATTGACCAGTATTTGGTCAAACAGTAATACGTCAAGATTATAGATAACGTCGCTCTCGATTCTCAAGTACGTCGTTGGAAAACGCAGATCGATTTAGCTGAAGTCCGAAAATATTAGAAATAATGTAACAACCCGGAATTTCTGAACAAATTTAAATTTTATTTTTAATTGATTTTCACAGAAATTAAATATTTTCTAGGATTTATTTTGAGAAATAACAATTTAAAATTTGTTTAAATCGAAATTAGAATGTATAAATTTAATATTCAATTAAAATGATCTCGAAATGGCACGGTAGTTTAAAAATTCAACTTTTAAATTCAAATGAACATACAAAATTCAATATAAATCATATTTCAGTAAAACAAGAAACGTTGGAATATTTTGAACTATAATTTTCTAAGAAAGTAGGAAACTGAGATTTCACTTTATAAATTGTAAGTTATGTCCAGTTTAAAATCTAAAATAGTCGCTATGGAATTTATATATATTTTTAAATATATATAGCCCTTAAAAATAGTCATTTTGCGAATGACCTCCATATTCGACGAAACCACTTTTGTTGGACCCGGAATGTCAAATTATTGTCAGGTTTAAAATTTCATAATTTTTGGAACTAATATATGAGCGTAGTGAATTTAAACGTGTTTTCAATTTCAATTTCAATTTAATCGACCAGTTAAAAAGGCCAATTTTCAAACTGCATCCAAATTTGACAAAATTAATTTTGTTAGGACCGTATCATCAAAACATAGTGAGATTTCAATATAATAATTTTTGGGCTCAGTATGTGGCCCCGGTAAATTAAAATGTATGTTCAAATTCAATATTGACGGTTATATTAATTTATATTTTAATTTTAATGAAAACTGATCAAAACATTCGAATTTGCTTACGAAACATATCCCATTGTGTTTGGAATGGGAGTATTTAGCTAAGAACAGTCGTTGGGTTTTATTTCGAGTTCGAATGAAAAACCTCACTTTTTGGAATTAAATAATATATATATATATATATCATATATTGGCTTCAAAGCCCTAGCCCAATTCAATTCAGAAATTCCGCCACCAGCCTCAGAAAGAACGGCTGATTTTCTCCTAATTCAATCCCTAAAAATCTCGTAATCCATTGATTGTTTCGAGAATCTTTCAAAGGCAAAATTGCAGAGGAGATTGTGATCAAGCTATTCAACAGTAGTAATAGAATTTCGTGAAGTAAATCATTTAGATTCTGCCCTCAAAGGATGTGCATTCTTGCGCGGTTTTGGGCCCTTAGGGGCCCGCGTGTCGGGCACCACCGCCGACGATGGAAGGAGGGGCGATGACCTTCGTGCGCAGGTGGAGACGATGGTGCATGAATGGGTTCGGTTACACGATGAAGAAAGAAAGGAGCGACGAGCAGATTTTTTTAATTAAGGAGTAATTAAGGTTTAATGATTTTAATTAATTAATTATTTAATTATCCAATGTATTAATTACCATAACTATTTCATACGAGGTCGGAATTCGATGATTTCAGTTGCGTTGTGATCGTGGAGTCGGACTCTACAACATGGAACATACCAGAACGGAAACGAAGCAGTTAGAATTTTTGACTAGATTAAACGTCCGATTTAATTTAGTTAAAAACATCGCCAAATAAAGAATGGCGAATTGGAAACCAAAGTGAGAATTCTCTCACTAAAATATTTGTCCAGTTATTTATTTTATAACTGAATATAGTGATTGCCAGTATTGATTTTTTATCAGTTTTAATTATCACAAATGTTGTACGGTGCCTGTTAGCTACTGTTGTTTGAAAAGCATGGATGATTTAATTGACTATATTGTGTTGTGATTTTTATGATTAACATATTAAAAATCATGTTATCATTAATATGGTAGTTGAAATTAAATTATAAATATCCATTTATAATTTAAACAGTGAAAAAAGTTAATTAGAAAAATAATTCGAATCAAATTAGAATTGTTTAATTATTAACCAGAGATTAATTTGAATTCATTGTTGTTGGTTGAAACCCCACATGGGCCTGGGGTTGATAATTTATTCACGTCTCTCTTGGAATTAGTTGTTTGTCAACCGATTGATTGTTAGACTGTAATAAGCGTTATTTAATTATTTAATGCTTATATAGTTGTAAATGGCACTCTAGATGTGAATTGACTGTTTAATAGTTGTTTATCACTATTCTTGAATACATGCGATGTATGGAATCCATATAAATAAATTTATATGGTAATTGATCGAGTCTGATTACAATTAAAAAATAATAAATATTTTAAAATAATATTCAATAAGGAATCAAAATATGATTTTGATGTCCGATTTTGGATGGACACGAAAATATTAATATATGGAGCCGAGTTAAATAGATATACGCCATTTTTACTCGAACGGAATTTTCTGTTGATTTTATATATTTTATAATGAATATCGAAAAGATTTGATTTCAAAATCTAATATTTTGAAAATATTATATTTTAAATTTATAATGATATAGAACGTTCAATTTTGACTTAAAATTGGAATGGAAGTTGAAATCATTTTAAAATGAATTTATAAAAGTTTTATAAAATAAATTTTAAATATAAATAGACAAAATATATTATATATATTTAAATGGTTTGAATAGAACGTTTCGCGCAGTGACCTTTCCCGAATTTCAACCATTAACTTCGAACTGGCATAACGGGAGATCTGACTGTTGGATTCTCCTAAAACCGAAACCGTTGGATTCGTATCGAAAATAGCTTTCGAATGATAATAAGAGATTTGAAATCTAAGGTTAGATTTTAAAATATGTCCAAATCAATTTCAGAAACGGTCGCTATGAATGTAGTACGGTGGATGATTTTGGAAACCGACTGTAAGGGCCTTATTAAAATATTAAAAATACGAAAAGATTATGTAAAATCATAATAAATGTTTTGAAAAGATTTTTGGATGAAATATTCCATATTTGAAAAGATAAAAGATATTTTTATCTGGGCGAACTAGTTAACAACTAGAATTATAATCCAATAATTTTAAATTAATAAATGGGATAGAGTTTGTTTTTTAAAATAATCAGAATTTTCCAACGTATGAATTGGAATGGATTTGAATGGTAATAATCTTAGAAATATTTCGATGTTGGATTCCGTCATTATACGGTTATTGTTATGGGAATTTGAAAGATATAGATATTGTTATTCGCAGTACAATATCTGTTGGTCTCAGAAATAGATGTTGAATATAAGCCGATATTATTTTTGTTCAAAGCCTTGTATTTAGTATCAAATTGGATTTTGGGTTTATCATGAATGGTGTCTTAAATAACACTGTTCTTAAACTCCGTTGAAAAAAGGAATAAATCTTTTAATAAAGATTAATGAAGTTTTCCAATTTATAATTATAAATTGGAACTAAATAGAAGATGATTTAGGGTTCATTGTGAACGATGTTTTAAATACATTTGTTCTTAAAACCCAATTAACAGTGAAGATATGATTTGGAATTTATAAATCTTTTTATTAATCTTTTTTTTTAAGATCTATTGGAAATTTTCCAAAGTTTTCCAATTTAATTCATTTAATTGGAATTGAATGGAATCTGATTTACTAATAATCGAGATGAGCTTTTGTGAATAAAGACCGTTACTATATATGGAATTTAAAAGGCTTTGTCGTTATTCCATTTATATGATTAGTCTGATATGGAAATTTATATCAATTTTATATTGATCTGTTTTCCGCGAAGATTCCATATTTAAGGGAAGATGATATGGGTTTATCGTGAACTGTGTTTTAAATGACATTGATTCTTTAACCCATCTAAAGACAGGATAAATTTTCCTAAAATTGAATAATCATTAAATAATGATTTATGAGATTAAAATAAATTTTAATGAATCTTTAATTAGAATGAAATGAGAATATGGTAATTAAATTTATCAAATTCATGAAATGATCGAGAATGGAGTATCTTTAATTAGATTTGAACGTGAAATGGTTATTAAATTTACCGATAACCCAGTGGGTGTTAGATATGGAGTATTACTCGTTTTGCTTCATAGGATGAATATATTTGGAATGGGAATAATAAAAATAAATAATCACTTCGGTATGATTCACTAATCCCGACTAGTTGATAAACCTTAATTTGGTTTAAGTTGTGAAAAGATAAAATAAAATCTGTTGAAATTGATATCCAAAGGAAGATTAGAGAATAAGTTTAAAAGATATCTTTGATAAAACTAATGGGAATTTTTCCCCTAAGTTGTGAATATTTGAATAAAAGAATATTCTGAATTGGAATGAGGCATATGATGTGTTTTTATAACACTTTATTATTGATTATAAACTACGCGAGTTATCCAGGAAGACCGAGTATATCCCATTCTGAATAACTGATACGGCGACTAAAAGTCGACGATGAAGACGGTGATTGAAGACCGGAGATCTTCACATCGTTTGGATGATTACTGATATCTTGATTGGGTTGTACACCCAAGAAAAGGTAATATTTGGTGATCATCCAGACGTATTTAGAGATCGATCGGATATCCGAGGAACTCTCTCCTGTATTGGACATATGGGATGAGGAATAGGTGCCTCCGGTTTCGTTCAGACCAAGAACGGACTTGCAAATGGATGTTTGTCTGACATTGGATTTCATTATGTGTTAATTGATTTCTATTAAATATATATCTGTTTAGTGGCGGAGAATTTATTCTTTTGCTTAACACCCTTCTTTGAGACGTACGAGCTTAGAGGTTATATATTGGTAGAAATAAGTTGTATGGCATGAATTGTCTGTGTGGCATTCTAGGATGCAAATGATCAAGGCTTTTGTTGAAAATCAAAGTCTTGTGGATGATGATCAAAGCACGGTTTAAGTAGTATAACTTTGTGTATAGCGTTAATTCGCGAGCCTCAAACCCAGTATGAGTCAAAAGTGGGATAGTGTTTGTAGGGAGTGCAGGACGTTTCTTTCTAGCTAGAACTGGTGTCATGGTATGGAGCCCAGATATTTTTACTTATGTGGATGATGGAATAAGGTTCCTCAGATATTGAGTCTCTAATGGCTCAGAGATTGGTCCGATAGGACCGGGAAACGTGTGTTCAGGAATATCTACTCCACTAAAGTAAGTGTGGATCGACCCTGAAGATATAAGGGCTTGCCAACGTCCAAGTCCTAAGGAATTTGCTAGAGTGTCTCGAAACCAGTGAGGAAAATCCCTTGCCTCGACTAATAGATGGAATTCCGAATTCCAATACGCGACTTTTCTGTTTTAGTTGTAAACCTATATGGCGACATAGTAGGATGGGTTACTATGTCGTCTATGACTAATACATTTATATTTGAAGTTGATTTCTTCACTTATAGTAATAATAAAAGATAAATTTCGCGTACCAAGCTTGTTTGGCCATTATAATGTAAAACTCTATCCTCTGGTTTGTGTTTGCATTGTGTGATGGGACCTGAGTCTTATAACGGCTTCGTTTTTCCTTTTAGCATTATGATGTTGGTTTTATGGTGTTCATGGAAGTGAACCCGTTCCTTGTTATACGGCGTGGTCCCTTGATTTATCCAACTTAAAAATAAAGTTATTAACTGTTTTAATTCTCACACCAGTCCCATGCGTGACTCAGACTTTATTGTTTCTAACTAAACTCCGGGTGCCTATATTTTGCACATGGGAAGCTAGTAGTTTTGGTTTTCACAAATATTTCTTTTCACAGGATCGTGGATTACAGTTGGAGCTATATTCGGAATGGTTGGTATCCATGTATTTCTCTCAGTTGTGGTAGTTGATGTTTTCCACTGTGCATTATATTTATGTGTGTGTGTGTATATATATATATTTACGCTGTTTTGTAATTTGTAAATCTCTGATATTTATTTTTCCACTATATATTATTTATCTCTACTCTGATATCTTATACTCTGATGTAAATTGTTGTAATAGCAATGAAAATTTGTCATGTTTGTGTTCTGATGCATCGTGTTCTCAAAACAATCTACGCTCCTCTGTCTCTTTTGAGATCGGGGAAGTCTAGGTCATCTCAATTGGTATCAGAGCTTTGGTTTACAAAGCTAGAGAACAAGACACATTAGAACCGAACGAAAGAATTCATCAGAGATAGGATTAGTAATATCCTATAAGAATAACTCGTTAGAGATATGGTTAGTAATACCCTAGAATTATTTTAAAGAGTATTATTTACAATAAAACAAATTTAATTTTTAAAATCATATCTTATTATACGTATTTGAGTGTTTTATTTTATATTGATTTGGACTATCGAGTATAGAAAGATTTTGCATATACGTTTGATCCATGTGTATACGAAGTCTCAAATATGTTGGATAGGTATAGAATCACACTCTAGTCGCCCGGAGATGATTCAGATGATTACTCGAGTATCATCAGCATTTATGTTCTAGTTTCGAAAGTGGGATGTCTATATGATTCCGATTGACTGGTGTGAGAACCAAAACCTTAGTTAGAATTTATTATTTTTTATTTGATCTTGAAATTGGATATTTGAGTTTATATAAAGTTATATATTTGAAAAGTTAATCAATTAATTGATTGCTGGTTGTGATGTGTGATTATTAGTTTGATTAATAAAAATATTGGAATGATAAAACCCATATGAGAATGGATGATAAATAAAACCAAACCAAATATAATATAGATCTAAATAGAAAATTTAGTTCGAATTGGAATTATATATTAGATAGATATGTACATACATATACATGCTGAGCGGGTCACGGATTTATTGTTGAGTAGAGAAATATATTGTGTGCCCGACAAACTGGTGCACCATAATGAGTTGGTTGCGCAATTTTATTTATTATATAAACTATTGCGAGTGTTTTTGGATGCGTTGTGATGGTTGTTCTTTGTGAGATTAAAAACATATGCCATAGGATAGTTACAAATAAATTTTGAACTACACAGCACGGCATACTACATGAAGACAGCATAGCATATCACATTCCATATAAGCATTTGGCACTTATATGACGAGGTTTGGATTACCATACGAGCAAGACGCTTGTATGGCGACGACTGAATTACTATGTAACAACCCGTATTTTCAATAACCTGTAATAATGTAAATCGAGGCAGAATTTAATTCTAAAATCTGAATCAAGGGAAACGGGCTATGCCATTGCGTTCGTCTCGGAAAAATACGCGAAATAGAGTCCGAGTTTTCGAAAATCGGAATCCGTATGACCCAGTTAAGGCCCATGGAAGTTTTCAGAAATTTCCATAATTAAAACAGATTTAAATTTAAATTAAAAACAAGGATTTGGGCACAGCTGGCGTAGGCGGGAAAACTCCCGCCAGGGGCCCCATGTCGACAGGCCTGTCGACAGGGTCCCCAGGGTGTCGACTGACCTGTCGACAGCCCTGTCGACAGGGGGTAGCCAGGCAGTATTGCCTGGTGCACCATTTTGGTTTGGGCTTGGTTGTGTGGCCTGGTTCTAGAGCATTCCGAAATCTGACGGGCCAAAATTCACCTAGGGTTAATCCTAGGGCTAAAAACACTCTAATCTTCTATAAATACAACCCTAATCCTACCCTAAAACCCAATTATTCATTCTAGCAACCAAACTATGTCAAATTGAATTCTCAAATGGCCTCCACCTAAAAACCCTAGCCTCCAATCCCTTCATGAATCATTCCTATGAAGATATGATGATCATACAACCTTTTCTATGTTGTATGAATGCTTAATAACTTGCATACTTCATTAAGTTGCAAGTTTGATTTGCTAAGTTTGTGTTTTTGGGATTTTGCAAAAGGGTTTTCTTATTTGAAGCTTTGTTTTGGGTTTTCAAAGGGCTTCTTCATCTTATTTGGTGGATTTGTGACTTGTTTATATTTGTAAGCCCTCTTACCTTCATTTTAGAAACTCTAAAGTTAATATGTGATGCAAGTTGGGATTTATGTATGTTTATTGAGTTATGCATGTTTATGCAAGTTTGCTAAGCCTTGATTTGCAAGTTAAATGAGTTATGCATGTTTATGCAAGTTCACCAAGCCATGATTTGCAAGTTAAATAAGTTATGCATGTTTATGCGAGTCCACTATGCCATGATTTGCAAGTTAAATGAGTTATGCATGTTCATGCAAGTTCATTGTGCCATGTTATGCATGTTTAATAAGTTGTGCATGCTTATGCAAGTTTAAAATGACAAGTTGTGCATGTTTGACAAGTTATGCATGTTTATGGTAATATGCAAGTTCACTATGCTAAGTTATGCAAGTTTGACAAGTTATGCATGTTTATGGTAAAATGCAAGTTCACTATGCTAAGTTATGCAAGTCTAACATGTTATGCATGTTTGTTGTGATAAGCAAGTTCATCATGTATGTTGTGCCAAGTTCCCTCTTCCTATCCTTTATGCGTTATTACGAATATGTAAGCGATAGAATGACGTTGGGGGTTTGGGTAAACTTAAAATACATGAAAATATAAGATTGGGAATTTACCTATTAAGTTAGGTCTACCCCTTGGGAATTTACCTATTAAGTTAGGTCTACCCAAGTAATTGTTTGACTTGTGATTTGAAATGAAGTGGACATGACACCTAGAAAACATAAGTGTGGCCAACTCGAGGTTGGGTTGAGTTTGTAGCATAATTCTACCCGGAACCGACCGGCTTAACTAGTGGCTACAAACAATAGGACCCAATGTGAGAAGTTGGTCATGTGGTGCCAAGACCCGAGGTTAGACCAAGTTGTGGTGTAAAGCTACCCGGACCCGCCCGGCTTAACTAGTAACCGCAACAAAGTCTAATGTGAGAGGTTAAGGTGCATTAAATTAATTAATGCCTCATGATTAGGGTTAAGTCAGGGTCCACTAATACTTAACCAGTTTGGGGATTCAAGGGATTAGAATGTGGTTAAGTTGTGAACCGTTGGTTACACTTAACTAGTTTAATCCACTTGGGGATTCGAGGGATTGAAATGAGGTTAAGCCACACTTAACCAGTTTAATCCAGAATTAGTGAAGGGTTAAATCACACTTAACCCTCTTAGGAAACCCTAGCAGCGGGTCCGTTCCGGCAGTAATCCCAGTTTGGTATCATCACAACCCTAGAGACTAGGCTAGGGCGGGGCACGATTACTGGACGGATGTAAGCGACCAAAGGGCGATGGCTGAGTGGTACAGCGGTGCGGGTTCAGGCGGGCTACGGACGTGCACGTAGTCCGGTGTTGGACAAACTCGAGGCACGGGTACCAGTAGGTTAGGGCTGTGCGTTATTGCTTAAGTGTCCGGGGTTGACACCCGAGAGCTTGATACACCCAAAGGTGGACCCAGCACAGACTAACTACAACCATATGTGGGCCATATGGACACCAACACTTGACGTGTTAGGTTTATAGGGAGCCGATCGACTAGACCGTTGGGCTGGACCTTATATTAAGGTCACTTCATGTTATTGGGCCAAGGTTTGGGCTAAGGGATCAATAGCTGTTATGTTGGTTTGCTAGTACACCGTGGTGCAAAACTTAACCTTGTTTTATGCGATGACACCTCTATCTATCTTGTAGTTAATTTATCATGCCAGTATGTTGCTATCTATGATCATCTCAGTTTCCATCATGCTGTTAACTTTATTAGTTTATAGACTGATCGTAGCAGGGCTTACTCAGTCTTTTTGACTGACCTGTTTTCTTTCGCCTCTTTTCTTCCGTTTCCCCCCCCCAGGTTCTCAGGGAGGGAATACTGCAGCCTAGCTTGGATTTTAGCTGCTTCCTTGGATAGCTCAAGTATGCTTTGGACTTGAGCCGCTATGGTTTATCACTCTTATTTGGGGATAGTACTTATGTATTTTTCGGTTTATCAGATGATGTATTTATCTAGACTTGTAATTTTGGGAAATTGACATTTTGATGTACCAGACTTGTGTTTTGAAATGGTTTAAAAATCTTCCGCTGTTTTATCTACTTACTCTGTTTATTTACATATACATATATGTCATGTCCTGCCTTGCTATATCATTATGCATGTTTACCTGATTCAAACGCCCCTCCAAAGTCAGTGCCCTTGCAAGAGTGGTACTGGCGGAGGTGGGGTGTTACATTTGGTATCAGAGCATATGGTTTACGAGAAGGGATAAAAAGGTTTTTAAAACTTTTGAAAAACTATTTTCAAAACCAAGTATTAAGTATTTTCCAAAGAAAAGTCTAGTTTATTTTAAAGGCTATTCCCCAAAAAGCCATTAGCAAAATTCCTTCGTTTTTTTCTCCATTCCGAATCTATCTTTTTCTTCGTTTCCAGTATGGCCGACAACTTTGCCATTCCGGAGGGAGTTCACGAACCTGTTTGGTATAGGAGACTTTTGGAGGCCAGGGCGACCAAAGCCGGCCCCGCAAATATTACTCCTCCTCCGGTAGTTGATGTTCCTCTTCCTCCTTCCCCTCAGCATCCTCAAATTGACTTCGCCGAGATTTGCCAAGATTTTAAGGCGATGGGTTGCAAGAATTTCTTTGGAACCGAGACTTTTGTAGAGGCAAGGAATTGGTTGAAAGAGACCGAAGATCTTTTAGCCACCTTTGATATAGGTGACCGCAGGAAGGTTTTATTGGCAGTATGGTTGCTAAAGGAAGAAGCTGCACGTTGGTGGGTAGTCACCACCGCTACTAGGCCAATTGAGACTTGGGATGACTTTAGAGGAAGGTTTGGACTGAGATTCTTATCACTGAAGCAAGGGGACATGACTATTAGGGAATACATAGATAAGTTTAATCAACTGGCTCAGGACGATTTAGACTTGGTTAATACAGCTCAGAAGAAGGCCCTACACTTTGCTCTAGGATTAAACGAGCCATTACATGGTTTGGCCATGTCTCATATACCCTTGGGGGCGACTTTCGAGAATTTGGTGAATTTGGCCCTACTTCAAGAAGAAGATAACAATGACAAGAAAGAGGTCAAGACGAATGAGTCTCAAGACAAGAAAGTAAATTCCGGGAAACGAGGCAAGAATAACAACAACAACCGCAAGGACAAGCCAAGAGCGAATGGGAAGTGCAACTTCTGTGGTAAAGTTGGACATATAGCCAGGGAATGTAGGAAGAAGAAGAGAAAGCGGGGCGAATGCTTTCATTGTGGTGAGTCTGGACATCTCAACAAAGATTGCCCAAGGAAACAAGGGCAAGGTCAGACTCAGGGTGCAGGACTATCTGGAGGGAGAGTTCATCCCCTCAACATCGTTCTTCCAGCTTATGATAGAGGTGGTGTTTTTGTTGAAAATCTTGTTTACATTTTCTAATTTTCCCTGTTCGTACTTTGTTTGATTCTGGCACATCGCATAGTTTTATTTCATCTGATCTAGTGGAAAGTTTTGCACCTAAGTACTAGTCTGGTTGATGATCCCGTATATGTTTCAAATCCAATTGGGGGTTCTGCCCGTTTGTCTGTGGTCTGAGTGGATTTGAAAATTTCTATCTTGAGTATAGAATTCTCGTGGAATGTTTATATTCTCGGTTTCCGGGGATATGGGTTGGTTTTGGGCATGGAATGGTTGTCCTGTTTTGGAGCCATTCTGGGTTTTTGTATATAGGGTTGTGAGGCTCATGACTCGCCTCGGTAAAACCCTAGAAATTTCTAGCAACCCTATGAGTCCCGTCATGTTATGTTATCTTGAATCCCTCAACTCGTCTATCGATAGTTTGCAATCTGTGAGGGTGGTCCGAGAATATCCTGATATCTTGGGGGAAGTGAAGGGGTTACCCTTAGACGTGGGATAGATTTCCGCATTATCTGGTTGGTAATACCAAGCCAGTTTCGTGGCCGGTTAGGCACATGACCTCACGAGATGAGAGTTAAGAAAGCAAGTCAAGGAGTTGCTTGGGAAGAACTTCCTGAGACGAAGCATTTTCGAGTAGGGTGCTCCAGTAGTATTCGTTACTGATGTGGACAGTTTGTTTCACTTATGTGTTGATTATCGTGAGAGGAATAGATAACCGTTACCAAGGATCAATGATTTGTTTGATCAGCTTGTAGGAGCATCTGTTTTCTTTTGATCTAGCTACCGGATTCCATCAGCTTAGGATGGCTGAGGATGGAATTGACAAGACTGCGTTTAGGACTCTAGATGGGTTTTAGAATGGCTAGTCATACTATTTGGTTTGACTAATGCACCCGCATATTACGTAAACTGGATGGGTAGGGTGTTTAGGGAGTCCTTGAACAAGTTTGTCATGGTCGTCATAAACGATATTTTGATCTCCTCAAAAGAACGAGGAAGAACGTGCTATACATCTCAAGGAGGAGATGGATACGCTTAGAGCCACCAGTTGAAGGTCAAGTTCTCCAGATGTCACTTTGGAGGAAAGAAGTTGGATTTCTTGGGCACATAGTTCCTAAGTAAGGCTTAGCGGTGGATTCCGCTAAAGAGGTTGCGGTTTAAGACCGAAAAACTCTGAGGAGGGCAATTGAAGTAAGAAGCTTCCTCAGTTTGGCTAGTTAGTTAGCATTCCCGGAGCTTAGACTTACTCTTCTGGATCAAGAAGGGGGTTTCGCAGGAAGAAGATCCGCAGTTAGTCAAGAACATGGACCAGATGATTCGAGGCGAAATGTTAAGTCACCTCACTAGATATATTATAGATGACAAGGGATGACTAAGGCACGATGAGAGACTATGTGTGTTCCTCGAGTGAAAGACTTGGTAAAGAAGGTTCTTGAAGATGCGCATCACTCGAGGAGGTGGCCGAGTTGGTCTCGGGATGCATGTTGTGCCACCAAGTTAAGGCCAAGTCATGGAAGCCCAGCGGGCCATTACCTTCATTGGAGATTTCGCAAGGGAAGGGTGAAAACATCGCGAAAGATTATGTGGATAGATTACCTAGATCAAAGAAAAGGGAATACGGGTATGGGGGATCATAGTAGGTAGACTCACGAAGAGTGCTCATTTCAGTCCGGTGAAGAGCGAGAGGACTGCGTCATGGTTAGCAACGGTTTACCCTCAAGAAGTTGGCCAGTTTTGGAATAGCCTACAGGAAGCCGTGGGTAGGCAACTGAATCTAGGTATGGCCTATCACTCATAGGCGGATGGATCATTTCGATTAAGCATGAGTTATAGAAATCACGTTTATAAGGGCAATTGGCAACGTGGATTGGTATTTTCAAGAAAAGTTCTGCTGCGTGGAATACTTTATAGTAAGTAGACGAGATCCAGGATTCACTAGTGAGTTTTGGAGAGCTTGCACGAATCATGAGGATTATAATTATGTTTAAGCCAAGTATATAGAAAGAAGAATAAGTGGAAAAGGAAGACGAGAGGCGATAATGAAATGACTTCCAACTCGAATTTGGGAAATAGGAGTTAGGAAGCCAAGGAATCATGAAGTGAAAAGACAGTCAAAGCACAGTGGAGTTAAGCTCAAGGAAACGTGACTAAGAAGAGCGAAGACTAGATACGCGCATCATATCTCTTCTTAAGAGTGCATCCTTGATCCTTGTTTTCCTGTGGAGCTTGCTTGCAAGTTATCTTTTGTATATATCCTCTCGGTCCCATTCTCGATCTTATTTCTGTTGTAAACTCCATAAGGGGGTTAAGACTCATCGGTTAGTACTATATGTCAAAGTTTGAATGGATTTCTTGTAATCCAAAAAGGAGTTTATCTAGTTTATCTAGTTTATCGTGTTTTATCTTGTCATGAGAACCTTAGGTAGAAACCCTTTGGATGAAACATGTATTTGAAACATGTTATGCTTGATGTTTGCAAGTGGTTGCAAGTGTTTGCAAGTGGTTACTCGTGGATGCATTATACACATTAGGCACTAGATCGGCTCACGCACTCTTCATGTTGCATATGCATGAGTGTTTACGCTTATTCATGATTGAAACTTGTTGTGCCACCACATGGATGTTGCATATGGGTGAATGTGATGTGCACTCATATAGATACTATGAATTTAGGAATTTGCATACATATGGATTCATTTCACTGACATACATATGCATTAAGGAGGTTTACTGTATCAGTAACCGCCTGGTTTACATACATATGCATTAAGGAGGTTTACTGTATCAGTAACCGCCTGATTTTTGCATTAGGTAAGTACATATACACACACTTTTGCATATGTTCATACCACATTTAGGATCCTTTAAGGACAATGATTGCTCGTGGATGATGTTTTGAGTAGATGGATGTTGGATGGTAGGATATGTTCTTCCTAACTTGAAGATTTCGGGGACGAAATCCTTTAAGGAGGGGAGAATGTAACAACCCGTATTTTCAATAACCTGTAATAATGTAAATCGAGGCAGAATTTAATTCTAAAATCTGAATCAAGGGAAACGGGCTATGCCATTGCGTTCGTCTCGGAAAAATACGCGAAATAGAGTCCGAGTTTTCGAAAATCGGAGTCCGTATGACCCAGTTAAGGCCCATGGAAGTTTTCAGAAATTTCCATAATTAAAACAGATTTAAATTTAAATTAAAAACAAGGATTTGGGCACAGCTGGCGTAGGCGGGAAAACTCCCGCCAGGGGCCCCATGTCGACAGGCCTGTCGACAGGGTCCCCAGGGTGTCGACTGCCCTGTCGACAGCCCTGTCGACAGGGGGTAGCCAGGCAGTATTGCCTGGTGCACCATTTTGGTTTGGGCTTGGTTGTGTGGCCTGGTTCTAGAGCATTCCGAAATCTGACGGGCCAAAATTCACCTAGGGTTAATCCTAGGGCTAAAAACACTCTAATCTTCTATAAATACAACCCTAATCCTACCCTAAAACCCAATTATTCATTCTAGCAACCAAACTATGTCAAATTGAATTCTCAAATGGCCTCCACCTAAAAACCCTAGCCTCCAATCCCTTCATGAATCATTCCTATGAAGATATGATGATCATACAACCTTTTCTATGTTGTATGAATGCTTAATAACTTGCATACTTCATTAAGTTGCAAGTTTGATTTGCTAAGTTTGTGTTTTTGGGATTTTGCAAAAGGGTTTTCTTATTTGAAGCTTTGTTTTGGGTTTTCAAAGGGCTTCTTCATCTTATTTGGTGGATTTGTGACTTGTTTATATTTGTAAGCCCTCTTACCTTCATTTTAGAAACTCTAAAGTTAATATGTGATGCAAGTTGGGATTTATGTATGTTTATTGAGTTATGCATGTTTATGCAAGTTTGCTAAGCCTTGATTTGCAAGTTAAATGAGTTATGCATGTTTATGCAAGTTCACCAAGCCATGATTTGCAAGTTAAATAAGTTATGCATGTTTATGCGAGTCCACTATGCCATGATTTGCAAGTTAAATGAGTTATGCATGTTCATGCAAGTTCATTGTGCCATGTTATGCATGTTTAATAAGTTGTGCATGCTTATGCAAGTTTAAAATGACAAGTTGTGCATGTTTGACAAGTTATGCATGTTTATGGTAATATGCAAGTTCACTATGCTAAGTTATGCAAGTTTGACAAGTTATGCATGTTTATGGTAAAATGCAAGTTCACTATGCTAAGTTATGCAAGTCTAACATGTTATGCATGTTTGTTGTGATAAGCAAGTTCATCATGTATGTTGTGCCAAGTTCCCTCTTCCTATCCTTTATGCGTTATTACGAATATGTAAGCGATAGAATGACGTTGGGGGTTTGGGTAAACTTAAAATACATGAAAATATAAGATTGGGAATTTACCTATTAAGTTAGGTCTACCCCTTGGGAATTTACCTATTAAGTTAGGTCTACCCAAGTAATTGTTTGACTTGTGATTTGAAATGAATTGGACATGACACCTAGAAAACATAAGTGTAGCCAACTCGAGGTTGGGTTGAGTTTGTAGCATAATTCTACCCGGAACCGACCGGCTTAACTAGTGGCTACAAACAATAGGACCCAATGTGAGAAGTTGGTCATGTGGTGCCAAGACCCGAGGTTAGACCAAGTTGTGGTGTAAAGCTACCCGGACCCGCCCGGCTTAACTAGTAACCGCAACAAAGTCTAATGTGAGAGGTTAAGGTGCATTAAATTAATTAATGCCTCATGATTAGGGTTAAGTCAGGGTCCACTAATACTTAACCAGTTTGGGGATTCAAGGGATTAGAATGTGGTTAAGTTGTGAACCGTTGGTTACACTTAACTAGTTTAATCCACTTGGGGATTCGAGGGATTGAAATGAGGTTAAGCCACACTTAACCAGTTTAATCCAGAATTAGTGAAGGGTTAAATCACACTTAACCCTCTTAGGAAACACTAGCAGCGGGTCCGTTCCGGCAGTAATCCCAGTTTGGTATTATCACAACCCTAGAGACTAGGCTAGGGCGGGGCACGATTACTGGACGGATGTAAGCGACCAAAGGGCGATGGCTGAGTGGTACAGCGGTGCGGGTTCAGGCGGGCTACGGACGTGCACGTAGTCCGGTGTTGGACAAACTCGAGGCACGGGTACCAGTAGGTTAGGGCTGTGCGTTATTGCTTAAGTGTCCGGGGTTGACACCCGAGGGCTTGATACACCCAAAGGTGGACCCAGCACAGACTAACTACAACCATATGTGGGCCATATGGACACCAACACTTGACGTGTTAGGTTTATAGGGAGCCGATCGACTAGACCGTTGGGCTGGACCTTATATTAAGGTCACTTCATGTTATTGGGCCAAGGTTTGGGCTAAGGGATCAATACCTGTTATGTTGGTTTGCTAGTACACCGTGGTGCAAAACTTAACCTTGTTTTATGCGATGACACCTCTATCTATCTTGTAGTTAATTTATCATTCCAGTATGTTGCTATCTATGATCATCTCAGTTTCCATCATGCTGTTAACTTTATTAGTTTATAGACTGATCGTAGCAGGGCTTACTCAGTCTTTTTGACTGACCTGTTTTCTTTCGCCTCTTTTCTTCCGTTTCCCCCCCCCCCAGGTTCTCAGGGAGGGAATACTGGAGCCTAGCTTGGATTTTAGCTGCTTCCTTGGATAGCTCAAGTATGCTTTGGACTTGAGCCGCTATGGTTTATCACTCTTATTTGGGGATAGTACTTATGTATTTTTCGGTTTATCAGATGATGTATTTATCTAGACTTGTAATTTTGGGAAATTGACATTTTGATGTACCAGACTTGTGTTTTGAAATGGTTTAAAAATCTTCCGCTGTTTTATCTACTTACTCTGTTTATTTACATATACATATATGTCATGTCCTGCCTTGCTATATCATTATGCATGTTTACCTGATTCAAACGCCCCTCCAAAGTCAGTGCCCTTGCAAGAGTGGTACTGGCGGAGGTGGGGTGTTACATTTGGTATCAGAGCACATGGTTTACGAGAAGGGATAAGAAGGTTTTTAAAACTTTTGAAAAACTATTTTCAAAACCAAGTATTAAGTATTTTCCAAAGAAAAGTCTAGTTTATTTTAAAGGCTATTCCCCAAAAAGCCATTAGCAAAATTCCTTCGTTTTTTTCTCCATTCTGAATCTATCTTTTTCTTCGTTTCCAGTATGGCCGACAACTTTGCCATTCCGGAGGGAGTTCACGAACCTGTTTGGTATAGGAGACTTTTGGAGGCCAGGGCGACCGAAGCCGGCCCCGCAAATATTACTCCTCCTCCGGTAGTTGATGTTCCTCTTCCTCCTTCCCCTCAGCATCCTCAAATTGACTTCGCCGAGATTTGCCAAGATTTTAAGGCGATGGGTTGCAAGAATTTCTTTGGAACCGAGACTTTTGTAGAGGCAAGGAATTGGTTGAAAGAGACCGAAGATCTTTTAGCCACCTTTGATATAGGTGACCGCAGGAAGGTTTTATTGGCAGTATGGTTGCTAAAGGAAGAAGCTGCACGTTGGTGGGTAGTCACCACCGCTACTAGGCCAATTGAGACTTGGGATGACTTTAGAGGAAGGTTTGGACTGAGATTCTTATCACTGAAGCAAGGGGACATGACTATTAGGGAATACATAGATAAGTTTAATCAACTGGCTCAGGACGATTTAGACTTGGTTAATACAGCTCAGAAGAAGGCCCTACACTTTGCTCTAGGATTAAACGAGCCATTACATGGTTTGGCCATGTCTCATATACCCTTGGGGGTGACTTTCGAGAATTTGGTGAATTTGGCCCTACTTCAAGAAGAAGATAACAATGACAAGAAAGAGGTCAAGACGAATGAGTCTCAAGACAAGAAAGTAAATTCCGGGAAACGAGGCAAGAATAACAACAACAACCGCAAGGACAAGCCAAGAGCGAATGGGAAGTGCAACTTCTGTGGTAAAGTTGGACATATAGCCAGGGAATGTAGGAAGAAGAAGAGAAAGCGGGGCGAATGCTTTCATTGTGGTGAGTCTGGACATCTCAACAAAGATTGCCCAAGGAAACAAGGGCAAGGTCAGACTCAGGGTGCAGGACTATCTGGAGGGAGAGTTCATCCCCTCAACATCGTTCTTCCAGCTTATGATAGAGGTGGTGTTTTTGTTGAAAATCTTGTTTACATTTTCTAATTTTCCCTGTTCGTACTTTGTTTGATTCTGGCACATCGCATAGTTTTATTTCATCTGATCTAGTGGAAAGTTTTGCACCTAAGTACTAGTCTGGTTGATGATCCCGTATATGTTTCAAATCCAATTGGGGGTTCTGCCCGTTTGTCTGTGGTCTGAGTGGATTTGAAAATTTCTATCTTGAGTATAGAATTCTCGTGGAATGTTTATATTCTCGGTTTCCGGGGATATGGGTTGGTTTTGGGCATGGAATGGTTGTCCTGTTTTGGAGCCATTCTGGGTTTTTGTATATAGGGTTGTGAGGCTCATGACTCGCCTCGGTAAAACCCTAGAAATTTCTAGCAACCCTATGAGTCCCGTCATGTTATGTTATCTTGAATCCCTCAACTCGTCTATCGATAGTTTGCAATCTGTGAGGGTGGTCCGAGAATATCCTGATATCTTGGGGGAAGTGAAGGGGTTACCCTTAGACGTGGGATAGATTTCCGCATTATCTGGTTGGTAATACCAAGCCAGTTTCGTGGCCGGTTAGGCACATGACCTCACGAGATGAGAGTTAAGAAAGCAAGTCAAGGAGTTGCTTGGGAAGAACTTCCTGAGACGAAGCATTTTCGAGTAGGGTGCTCCAGTAGTATTCGTTACTGATGTGGACAGTTTGTTTCACTTATGTGTTGATTATCGTGAGAGGAATAGATAACCGTTACCAAGGATCAATGATTTGTTTGATCAGCTTGTAGGAGCATCTGTTTTCTTTTGATCTAGCTACCGGATTCCATCAGCTTAGGATGGCTAAGGATGGAATTGACAAGACTGCGTTTAGGACTCTAGATGGGTTTTAGAATGGCTAGTCATACTATTTGGTTTGACTAATGCACCCGCATATTACGTAAACTGGATGGGTAGGGTGTTTAGGGAGTCCTTGAACAAGTTTGTCATGGTCGTCATAAACGATATTTTGATCTCCTCAAAAGAACGAGGAAGAACGTGCTATACATCTCAAGGAGGAGATGGATACGCTTAGAGCCACCAGTTGAAGGTCAAGTTCTCCAGATGTCACTTTGGAGGAAAGAAGTTGGATTTCTTGGGCACATAGTTCCTAAGTAAGGCTTAGCGGTGGATTCCGCTAAAGAGGTTGCGGTTTAAGACCGAAAAACTCTGAGGAGGGCAATTGAAGTAAGAAGCTTCCTCAGTTTGGCTAGTTAGTTAGCATTCCCGGAGCTTAGACTTACTCTTCTGGATCAAGAAGGGGGTTTCGCAGGAAGAAGATCCGCAGTTAGTCAAGAACATGGACCAGATGATTCGAGGCGAAATGTTAAGTCACCTCACTAGATATATTATAGATGACAAGGGATGACTAAGGCACGATGAGAGACTATGTGTGTTCCTCGAGTGAAAGACTTGGTAAAGAAGGTTCTTGAAGATGCGCATCACTCGAGGAGGTGGCCGAGTTGGTCTCGGGATGCATGTTGTGCCACCAAGTTAAGGCCAAGTCATGGAAGCCCAGCGGGCCATTACCTTCATTGGAGATTTCGCAAGGGAAGGGTGAAAACATCGCGAAAGATTATGTGGATAGATTACCTAGATCAAAGAAAAGGGAATACGGGTATGGGGGATCATAGTAGGTAGACTCACGAAGAGTGCTCATTTCAGTCCGGTGAAGAGCGAGAGGACTGCGTCATGGTTAGCAACGGTTTACCCTCAAGAAGTTGGCCAGTTTTGGAATAGCCTACAGGAAGCCGTGGGTAGGCAACTGAATCTAGGTATGGCCTATCACTCATAGGCGGATGGATCATTTCGATTAAGCATGAGTTATAGAAATCACGTTTATAAGGGCAATTGGCAACGTGGATTGGTATTTTCAAGAAAAGTTCTGCTGCGTGGAATACTTTATAGTAAGTAGACGAGATCCAGGATTCACTAGTGAGTTTTGGAGAGCTTGCACGAATCATGAGGATTATAATTATGTTTAAGCCAAGTATATAGAAAGAAGAATAAGTGGAAAAGGAAGACGAGAGGCGATAATGAAATGACTTCCAACTCGAATTTGGGAAATAGGAGTTAGGAAGCCAAGGAATCATGAAGTGAAAAGACAGTCAAAGCACAGTGGAGTTAAGCTCAAGGAAACGTGACTAAGAAGAGCGAAGGCTAGATACGCGCATCATATCTCTTCTTAAGAGTGCATCCTTGATCCTTGTTTTCCTGTGGAGCTTGCTTGCAAGTTATCTTTTGTATATATCCTCTCGGTCCCATTCTCGATCTTATTTCTGTTGTAAACTCCATAAGGGGGTTAAGACTCATCGGTTAGTACTATATGTCAAAGTTTGAATGGATTTCTTGTAATCCAAAAAGGAGTTTATCTAGTTTATCTAGTTTATCGTGTTTTATCTTGTCATGAGAACCTTAGGTAGAAACCCTTTGGATGAAACATGTATTTGAAACATGTTATGCTTGATGTTTGCAAGTGGTTACAAGTGTTTGCAAGTGGTTACTCGTGGATGCATTATACACATTAGGCACTAGATCGGCTCACGCACTCTTCATGTTGCATATGCATGAGTGTTTACGCTTATTCATGATTGAAACTTGTTGTGCCACCACATGGATGTTGCATATGGGTGAATGTGATGTGCACTCATATAGATACTATGAATTTAGGAATTTGCATACATATGGATTCATTTCACTGACATACATATGCATTAAGGAGGTTTACTGTATCAGTAACCGCCTGGTTTACATACATATGCATTAAGGAGGTTTACTGTATAAGTAACCGCCTGATTTTTGCATTAGGTAAGTACATATACACACACTTTTGCATATGTTCATACCACATTTAGGATCCTTTAAGGACAATGATTGCTCGTGGATGATGTTTTGAGTAGATGGATGTTGGATGGTAGGATATGTTCTTCCTAACTTGAAGATTTCGGGGACGAAATCCTTTAAGGAGGGGAGAATGTAACAACCCGTATTTTCAATAACCTGTAATAATGTAAATCGAGGCAGAATTTAATTCTAAAATCTGAATCAAGGGAAACGGGCTATGCCATTGCGTTCGTCTCGGAAAAATACGCGAAATAGAGTCCGAGTTTTCGAAAATCGGAGTCCGTATGACCCAGTTAAGGCCCATGGAAGTTTTCAGAAATTTCCATAATTAAAACAGATTTAAATTTAAATTAAAAACAAGGATTTGGGCACAGCTGGCGTAGGCGGGAAAACTCCCGCCAGGGGCCCCATGTCGACAGGCCTGTCGACAGGGTCCCCAGGGTGTCGACTGCCCTGTCGACAGCCCTGTCGACAGGGGGTAGCCAGGCAGTATTGCCTGGTGCACCATTTTGGTTTGGGCTTGGTTGTGTGGCCTGGTTCTAGAGCATTCCGAAATCTGACGGGCCAAAATTCACCTAGGGTTAATCCTAGGGCTAAAAACACTCTAATCTTCTATAAATACAACCCTAATCCTACCCTAAAACCCAATTATTCATTCTAGCAACCAAACTATGTCAAATTGAATTCTCAAATGGCCTCCACCTAAAAACCCTAGCCTCCAATCCCTTCATGAATCATTCCTATGAAGATATGATGATCATACAACCTTTTCTATGTTGTATGAATGCTTAATAACTTGCATACTTCATTAAGTTGCAAGTTTGATTTGCTAAGTTTGTGTTTTTGGGATTTTGCAAAAGGGTTTTCTTATTTGAAGCTTTGTTTTGGGTTTTCAAAGGGCTTCTTCATCTTATTTGGTGGATTTGTGACTTGTTTATATTTGTAAGCCCTCTTACCTTCATTTTAGAAACTCTAAAGTTAATATGTGATGCAAGTTGGGATTTATGTATGTTTATTGAGTTATGCATGTTTATGCAAGTTTGCTAAGCCTTGATTTGCAAGTTAAATGAGTTATGCATGTTTATGCAAGTTCACCAAGCCATGATTTGCAAGTTAAATAAGTTATGCATGTTTATGCGAGTCCACTATGCCATGATTTGCAAGTTAAATGAGTTATGCATGTTCATGCAAGTTCATTGTGCCATGTTATGCATGTTTAATAAGTTGTGCATGCTTATGCAAGTTTAAAATGACAAGTTGTGCATGTTTGACAAGTTATGCATGTTTATGGTAATATGCAAGTTCACTATGCTAAGTTATGCAAGTTTGACAAGTTATGCATGTTTATGGTAAAATGCAAGTTCACTATGCTAAGTTATGCAAGTCTAACATGTTATGCATGTTTGTTGTGATAAGCAAGTTCATCATGTATGTTGTGTCAAGTTCCCTCTTCCTATCCTTTATGCGTTATTACGAATATGTAAGCGATAGAATGACGTTGGGGGTTTGGGTAAACTTAAAATACATGAAAATATAAGATTGGGAATTTACCTATTAAGTTAGGTCTACCCCTTGGGAATTTACCTATTAAGTTAGGTCTACCCAAGTAATTGTTTGACTTGTGATTTGAAATGAAGTGGACATGACACCTAGAAAACATAAGTGTGGCCAACTCGAGGTTGGGTTGAGTTTGTAGCATAATTCTACCCGGAACCGACCGGCTTAACTAGTGGCTACAAACAATAGGACCCAATGTGAGAAGTTGGTCATGTGGTGCCAAGACCCGAGGTTAGACCAAGTTGTGGTGTAAAGCTACCCGGACCCGCCCGGCTTAACTAGTAACTGCAACAAAGTCTAATGTGAGAGGTTAAGGTGCATTAAATTAATTAATGCCTCATGATTAGGGTTAAGTCAGGGTCCACTAATACTTAACCAGTTTGGGGATTCAAGGGATTAGAATGTGGTTAAGTTGTGAACCGTTGGTTACACTTAACTAGTTTAATCCACTTGGGGATTCGAGGGATTGAAATGAGGTTAAGACACACTTAACCAGTTTAATCCAGAATTAGTGAAGGGTTAAATCACACTTAACCCTCTTAGGAAACCCTAGCAGCGGGTCCGTTCCGGCAGTAATCCCAGTTTGGTATCATCACAACCCTAGAGACTAGGCTAGGGCAGGGCACGATTACTGGACGGATGTAAGCGACCAAAGGGCGATGGCTGAGTGGTACAGCGGTGCGGGTTCAGGCGGGCTACGGACGTGCACGTAGTCCGGTGTTGGACAAACTCGAGGCACGGGTACCAGTAGGTTAGGGCTGTGCGTTATTGCTTAAGTGTCCGGGGTTGACACCCGAGGGCTTGATACACCCAAAGGTGGACCCAGCACAGACTAACTACAACCATATGTGGGCCATATGGACACCAACACTTGACGTGTTAGGTTTATAGGGAGCCGATCGACTAGACCGTTGGGTTGGACCTTATATTAAGGTCACTTCATGTTATTGGGCCAAGGTTTGGGCTAAGGGATCAATACCTGTTATGTTGGTTTGCTAGTACACCGTGGTGCAAAACTTAACCTTGTTTTATGCGATGACACCTCTATCTATCTTGTAGTTAATTTATCATGACAGTATGTTGCTATCTATGATCATCTCAGTTTCCATCATGCTGTTAACTTTATTAGTTTATAGACTGATCGTAGCAGGGCTTACTCAGTCTTTTTGACTGACCTGTTTTCTTTCGCCTCTTTTCTTCCGTTTCCCCCCCCCCAGGTTCTCAGGGAGGGAATACTGGAGCCTAGCTTGGATTTTAGCTGCTTCCTTGGATAGCTCAAGTATGCTTTGGACTTGAGCCGCTATGGTTTATCACTCTTATTTGGGGATAGTACTTATGTATTTTTCGGTTTATCAGATGATGTATTTATCTAGACTTGTAATTTTGGGAAATTGACATTTTGATGTACCAGACTTGTGTTTTGAAATGGTTTAAAAATCTTCCGCTGTTTTATCTACTTACTCTGTTTATTTACATATATGTCATGTCCTGCCTTGCTATATCATTATGCATGTTTACCTGATTCAAACGCCCCTCCAAAGTCAGTGCCCTTGCAAGAGTGGTACTGGCGGAGGTGGGGTGTTACATACTAGTTGCACAGAAGACTGATTATTGACTTAATAACGTATAACGGTGAGAGAAAGGATTTAATGAAAACCCTACACAGGTCTGGAGATGACAAAAATTCACGTCTCTCTTGTTTTTAGTTAAGGCACATGGATTATTTTATTTCCGACACTAGGGCAAGGTATGAGATTTCTACTTTTTACACGTCTCTCTTAGGTATAGATAGGTCACAAAAATTGTGTATGCTTTTTATAGATTTATTGGGCAACTAATATGGCCCAATTAAATTTTCTAACCCTCCTAGTACAAAGGAGGTTATGCCGAAATTTTTCGAAAATTTAAGGCGTTAGCCAAATTTTTGAGAAATTAGAAAGTTCTTAGAAACTGAAAAGTTGAAGAACTCAAGCCAGAATGAAAATTGAGTTGGTTAGTTAAACAACTTTCAGCGCTGTTATTTTTCGAGGATGAAAAAGTTTTAAGTGGAGCAGATTATAACAACCCAGAATTTCTAACCAAGTTAAAATTTATTTTTAATTGATTTTCATGGAAATTAAATATTTTATAGGATTTATTTAGATAAATAACGATTTAAAATTTATTTAAATCAAAGTTAGAACGTATAAATTTAAAATTTAATTAAAACGAACTCGAAATGGTGAGGTAGTTTGAAAATTCAATTTTTAACTTTAAATGAATATACAGAATTCAATAGAAATCAAATTTCTGTAAAACAAGAAACGATGGAATATTTTGAACTGTAATTTTCTAATGAATGTAAGAAACTGAGATTTCACTTTATAAATTGTAAGTTATGTCCATCTTAAAATTTAAATAGTCGCTATGGAATTTATATATATTTTTAAATCATATATAGCCCTTAAAAATAGCCATTTTGAAAACGACTTCCCTTTTTGACGAAAACACTTTTGCTGGATCCGAAATGTCAAATTATTGTCAGGTTTAAAATTTCATAATTTTTGGAACTAATATGAGCGTAGTAAATTTAAACGTGTTTTCAATTTCAGTTTGAATTTAATCGACCAGTTAAAAAGGCCACTTTTCAAATGGCCTCCAAATTCGACGAAATTAATTTTGTTAGGACCGTATCATCAAAACATAGCGAGATTTAAATATTCATAATTTTTGGAGTCAGTATGTGGCCCAGGTAAATTAAAATGTATGTTCAAATTCAATATTGACCGTTATATTAATTTATATTTTAATTTTGATGAAAATTGATCGAAACGGTCGAATTGGCTTACGAAACATATCCTATTGTGTTTGGAATAGGGGTATTTAGCTAGGAGCGACAGTCGTTGGGTTTGATTTGGAATTCGAATGAAGAATATCATTTTTTGGAATTAAATAATATAAAATATATGTATATGTGTATATATATATATCATCCATTGGCCCCAAAACCCTAGCCCAATTCAATTCAGAAATTCCGCCGCCAGCCTCAGAAAGAACGGTCGTTTTTCTCCCAAATTAATCCCTAAAAATCCCGTAATCCATTCAATGTTTCAAGAATATTTCAAAGGAAAAATTGAAGAGGAGATTGTGATCTAGCTATTCAACGGTAGTGATCGAATTTCATGAAGTAAATCATTTGGATTTTGCCCTCAAAGGGCATGCGTTCTTGCGCTGTTTCAGGCCGCCAGGTGCCGGCGAGTCGGGCGCCATCGCCGACGATGAGAGGAGGGGTGATGGCCTTCGTCATGGCACTCCTCAATTGTGCTCCGACCTTATCAGTTTTCGTGCGTAGCTGGAGACGATGATGCGTGAATGGGTTCGGTTACACGATGAAGAAAGAAAGGAGCGACAGCCAGATTTTTTTAATTAAGGATTAATTAAGGTTTAATGATTTTAATTATTTATTTATTTAATTATCCAATGTATTAATTATCATAACTATTTCATACGAGATCGGAATTCGATGCTTTCAGTTGCATTGCGATCGCGGAGTCGAACTCTACAACATGGAATAGACCAGAACGGAAATGAAGTAGTTAGAATTTTTGACTAAATTAAACGTCCGGTTTTATTTATTTAAAACCATTACCAAATAAAGAATGGAAAAGTGGAAACCAAAGTGAGAATTTGCTCACTAAAATATTTGTATAGTTATTTATTTTATAACTCAATGTAGTGATTGCCAGCATTGATTTTTATCAGTTTTAATTATCACGAATGTTATACGGTGCCTGTTAGCTCACTATCACTGTTGTTTGAAAACCATGGATAATTTAGTTGACTGTATTATGTTGTGATTGTGATGATTAAAATATTTAAAATCAAGTTAACATTAATGTGGTAGTTGAAATTAAATTATAAATATCCATTTATAATTTAAATAGTGAAAATTAGCTAATTAGAAAAATAATTCGAATCAAATTAGAATTGGTTAAATTTTTAACCAGAGATTAATTGGAATTCATTGTTGTTGGTTGAAACTCCACACGGGCCTGGGGATAATAATTTATTCACGTCTCCCTTGGAATTAATCGTTTTCAACTGATTGATTGACTGACTATAATAAGTGTTATTTAATTATTTAATGCTTATATAGTTGTAAATGGCACTCTGGATGTGAATTGACTATTTAATAGTTGTTTATCACTATTCTTGAATACATGCGATGTATGGAATCCATATAAATAAATTTATATGATAATTGATTGAGTTTGATTCCAATTCAAAAATAACGAATATTTTAAAATAATATTCAGTAAAGAATCAAAATATGATTTTGATGTCCGATTTTGGATGGACACGAAAATATTAATATGTGGAGCCAACTTAAGTAGATATGCACCATTTTTACTCGAACGAAATTTTATATCGAATTTATTTATTTTATAACGAATATAAAACAGATTTGATTTCAAAATCTAATATTTTTAAAATATTATCATTTATTATTATAATGATATAAAACATTCAATTTTGATTTAAAATTGGAAATGAAGTTGAAATCGTTTTAAAATGAATTTATAAACGTTTTATAAGATACGTTTTAAATAGAAATCGAAGTAATATATTATATATATTTAAATGGTTTGGATAGAACGTATCGCGCAGCGACCGTTCGTGAATTTCAACAATTAACTTCGAACTGGCGTAACGGGAGATCCGACCATCGGATTCTCCTAAAATAGGAACCGTTGGGTTTGTATCGAAAAGGGCTTTCGAATGTTAATAAGAGACTTGAAATATAACGGCTAGATTTTAAAATATGTCCAAATCAATTTCAGAAACAGTTGCTATGAATGTAGTACGGTGGCCGATATTGGAAACCGACTGCAAGGGCCTTATAAAAATATTAAAAATACAAAAAGAGTATGTAAAATCATAATAAATGATTTGGATGAAATATTCCATATTTGAAAAGATAAAGATATTTCTATCTGGGCGAACTAGTTAACAACTAGAATAATAATCAAATAAGTTTAAATTAATAAATGTGATAGAGTATGGTTTTTAAAATAACCAGAATTTTCCAATGTATGAATTGGAATGGATTTGAATGGAAATAATCTTCGGAATATTTCGATATTGGATTCTATAATTATATGGATATAGTTATGGAAATTTGAAAGACATAGATATCGTTATTCCCAATACGATATATGTTGGTCTCTGAATTTGATGTTGAATATAAGACGATATTATTTTTATTTAGAGCCTTGTATTTATTATCAAATTGGATTTTGGGTTTGTCGTGAATGGTGTCATAAATAACACTGTTCTTAAACCCCATTGAAAAAAGGAATAAATCTTTTAATTAAGATTAATGAAGTTTTCCAATTTATAATTATAAATTGGAACTAAATAAAAGATGATTTAGGGTTCATTGTGAACGATGTTTTAAATAACATTTGTTCTTAAAACCCAATTAACAGTGAAGATATGACTTGGAATTTATAAATCTTTTTATTAAGATTTAATGAAAATTTTCCGAAGTAAAGCTTTCCAATTTAATACATTAAATTGGAATTGAATTGAATCCGATTTAACAATAATCGAGATGAGCTTCTGTGAATGAAGACTGTTACTATATATGGAATTTAAAAGGCTTTGCCGTTATTCCATTTATATGATTAGTCTGATACAGAAATTTAAATCAATTATATATTGATATGTTTTCCGCGATGATACCATATTTACTAGAAGATGATTTGGGTTTATCGTGAATTGTGTTTTAAATCACATTGATTCTTTAACCCATTTAAAGACAGGATAAATTTTCCTAAAATTGAATAATCATTAAGTAATGGTTTTTGAGATTAAAACTAAGTTTTAATGAATCTTTAATTAGATTGAAACGAGAATAAGGTAATTAAGTTTACCGAATTCATGAAATGATTGAGAATGGAGTATCACCTGTTTTACTCCACACGATAGTTGAATCTTTAATTAGATTTGAAAGTGAAATGGTAAATAAATTTACCGATAACCTAGTGTGTGTTAGATATGGAGTACTACCCGTTTCGCTCCATGGGATGAATAGATTTGGATTGGGAGTAATAAAAACAAATGATCACTTCGGTAAGATTCTCTAATCTCGACTTGTTGATAAACCTTAATTTGGTTTAAGTTGTGAAAATATAAAATAAAATCTTTGGAAATTTATATCCAAAGGAAGATTAAAGAATAAGCTTAAAAAAACTTATCTTTGATAAAATTAATGGGAACCTTTCCCCTAAGATGTGAATATTTGAATAAAAGAATATTCTGAATTAGAATGAGGTGTATGATGTGTTTTTATAGCACTTGGTTATTGATTATAAAATATGCAAGTTATTCGGGAAGACCGGGTTTATCTCATTCTGAATAACTCATACGACGACTAAAAGTTGACGATGAAGACGGTGGTTGAAGAACAGAGATCTTCACATCGTATGGATGATTACTAATATCTTGATTGGCCTGTACACCCAAAACAAGGTAATAAGTGGTGATCGTCCAGACGTACTTGGAGATCGATCGGATATCCGAGGACCTCTCTCCTGTATTGGACATAAGGGATGAGGAATAGGTGCCTCCGGTTTCGTTCAGACCCAGAACGGACTTGCAAATGGATGTTTGTCTGACATTGGATTTCATTATGTGTTGATTGATTTCTATTAAATATATATCCGTTTGGTGGCGGAGAATTTATTCTTTTGCTTAACACCCTTCTTTGAGACGTACGAGCTTAGAGGTTATATATTGGTAGAAATTAGTTGTATGGTATGAATTGTCAGTGTGGCATGCTAAGATGCAAATGATCAAGGCTTTTGTTGAAAATCAAAGTCTTGTGGATGATGATCAAAGCACAGTTTAAGTAGCATAGCTTTGTGTATAGCGTTAATTCGCGAGCCTCAAACCCAGTATGAGTCAAAAATGGGATAGTGTTTATAGGGAGTGCACGGCGTTTCTTTCTAGTTAGAAGTGGTGTCATGGTATGAAGCCTAGACATTTTTACTTATTTGGATGATGGAGTGAGGCTCCTCAGATATTGAGTCTCTAATGGCTCAGAGATAGGTCCGATAGGACCAGGATACATGTGTTCAGGAATAACTAGTCCACTAAAGTAAGTGTGGATCGACCCTGAAGATCCAAGGGCTCGCCAGCGTCCGAGTCCTGAGGCATTTTCTAGAGTGTCTCGAAATTGGTGAGGAAGATTCCTTGCCTCGATTCATAGATGGAAATCCAACTTCCAATATGCGACTTTTCGGTTTTAGTTGTAAACCTATATGGCGACATAGTAGGATGGGGTACTATGTCTTCTATGATTGATACATTTATATTAGAAGTTAATTTCTTCAATTATAGTAATAATAAAAGATAAATTTCGCGTACGAAGCATGTGACACCCCCACGTCCGTTAATGTTGCTTATTAAGAGTATGCATTAAGTTTCGTGAAGCGTTATAGGTAAACAGAAAAAGAGACATTACAAGACAGATATAAAATAGCAGCGGAATTTAAAACTTTATTAATCATAAAGCATCATAGTTCAAAACATGGTTACATCATATGTCTGGAAAAAACATAAAAGCCAGTACATTAAAATTTCTGTCTTTTACTTAAAACTTCAGAGTACAGTAATAAAAGAAGCATGATTCCCCATATATAAACATAGGCATAGTAGAAAAGATAAGAGCTCGAGCAATAGATCTAATCAGCTCCAAGCAGAATGAAAGCAGAATCCTAGTCAAGCTTGAGTATTCCCACCCTGAGAACCGGGGGGGAGGAGAGAAAAAAGAGGAAACAAAATGGGTCAAACATAAAGTCCGGTCATTCCTGTTACTTTTAACATATAAATAAGTAAAAGTATCATGATGGGCACATAAAGTGTATAAGAGAGATAACATCATAAAAGGCAGGTATGACAAGGTAAACAGGATAACATAATAGAGTATACTATGCTTCTCCAATGATTTCATTGCACCAATACTAGTATAACCAGAATGAGAAGATCCCTAACATGTATAAGATGGTAGACTTAGGTGTACTTCTAGTGAGAGCTTTAACCCCATACAATCAACAGGCAGCCCAACATACCGGAGTTGCTCCTAAGGTTAATAACGGGCTCCTAAACATACCGGAGTCTAGATGTACCCTAACTACTACCCTAATCGATCGGCTTTCTACTCCGTAGATACCCTGCGCTAGCCCCACAATAGGGTGTATCACTCCCTAAAGTGGCAACCCTTCGTTTTCAGGATGTGCACAACCATATCTACAGGTGTTAAGGCGTCTAAACCTCCTCTACCGGACCCATGCACGCACATGACCCCGTCAGAATGCGCCGTCCACACTGTCCCCCCACGTTTGGATCTCTTACAATCAACCCAGTAAGCGTGCCCCGACTCCGACCTAGTTCGGAGTACTCGTTCGATACCTATATATGGGTTACTGACTGAAACGGGTCCCACAAACCAGATGATACAACCTTCCCCCTACGCTTGCATCCCCGCTAGGTTTTCCGTACGTTATGCCATACCAGAGTAAAAGATTGCATAACCCCACAGGTTAAGTTTGTGGGCCTATATAAATATTACCCACCCACCCAAGTTTTGCTTAACCCACCCACTGTTTCAAACAAGTTTACTTAACCCCTACTCGAGTTATATGTTCATACAATCCCTATGGATTCAACTAGGCTAAGTATTCCAATTCATTACCATATACATTTATGGTTATAATGCGCTAGATCTCCCACATTAAGCCTACCACTTGTGGATGCTGGATATGCCAGTCGGTTCCGGGCAGACTTCCTCCTTAAGCTGGACTTAACCTCGTGTCTTAGCGCGTTTCGTGTTTGTGCACTTAGACCCCTCACATTAGATTCACCACTTGTGGTCGGTGGATATGCCGGGCGGTTTCAGGTAGACTTCCACCACAAGTGTAAAGTAACCTCGTGTCTAAGCACGGTTAAAGTTTCTAATTGCTGTAATTCTAAGCATTTCAAGTATTAACCAATTATTCCTATGTTGTTATA
This sequence comes from Allium sativum, assembly GCA_030737875.1. NCBI lineage: Eukaryota > Viridiplantae > Streptophyta > Magnoliopsida > Asparagales > Amaryllidaceae > Allium > Allium sativum. The sequence continues at coordinate 151,634,433 of CM060923.1, forward strand.
AGTTTTCATGCCCCTTTTCCAAGTTATGTTCATAATGAACGATATACCCCCAATTAAGGTCTTTTAATCACATGTTGATTTATGCCCCAAATTAATATTCATATATTTCATTCAACTTATGCCTAAATTTCCCAATACAATTTATACCCCAAATTTAACGTTTTCCCCTCGTTCCCAATTTAACTCGTTCGCATATTTCAGCGGCATGCCTAGGATCGAAGGTAGCCTGGCTATAAAAATAAAAAGGGAAAAGATGATGGAAAGAGGACAGAATTGATCATACTAAAAAGATTGACATATAATGGTAGAAATAGACATAAACATATAGTGGCATAATGACAAGATTGGCATATAGGGAAAGATCCGATGAACATGTGACAATAGAACTGATTCTAACATAATAAGGACATCATAATAGTCATGATAATATCCAAATAGTGAATTAGAAGCCAGCTAACAGCAGATCTAATTTATCCACAAACATAATAGGAACAAGCATGACTTGATCTAAACAATGAATTAGATCTACAAACAATGGCAGATCTGACATGATAAATAGGTATAAGCCTAGATCTGGTTCATAGTCATGTCAGAATAACATAGATCGATAGGTTATAACAGATCTGATATGATTCAAATAGTCATAGGCATAGATCCAAGTTATAGTCATGTCAATATTAACATTAATTATTTTGATTTAAAATTAGCATAGACTCACTGTGATTGGATCTAGAAATATAAAAGAAAGAATTGCTGATGTTGAATCACGGATCTCTAAACTCGAATAACTCTAGTTGATTGTTGAAGATGAAAAGACTTGATTTAATCTGGGCAGAGGCAACATCTAGTTCTCCATTATTTTTGGTGTGAACAAGCAAGAGAAATGAGACCATATATATAGCTATCTCCAAACACTAATCTACACAGATCTTCTGTAGGGGGTCGACCCCCCTTATGGGTCAACACCCCATTATGGGGTCGACCCAGGGGTCGACGCCCCCTTGATGGGTCGATACCCCTAGGCGATAATTTTACCGCTCCCCCAATTTTTTGAATTTTGAACTATTTTGAATTTTCTGGATATATTTTATTCATATATATTCTTCTTATGCGTATACAAACTTCAAACCTTAATAACTTCTTCATATGTTGTTCGTTTTACGCAAACTAGGTGTCTATTTTAACTAGAATTCCGAGACGAACGTAATGGTGCAGTCCATTTCCCTTAATTCTAAATATTAAATTAATTATTCTTTAATTTATCATCATTTGCTGCTGTTAAAATTATGGGGTGTTACATTCTCCCCTACTCAAAGAATTTCATCCCCGAAATCTCTACGTTAAGAAGAATGTATATCCTACCATCCACATCCATCTACTAATCCACCAATCACAGGCATCCATTGTCCTTAAAAGATTTCTAATGCTTATATGAACATATGCAAAGGTGTGTGTGTATGTCCCAATACTAATGCGAATATCAGGCGGTCCACTGATTCAGTTGACCTCCTTAATGCAATGTATGTTAGTGCCATGAATTCACCATGTATGCAAATAATCCTATTATGACTTGTAAGTTCTATATGTGTGCACAATTATCTATCCAATGCAACATCCATATGATGATACATCCATTTTCATCCAATAAAAGAAGAAAAATGCACAGACATCCATATGCAGTATGAGAGTGATTGAGATGATCTAGTGGCTAATGTATGTGTATATGCATCCACAAGCAACCACTAGCAAACACTTGCATCCACTTGTATCCATCAAACATAACTTGTCTCAAACACATGTTTACATTCATGGGATTCCAATCCAAGGGTCGAAGATTCGATACTTAAATGATAGAAACAAGCGCAAATAAAAGCTTTGAAAAGGAATTTAAGAACATACCCTCAAAAAGAAAACGGTATGAAGCGCGAATCTTGTCTTCGGTCTCCCAAGTTGCATTCTCTGGGTTATCTCCTCACTGAACCTTCATTAACTTGACTTCTCAGTTGTGTAGCTTCTTAACTTCTGATCTAAGAATGCGGGTTGGAACTCGCCTAACTATTGCCTCCCGTTACACCTCTACTTCCTCCAATATACTCGGCTAACTGCTTCAGCGGTATCATAAAAGCATTCCGCAAATGAAAAACATGGAAAACATCATGAACGCCGGATAGTCTCTCTGGTAGCTTTACTCTATAGGACATTTGGCGAATCCTTTCTTTTATGGGAAATGGACTACGAATTTGGGTGCCAATTTCCCTTCAGATCCAAAGCGAACCACAGTCCTCAAAGGTGGCACCTTGATGAAAACCATGTCTCCCACCTCAAACTCAATATCAGTCCTTCTATTATTTGCGTAGGACTTCTGCCTATCCTAGGCTGTCTACATTCGCCATCTAATAAGATCAATCTTCTCGGATGTTTCTCTAACCATATCTTGTCCAAGTAATTGTTTTTCTGCAGATTCCCACTGACAAGTCGGTGATCTACAAGGTCGTTCGTACAATGCTTTGACGGATGCCATGCCAATGCTAGCTTGATAACTATTGTTGTAGCCGAACTCTACTAAAGGAAGGTGCTCTTCCCAAGTCCCTCCGAAGTCTAGGATATACAGCATTAAAAGATCCTCATGAACTCAATTCACCCTTTTTGTCTGTCCATCTGTTTGAGGGTGACAAGCGATGCTCAAACACAACTGTGTACCAAACGCTTCTTGAAAGCTCCTCCAAAATTCACTGGTGACAATGGGGTCACAATCACTTACGATACTGGAAGATACTCCATGAAGACGGACTATCTCATGAACGTAAACTGCTGCTAACCATGCTGTCGTCCTCTTACTCTTAACTGGAATGAAATGAGCGCTCTTAGTAAGTCTGTCTGCTACAACCCAAATACTGGTGTTGCCTTTCTTTGATCTAGGCAAACCATCTATGAAATCCATAGAGACGCTCTCCCACTTCCATTGTGGAACCTCCAAAGGATGAAGTAAACCGCCGGGCTTCTTTTGCTCAGCTTTAACTTGTTGGAAAATCAAACATTGAGAAACAAACTATGCCACATCTTTCTTCATTCCAGACCAAAAGAAAACCCTCTTCGTATCCATATAAATCTTATTGCCACCTGGATGAATAGTTATCTTAGAATGATAGGCTTCCTCTTGGACTATATTCAACAAACTTCCACTTTGGGGAACATAAAGCCTTCCATTTTGTCGCAACCACCCTCTTTCGTCTGTAGAATATCTACTGAGGTGACTAGAAGTCTCACCTTTACTAAGCCTATCCAAGAGTTTGAAATATGTGGATCGTCTCGCTGCAAAGCTCCTATCTGGTCCACAACAGTCGGTCGCACATCCAGTGACGCTAATAAGCCAGGCAAAAACTCGGTGGAGGGTCTAAATTCAAAAGTCGATGTAACTCCAAGCTTTTCCATTCCACAAACAGAGGACTTAAGGCCATCCTCTGCCTACTTAATGCGTCTGCCACCACATTACCCTTTCCAGGGGTATAAGCAATCTCAAAGTCATAAGATGCTAGGAACTCCATTCACCTTTGTTGCCTTAAATTAAGATCCTTCTGTGAAAACAAGTACTTGAGAGATTTATGATCGGTGTACAACTCGAACTTCTCTCCAAGCAAATAATGACGCTACGTCTTAAGAGCGAATACTATGGCAGCTAGCTCTAAATCATGGGTAGGGTAGTTCTTCTCATGAACCCTTAGTTGTGTACCCACATAATATACTACCTTTCCCTCTTACATCAAAACCGCACCAAGCCCTGTACCACATACATCAGTGTATACTGTAAACACTTTTCTTCCGTTGGGCAAGGTCAAGGCTGTAGCTGTTGTCAGAGCCCTCTTCAATCGTTGGAAAGCAACATCACTATCTATATCGCACAAAAATGTCAATTCACTTTGCTTCCATTGGGGAAGGTCAAGACTGAGGCTATTGTCAGAGCCCTCTTCAATCGTTGGAAAGAAACATCACTATTTATATCCCACAAAAACGTCAAATTCTTCTTCGTCATCCTAGTGAGTGGGGCTGATATCTTTGCGATGTCCTTAATGAACTTCCTATAATAGCCTGCCAAACCAAGAAAGCTTCTCACTTCTGTTGCATTCTTAGGAATTGGCCAATCTTGAATAGTAATTACCTTTGCGGGATCCACTGTTATCCCATCTTTAGAGACAACATGCCCTAGAAATCTCACCTCTTTTCTCCAAAAATGGCATTTGGAGAACTTTGCCTTGAGCTGATGCACATGCAGAGTTTTCAAAACTTCTCTCAAATGTTGGGCATGCTCTTCCTCGCCCTTCGTGAAAATTAAAATGTCATCAAGAAAGACCACGACAAATTTATTTAGAAACTCCCGGAACACGGTACTCATTAGATCAACAAAATAGGAAGGTGCAATCGTCAACCCAAAAGGAATAACGAGCCATTCGAAGAAGACATATGGAGTCCTAAAAGCAGTCTTCTCTATACTGTCCTCGGCCACCCTCAACTGATGAAACCCCGTGACAGGTCTAACTTAGAGAATACTGATGCACCAACAAGCTGGTCAAACAAATCATCTATCCTCGGGAGTGGGTGCATGTTCTTCTTTGTGATTTTGTCCAACTCTCTATAGTCTACACATAAGTGAAGCGATCCATCCGCCTTAGTTGCGAATACCACCGTAGAACCCCAATCAGATATGCTTCGCCTAATAAACCTTTTCTCAAGTAGCTCCTCTACTTGCTTGCTAAGATCTCTCCTTTCTCTTGGAGCCATATGGCGCATAGGTAATGCAACTGGCTTTGCATTGTCTACCAAGTATATACGAAAATCGATCTCGTGCCTCGGAGGTAAGCCCCGAACCTCCTCAAAAACATCAGAATACTCACGGACTACTTGTCCAAATCGCAGATCATCGATAGATGCATCAAGTGACTCTAGGAAACTAAGCATGATAGACCCCTCAGGGTCACAAGAAATATCGAGGGTCCTCCCATGGCAAGTCAAAGTCTAATAACCCTACTCTCACAATCCAGAATGGCACTATACATGGCTAGCCTATTCATCCCTATAATCAAATCATAGCCCATAAAACTAAGCACATATGCATCGCACTCAAACTCAATGCCGAACACTGATATTATCAAACCACGACAAATCATGGACAAATGAGCTGAACCACCAATGGGGTTTGAGACAACAATGGGCTCCACTACCATACTAGTATTAAGGTGGAGAGACTCAACCACAGAATTAGATATAAATGAATGCGAAGCGCCAGAATCAAAAAGAGTTCTAATAAGATGATTGGAAAGAGAAATCAAACCGTCAACGGAAACTTTCCTACCTCGATCTAGAGAACTGATCGCGAGAGCATGCTCTTACCCTCCAGAAGCTACTGCCCTTTGACCTTGTCCTTGCTTCTTCGGGCACTCCTTAGAAAAGTGTCCAACCTCTCCACAAATGAAGCAAGAATTCTTCCTTCTTTTGCAGTCCTTGATCAAATGAGCCTCGCGCCTGGCACTTCCTCTTATCCTTAGCCTTGTCATTTTTTCCTCCCTTCTTCTGTTGTTGTTGTCCCTTCTTGGGCCATACTTTCTTGTTTTGTGTTTCCTCAACCTTAACTTCTTTCTTTTTAGCTTTATCTTCCTCATGCATCAAGGCCATATCAACGAGCCTTTCAAAAGTTACTCCCATTGGAATATGAGACATAGCTAACCCATGAAGGGTTCATTCACTCCTCTAGCAAACCGCAAAGCTTTCTTAAGAGGGGTATTTACTAGTTCCAACCCAAACCTCGCTAGTTGGTTGAATTTGCTAACATATTCTTTGATAGTCATGCCTCCTTGCTTGAGTGCTAGAAAACTTTCTGTAACGACCCAGATTTTTTGAATAATTTATTTTAAATATTTAATATTGTTTTAAATATTTAATTGATAAATAAATGATATTTTATATTGAATTATCAATTTAATATGGCCGTTTATATTTACATTCGAATTTAAATTTCAATATCAGTTCCGTTGAGTTCAGAATAGCGTTATAATCTGGTATCGTCGGTCATTACGGCTGAATGGCAGTTTAGGACTTCGAATGGAGAGACCACAAGATATTTTATTATTTAATTTAAATCAAATCAAAATAAACATCAGCCGACCTAAAACTGAAATCACGCAGACCTTAATTACCTCGAGCTAAAAAAATGGCCTCCTCTTTCGTTTACAAGCCAACAAGGATTTAAATGGCGATGTACGTCTGGTTCCCTCTTCCTTTTATATAAAACGCGACGCCTCCCTTTTGTTTTGCCATTCTCCACTCCTCAGAAACAATCCAAAGCTTCGGTAAAATTAAAAGGGGATTTCCCTCTTCGATCCCTAGTATCAAATCCAAGAATTTCGAATTAAAACCGTATACTCAATTTAGGGTTGAAGTATATTCTGAAGTTCGATTTTTGGCCGCGGCTTAGGGTTCGAAAGCACGATTCAAATCAGAAGCATCGAAGTCCTTGGGGTTGGTCTGAGGGGGTACCCGATCCCCTATAGAAGTCGACAGAGATGGATGGTCGGGGTTCGATCACCTCAGGTGGCGTCGGCGGGCAAATTGGGACATCCTGGATCGTCCGAAGTGAGGTATGCGATAGGGTCCTCGAAATTTCGTGCGATGCGATAAGAACTGGAGGGGCTTGCGAAGTTAAGGATGTGTGGAATTGGGGGTTCGAAGCTGTCGGACTTGGAGATTTGGGGGGGTTCCGTTCGTGCTCAGCTCAGTGGCGGATTCCGAGGCATAGGGCATTGAAATGGGAAAACGATGGATGTTGGGAAGAAAGTGATTTCAGAGAATTAAGGTAATTTTTATTTTTTTTATTTTTAATAATACAGGAAATTAATTTATACAATTAGTAATCTAATTAAAGTGAATCTATTTAGATATTAGTTTAGTTATGTTTCTTTTATGAAATCAGTTTGATTTATGTCAAAGATCATAAATAAAAATGGAAGAAAATAACAATTAAAATGTGTTATTTATTTGTTCGAGAAAAAAACCTAACATATATATATATATATGTGTTTAAAGATACGTAGGTTAGTTTAATTTTATTTGTTAAGTAAGGTTTCAATTAATAACCTCTAAAAGAGGAAGAAAAATATAGGGAAGTAATTTAATTATTTAAATAGTTAATTTAAATAAATATTAATCAGAAAATTTAAATCAAATTATCGTAGGTGCGAATTCATTCGAGAAGATTCATAGTCGATGATTTGGAAATAAACAGGATATTCGACAACTGCAATCTCTGGTGAGTAAATCTCACTCACCTTTAGAATTTATTTTTATTTCGTTAAAAATAAATTGTTTGTTGCTTGTTGAATGATTTCTGGTTGTTTTATATATATTAGTTATTTAGGCTATTATATATATATATTGGGTTGATTGATTGGTTGGATTCCCGCAGTCTCATTAGCGGATGCCCGCAGTTTCATAGCGGATGATTACCCTATACGCCCCACGCTATGATAGTGGATGACCTTCTATACCGCGATATTCTGCCACGAAGCAGAATGGGTATTATTTATGTGCTAACATCTGTGGATGCAGGAAAACAGGTTGGAGGAATCCAACTGGATTCCTCAAAAATATATTATCTATTTGTTTGTTCTGTTTGATTTCATATATATGCATATATGATGTGTTAAAATCAAATAATTGGAAATTGATTGATTTGGTTGTTTAAATTATCACTGGGCTGAAATTTAATTTATAAAAATATCATGAAAGGATAGTGGAGATCTTAAAAGGAAAAATTCTATTTTTAAATAGAATTTGAATTTTAAATGGAATAAAAATATAAACTTGTTTTGAAAAATAAAACAAGTACTTTCTTTTTAAACGAAATTTATAAATAGTTCTTTTATAACGAAGTTATAAATGAAGTGAAAAGAATTATCATTTGATAATTCAGAAATAGAAATACAAGCGTGAAATTGGGATTTGAAATGAAATTTCAAAATAGGATGTGAAATGAAATTTTTACATATATAACTCAAATGAAATTTGAGTATAACATTTGAATTTTTAAAAGGAGTTTAAATATTTGAATTTTTAAAAGGAGTTTAAATATTTGAATTTTTAAAAGGAGATTGAATATTAGAAATTCAAATAGAAGTTCAAATAGAACTTGAATAGACGAAATTAGAATGAAAAATAGAATTTGAATTCAAGGAATTAAAATAAGATTTGAATTCAAAGGAATTCGAATAAAGGAATTCAAATAGGGATTTGAATGTGGAATTTAAAAATAGAATGTGAATTATAGAATTTCAAAGAAGGAATTGAATAGAATTTGAAATATAGTATTTCAAAGAAGAATTCCAATGTGAAATTTGAATAGAGATTTGAATGGAATTTAAATATGAGATTTGAATTGAGATTTGAAATAGAAATTCAAGTATTGAATTTGAACATGGAATTGAATACAGAAATTCAAGTAGAAATTTGAATATGAGATTTCAAAATAGAATTTGAAATAAACTTTGAAAAATAGGATTTCAAAGTAGAATGGGAAATGGAATTTCAAATAGGATTTCAAAATAGGAAATCCAAAAGGATTTTGAAATGGAATTTGAATTCAAGGGAATTCAAATGAATTTGAATATTAGAATTCAAATGGAAATGGAAAATGAAATTTGAATATAAGAGATTCAAATTGAATTCAAATAGGATTTAATCTATGGGATTTGAATATGAAATTCAAATGGGTTTTAAACTATGGAATTTTGAATATAGAATTGAAAAAGGAGTTTGAATATTTGAATTTCAATAGAATTCAAATATAGAAATTGGAATATAGAAGTTCAAATGGAATTTAAATATAGAGTTTGAATAAGAGAATTCAAATGAAATCAAGTATTGAATTTGAATATGGAATTGAAATAGAAATTCAAGTATTTAATTTGAATATCAAATAGAAAAGGAATTGGGATTTGAAATATAGAATTTAAAAGTGAGATTGGAATTTGAATCAAGGAATTCAAATAGAGTTAAATGAAGTTGAATTCATTTTAAAGAAGTTTAAAAGTTTATATATATAAATATAATTAAAACGTACTCGCCGCAGCGCTGCAGTTCGTAAATTGGCGACTCGAACTTCAATTGAATATACAGAACCCAATTGAAGTCGAAATTCTTTGAAACAAGAAACGTCAGGGCCGATTTGATAATAGTTTTCTAATAAAGGAGAAAAATCTGAATTTCGTCGTATAGATTGTGAGTTATGTCAAAATCAAATTTTTAGAAAAGCAGCGCCATAAACCATTATAAACCATAATGGATTTTATATATAAATATTGGGATTTTTAAGCAAATAAAATCCGGATTTCCATTTAAAAATCTAGACTTGAGTTAGGAAATAAATATGGACTCAAGTGAAGTAAAGAAGATGATTTTTGAAACAATAATCATATTTTTGATTATTGAATAGAATTAACTAAAGAAGAATTAGTTAATCGAGTTTGAACTAAAATCGAACTTTGAAAAGTGAAATTTGGGATTGTAAATATATATTCGAAATCGAATATAGAACTTAAATTGAAATTTGAATTCAATTGATTGATAAGTAAGTGGAAATATATTCGAAACGGGTTATATTCAAATATACAAGCGAGATAGGCAGAGAGTTAGTTAAAGAATTACTTTAACGAATTGAGTCAAACGAGTGTGTGAAGTTGAAATAAATCTGACAGGTATAGACATACAGGAGACAGGTATGAGACAAGGATAATGCAGGTATATAAATAATGTGCTCGACAAAAAGGTACATGTTTAATTCATATATGAGATTTTATGCGCCGTATCGGCAAGCCGCTTGGCTTTTCCTTTTTCTTTTTGATTGAGGAAGATACCGGGAAGCTATTTGAAATTTCCCGATGCTCCCGATACAGGGGAGGTTATGGCGAAATTTTCCGGAAATTTAAGGAGTTAGAATATTTTTGACAATTAGAAATCTATATATCGATATATATATAATTCAATAAGGAAACGAAATCAAAAATAGCGAAAAGGGTCAATATGGTTATTGGAAATATTTGGTTAACAAATATTGATAAGGAAATGGAGAAGAGATTTAATTAATGAAATATTAATTAAAGGGCCCAGTGATTTGTTTGATATGTTGGATGAACACTTGTTTTATTCGATAGTTAAATCACAGACTATCGAAGTTTTTGACCATCGTTGTCAATATGGAGAGACCGGTTGGATTATTATCCGAAGAACCACTCCGTATCGGCATAAGCGTTGCGAACCAAGTATGCTGAATATATTGAAGACGGAGTAAAGTGCAAGGGCTTTTCTAGTAATAGAAATAGTGCCTTCGGTTTCGTTCAATCCCAGAACGAACGTAAATGGACGAATGTCTGACAGAGTATTTCCAATGATCAAATGGGTTGGTCTGTATGGATATATATGGTTGCAACGGATTTATCCCTTAGCATAATATCCAGAATATTTGTGCAAACTCAACTAGTGATTAACGGATCTGACGATGTGGCATTCAAAGTGATTGTGTTATCGATGAATGGTAAGTATGCGTAGCCTCAGGCCTCAACAACCGGGAAATGACAAAAATCGGGCAGGCAGCATGGCTATGTGGGTCGCTCCCATTAGGGTGTATAATCACCTATCTAGAGAAATTCCTTTTGTTTCTAAATCTATCGATTCTGCCCATTCGGGAACGGTGGTTTGAGTCCAACCGTTGGTGATATACATTCGATACACTCAAGCGAAATGAGTGGTCGGTCATGTGTGGGCCGGGTTGCAAGACGTTCTTGTTGAACCCAGGTGTATTCGTCTCTAGAGATACATCATCGGAAGGTGGTCCCATACCTTGTCATGTTGGAAATCCAATCTCCAATAAGCGCCATGCGGTTTTTGATTTTATAATATATATGTGGAGCGTGAGATGCAAGCGTTCTGCTATTTGGTTATTTACTTGATGTAGACATTAGCATAATATCATTGGATTTGATATCAAAGTGTTTTGGGTTATAGTAAGGTAAAAACCGTCCGTGTTTATGTGTGGGCTGGTCTTACTATTACCTTTTCCTTCGAAAAGAGTTTTGAAAGTTAAACAAGTGGTTGGAGTTTACTCACACCAGTCCCATGACTGACCCATAGTTTGTTTTGTTTTGTTTTGTTTCCCTAAACTCTTGGGTGCCCAAATTTGTACGGGCAGTCAGGTGTTTCAGGCTTTTACAGATACACTTGGAGGAGCTTGAAGCAGGAGGCTTCAACGTTAGTTATTTAGAGTTACTTCCGCTGGATCAAATGTTATGTGTACTCTGATGATGGTATGTATATATGTACCAAACAGATTTGTATTTCAAAGCTTATGTTATATAATATATTTTCTTCGTTCCGCTGTGAGTTGTGATCTTCGTTTTTCTTCTATTCTAATATTTCTTTCTTTCTATTTCTCATCCTCTAACTTCTTTCTAATAATGAGTCGTATTTCTGTGTTATTTGGGTTGGACGTGTGGTGTATTTAGTCAACTCAGGTAGCACGGATTTGCGGGTCGTTTCAGTTGGTATCAGAGCTTAGGTTGAGCGAATACCTAGGCTCGTGTGGCTTGTGCTCATTAGAGATAGGGTCAGCAGTACCCTAGAATGAGTTGAGTGTATATATACGAGAGAGCGTATTTGTAAACTGATATAAAAATTGTTTTATATTGTGTTGGCTGGTCTGTTGAGTAGTTTATGAATTCTGGTCGAATCGTGGGACGCCACGAAGTCGATAGGGATTTCTAAACACTTGAACAAAGAAATTCGACACAATATTGTTTTAAAGTGGGTAAATGAAATAATTTTACCCAAAAATTTCTATTTGATATAGAAAGAATAATTTTCTAGAATTATTATTATATGGATGTGTTGGATGTTGATTTAATAATCAAATGAGATTATAAAATTAGAATGGTTATTTATAACCAGAATAGAATTTGTATAGGAATTAAATATACAAATGAGATGAATTAGAATTAAATTCAAACCAGAATTAAGAATTTAAAATCCTGGGAAGATGGAAATATTTTTCAAAGTATATTAAAGTAATATAGATTTGTTTTAAAGGATTTGAAAGAAAATCATGGGTGTTGAAATAATAAAGCACTGAACTCACTTCAGTGGCTGGGAAATTATTCTGATGATGATTGCAACATCATCAGTGTTCATTTCCGAGTTTCTAAGTGATGAATTGCTACCTTAGAAATTTTTTGATGGGAAGTTTGTTTGAAAGAAAACAAGCGGTTTAAGAAATTCAAATGTTTTGAATTTGAAATGGAAATAAATATATATGTATATATTTAAGTGATTTCAAAGGGATTTGAAATGAAAATCCTGGGATTTGAATTCTGGAATTGGAATTTAACTTAAGCTAGTTAAATGGGTCGAAGTGAATGAATTGATTTAAATCAATTTGAATTAGTTTAATAGAACATAGAGTGGATATAAATGGATTGATCGTAGATCATTCGAATTTAATGTGTGAAGACCAAAAGTTTTGGTTGGAGTTAATTTATTGAAATATGAGGAGTTGAGTTTCAACATAAGAGAGATGTTGAAAATTAATGGATTTGTACCCTTTTTCCTACCTTAGCAATTTCGAGGACGAAATTATTTTAAGGGGGGAAGAATGTAACGACCCAGATTTTTTGAATAATTTATTTTAAATATTTAATATTGTTTTAAATATTTAATTGATAAATAAATGATATTTTATATTGAATTATCAATTTAATATGGCCGTTTATATTTACATTCGAATTTAAATTTCAATATCAGTTCCGTTGAGTTCAGAATAGCGTTATAATCTGGTATCGTCGGTCATTACGGCTGAATGGCAGTTTAGGACTTCGAATGGAGAGACCACAAGATATTTTATTATTTAATTTAAATCAAATCAAAATAAACATCAGCCGACCTAAAACTGAAATCACGCAGACCTTAATTACCTCGAGCTAAAAAAATGGCCTCCTCTTTCGTTTACAAGCCAACAAGGATTTAAATGGCGATGTACGTCTGGTTCCCTCTTCCTTTTATATAAAACGCGACGCCTCCCTTTTGTTTTGCCATTCTCCACTCCTCAGAAACAATCCAAAGCTTCGGTAAAATTAAAAGGGGATTTCCCTCTTCGATCCCTAGTATCAAATCCAAGAATTTCGAATTAAAACCGTATACTCAATTTAGGGTTGAAGTATATTCTGAAGTTCGATTTTTGGCCGCGGCTTAGGGTTCGAAAGCACGATTCAAATCAGAAGCATCGAAGTCCTTGGGGTTGGTCTGAGGGGGTACCCGATCCCCTATAGAAGTCGACAGAGATGGATGGTCGGGGTTCGATCACCTCAGGTGGCGTCGGCGGCAAATTGGGACATCCTGGATCGTCCGAAGTGAGGTATGCGATAGGGTCCTCGAAATTTCGTGCGATGCGATAAGAACTGGAGGGGCTTGCGAAGTTAAGGATGTGTGGAATTGGGGGTTCGAAGCTGTCGGACTTGGAGATTTGGGGGGGTTCCGTTCGTGCTCAGCTCAGTGGCGGATTCCGAGGCATAGGGCATTGAAATGGGAAAACGATGGATGTTGGGAAGAAAGTGATTTCAGAGAATTAAGGTAATTTTTATTTTTTTTATTTTTAATAATACAGGAAATTAATTTATACAATTAGTAATCTAATTAAAGTGAATCTATTTAGATATTAGTTTAGTTATGTTTCTTTTATGAAATCAGTTTGATTTATGTCAAAGATCATAAATAAAAATGGAAGAAAATAACAATTAAAATGTGTTATTTATTTGTTCGAGAAAAAAACCTAACATATATATATATATGTGTTTAAAGATACGTAGGTTAGTTTAATTTTATTTGTTAAGTAAGGTTTCAATTAATAACCTCTAAAAGAGGAAGAAAAATATAGGGAAGTAATTTAATTATTTAAATAGTTAATTTAAATAAATATTAATCAGAAAATTTAAATCAAATTATCGTAGGTGCGAATTCATTCGAGAAGATTCATAGTCGATGATTTGGAAATAAACAGGATATTCGACAACTGCAATCTCTGGTGAGTAAATCTCACTCACCTTTAGAATTTATTTTTATTTCGTTAAAAATAAATTGTTTGTTGCTTGTTGAATGATTTCTGGTTGTTTTATATATATTAGTTATTTAGGCTATTATATATATATATTGGGTTGATTGATTGGTTGGATTCCCGCAGTCTCATTAGCGGATGCCCGCAGTTTCATAGCGGATGATTACCCTATACGCCCCACGCTATGATAGTGGATGACCTTCTATACCGCGATATTCTGCCACGAAGCAGAATGGGTATTATTTATGTGCTAACATCTGTGGATGCAGGAAAACAGGTTGGAGGAATCCAACTGGATTCCTCAAAAATATATTATCTATTTGTTTGTTCTGTTTGATTTCATATATATGCATATATGATGTGTTAAAATCAAATAATTGGAAATTGATTGATTTGGTTGTTTAAATTATCACTGGGCTGAAATTTAATTTATAAAAATATCATGAAAGGATAGTGGAGATCTTAAAAGGAAAAATTCTATTTTTAAATAGAATTTGAATTTTAAATGGAATAAAAATATAAACTTGTTTTGAAAAATAAAACAAGTAGTTTCTTTTTAAACGAAATTTATAAATAGTTCTTTTATAACGAAGTTATAAATGAAGTGAAAAGAATTATCATTTGATAATTCAGAAATAGAAATACAAGCGTGAAATTGGGATTTGAAATGAAATTTCAAAATAGGATGTGAAATGAAATTTTTACATATATAACACAAATGAAATTTGAGTATAACATTTGAATTTTTAAAAGGAGTTTAAATATTTGAATTTTTAAAAGGAGTTTAAATATTTGAATTTTTAAAAGGAGATTGAATATTAGAAATTCAAATAGAAGTTCAAATAGAACTTGAATAGACGAAATTAGAATGAAAAATAGAATTTGAATTCAAGGAATTAAAATAAGATTTGAATTCAAAGGAATTCGAATAAAGGAATTCAAATAGGGATTTGAATGTGGAATTTAAAAATAGAATGTGAATTATAGAATTTCAAAGAAGGAATTGAATAGAATTTGAAATATAGTATTTCAAAGAAGAATTCCAATGTGAAATTTGAATAGAGATTTGAATGGAATTTAAATATGAGATTTGAATTGAGATTTGAAATAGAAATTCAAGTATTGAATTTGAACATGGAATTGAATACAGAAATTCAAGTAGAAATTTGAATATGAGATTTCAAAATAGAATTTGAAATAAACTTTGAAAAATAGGATTTCAAAGTAGAATGGGAAATGGAATTTCAAATAGGATTTCAAAATAGGAAATCCAAAAGGATTTTGAAATGGAATTTGAATTCAAGGGAATTCAAATGAATTTGAATATTAGAATTCAAATGGAAATGGAAAATGAAATTTGAATATAAGAGATTCAAATTGAATTCAAATAGGATTTAATCTATGGGATTTGAATATGAAATTCAAATGGGTTTTAAACTATGGAATTTTGAATATAGAATTGAAAAAGGAGTTTGAATATTTGAATTTCAATAGAATTCAAATATAGAAATTGGAATATAGAAGTTCAAATGGAATTTAAATATAGAGTTTGAATAAGAGAATTCAAATGAAATCAAGTATTGAATTTGAATATGGAATTGAAATAGAAATTCAAGTATTTAATTTGAATATCAAATAGAAAAGGAATTGGGATTTGAAATATAGAATTCAAAAGTGAGATTGGAATTTGAATCAAGGAATTCAAATAGAGTTAAATGAAGTTGAATTCATTTTAAAGAAGTTTAAAAGTTTATATATATAAATATAATTAAAACGTACTCGCCGCAGCGCTGCAGTTCGTAAATTGGCGACTCGAACTTCAATTGAATATACAGAACCCAATTGAAGTCGAAATTCTTTGAAACAAGAAACGTCAGGGCCGATTTGATAATAGTTTTCTAATAAAGGAGAAAAATCTGAATTTCGTCGTATAGATTGTGAGTTATGTCAAAATCAAATTTTTAGAAAAGCAGCGCCATAAACCATTATAAACCATAATGGATTTTATATATAAATATTGGGATTTTTAAGCAAATAAAATCCGGATTTCCATTTAAAAATCTAGACTTGAGTTAGGAAATAAATATGGACTCAAGTGAAGTAAAGAAGATGATTTTTGAAACAATAATCATATTTTTGATTATTGAATAGAATTAACTAAAGAAGAATTAGTTAATCGAGTTTGAACTAAAATCGAACTTTGAAAAGTGAAATTTGGGATTGTAAATATATATTCGAAATCGAATATAGAACTTAAATTGAAATTTGAATTCAATTGATTGATAAGTAAGTGGAAATATATTCGAAACGGGTTATATTCAAATATACAAGCGAGATAGGCAGAGAGTTAGTTAAAGAATTACTTTAACGAATTGAGTCAAACGAGTGTGTGAAGTTGAAATAAATCTGACAGGTATAGACATACAGGAGACAGGTATGAGACAAGGATAATGCAGGTATATAAATAATGTGCTCGACAAAAAGGTACATGTTTAATTCATATATGAGATTTTATGCGCCGTATCGGCAAGCCGCTTGGCTTTTCCTTTTTCTTTTTGATTGAGGAAGATACCGGGAAGCTATTTGAAATTTCCCGATGCTCCCGATACAGGGGAGGTTATGGCGAAATTTTCCGGAAATTTAAGGAGTTAGAATATTTTTGACAATTAGAAATCTATATATCGATATATATAGAATTCAATAAGGAAACGAAATCAAAAATAGCGAAAAGGGTCAATATGGTTATTGGAAATATTTGGTTAACAAATATTGATAAGGAAATGGAGAAGAGATTTAATTAATGAAATATTAATTAAAGGGCCCAGTGATTTGTTTGATATGTTGGATGAACACTTGTTTTATTCGATAGTTAAATCACAGACTATCGAAGTTTTTGACCATCGTTGTCAATATGGAGAGACCGGTTGGATTATTATCCGAAGAACCACTCCGTATCGGCATAAGCGTTGCGAACCAAGTATGCTGAATATATTGAAGACGGAGTAAAGTGCAAGGGCTTTTCTAGTAATAGAAATAGTGCCTTCGGTTTCGTTCAATCCCAGAACGAACGTAAATGGACGAATGTCTGACAGAGTATTTCCAATGATCAAATGGGTTGGTCTGTATGGATATATATGGTTGCAACGGATTTATCCCTTAGCATAATATCCAGAATATTTGTGCAAACTCAACTAGTGATTAACGGATCTGACGATGTGGCATTCAAAGTGATTGTGTTATCGATGAATGGTAAGTATGCGTAGCCTCAGGCCTCAACAACCGGGAAATGACAAAAATCGGGCAGGCAGCATGGCTATGTGGGTCGCTCCCATTAGGGTGCATAATCACCTATCTAGAGAAATTCCTTTTGTTTCTAAATCTATCGATTCTGCCCATTCGGGAACGGTGGTTTGAGTCCAACCGTTGGTGATATACATTCGATACACTCAAGCGAAATGAGTGGTCGGTCATGTGTGGGCCGGGTTGCAAGACGTTCTTGTTGAACCCAGGTGTATTCGTCTCTAGAGATACATCATCGGAAGGTGGTCCCATACCTTGTCATGTTGGAAATCCAATCTCCAATAAGCGCCATGCGGTTTTTGATTTTATAATATATATGTGGAGCGTGAGATGCAAGCGTTCTGCTATTTGGTTATTTACTTGATGTAGACATTAGCATAATATCATTGGATTTGATATCAAAGTGTTTTGGGTTATAGTAAGGTAAAAACCGTCCGTGTTTATGTGTGGGCTGGTCTTACTATTACCTTTTCCTTCGAAAAGAGTTTTGAAAGTTAAACAAGTGGTTGGAGTTTACTCACACCAGTCCCATGACTGACCCATAGTTTGTTTTGTTTTGTTTTGTTTCCCTAAACTCTTGGGTGCCCAAATTTGTACGGGCAGTCAGGTGTTTCAGGCTTTTACAGATACACTTGGAGGAGCTTGAAGCAGGAGGCTTCAACGTTAGTTATTTAGAGTTACTTCCGCTGGATCAAATGTTATGTGTACTCTGATGATGGTATGTATATATGTACCAAACAGATTTGTATTTCAAAGCTTATGTTATATAATATATTTTCTTCGTTCCGCTGTGAGTTGTGATCTTCGTTTTTCTTCTATTCTAATATTTCTTTCTTTCTATTTCTCATCCTCTAACTTCTTTCTAATAATGAGTCGTATTTCTGTGTTATTTGGGTTGGACGTGTGGTGTATTTAGTCAACTCAGGTAGCACGGATTTGCGGGTCGTTTCACTTTCCATTTCCATGCTTTTCTCAGCTTGAGAAAGAAACTTCTTTTCAAACCTTTGCTGAAAATCATCCCAAGTCTACACTGGATGCTCTGCTTGTGTCACTTCCCACCAAAACGAAGCTTCATCTTTCAGTAGCCAAGCGGCTTACTGAATCTTCCTACGATCGTCCACTTCAAAAATTCCAAACAAATCCTCCGTCTCTTTGAGCCAATTCCTTGCCTCTACGAACATCTCGGTTCCACGAAATGGCTTTTCTCCTATATAACAGAAATCCTTGCAGATCTTAGAGAAATTTTCCACATGCGGAGATGGAGGAGGAACGATGGGTGCAGCTGGGGAGGAACTTCAGCTTGACCACCAACAGGCGTCGTGGCCTCTAGAAACCTGTGGAACCAGCCTGGTATCGTAACGCCCTCTGGAATATTAAGTTCCCCAGACATGCTGAAAAGAAAAGGAAAGGGATTTTGACAAAGGATCGAAAGATATTACATATGACTTTGGGGAATATGTTTTCAAAACAGACTTTTCTTCTTGAAAATGCTCTCTTTTGAAACCTTTTTGAAAATAATTTTCAAAAACTTTTATCTAATCTTGTAACCTTCAGCTCTGATACCAAGTGTGACACACCACGTCCGTTAATGTTACTAATTAAGAGAAAGCATTAAGTTTCGTGAAGCGTTATAGGTAAACAGAAACAGAAATATTACAGGATAAATATAAAATAGCAGCAGAATTTAAAACTTTATTAATCATAAAGCATCGTCTTTCAAAACATGGTTACATTATATGTTTGAAAAAAACATAAAAGGCAGTACATCATTAAAATTTTCGTCTTGTACTTAAAACATCATAGTACAGTAACAGATGAAGCATAATTCCCCAAATAAAAAGTTAATCATAGTAGAAAAGATAAGAGCTTGAACAATACATCTAAGCAGCTCCAAGAAGAATGAAAGCAGAATCCTGGTCAAGCTTGAGTATTCCCACCCTGAGAACCTAGGGGGAGGGAATGGAAGAGAAAGAAGAGGAAACAAAATGGTTCAGACATAAAGTCTGGCGAGTCCAGTTACTTTTAGCATATAGATAAGCAAAAGTATCACGACAGGCATATAAACTGGATAAGAGAGATAACATCATAAAAGGAAGGTATGACAAGGTAAACAGGATAACATGATAGAGTATACTATGCTTCTCTAATGATTTCTATGCACCAATACTAGTATAACCAGCATGAGATGATCCCTAACATGTATAAGATGGTAGACTTAGGTGTACTTCTAGTGAGAGGTTTAACGCCATACAATCAACATGCAGCCTAACATATCGGAGTTACCCCTAAGCATAATAACAGACTCCAAAACATACTGAAGTCCAGATGTACCCTAATTACTACCCTAATCGATTGGCTTCCTACTCTGTGGATACCCTGTGCTGGCCCTACAGTAGGTTGTCTCACTCTCTAAAGTGGCAACCCTTCGTTTTCAGGATGTGCACAACCATATCTACAGGTGTCAGGGCGTCTAAACCTCCTCTCCCGGACCCATGCATGCACATGACCTCGTAGGAATGCACCGCCCACATCGTCCCCCCACGTTTGGATCTCTGATAATCAGCCTTGTAAGCGTGCCCCGACTCTGACCTAGTTTGGAGTACTCGTTTGATACCTATATATGGGTTACTGACTGAAACGGGTCCCACACAAAAGATGATACAAGCTTCCCCTAAGCTTGTATCCCCACTAGGTTTTCCATAGGTTATGCCATACCAGAGTAAAAGATTGCATAACCCCATAGGTTAAGTTTGTGGGCCTATATAAATATTACTCACCCACCCAAGATTTACTTAACCCACCCACTATTTCAAACAAGTTTAATTAACCCCTACTCAAGTTAAATATTAATACAATCCCTATGTATTCAACTAGGTTACGTATTCAAATTCATTACCATATTAATTTATGGTTATAATGTGATAGACCTCCCACATTAACCCTACCACTTGTGGATGTTAGATATGCCGGTCAGTTCAGGGCAGACTTCCTCCACAAGCTGGGCTTAACCTCGTGTCTTAGCACATCTCGTTTTTATGCACTTAGACCCCTCACATTAGATTCACCACTTGTGGTCGCTGGATATGCTGGGCGGTTCCGGGGAGACTTCCACCACAAGTGTAATCTAACCTCGTTTATAAGCGTGGTTACAGTTTCTAATTACTGTAATTCTAGGCATTTCAATTATTAACCAATTATTCCAATGTCGTTATAGGTTTTCATGCCCCTTTTCCAAGTTATGTTCATAGTAAACCATATACCCCAAATTAAGATCTTTTAATCACAAGTTGATTTATGCCACAAATTGATGTTCATGTATTTCATTCAAGTTATACCCAAAATTTTCAATTTAAGTTATACCCCAAATTTAACGTCTTCCCCTCGTTCCCAATTTAACGTGTTCGCATATTTCAGCGGCATGCCTAGGCTTGAAGGTAGCCTAGCTATAAAAATAAAAAGGGAAAAGACGAAGGGAAGAGGACAGAAATGATCATACTAACAAGATCGACATATAATGGTTGAAATAGGCATAAACATATATGGGCATAATGACAAGATAGGCATAGAGGGACATATTTGATGAACATGTGATAATAGAACTGATTCTAACATAATAGGGACATCATAACAGTCATGATAAGATCTAAACAATGAATTAGATAACCAAATAACAACAGATCTGATTCAGCCACAAACATAATAGGAACAGGCATGATGTGATTTAAACATTGAATTAGATCTACAAACAATGGCAGATTTGGCATGATAAATAGGTATAAGCCTAGATCTGGTTCATAGTCATGTCCGAATAACGTAGATAAACAAGTTATAACAGATCTGATATGATTCAAATAGTCATAGGCACAGAACCAATTTATAGTCATGTCAATATTAACTTTTAATTATTTAGATCTAAAATTAACATAGAATCCCTGTGATTGGACCTAGAAAAATAGAAGAAAGAATTGCTGATGTCGAATCACAGAACTCTAAACTAGAATAACTATAGTTGATTGTTGAAAAAGAAAAGACTCGATTTAATCTAAGCAGAGGCAGCATCTAGTTCTTCATTATTTTTGGTGTGAAGAAACAAGAGAAATGAGGCTATATATATAGCTGTCACCAAACCCAAATCTGCCCAGATCTGCCATAGGGGTGTCGACCCATGGGTCGACACCCCTGGGTGGGAATTTTCCCGCTCCCCTAATTTTTTGAATTTTGAGCTGTTTTGAATTTTCTAGATATATTTTATTCATATATATTCTTCCTATGCGTATACAAACTTCAAACCTTAATAACTACTTCATATGTTGTCCGTTTTACGCAAATCGGGTGTCTATTATAACTAGAATTCCGAGACGAACGCAATGACGTAGTCCGTTTCCCTTAATTCTGAATATTAAATTAATTATCCTTTAATTTATCATCTTTTAGTGTTGTTAAAATTACTCTTTATATCAAATATACTTTTGGGTTAAATTATTTCACTTACCCAGTTTCAAAACAATACTATGTCAAATTACTTTGTTCAAGTTTTTAGAAATTCTTATCGACCTCGTCAGCTAAACGCGTCGATTTGAAATTTTTATACCACTCAACAAATGAATCAACACAATATAAAAAATTTCTTATACCAATTGACAAATACACGCTCATATGTATACACTCAAACTCAATCTAGGTTATTGCTAACCCCATCTATATCAAGTTACGCCACAAAGCCAAGGTTACTACTCAACCTCGCTTTGATACCAAATATAACGACCCGCAAATCCTCACTATTTGAATTGACTGAATACAACTCATGTCCAACTCAAAATACACGAAAATACAAATCATTAAT
Source organism: Allium sativum (assembly GCA_030737875.1). NCBI lineage: Eukaryota > Viridiplantae > Streptophyta > Magnoliopsida > Asparagales > Amaryllidaceae > Allium > Allium sativum. Next base: position 151,656,716 of record CM060923.1, read on the forward strand.
AGAAAGAAGTTAGAGGATGAGAGATAGAAAGAAAGAAAAATAAGAATAGAAGAAAATAGATAGAAGATCGAGCTGAACAATACCAAAGAATCTGACAATCGCAGCGGAACAAAATATAATATATTTAATCACTTTTGAAATACAGACTTGATTTGAACTTACATACATCATCAGAGTACAACATATAAACATCACAGCAGAAATAAACTCTATATATATCTAACACTAAAGTCTCCTTCTCCAAGCTCCTTCTAGTGTGTCTTTAAAATTTTGAACTACTTGACTGCCTGTACAAATTTGGGCACCCAAGAGTTTAGAGAAAAGAAAGAAAAATAAACTCTGGGTCAATCATGGGACTGGTGTGAGCAAACGATTTTAAACAAATTGATTTTAACTTGCAAAACCTTTTTCAAAGAAAAGATAATCGTAAGACCGATCCATACATAAATACATATGATTTTTACCTTATGATAACCAAAAACCGTTTGAAATCATAAATATTATAATATTATAATGGTGTCAAAATACAAATAAATAACAATCTAGCGGAACTCTTGCATCTCACTCTCCATATATATAGTATACAAACAAAACCGAGGGCGCTTATTGGATAATGGATTTCCGACTATGACAAGGTATGGAACCACCTTTCGATAGTGCATATCAAGAGAGGAATACACTGAGTTCAACAAGAACGTCTTGCAACCGGACCCACACATGACTGGCCACTCATTTCTCTTGAGTGTATCGAATGTATATCACAAATGGTTGTGTATGGCAACCATTTTCCGAATGGGGCAGAATCGATAGAATAAGAAACAAAAGGAATTTCTCTATATAGGTGATGCTACACCCTAATGGGAGCGACCCACATAGCCATGTTGCCTACCCGATTTTTTCATTTTCCGGTTGTGATGCTTGAGGCCAGACTTACCATGGTCAATTACTTCTTTATTTACTTTGAATGCCACATCGTCAAAACTCGCCAACCACTAATTGACTTCCCCAAAAATATATTATATGTATAAAGCAAGAGAAACGAATTCCTCTGCCACCATGTAAATACGATTGAAGAGATCAATGTACGTGATCAGTTAGAATTACTCTGTCAGATATTCATCCATACAAGTTGTCCTGGGACTGAGCAAACCGAACACACTATTTTTGTAACAGAATATCCCTTGCACAAACTCCGTCTTCAATTATCTTCAAAAATCTTTGGCTTACAACGTATAAATCAGATCGAAGTGGAATTTATATTCTGGACTCTTCGAAACGATTACGTAAGGTCAAGTAATGTTTAAATAATTATCAAGTCAACATATTTCATATCGATTAAATATTCATTGATATCGGAACTTATCTACTAAAAATATGTCACATATAAGATTCACATTGCGGTTTAAAATAATAATTTGGACAAGATGATTAAACGTGTCAATGTTTAATTTGAACTAATCAAGTTAGGGTAATCACATTACAACAACACTGGAATTCCAATCAACAACCCGGTGGTCATAATATATCTAGAAATTCAAGTTGACAATTCAAAATTATTCGCTTAAATGAAAAAATATTTTCGATTTTAACAATGATCAACATAGTCTATTAAATTTCATAGATTGTATCAATGTTTAATAATATTTCAATTTATTATGATCTGTATTGACCAATATTTGGTCAAACAGTAATACGTCAATATTATAGATAACGTCGCTCTCGATTCTCAAGTACGTCGTCGGAAAATGTAGATCGATTTAGCCGAAGTTAGAAAATATTAGAAATAAAGTCGATTTTTAAAATTGCCGTTAATAGTTTAGAAAACTCGACGAAATAAAAATATGTTATCAACTTGGTTTGATCAGTTAAAAATACATGAACGCATCGATCCGATCACGTGTTAAAACTAGTTGCGGAAAAATATAAAAAAGTTGGTAAACAATGTTGTGCATTCAAAAATAGCTGAACGGAACGCGTTGATTAGTAAAAATGGTTTGCGTTACAAGCGACGCTAAAAAACTTGATAAAAACGAAATCTTATGGAAACCTCGTGTGATCACTCAAAAATGAGTGATCACCATGTCGATCAGTTCAAAATGTTGGCCAATCAATTCAATCCATTTTGCCAAATCCCACAATTAATTTTGCATACATCAAAAATGGTGATCCACTCAAGCCTATCACCTAAAATTCCAACCCGATCACATTTGTTCTCTTTTGCCAGATCTGAAATCCTGGCATCACAAAACTCGTGACAGGCACATGCCAATCACCTAAAAAATTTTGCCCAATCCTACCCCTTCTCTTGCCAGATCCCAAAAGTGACACTCCCAAAAAATAATGATCACACGGTGATCCTCCTATGTTTTCTTACCTGACCACTCCTCTCCTTTCTAGCCAGATCCAACTTTCTGGTATCTAAAAAAAACTGATCACCAAGTATTTGGAAAACTGAATTAAGTTATCACCGCTACATCTCCTTCCCTCTCTTCTGTTCTACATCGAAGTGCACAGTCGTGCACTTATCCACATTCGTGCACTTGTGCACGTGTATGGCCACCATCGTAGCTTTCCCACCAACAATACCATCACCACCCATTGTCCTAACCCACCTGAAGATGAAACCATCGTCGAATAATCCAACAACCACTTGGAACAAAACCCAACGGTATCCACCAGCTTCAATCCGACCCAATAAACCTCCTCCAGACGCCGCCTCCCACTTCCGGTTGCCACTAGACTTCAACCCAAGTTCATCGACACCTCCCTCCTCCATTTCCTCCTTGATCGACCGCCTAACATTCCATATCGTCAGAGCAGTTTGACGCTAACTCCAGGTTACCCAATACCATGCTTCTAACTCTATTTTGATCTCGTTTACTAAATTAGGTTATAGAAAAATTATCTAATATTTTTCCCATGTCCATCATAACATCCAGCATCGAAATTCCCGTAACACCCCGTGTTTCAACAACACTAAAAGAGGAAAAATTGAATAATTAATTTATTATTTCAAAATTAAGGGAAACGGACTATGCCGTTGTGTCCGTCTTTAAATTCTGGTCAAGATAGACACCTGGTTTGCATAAAACGAATAACGTATGAAGAAATTATGGACGGTAGAAGTTTGGCGAAAAGAGCAGGACTTCCCGGCACACTTGACAAGTGCGACAATGTATTTTTGCACTGGTGCACCTGTAAAGTGTTCCCATGTAATGACCCAGATTTCCGTAACATTAGATTTGACTATATACATCATATATCCAACCCAAATATCACGAAAATACGAAACATTTTTTTTTTGAAGAAAAGGGTAGAAGAAGAACAGAAACAACAACACAGAATCTCACATCGCAGCGGAACAAAATATAATATATCATATCTTTGAAGTACAAAATCTTAATTGTATAACATACACTTATCAGAATACAACACTTACAACACAGCGGAACAAAACTCTATATAACTAACGCTGAAGCCTCCTGCTCCAAGCTCCTTTAGATAGATCTGTAAAATCCTGAACGACTTGACTGCCCGTACAAATTTAGGCACCAAAGAGTTTAGGTAGAACAAAACAAAATAAACTCTGGGTCAGTCATGGGACTGGTATGAGTAAACAGTTTTAAAATAGTTTCAGAAAACTGAATGATATCTCATAAGACCACGCCATATAACACGGAACGGGTTTTTCCCTTATGAGAATCCAATCACTTGACTTATCTTTCAAAATCCTTTTGAAAGAAATAATGATATTTAAATCAAAACTCTTTTCATATTATAATAGTGTCTAAATCAAGTAAATAACAATCTAGTGGAACGCTTTCATCTCACGTTCCACATATATAATATACAATCAAAACCGCAAGCACTTATTGGGTAATGGATTTCCAACTATGAAAAGGTATGGAACCACCTTCCGTTGGTTTATCTCTAGAGGAGAATATACCGAGTTCAACAAGAACATCTTGCAACTCAGCCACACATGACCGACCACTCATTTGGCTTGAGTGTATCGAATGTATATCACCAACGGTTGGGATCAGGAACCGTTTCCCGAATGGGACAGCATCGACAATAGATTTTTAGAAGTAAATGAAACTCTAGATCAGGTGATTATACACCCTAATAGGTGCAACCTACATAGCCATGCTGCTTGCCCGATTTCTGTCATTTACCGGTTGATGAGGCCAGAGGCTACGCTTTATCATCACACCAGATTCACTTCGAATGCCACATCGTCAAATCCATCAAATCGCCGATTGACGTCCTCAACAGTACATTATGTGTTAGCTAAAAGAAGTTTCCTTCTCCGCTTTCACTCTTGGTACGGTTGAAGAAATCAATGTACGTGACCTTTCTGGAAATACTCTGTAAGACATTCATCCATACAAGTCACCCAGGAACAGGATGAGCCGAAGGTACTATTTCTATTAATAGAAAAAGTCCTTGCACTCTACTTCGTCCTCGATTATCTTTATATAATCTGATTCGCAACGCTACTGCCAATACAGAGTGGTTCTTCGGATAATAATCCAACCGGTCTCTCCATATTGACAACAATGGTCAAAAATTCGATAGTCTATGATTTAACTATCAAATAAAAACAAGTGTTTCGATAGTCGATGATTTAACTATCGAAGAAAACAAGTGTTCATCCAATTATCAAACAATCACTGAGCCCTTAATTAATATTCCATTAATTAAATCACTTCTCTATTTCTTTATCAATATTTGTTAACCAAATATTTCAATAACCATATTGGCCTTTTACGTTATTTGGAAAACATTTCCGAATATCGCCTCCTTTATTTTCTAACTTTAGAAATATTTATTATTCTATTTCCAAGCTTACATTTATTTGGGTTAAAACGGATGTTGTGTAAAACATCGTTACGACAACCTAAATACTATATTCAGCTAACTCTTATTCAACATTGATCTTCGAGCCTGAAATCTTACTGTTTATTTGTTAATAATGAAATCAATCAAGTTGGGGTATAACTACCTCTCAGACCTTGACTGAATAACATTTATAACATCAAAACAGATATGACTACTTACTCGAATAATCAATACCATACAACTACTTCTTCACTTTTAAACACATATACACTTCCTCTTTTTATTCTTACTAGATTTTATTCTTATACAACCCTTTTGATTATACCATTCTATTTCTAAGTTCGTTTCCTTATCGACTTCTATATATATTGATATATATATATTTCTAGTTGTCAAATTTTCTTTAAAATATTCTAACTCCTTAAATTTCCGGAAAAATTCGCCATAACCTCCTTTGTACCGGGAGCATCGGGAAAATCCCCAAACTGCCACACATGCCTCTCTAATCAAAAAGAAAAAGGAAAAGCCAAGCGGCTAGCCGATACGGCGCATAAAATCTCATATATGAATTAAATACATACCTTTTTGTCGGGCATTCTATTTATATACCTTCTAACACTTTATTCCAAACCTGTCTCCTGTATATTTATACCTGTCCAATCTATTTCCAACTATACCCGATCGTTTTACTAAATTCGTTAATTAATTGGTTAATTAACTCTTCAGTCTACTTCACCTTCATATTTGAACATGACATGTTCAAATATAATTTAACTTGCATATTAACAAATCCAAATTATACTTATACTCTCGTTTCCTTATCGACTTCTCTATTCAAATTCCAATTCAATTCTATTTGAATTCTCTTTATTTAAACTTCATTTAAATTCTATTAGAATCCCTATATTTAAACTCCATTTGAAATTCTACTTTTAAACTCTATAGTTAAACACCATTTGAAATTCTATTTTCAAACTCTATTGTTAAACTCCATTTGAAATTATATTTTCAAATTCTATAGTTTAAAGTCCATTTAAATTCTATATTCACATTCTATTTGAATTCTCTGCATTATTTATAAACAACGTTTATAACTTCACTTAAAATCCCCCATTATATATATTTATAAACAAAGTTTATAAATTCAATTCAAATCCCACCTTTTCGTTTATAAAAAGAGTTTATAAATTCAATTCAAATCCCACCTTTTTGTTTATAAACAGAGTTTATAAATTCATTTCAAATCCCATCTTTTTATTTATAAACAGAGTTTATAAATTCAATTCAAATCCCACCTTTTCGTTTATAAATAGAGTTTATAAATTAATTCAAATCCCACCTTTTTATTTATAAACAAAGTTTATAAATTCAATTCAATTCCCACCTTTTTATTTATAAACAAAGTTTAAAAATTCCATACTTGTTTTATATATTCAAACAAGTTAATATTTTCCCTAGTTCATTAAAAATTCAAATTCTACTTATAAAATAGAATTCCCTTTTCAAATCTCAAATACCCTTTTCGATATTTTTATAAATCAATATTCAAGGCCCATTGATATTTTAAACAATCATATCAACCAATTTTCAATCATTTGATTTTTAACACATCATATATGTATATATATGATATCAAACAAACAACAAACAGATAATATATTTTTGAGGAATCCAGTTGGATTCCTCCAACCTGTTTTCCTGCATCCACAGACGTTAGTCAACATAGTAATACCCATCCTGCTTCGAGGCAGGATATCGCGGTATGAAGGTCATCCACTATCATAGCGTGGGGCGTATAGGGTAATCATCCGCTATGAAACTGCGGGCATCCGCTAATGGGACTGCGGAAATCCAACCAATCATCAACCCAATATATATATATATATATATATATCCTAAATAACTAATATATATTTTAAAACAATCAAACAACATTCAAACAAGCACAGACAATTATTTTTAACTATATAAAAATAAATTCTAAATAAAAGGTGAGATTTACTCACCTTTATTATTTGCAATTTTTCCGTTAAATCCCATATCGTCGCAGCTACGAATCAACTTGAGTTGTCTTGAGTGAATTTATCATTGCACCTACGATTAATTTAACCCTTATTTATCGATTTAATCTATCATTAATTTAAGCTAATTAAATAATTTATTTTAGACATGCTAAATTCAAAATGAATATACCTTAAAAATTCAGTAAAAATCCATCTTCTTTCCTATTTCAAAATTTTGAATCTGCTGCTTATAGGAATCCATATCAGGTGCGTGCTCCAATATCTTCACACAGATGTTGTCGTTTCCAACCAAAGCTCGACAAACTTTCCTTTCCCCTTATTCTCAGTTACGTACTTCACTTGTGCAATGCAACAAATGCTTTCATATCCTCACAGCGGAAGCTTTCTCTTCTACTTCGAGCATCCTGACATCCACCAGCAGCTCTAGGAAGAGGGCGACTCCACTACACTTCCCTGACGCGACTATGGCAGAAAACCAAACCCCGAATATCAAATCGCGATATCAGAAATCATGGAGTACAGTCCCTACATCGATCAACCACCTAGATCGTACTCCAGAAAATCACGCACCTCCTAAAACAATAGAGAACTCATTCTTCCTAATTCGTTGTTTCTCCATCCATCGTGACTTCCCCATACACCCGTTCGATTTGATTACAAACCAAAGGCGTAAATTTGATTGCCAGGATGAGCTCGATTTGCTAAATCGTGGTTCGAATTTGTTAAAGTGGAGGAGCCGGCTTTGATTATTCACTTCCTGAGAACCGAAAATGAGAATGAAAACAAAGGGGGAAGTCGAGATTTAATGTGAGGAATGGTTTTCGGTCTGTGGTAATAAGGAAGCCACACTCTTGTTTTGATTTGTGGAAGTAGAGAGACCACAGTTTGTTTTGGTTAGTGGATGAGAAAGGAACACCTAACTGTTTTATTTTATTTTATATTATAATTGAAACGGTGTCCATTAATTTAAAATCCCCTTGACTGCGAACTCCTTTCTGAACCCAACAACTGACATTCCTAGGGTTATACCACCATTCCGGACACACTGGGATAGGTCACGAAGTTCAATTCGATCGTCTGTGGAAGATATAAATTTTAAACTGATATAAATTTAATTCAAAACAATTAATTAAATTTCAAACTATTTATTCTCCTCGATAATATTCAAATATTATTACCGTTTAAATTTCATATTAATTATTTGAACTGTTTTCAATTCAAATAAAAATTTGAGTTCAACTAAATCCATTTTCTTATTCTGATAATTTAATATTTTCAATATTAAATTGAAATTGATTTTTAAATCGATAACTCCCTATAAAAATTGATTTATTTACTTATCTCAATATTTAAATCCATATTAAATATTTTAAAATTAACAACTAAGAGTCCGGGTCATTACAATCTTCCCCACTTAAAATAATTTCGTCCTCGAAATTGCTAAGGTAGAAAAAGTGCTACAAACCCATTAACTTTTCAGAACTTATTTATGTTGATACTCAACATTTCAAACTTCCTTACGTAACTCTCTTTCGAATAAATCCTTATTCGATAACTCCTCCCTTCGAATAACTATATTCGATAATCTCTCTATCAAATAACTAGATTCGAAAACTTTTCTTCGAATAAACTATATTTGATTAACTCATTTAATTCTATTCGAATAACTAATATTCGATTAACTCCTTTGCTTCTATTCGAATAACTGATATTCGATAACTCCTTTCGCTTGACTCTAGATCGCAGCGATCACAATGGTTACGCCTGATTCCCCCAGGAAACATCCGACCGTCCTAGGCTATCTGCAGCCCTGCGAATTACGCTAGTAGTCGTATGAAATGGTAACTTATCCTGAGTAACTATGTTTGACCAACTCTATCTCAATAATTATATTCGATCAACATTAATTGAATAACTAACATTCAATTAAATCCTAATTCGATTAACTAGGTTCAGTTAACTTTATCTGGTTAACTCTAAATTTGAATAACAAATATTCGATAAATTCTAATTGAATAACTAATATTCAATTAGCTCTACGGATTAACCCTTAACTGATTAACTCTAACTAGTTAATTCTTATCCTAATCGATTTGTTCTAACTCTAATCGATTATTTCTAACTCTAATCGACTTCTCCTATTCGAATAACTCCTATTGGATAGCGTTTATTCATTTATAAAGATTTACTTTTAGTAACGGTTCTTCACTTTATAAATGTTCTCTTTAATAACATTACTTCACTTATACAAGTGTTGTATACCCCTTCTATTTAAAACTATCGGTGTTAAAAACCAATATCTCTCCTCTATATAAGTTCAGACTTATATATTCCATTTATCGAATGGTAAATATTTAATTTAATTTATAAACTGTTATTTATAAATTAATCTTTTCTATTTATCTGTTAAAAACAGATTTCCATTTTCTATTCACCTTCTAAATATTCCTTTGATTAAATTCTATTTATTTAACAAATAAATATCTCCATTTAGTCTATTTGTAAATGTTTTACAAATATTCCCTTTTAAATTCTATTTGTAAATGTTTTTACAAATATTTCTCCTTCTACTTGTTTGCACATAACTTCCTTTGTATTTGTTTTACAAATATATTTCCTTTATATTTGTTTTACAAATATATTTTCTTTTTAACTCTTTTGGTTTTTCCTTTATTCACACCTAATTCATACTTCATTCACATTGATCTTACTCAATTTATTCATTTCGATCCATTTAACCTACCTAAGTTAAATTTAATCTTAATCATTCAAATTCCCATTAACTAGTTGCTAATTAACCGTTTTTCCTATTTCACCCTTTTTATTTGAATATAACTTGTTCAAATATATGTCAACTTAATTATAAACTAATCTAATTATATTTTCAACTCGAGTTATATATTCGATTTCGAATATAAATTCTCAATCTCTTTCACTTATCCAAAAACCCAAATTCAATTCAAATTTCCTTTAACTAATTATTTTCCAATTTAGTTAATTCTATTTAACAATTTAATATATGATTTTTGTCTTAAAAATCATTTCACTTACTTCACTGGAGTTCATATTTATTTTATATCTCCAGTCTGGATTTTTCTAACGCCAATTCGGATTTTATTTCCTAAAAATCCTTCTGTTTATTTAATTAAACCGTTATGGTTTTATAATGGTTCTGGCGCTGTTTTTCTAAAAATTTGATTTTGACATAACTCAAAATCTATACGACGAAATCAAGATTTTTCTCTTTCATTAGAAAACTATTGTTCAACCCATCCCGAGATTCTTGTTTCAAAGAATTCCGACTTCAATTGAGTTCTGTATACTAAATTGAAGTTAGAATCGCCAATTTACGAACTGCCGCACTATGGCGAGCTCGTTTTAATTATATTTATAAATATAAACGTTTTAACTTTGTTTATAATAAATTCAACTCCATTCTGATATATTTTTAATATATATCCAATCCATTTCATAATATTCGCGATCTATTTCACTTCTAATATTCAAATTCTATATCTTTATTTAAAATATTCAAATTCCATTTGAATTTCTTTATTCAACTCTATATTTGAATTTCCTTCTATTCAATTTCTATTTGAATTTTCTTTATTCAAATTCTAATTCAACTTCTTATCTTCAAATTCTATTTGAATTTCTTATCTTCAATTTCTATTTGAATTTCTTATCTTCAATTCCTATTTGAAATCCTTTATTCAAAACCCATTTCAAATCCCTTATTCAAATTCCATTTGAAATCCTTTATTCAATTTCTATTTGAATTCCTTTGTTCAATTTCTATTTGAAATCCTTTGAATTTAAATTCTATTTTAACTCCTTTGAATTCAAATTCTATTTCAACTCCTTTGAATTCAAATTCTATTTCAACTCCTTTGAATTCAAATTCTATTTCAACTCCTTTGAATTCAAATTCTATTTAATTTCACTTTGAATTCAAATTCTATTTCAACTCCTTTGAATTCAAATTCTATTTAATTTCACTTTGAATTCAAATTCTATTTAATCTCCTTTTATTTAAAATTCTATTTCAAACTTTATATTTTCTTTGAATTCTAATATTCAACCTCCACTTTATATTCTCTTTGAAATTCTATTTAACCAAATTCCATTTGAATTCTAATATTCAAATCTCTATTTGACTTTTTCTTTATTCAAATCCATTTAAATTCCTTTGAATTCAAATTCCATTTCAATTTTTCTTATATAATTTCTATTTGAATTTTCTTTATTCAAATCCTATTTAAATTTCTATGTTCAAATTCTATATTTGAATCCCCTTATAATTTACTTCTATTTGAAATCTATATTCCAATTCCCATTTCACTTCTATTTGAAATCTATATTCCAATTCCCATTTCAAAATTCCTTTGAAGTTATATAAATATATACATATATTTATATCTATCCCAAATTCAAAACATTTGAATTTTCAAACAACTTGTTTCTTTTCAAACAAATTTCCATCAAAACTTTTCTAAGGCAGCAATTCATCACTTAGAAACTCGAAAATGAACACTGATGATTTTGCGACCATCATCAGAATTATTTCCCAGCTACTGAATGAGTTCAGTACTATATTTCTTTCAAACTCCATTTAGAAAAATATTTTCCAAACTCCCAGGATTTTAAATTCTGAACTCATGTTGGAATTCAATTTCAATTTATCACATTTGTATATTTGATTTTATATACAAATTCCATTGATTATATATACAACTATTTCTATTTTTATAATCTAATTCGATTATAATCCTAACAATCAACTCAACCATTTAAAAACAATATCGTGTCCAATCTTCTGTTCAAGTGTTTATAAACTCCTATCGACATCGTGGCATCCCACGATTCGACCAAAATTTATAGTCGACTCAACAGACTAGCCAACACAACATAAAACAGTTTTTATATCAAATATCAAATACGCTCTCTCGTATATATATACGCTCAACTCATTCTAGGATACTACTCATCCTATCTCTAATGAGCACATTCCAACAAGCCTAGGTATTCGCTCAACCTAAGCTCTGATACCAACTGTAATGACCCAGATTTCCGTAACATCAGATTTGACTATACACATCATATATCCAACCCAAATATCACGAAAATACGAAACATTTTTTTTTTTGAAGAAAAGGGTAGAAGAAGAACAGAAACAACAACACAGAATCTCACATCGCAACGGAACAAAATATAATATATCATATCTTTGAAATACAAAATCTTAATTGTATAACATACACTTATCAGAATACAACACTTACAACACAGCGGAACAAAACTCTATATAACTAACGCTGAATCCTCCTGCTCTAAGCTCCTTTAGATAGATCTGTAAACTCCTGAATGACTTGACTGCCCGTATAAATTTAGGCACCCAAGAGTTTAGGTAGAACAAAACAAAATAAACTCCGGGTCAGTCATGGGACTGGTATGAGTAAACAGTTTTAAAACAGTTTCAGAAAACTAAATGATATCTCATAAGACCACGCTGTATAACATGGAACGGGTTTTTCCCTTATGAGAATCCAATCACTTGACTTATCTTTCAAAATCCTTTTGAAATAAATAATGATATTTATATCAAAACTCTTTTCATATTATAATAGTGTCTAAATCAAGTAAATAACAGTCTAGTGGAACACTTTCATCTCATGTTCCACATATATAATATACAATCAAAACCGCAAGCACTTATTGGGTAATGGATTTCCAACTATGACAAGGTATGGAACCCCCTTCCGCTGGTATATCTCTAGAGGAGAATATACCGAGTTCAACAAGAACATCTTGCAACTCAGCCACACATGACCGACCACACATTTGGCTTGAGTGTATCGAATGTATATCACCAACGGTTGGGACCAGCAACCGTTTCCCGAATGGGACAGCATCGACAATAGATTTTTAGAAGTAAATGAAACTCTAGATCAGGTGATTATGCACCCTAATAGGTGCGACCTACATAGCCATGCTGCTTGCCCGATTTCTGTCATTTACCGGTTAATGAGGCCAGAGGCTACGCTTTATCATCACACCAGATTCACTTCGAATGCCACAACGTCAAATCCGTCAAATCACCGATTGATGTCCTCAACAGTACATTACGTGTTAGCTAAAAGAAGTTTCCTTCTCCGCTTCCACTCTTGGTACGGTTGAAGAAATCAATGTACGTGACCTTTCTGGAAATACTCTGTCAGACATTCATCCACACAAGTAACCCAGGAACAGGATGAGCCGAAGGTACTATTTCTATTAATAGAAAAAGTCCTTGCACTCTACTCCGTCTTCGATTATCTTTATATAATCTGATTCGCAACGCTACTGCCAATATGGAGTGGTTCTTCGGATAATAATCCAACCGGTCTCTCCGTATTGACAACAATGGTCAAAACTTCGATAGTCTGTGATTTAACTATCAAATAAAAACAAGTGTTTCGATAGTCGATGATTTAACTATTGAAGAAAACAAGTGTTCATCCAATTATCAAACAATCACTAAGCCCTTAATTAATATTCCATTAATTAAATCACTTCTCTATTTCTTTATCAATATTTGTTAACCAAATATTTCAATAACCATATTGGCCTTTTACGTTATTTGGAAAACATTTCCGAATATCGCCTCCTTTATTTTCTAACTTTAGAAATATTTATTATTCTATTTCCAAGCTTACATTTATTTGGGTTAAAACGGATGTTGTGTAAAACATCGTTACAACAACCCAAATACTATATTCAACTAACTCTTATTCAACATTGATCTTCGAGCCTGAAATCTTACTGTTTATTTGTTAATAATGAAATCAATCAAGTTGGGGTATAACTACCTCTCAGACCTTGACTGAATAACATTTATAACGTCAAAACAGATATGACTACTTACTCGAATAATCAATACCATACAACTACTTCTTCACTTTTAAACACATATACACTTCCTCTTTTTATTCTTACTAGATTTTATTCTTATACTACCCTTTTGATTATACCATTCTATTTCTAAGTTCGTTTCCTTTTCGACTTCTATATATATTGATATATATATATTTCTAGTTGTCAAATTTTCTTAAAAATATTCTAACTCATTAAATTTTCGGAAAAATTCGCCATAACCTCCTTTGTACTGGGAGCATCGGGAAAATCCCCAAACTGCCACACAGGCCTCTCTAATCAAAAAGAAAAAGGAAAAGCCAAGCGGCTAGCCAATACGGCGCATAAAATCTCATATATGAATTAAATACATACCTTTTTGTCGGGCATTCTATTTATATACCTTCTAACACTTTATTCCAAACCTGTCTCCTGTATATTTATACCTGTCCAATCTATTTCCAACTATACCCGATCGTTTTACTAAATTCGTTAATTAATTTGTTAATTAACTCTTCAGTCTACTTCACCTTCATATTTGAACATGACATGTTCAAATATAATTTAACTTGCATATTAACAAATCCTAATTATACTCATACTCTCGTTTCCTTATCGACTTCTCTATTCAAATTCCAATTCAATTCTATTTGAATTCTCTTTATTTAAACTTCATTTAAATTCTATTAGAATCCCTATATTTAAACTCCATTTGAAATTCTATTTTCAAACTCTATAGTTAAACTCCATTTGAAATTCTATTTTCAAACTCTATAGTTAAACTCCCTTTGAAATTCTATTTTCAAATTCTATAGTTTAAAGTCCATTTGAATTCTATATTCACATTTTATTTGAATTCTCTGCATTATTTATAAACAACGTTTATAACTTCACTTAAAATCCCCCATTATATATATTTATAAACAAAGTTTATAAATTCAATTCAAATCCCACCTTTTCGTTTATAAACAGAGTTTATAAATTCAATTCAAATCCCACCTTTTTGTTTATAAACAGAGTTTATAAATTCAATTCAAATCCCACCTTTTTATTTATAAACACAGTTTATAAATTCAATTCAAATCCCACCTTTCCGTTTATAAATAGAGTTTATAAATTCAATTCAAATCCCACCTTTTTATTTATAAACAAAGTTTATAAATTCAATTCAATTCCCACCTTTTTATTTATAAACAAAGTTTATAAATTCCATACTTATTTTATATATTCAAACAAGTTAATATTTTCCCTAGTTCATTAAAAATTCAAATTCTATTTATAAAATAGAATTCCCTTTTCAAATCTCAAATACCCTTTTCGATATTTTTATGAATCAATATTCAAGCCCCATTGATATTTTAAACAATCATATCAACCAATTTTCAATCATTTGATTTTTAACACATCATATATGTATATATATGATATCAAACAAACAACAAACAGATAATATATTTTTGAGGAATCCAGTTGGATTCCTCCAACCTGTTTTCCTGCATCCACAGACGTTAGTCAACATAGTAATACCCATCCTGCTTCGAGGCAGGATATCGCGATATGAAGGTCATCCACTATCATAGCGTGGGGCGTATAGGGTAATCATCCGCTATGAAACTGCGGGCATCCGCTAATGGGACTGCGGGAATCCAACCAATCATCAACCCAATATATATATATATATATATTTATATATCCTAAATAACTAATATATATTTTAAAACAATCAAACAGCATTCAAACAAGCACAGACAATTATTTTTAACTATATAAAAATAAATTCTAAGTAAAAGTTGAGATTTACTCACCTTTATTATTTGCAATTTTTCCGTTAAATCCCATATCGTCGCAGCTACGAATCAACTTGAGTTGTCTTGAGTGAATTTATCATTGCACCTACGATTAATTTAACCCTTATTTATCGATTTAATCTATCAATAATTTAAGCTAATTAAATAATTTATTTTAGACATGCTAAGTTCAAAACGAATATACCTTAAAAATTCAGTAAAAATCCATCTTCTTTCCTATTTCAAAATTTTGAATCTGTTGCTTATAGGAATCCATATCAGGTGCCTGCTCCAATATCTTCACACAGATGTTGTCGTTTCCAACCAAACCTCGACAAACTTTCCTTTCCCCTTATTCTTAGTTACGTACTTCACTTGTGCAATGCAACAAATGCTTTCATATCCTTACAGCGGAAGCTTTCTCTTCTACTTCGAACATCCTGACATCCACCAGCAGCTCTAGGAAGAGGGCGACTCCACTACACTTCCCTGGCGCGACTATGCCAGGAAACCAAACCCCGAATATCAAATCGCGATATCAGAAATCATGGAGTATAGTCCCGGCATCGATCAACCACCTCGTTCGTACTCCAAAAAATCACGCACCTCCCAAAACAATAGAGAACTCATTCTTCCTAATTCGTTTTTTCTCTATCCATCGTGACTTCCCCATACACCCGTTCGATTTGATTACAAACAAAAGGCGTAAATTTGATTGCCAGGATGAACTCGATTTGCTGAATCGCGGTTCGAATTTGTTAAAGTGGAGGAGCCGGCTTTGATTATTCACTTCCTGAGAACCGAAAATGAGAATGAAAGCAAAGGGGGAAGTCGAGATTTGATGTGAGGAATGGTTTTCGGTCTGTGGTAATAAGGAAGCCACACTCTTGTTTTGATTTCTGGAAGTAGAGAGACCACAGTTTGTTTTGGTTAGTGGATGAGAAAGGAACACCTACTGTTTTATTTTATTTTATATTATAATTGAAACGGTGTCCATTAATTTAAAATCCCCTTGACTGCGAACTCCTTTCTAAACCCAACAACTGACATTCCTAGGGTTATACCACCATTCCGGACACACTGGGATAGGTCACGAAGTTCAATTCGATCGTCTGTGGAAGATATAAATTTTAAACTGATATAAATTTAATTCAAAACAATTAATTAAATTTCAAACTATATATTCTCCTCGATAGTATTCAAATATTATTACCGTTAAAATTTCATATTAATTATTTGAACTATTTTCAATTCAAATAAAAAATTGAATTCAACTAAATCCATTTTCTTATTCTGATAATTTGATATTTTCAATATTAAATTGAAATTGATTTTTAAATCGATAACTCCCTATAAAAATTGATTTATTTACTTAACTCAATATTTAAATCCATATTAAATATTTTAAAATTAACCCCTAAGAGTCCGGGTCATTACATCCCATGTATGCTTTTGGGCACCCGGACCCAAGTGGGTGTCGACCCATGGCCCGATTCACCCTAGAGCTGAGGTGGCATTTGAATTCTGGAGGCTAGCAGCTATAAATATACATCAATTCTCTTGTTTTCTCATACTAAAAACAATGGAGGCCAGATGCCGTCAGTGCCTGAACTGAATCTAATCCTATATTCTTCAACAAATCAAGTTTAAAAGATTCAAGTGTTTCAAGAATAGACCTGAGATTCAACACCAACAAATTCTTTTCTATCTTCTAAAATCCCAACACTATGAGTTAGTTACTTTTAGATTAAAAGTAAACATGATATGATTGCGATTTGGATATATGCCTGTGTTTGAATCATACTCGATTTATCATAATTTGTGAATCTATAATATTCTATGACTTGGATCTAAATCTTTGTCATATCAGATTTATTGGGACTTTTGTATCTATCACGTAACTATGATGTGGATAATTTATCATGTCGTATTGGATCTACCTTTACAGATCTAGTTTGTTTTTGGTTAATTTATCATGTCATGTTAGATCTACCTTTATAGATCTAATTCGTTTTTGGTTAATTTATCATGTAATGTTAGATCTACCTTTATAGATCTAATTTGTTTGTGGTTAATTTATCATGTCATGCTAGATCTACCTTTATAGATCTAATTCATTTGTGGATAATTTATCATGTCATGTTAGATCTACCTTTATAGATCTAATTTGCTTGTGGTTAATTTATCATGTCATGCTAGATCTACCTTTATAGATCTAATTCATTTGTGGAAAATTTATCATGTCATGTTAGATCTACCTTTATAGATCTAATTCGCTTGTGGTTAATTTATCACGTCATGCTAGATCTACCTTTATAGATCTAATTCGTTTGTGGATCTTAAACATTATCATGCTAGATCTACCTTTATAGATCAAATTTGCTTGTGGTTAATTTATCATGTCACATCTGTGGATCTTAACCTTTATCTTTGTTTGTAGCTAATTTGGATCTGTCATTATTTGGATAGTTAAAACCTTACTTAGATCTAATTCTATTTAGATCATTCTGTATGCAACACCTCGTATTTTCTGTTAACGTTATAATAACGAATTAAACAATACTTAATTTCAATTGTGAGAATTTCAAATTTGAGAATTAAGGGAAACGAGTTACGCCATTGCATTCATCTCGGAATTCTGCTTGAGATAGAGTCCGAGTTTGCGTGAATTGGACTTCGCATGAGGAAGTTATGGCCTTCAGAAGTTTCAGAAATTCAAATAAATTCAAATAGCTCAAAACCAGATTCAAAATTCAAAATAAAAGGCAGAAGAGGGCTGGGCGGGAAAATTCCCGCCCAGGACCCAGTTCGACCACGGGGGTCGACCCTAGTGTCGACATCCCCCCTATAGGTCGACCTGGGGGTCGACCTAGGGGTCGACCTAGGGGTGGACCTACCCCTCGGCCAGATCTGAATTTCGACGACTTATGACTTGTTGTTGAGTCACTAGGGTTTCTGGATAGTTCTGATCTGGTCTGAATGGTTGTGGTTAAGTCTAGGTTCATCCGACGGCTCTAATTAAATTGAAATTCTATATAAACAACCTAATACTCAACCTAAAATTACACAAAAATAATCCTGGAGCTGTCATGTCGTCGATAGAGAACTTGGAGTAGCCGTCAAAGCTTTCAATTCGAAGACAAGATAAAAGCCTACATCAAAATCAAATTAAAACTAATCTAATTCAACGATCTACATCAAAGGCGAGCATTTCAACTTCAGAATTCAGATTCTAGAAATCAAGAATTACTTCTTGTTTGTAAGTTAGTTATTACGTAGATTTAAACGTTCACTTAAATGAAATCATGACATGTTGTAACTAGAATATAAAATGATGCTTGTGTATAAGATATATAAAGTTTGATTCTCATTTATCTTAAATTACCGTTGCGATTGATCATGCCTATATATTTGTGGTGATGAACATACCAAATTGTATGGTATTATTGGAATCTATTATAATTGGATAATGAACTCATTATGCCAACTTAGTGATGAACATGTCATGTCAAAATTTGGTGGTTACTTGCAAGTTTATGATGTAAATCACATACCAACATGTTTAGATCAATATTTATGTATATTTAGAACTATGTTAAGTTCAACCTATTATATTGCAAGTTAGATTTGTGGCTCTCATGTGTTCCAACAAGTGCAAGTTAATACGCAAGTTATGATTCAAATATGTTTACATAAGGTTGGTATGTTAGATCTATAACCTATCATGTTGCAATTTAGATTGTGGCTCTCTTATGTTGTGGCATACATATGTTAATAGGATAAGTCATGATCCATTTATTGTTATATGTTAAACCTCCATGTTAGACTTATATCAAGTTTACATGATTATGGGATCTAACTTAGCCACAAGTTTCCCCTATACATGTTTGATTAAGTTAATGAAGCTTCTACGCCAAGTTACACATGATAAGCAAGACGTATGTTATTTTATGTTTAGTTCATGTCCCTTGTTTATTACCCCTTTTGTTTATTGGTTTGGGCTAGTTTACTTTCCCAACATTTTATGTGATTTATGCGTACGTTCCACGGGGGTAGCGATGGGAAAACTTGAAAAGTTCATGGCATAGATTGGTTCATGAAATGGTATATTTGGTATAACATTTATTGTGAGAATAATCAAAAGGATAATTATGGCATGATTAAATTAAGATTAATTTACATATAGAATTAGACATATATAGAAAATATGTGAATTTAGAAAAGACGAATATGCCCAACCCGAGGTTAGAATGAGTTGTGGTGTAAAATTGCCCGGAACCGACTGACACATCCAGTGACCACAACAAGACATGTCTAATGTGGGTGGTTAGTGCATCAAGCCCAAAAAGGACCCGAGGTTAGACTGAGTTGTGGTGTAAAACTGCTCGGAACCAACCGGCACATCCAGTGACCACAACAAGACCTGTCTAATGTGAGTGGTTGGTGCTTTAATGAATAAATTAAAGCTAAGTCAAGATTGGTTGGGTTAAGTCAATTAGGGAAACACTTAACAGATTCAACATGTTAAATAAACTGATGGGTGGGTTTAGGTAAACTTGGACACTTAACCAATTAAACACGTTGATTAGAAAACCCTAGTAATGGGGACCTATTTCAGCAGTAACCCACATAGATGTATCATGGTACCCTGAACTAGGAAGGTGGGGCACGATTACTGGGCTGATTATAAGCGGTCAAAACATCGGCGGTTGGTGCGTCAGTGTTGGTTCCAACGGAGTACGGGCGTGCACGTACTCTGGAGTGGAAAAAGAAGGCACTGGGCATCAGTAGTATACACTGTGCATCTTGAATCGCGTCGGGTTGCCACCAAAGGGACTGATACACCCTATGGTGGGACTAGCACAGGTATCTACAGTCAAGCAGGGCCGAATGACACAGGATATGAATGCATGTGAGTAGGAGCCGATCATTAAGGGGATCGTTCGTTATGAACACGTTGGGTTGGTTGAACCAATGGTTAGTAGTTGCAGAGACTATAATAATGGGTGTGATCACATGTTCATCTTATCTTATAATAGGTATTTTCCTATGTTCTGTTATTACTGTCATGATCCCTTTCCTTGTTTAAATACTAGTAATCACTGAACTTACGAGACTTATTGTCTGACCCGTTTTCTTTCGTCCTATTTTTTTCCATTCCCCCTCCCCCCCCCCCCCAGGTCCACAGGGAGGGAATAATCTAGCTTAGTCAGACTCTTTGCAAGCTTCAAGAAAGTAGATGTAGGATTGGGACTCTCTTACCTTGGCTATGGCTTTTGGACACTAGACTTGGGGATTTATGCAGTTTTATTTATGGTTTATGCTTCTTTATTAAATAATCAACACAAAAATTATGATGTAATTTTTTGGAAGTTATTTTGAGATAATTTGCTGTAATGCTTTTGTATTGAACCTCGTATGCAATAAATGTTTGATTTCCGCTGCTTATATTTATCTGTCTTGTAAATTTTTCCGTGTCTTGTACCTATAGCCCTCCACCAAAGTTATGGCATTCCCTTTGTGAGTGACCTTAATGGAGGTGGGGTGTTTCACTTGGTATCAAAGCAAAGGTTTACCAGATCAGATAAAAAATTTTGAAAAACTATTTTCAAAAAGAAGTATAAAGAAGCAATTTTCAAGAAAAAGTGTTTTGTTTTAATAAAAGGCATAATCCCCCAAATCCATATGCATTATCTTTCTATCCTTTGTTTTTAATCTTTCCTTTTTCGTTTTAGCATGTCTGGGAATCTCAGCCTTCCAGAGTGTGTACCTATACCTTGCTGGTTCAGGAGGAACCTAGAGGCTAGGGCCAACGACGCAGGCCCAACAGACATTCCTCCTCCCCCAGCAGCTGCAATTGCTCCTCCTCCTCCTCCTCCGCATGCAAATGCTTTCTCAAAAATATGTAAGGACTTTCGAGCCATGGGTGGAAAGAACTTCAATGGAAATGAATCTTTTGTGGAAGCCAGAAACTGGCTCAAAGAAACTGAGGATTTGTTTGATATCTTCGAAGTGGACGATAGGCAGAAGATACAGTTGGCTGTATGGTTGCTCAAAGATGAAGCTTCCTATTGGTGGGAAGTCACTAACGTTGAAAGACCAGTTGAAACTTGGATGAATTTTAGAATGAGATTTGAAATGAAATTCCCCTCACAAGATGAAAGAAGCCTTAAGATGGAGAAATTCTTATCTCTCAAACAGGGAAGTATGACGGTCAAGGAATACGTCGACCAATTCAACCAGCTGGCTAGGTTCGGATTGGATTTAGCAAACACTCCTCATAAGAAGGCTCTCCGTTTTGTTAAAGGATTGAATGAACCACTGCACGGTGTAGCTATGTCCCACATACCTATGGGTGCAACTTACGAGAGGCTGGTGGACATGGCACTGCTACAAGAAGAAGATAAGGCTGGCAAGAAAGAGACAAAGGCAGAAGCATCTCAAGATAAGAAAGGGAAAGGATCACAGAGAAAGAAGACAGACTCTAAGAAGTGTGGGAAGAACAACAAACCCCGTGACAAAAGGAAGTATAATTTTTGGGGCATTCCTGGGCATCTAGTCAAAGACTGCAGGAAGAAGAAAAGGAAGATGGGTGGCTGTTTCCACTGTGGTGAGACAGGACACATGGCTAAGGACTGCCCAAGAAAGCAAGGGCAGAGTGCTGGACCTTCTTCTGGAGGACAAGTTCACGCTCTCACAGCACCTCCGCAAGAACGAGGTAGAAATATTTCTGTCGAAAGTTTAGTCTATCTTTTTGATCATCCTGTTCGTACACTATTTGATTCTGGCGCATCGCACTCATTTGTATCTGCTTCTTTGGTTGAATCTCTGCACCTAGACACTAGTTTAGTATAGGATCCCTCGGTTGTTTCAAATACAATTGGGGGCTCAACTTATTTGTCAATGATTTGTTTGGATTTGAAAATTTCTATACTAAGTGTGGGGTTTAGATGCAATGCCTATGTTTTGGGCTTCATGGGCTATGGGTTGATTCTAAGCATGGACTGGCTATCCGGTAATGGTTTCGTCCTCGATTGTGAAAAGAGAGTGGTTAGACTCCTGACTCTCCTCGGTAACACTCTCGAAATTTCTTGTACTCCCATGAACTATGTTATGCTTAGTTATCTAGAATCTCTTGATGCGTCTGTTGAGAACTTGCAGTCTGTAAAGGTAATCCGTGAATACTCGGATGTGTTTGAAGAGGTAAAGGGCTTACCTCCGAAGCGGGAGATAGACTTCCGCATATACCTCGTTGACAATGCAAAACCCGTTGCTTTACCCTTTAGACACATGGCTCCAAGGGAGAGGAAAGAACTCAGCAAGCAAGTTAAAGAGTTGCTTGAGAAGGGGTTTATAAGGCGGAGTATTTCTGAATGGGGTGCTCCCGTATTGTTCGCAACTAAAGCATATGGTTCGCTTCGCCTGTGCGTTGATTATAGGGAGCTAAACAAGCTGACCAAGAAGAATAGTCACCTACTCCCAAGAATATACGATTTGTTCGATCAGCTTGTAGGTGCATCGGTTTTCTCCCAATTATATCTAGCTACCGGGATTCATCA
Source organism: Allium sativum (assembly GCA_030737875.1). Lineage (NCBI taxonomy): Eukaryota > Viridiplantae > Streptophyta > Magnoliopsida > Asparagales > Amaryllidaceae > Allium > Allium sativum. Next base: position 151,679,819 of record CM060923.1, read on the forward strand.
GTTAAGAGTGGCTGAAGACATCATTGATAAGACCGCGTTCAGAACTCCAGATGGTTTCTTCAAGTGGCTTGTCATGCCTTTCGGCTTGACAAATGCACCCGCTTACTTCGTTGATTTAATGAGCAGGGTGTTCCGAGAGTTCCTCAATAAGTTTGTGGTGGTCTTCGTAGACGATATTTTGATCTTCTCAAAGAATGAGGAAGAGCATGCTCAGCATCTAAAGGAAGTCATGGATGCTCTCCGTGCATATCAGTTGAAAGCTAAATTCTCCAAATGCCATTTCTGGAGAGAAGAAGTTAGGTTCCTTGGACATGTGGTGTCCAAAGAGGGGTTAGCTGTGGACCCTACAAAAGTGGTTGTTATGCAAGATTGTAAGGTTTCGCGGAACGCAACCGAAGTCCGAAGCTTTCTCGGGCTGGCAGGCTTTTATCGAAAATTCGTCAAAGATTTTGCAAAAATCTCAGCTCCACTTACATGGTTGACAAAGAAGAACCTAGTTTTCGCTTGGGATTTGGATTGCGATATTGTTTTCCAACGGTTGAAAAGGGCTTTGACAACAGCCCCAGTTCTGACATTGCCTGATGGAAGCAAGATGTTTACAGTATACACAGATGCATGCGGCACGGGACTAGGCGCTGCTCTGATGCAAGAATGGAAGGTATTGGCTTATGGTGGAAGTTACTTGAAAGTACATGAGAAAAACTACCCAACCCACGATCTAGAGTTAGCAGCCATCATTTTTGCGCTTAAGTCTTGGCGCCATTATCTCCTAGGTGAGAAGTTTGAATTGTTTACTGGCCATAAATCGTTGAAATACCTTTTCTCGCAGAAAGATCTCAACTTGAGGCAACAAAGATGGATGGAGTTTCTTGCCTCGTATGATTTTGAGATTTCCTACACTCCTGGCAAGGGCAATGCAGTAGCAGACGCCTTGAGTAGAAAGAAACTGACCTTAAGCCCTCTCTTTGTAGAAAGGCAAATCTTGGAGTACATAGCCAACTTTGACTTTAGAGCCTCCTCTGAATTTGTACCTGGTCTATTAGCAACATTGGAAGTGCGGCCTACGATTTTGGACTTAATAGGGACCGCCCAACGTGAAGACCCACAGCTAGTTGATATAATAGATAAGCTGATTAGGGGTGAGACTTCGAGTCACCTCAATAGATACTCCATTGATGATAAGGGATGGTTGAGACGGGATGGAAGACTATGTGTCCCACAAGCAAGGGATTTAGGGAAGAAGGTTCACGAAGAGGCACACCATTCCAAGTTGACCATACACCCCGGTAGAGACAATATGTACAAAGACATAAAAATGGTTTTCTTTTGGAGTGGCATGAAAAGAGATGTAGCTGAATTCGTCTCCAAGTGCATGATATGCCAGCAAGTCAAGGCGGAACAAAAGAAGCCTGGAGGTTTGCTTCACCCTCTAGAGGTCCCACAGTTGAAATTGGATAGCATTTCAATGGACTTTGTTAATGGGTTGCCTTGGTCGAGGAAGGGCAATACCAGTATTTGGGTAATGGTGGATAGGTTCACAAAAAGCGCCCACTTTATACCCATCAAGAGTAGAAGGACTGCCTCATCTCTAGCATCCATATATCTTAAAGAGATAGTTCGACTCCATTGGATACCCTCCAACATAGTGAGTGATTGAGACCCTATCTTTACGAGCTAGTTCTGGAGAAGTTTGCAAGAGGCTGTGGGCACCCACCAATGTTTAAGCACGGCCTATCACCCCCAAACTGATGGTCAGACGGAAAGGGTGAACAGAGTACTAGAAGACCTCTTGAGACTGTGCATTCTTGACTTTGGAGGTACATGGGAGGATCATCTTCCTTTGGTAGAGTTCGCTTACAACAATTGTTACCAAGCCACCATAGGCATGGCACCCTTCGAGGATTTATATGAAAGACCATGCTGGTCACCAACTTGTTGGTGGGAGTCTACAGATAAGTTCATACTTGGACCAGACATGATGAGAGAAACTTCAGAGAAAGTGGACTTGATACGAAGAAGAATGAAGACTGCCCAAGATAGACAGAAGTCCTACGCAGACAAAAGAAGAACCGACCTTGAGTTCGAAGTTGGAGACAAGGTGCTCCTTAAAGTATCTCCTTTGAGAGACGTCATTCTCTTTGGATCCACAGGAAAGTTAGCACCAAGATTTGTAGGGCCGTTCCCAATCATCGATAAGATTGGGAAGATGGCTTATAGGGTACCACTGCACGAAAGATTGGTTGGGGTTCATAATGTCTTTCATGTCTCTCATCTGCGGAAGTGCTTACATGAGTCTGCGGAAGTGGTGGAACCAAGCATGCTAGAGGAAGTATAAGTTGAACGAGAAGCAACTGTGAGGAGAGTTCCAACCCGTATCTTGGGAACAGAAGTCAAAAAGCTACGCAATCGTGAAGTTAAGCTCGTCAAAGTTCAATGGAGCGACGCCGAGTGTAACACCCCACGTCCATTAATGTCACTCACAAAGGGAATGTATTAACTTCCATGGAGGTTATAGGTGAATATAGAACAGAAAAATTACAACAAGACAGATAATAAGTAGTACTTGAAAACTAAAACTTCATTTTATTTCAGTGGAAACATGTTTATTACATCACAAAACCATTAATCAGAGTCAAGTACATTATCCATCTTCATAAAACAAAATACAAAATCCCATTACATAAATAGCCATTAAAAAGATAACAAGCTGGACTTTACTTCAACGGTCCAAGCTTTCCAAAGAGAGATGAAGCAATTCAATCAAACTCCACTAGAGCTGGGCCCAACCTGAGGACCTGGAGGGGGAAAAGGATAGAAATGGAGGGGGTCAGACATAAAGTCTGGCGAGTATGATAATTCTAACAATACTATTATCAAAATAACTAGACTAAGGCATAAGCTGGAAGACAAGTAAATGTCTATAAACTATTAAGAAGATAAAGATAGCGTTTAAGATAACGTTAAAGATAACGGTAAAGGCACACCTAATTACTAACGAATGATTACTACACTGCACCGCACATTACTACACTGCACCACACAAGTCACCCTATTGTTTGATCCCACTTGCTTCACACAGAAACTTTATAAATAGCCTTACGTACCCCTAGCTGACTACATAGGTGCCATCTGCCCCTATCTCCACCAGGTGTACCCCACTACCCACTTTCGATCGGCTCCCTACTCGTAGATACCCGTGCTGGCCCCACAGTGGGGTGTATCACTCCCCTAAAGTGGCAACCCGATACAACTTGAGAATGCACGGCTTATACCTACACGATGCAACAACGTCTTACCTACCAGCCCGGGTCCACACACGCATACGAAACCCGTTGGACTTGTGTTGCTACCGCTCCCCGTTTTGGCCTCTTACAGTCGAACCCAGCATGCGTGTCCCTTCCTCGACTTGGGTCAAGCCCACGAAGATACGTTTGGGATACTGGTCGAAATGGGCCCCCACAAGCTACCCACCTAAGCTTGTCACTAGTATATCCCACTTAACCCTCTTAGTCATGTTCATTTACATGTGTGTTTGGTTAAGTCTTACTAATCGTGTTTCACATGCCACTAAGGGCACCCCCTAGATTCCTCATGCCACCCAAGGCACCTACTTAATCCCCATGTCCCACCTTACATGTTTATCTGGTTAAGTATTTCTTGATTCATTCAGGCCATAACCTCATAAAGACCTCTCACATTAGACTGGCATTTATGGCAGCTGAATTTTCCGGGCGGGTCCGGGCAGTCTTACACCATAAAAGAGTCTAACCTCGTGTCTTTACAACCATTATGCTTTAGTTTAGGCCTAGGACCTCTCACATTGGGCTGACATTTGTGACCACTGGATTTGTCGGGCGGGTCCGGGTAGGTTTACGTCACAAACGAGTCCAACCTCGTGTCCTAAGCATTGATTAACACTTAAAATCTTTTACCCCAGTTTTAATAATTCCCTATTCAAATTATTAATTAAGTCAACTTTTAATGATGTCCATAATTGACTCAATTATGGCCATCCACTTATGGCATGCAAAATCATATCAATTGCACCCCAACTTTTTAATATTAAATCCTTAATATTACCCCACGTTTATACGTTCGCTTATTCAACGCATAATATAGGCTAGACTTGTATAGTCTAACACCTAGCACAAAGATAAATTATCACAACATATAGACAATTAAAATAAATCTAATCATAATAGGGGTGAAACTTGCATAAACTACACATGTTAAGGATCAAAAGGTGTCAACTTGTTAAATGTGTCAATTTATATGATATGATCATAGCCCAAATCTATACATAAACTTGCATATGGGGTTTTTAGGCAAAATAATGATGGTGTGAACTAGCATAGGATATCACATATGTCATAGCATAATTCTAGATGTCATAATAGATGTCTTGATATATGTTCATAACTTTTCTAATCAATCTAACTTGCATATGTGACTTGTCATATAGATCAACATAACCCAAACATGATGATTTAATTAATATGAACTAACTTGCATAGATGGTAACAACATGGCCTTTTTAACATGTATGATTCATCACAACTTAGCATAGAAACTTTCAACATACATAACATCATCATAGCATGATTTACAACATGTAAGATATCATCATCACATAACATTGGATTTACAATATACATGATAGCAAAAGGGGTTTACAACAACATATATGATAATTCACATCATCTACTCATAATCCATTCATAACTCAACCTAATTAAAATGTCAATAATCTTGTTAAGATCATCATACTCCCAATTTAGAGAAGAAAAGAGAGAGTTTTGCTTTGCTTTAGGGTTGAGAGAATTAGAATTGAATTTGCTTTTCTTCTTTCTTAGTTGGCGGCGGCTCCATTGATTTCCATGGCGATGGTATGACGGTAACTATTCTATTTTAATTAGGTTTAGGGTTAGCATTAGGATGTATTTATAGGTGTAGGAAGTTATTTAGGACCATTAGATTAACCCTGAACCATGAGAACCAATCAAATGCAAAATCTGCATTTGAGCGAATCGGCCCACGGGTTGACAGCCAAACACCCTGGATTAACCCCTAGTTGACCCAGCGGGGCTTGGGTCGACCTCAAAAATGGGCCGGTTCGGTTATTCCCCCTCCCAATTCGCTGTTTTGAACTTTTTCGCATATTTATTTATTTAATTTTTAATTTATATATATATATATCAATATATATATATATATTTCTCTGCGCAAACCATTTCACTTAATTCTTTTCTAAAAATTAAGTATACTTTAATTTGTGAATTTTAATGTTACAAAATTACGGGGTGTTACACCGAGGAAGACGCGACTTGGGAAACTGAGGACAGAATACGCGCAGCCTACCCTTTTCTTTTTGAGGGTACATCCTTGATCTCTTTTTCCTTAAGTTTATGCTCGTATCTATCTTTTTAGGTATATCTCCTCGATTATATCCTTTATCCTTAGGTAGAAACCCATTTGAATGTAAACATGTAATTGAAACATGTTATGGTTGATGGTTGCAAGTGGTTGCTAGTGGTTGTTCGTGGATGTATATAAACACACATTAGGTATTAGATCGGCTCAGTCACTTTCATATTGCATATGCATATATGTATTTGTATATGGATTGAAACTTGATGTGTTATCATATGGACGTTGCATTTGTATGAATGATTATGCACTCATATAGGAAATTTTGGGTAGGAAAAATTGCATACATAATGGACTCATGGCACTGACATAATTTGCATTAAGGAGGTCAACTGAATCAGAAGACCGCCTGATTTTGCATTAGATAAGGACATTTACACACACTATGCATATGATCATGAAGCATTAGAAGTATTTTAAGGACAATGGATGCCTGTGTTTGATGGTTGAGTAGATGGATGATTGGATGATAGGATATAAGTTCTTCTCGACTTGAAGATTTCGGGGACGAAATCCTAAAAGGAGGGGAAAATGTAAAACCCTGTATTTTCTGTTAACGTTATAGTAACGAATTAAACACTACTTAATTTCAAATGTGAGAATTAAGGGAAACGGGTTACGCCATTGCATTCGTCTCGGAATTCTTCTTGAGATAGAGTCCGAGTTTGCGTGAATTGGACTTCATATGAGGAAGTTATGGCCTTCAGAATTTTTAGAAATTCAAATAAATTCAAACAGCTCAAAACCAGGTTCAAAATTCAAAACAAAAGGCAGAAGCGGGTTGGGCGGGAAAATTCCTGCCCAGGACCCAGGTCGACCAGGGGGTCGACCCTAGTGTCGACCTCCCCCCTACAGGTCGACCTGAGGGTCGACCTGCCCCCTCGGCCAGATCTGAATTTCGACGACTTATGACTTGTTGTTGAGTCACTAGGTTTTCTGGATAGTTCTGATCTGGTCTGAATGGTTGTGGTTAACTCTAGGTTCATCCGACGTGTAACACCCCACCTCCGCCAATGCCATTCTTGCAAGGACACTAGCTTTGGAGGGGCGTTAAACAAGGTAAACATGCATGCAGATATCACAAGACAGAACATATAAGTAAAACAGAGAAGTAAAGCAGCGGATAAAACTAGCATTTCAAAACCATAGTCAGGTTACATCAAAGTACTTTGTCATTATTTTCCCATAAAACAAAGTCTAGAACATAAACAGAAAACTGGAAAAAGAAACATAAAGTAACTATTCCCAAAGTAGGATAAAGCCATAGTATGCTCAAGTCCAAACCATACATGAGCTATCCAGAAAAGAAGCTAAAGATCCAGCTAGGTAACAGTGTTCCCACCCTGCAAACCTGTGGGGGGAACGGAAGAAAAGAGGCGAAAGAAAACGGGTCAGTCAAAAAGACTGGTAAGTCCTATCTACTATTAGTATAAAAACTAATAAAGTTAACTGGACATGTAAAGCAGAGATGAAACATGGGGTTATAACTGGCATGGTGAAAAGTTATCAAGATAGATCAAGTGTGGCATCGCATATACAAGGTTAAGTTGCACCAAGTGTGTACTAGTAATCTATGTCGGGTATCAACAAGAAAAGATCCCTTGGCCCAATCTGGGCCCAATATCCTGAGATGACCTAGATCAAGGTCCAACAACATGGTCTAGTCGATCGGCTCCCTAAAAGCATAACTCGTCAAGTGTCGGTGTCATACGTCCCAATCACAAAATGTAGTCAAACTGTGCTAGGTCCACCCTAGGGTGTATCAAGCCCTAGGGTGCCAACCACGGACACAAATCAAGCACGCACAGTCTAAACCTACGGGTACCCGTGTCTGCTTTTTCAACTCCGGACCATGTGCACGACCATAGTCCGCCTGAACCTACACCGGCGCACCTACTCAACCGTCGTTTTGGTCGCTTACATGTCAACCCAGTAATCGTGCCCCACCCTAGCCTAGTCCCTAGGGTATCATGATACAATCAAGAGGGTTACTGGTGAAAAGGACCACGTAACTAGGGTTTCTAACGGGTTAAATGTGGTTAACCCTACCCCATCAAGTTGGTTAAGTGTACCCAAGGTTCATGACTTAACCCTATCAACCCATCGTGTTTAATTGGTTAAGTATTCAAGTGGTCCATGACTTAATTACAAGTCAATGTTCATGTCATATTTTAAAATCATGTTTCATGTCATTAATATTACCCAAACCCAACGCATTCCCCTCGCATGTACGTTTCGCATAACATAACATAGATCAAAAGAGGGAACTTGACAAAACATGACAAAAAGGGCATAAGGTAGTAAGGTTGGCCACAAGTTAAACATGGTGGCATATGAGGCATAAATATGTTCATAAGCTTGCATATTACATCATAGGCCTCAAAAAATGCATAATATCAACTTAAGCAAAATAGGTGAAACATGGTCATAAATGACATAGGATGATAGCAAGTGATTCGCATATAACACCATATGCATGATAGCAACTTGCATATTACATCATGAGCCTCAAAATATGCATGATATCAAACTTAAGCAAATAGGTGAAACATGATCGTAAATGACATAGGATGGTGGCTAGTGATTCGCATATAACATCATATGCAAGATAAAACAAGGTTTATGAGAGTTTCTATGTTGCTTTATGCAACATTTCTAATCAAAGCTCATAGCTTTCTATGCATAAGGCAAAGGTGATAGCTTTACAAACATGCATAGAATATATTTATGCATAACATGATAGGATCAAAGCACATATCATACTTAGGCCCAAACTCAACTTGCAACTTGTCATATTTAACTTCATAGTTAGAATCTAAGAGTAGTATAGGGCTTACAATGCTATGAAGACTTATAATATATATAAATAAGATTGAGACGAAGCCACTAGCAACTCTAAAGACCCCCAAATAGCAAGCTTCAATGAAAACCCTTGAGAAATTAGAAGAAGATCCTTGCTTTGATGAAGAAAGATTGAACTTTGGCCTTAGAAACTCTCAAACAAGCTTAGGAACTCTCATATGAATGAAGATGGAGACTATGACAAGAGGGTGGAGGCCATGATTAAACATTTTGGCATAACTTAGTTGTAGGAATGATTAATGAGGGTTTAGGCTAGGTCTAGGGGTCTTTTTATAGGTATTACGGGTAGTTTAGACCATAGGATTAACCCTAAAACACATCAGGTCCGTCAAATCCCGTCAGAAACTTCTAGAACTGGACCAGAGACAAGTGCAGGTGCACCAAGCCAGGATGGCTCGGCCACCCGTGTCGAGAGGGGTGTCGACTGGGCAGTCGACACCACCCAGGGTGTGTCGACACCCCAGTCGACTCCCATGTCGACTTGGGGTTTTGGCGGGAGGTTTTCCCGCCCATGCTTTCTGGCTCCAGATTTGATTTTTGAACCTGATTTTTAACTTGGAATTTTCTGAAATCTTCATTGGGCCATAACTGGGTCATACGGACTCCAATTTTCTAAAACTTGGACTCTATTTCGCGTATTTTTCCGAGACGAACGCAATGGCACAGTCCGTTTCCCTTGATTCATATTTTATAATTTAATTCTGCCTTGATTTATGTTATAACTTGTTATTCTAAATATGGGTTGTTACATCCTCCCCACCTTAAAGGATTTCGTCCCCGAAATCTCTAAGTTAGGAAGAACGTATCCTACCATCCATCTACTCAAAACATCATCCACGTGCAGTCAATGTCCTTAACAAATTCTAAATGCTGTATGATTATATGCAAAAGTGTGTGTATATGTACTTATCTAATGCGAAAATCAGGCGGTTACTGATCCAGTAGACCACCTTAATGCAAAGTATGTTAGTGAAATGAGTCCATATGTATGCAAAATCCTAACATAATTTATAATCTCTACATGAGTGCACATATCATTCATCCATATGCAACATCCACTTGATAGCATAACAAGTTTCATCCATGAATAAGTATCAGCACTCATGCATATGCAATATGAAAGTGTGTGAGCCGATCTTAGTGCCTAATGTGTATCATGCATCCACGAGTATCCACTTGCAAACACTTGCAACCACTTGCAAACATCAAGCATAACATGTTTCAAATACATGTTTCATCCAAAGGGTTTCTACTTAAGGTTCTCATGACATGGTTAACGAGATAACAAGATAAACAGGATAAACATGGATAGCAAAAAGGAAGACATGTGAAAGGAAAAGAGGTCGAGAATGTACCCTAAAAAAGAAATGGATAAAGCCCACGCATCTTCTCCTCGGCTTCACTCCACTGAACTTTCACCAATTTGACTTCTCGATTTCTTAGCTTCTTGATCTCTGTTCCCAAGATACGAATCGGAGCTCTCCTCAAGGTTGCCTCTTTCTCTACTTCCACGTCTTCAAGAATGCTTGGTTCAACCACCTCAGCGAACTCATGCAGGCACTTTCGGAGATGCGAGACATGAAAGACATTATGCACTCCGGCTAGCTTCTCGGGCAATTCCACCTTATAAGCCATCTTTCCAATTCTCTCTATGATAGGGAAGGGTCCTACGAACCTTGGTGCCAGCTTCCCAACTACTCCAAATCGAACCACATTACGCAAAGGAGAGACCTTCACGAAAATCATGTCTCCCACTTCGAATTCCAAATCTGTCCTTCGCTTGTCAGCATAGGATTTCTGTCTATTTTGGGCCGCTTTCATCCATCTTCTCACCAATTCAACTTTCTCGGATGTGTCCCGTATCATATCGGGCCCAAGTATCAGCCTATCCGTTGTCTCCCACCAACAAGATGGTGACCTACACGGCCTCCCATACAAAGCTTCAAATGGTGCCATCCCTATGCTGGCTTGATAGCTATTATTATAAGCAAACTCTACAAGAGGAAGGTGGTCCTCCCAAGTGCCACCAAAGTCAAGAACACAAAGCCTCAAAAGATCTTCTAGCACTCTATTCACCCTTTCGGTTTGGCCATCCGTCTGGGGGTGATAGGCTGTACTCAGACTTAATCGCGTACTCATCGCTTCTTGCAAACTATTCCAGATCTGGCTAGTGAAAATTGGGTCACGATCGCTAACTATGCTAGAAGGAACTCCATGCAACCGCACTATCTCTCGAAGATAAATAGATGCTAGCCATGATGCGGTCCTCTTGCTCTTTACTGGAATGAAGTGAGCACTCTTCATAAGTCTGTCAACTATGACCCATATGCTCGTATTCCCTTTCCTTGACCTAGGCAGTCCGTCCACAAAATCCATAGAAATACTCTCTCACTTCCATTGCGGGACCTCCAATGGATGTAATAGCCCACCGGGTTTCTTTGACTCGGCTTTCACTTGTTGGCACACCACGCACTTTGAAACATACTCTGCCACATCTTTCTTCATTCCAGCCCAAAAGAAAATGCGCTTCATATCTCTATACATCTTATCTCCTCCAGGATGTATAGTCATCTTCGAGTGATGTGCTTCTTCGAGAACTTTATGCACCAAGTCTCCTACTTGTGGAACGCATAGCCTTCCATCACGCCTTAGCCAACCCTTGTCATCAATAGTATATCTAGCAAGGTGACTAGACGTCTCACCATGGATCAACTTGTCCATGGTCTCAACTATCCGCGGGTCTTCTTTCTGTGAAGTCCCTACTTGATCAAGAAGTGTGGGTCTAAGCTCAAGGGATGCTAATCAACCCGTCATCGACTCAACAGCCGTCGTGAAATCAAAGGTTGCCAAGAACTCTAGGCTCCTCATTTCAACAAACAAGGGACTCAAAGTCAACCTACTTCTGCTTAGTGCATCTGCCACAACATTACCCTTGCCAGGGGTATAAGCTATCTCGAAGTCATAAGATGCCAAGAATTCCATCCACCTTTGCTGCCTTAAATTCAGATTTTTCTGCGAGAAGAGGTACTTGAGTGACTTGTGATCAGTATACAACTCAAACCTTTCGCCTAGAAGATAGTGGCGCCAGGATTTGAGTGCAAAGACGATCGCCGCCAACACCAAATCATGAGTGGGATAGTTCTTCTCATGAACTTTAAGTTGCCTACCCCCATAACATATCACTCTTCCCGCTTGCATTAGAACAGCACCTAACCCCGTGCCACATGCATCGGTGTACACAGTAAACATCTTACCACCATCGGGTAATGCCAAAACTGGAGCTGTAGTAAGGGCCCTCTTGAGCCTTTGGAAAGCAAGCTCACACTCTAAGTCCCATGCAAAGACTAAGTTCTTCTTCGTCAACCTAGTAAGAGGGGCCGAAATCTTAGCGAAGTCCCTGATGAACTTCCTATAGTAGCCCGCCAGACCGAGAAAGCTTCTTACTTCGGTTGCATTCCTAGGAGTCTTCCAGTCTTGAACTGCAACCACTTTCGCGGGATCCACTGCTATGCCTTGCTTAGAAACTATATGTCCAAGAAACCGAACTTCCCTTCTCTAGAAATGGCATTTGGAGAACTTGGCTTTCAACTGATGAGCTCTAAGTGTATCCATCACTTCCTTGAGATGTCTGGCATGTTCCTCCTCATCTTTTGAGAAGATCAGAATATCATCCACGAAGACAACCACGAACTTGTTAAGAAACTCCCTGAACACCCTACTCATCAAATCTACGAAGTAGGCGGGTGCATTAGTCAAACCGAATGGCATGACAAGCCATTCAAAGAATCCATCTGGAGTCCTAAACGCAGTCTTATCAATACTATCCTCAGCCACTCTAAGCTGATGGAATCCGGTGGCCAGATCGAGCTGAGAGAAAACAGAAGCACCAACAAGCTGGTCAAAGAGATCATCAATCCTCGGTAATGGGTGTCTATTCTTCTTTGTGAGCTTGTTCAACTCTTGATAATCAACGCATAGACGAAGCGAACCATCCGCCTTAGTGGCGAATACCACCGGAGCACCCCATTCAGAAATGCTTCGCCTAATAAAATTCTTCTCAAGCAGCTCCTTGATTTGCTTACTGAGCTCTCTTCTTTCTCGCGGGGCCATGTGCCTAACAGGCAATGAAACTGGATTGGCATTATCAACAAGATAAATGCGAAAATCTATCTCTCGTTTAGGGGGTAACCCCTTAACCTCTTCAAAGACATCAGGATATTCTCGAACCACCCATACAGATTGCAGATCATTGATGGACGAGTCAAGAGATTCAAGATAACATAATATGACGGGATCCAGCGGGTTGCAAGAAATCTGTAGGGTATTACCGAGGCGAGTCATGAGCCTCACCACCCTATGCTCACAATCGAGAATGGCTCCATAACTGGACAACCAATCCATGCCCAAAATCAACCCGTATCCCGTGAACCCGAGAACATAAGCATTACACGTGAATTCTACGGTCAAGATAGAAATCTTCAAATCCACACAAATCATAGATAAATGGGCGGAACACCCAATTGGATTTGAAACACTGACGGGATCCTCAACTAGACTAGTACTTAGGTGCAAACTTTCAACAATGTCAGAAGAAATAAAGGTATGCGATGCGCCAGAATCAAATAAAGTGCAAACAGGAAAGTCAGAAATATAAACAAGACTTTCTACAGAAATACTACCTCGGTCCTGAGCTGGAGCAGTGTTGAGAGCATGCACTTGCCCTCCAGATGGTCCTGCACGCTGATTCTGCCCTTGCCCTTGTCCTTGCTTCTTGGGGCAATCCTTGCTAAGGTGTCCAGGCTCTCCACAGTGAAAGAATTCGCCCAACTTCCTCTTCTTCTTTCTGCAATCTTTGGCTATGTACCCAACAATCCCACAGAAGTTGCATTTTCTTGGGTCTTTTGCCTTGTTGTTGTTGGCCTTATTGCCCTTATTGTTTTTGTTGTTCTTGTTGCTCTGATTTCCTCCCCACTTGGAGTCCGTCTTCTTGGTTTGAGTCTCATTAGTCTTGACTTCCTTCTTGCCATTCTTATCGTCTCCTTGAAGCAATGCCATGTCTACTAGGCTTTCAAAAGTGGCCCCCATGGGTATATGAGATAGGGCTAAACCTTATAATGGCTCATTCAACCCTCGTGCAAAGCGTAAAGCCTTCTTCTGGGGAGTATTAACCATGTCCAAACCAAATCGAGCGAGCTGGTTAAACTTATTCACATACTCCCTCACTGTCATGTCCCCTTGCTTCAAAGATATAAACTTCTCCAATTGCAGATTCGCCTCAGCTGATGATAGAAACTTAAGCCCAAACCTCGTCCTAAAGTCGGCCCAAGTCTCTATAGGTCTAGTAGCATTGGTGACGTCCCACCAATAAGCAGCTTCTTCTTTTAATAGCCATGCTGCCAATAAAACCTTTCTATGGTCTTCCACATCAAAGATAGCGAAGAGATCCTCAGTTTCTTTCAACCAATTTCTCGCCCCCACAAAAGTCTCCGTCCCAATAAAATTCTTGCCGCCCATCGCCTTAAAGTCCTTGCAAACCTTTGTGAAATCTACTTGTGGATGCTGAGGAGGAGGAGGAACCTCAGTTACGGTGGGGGTATTTGTTGGGCCCGCATCGTTGGCCCTAGCTTCCAAGTACCTCCGGAACCATCCGGGAATGGTTACTCCCTCAGGAAGGTTAAGATCGGCCATGCTGAAGAAGGAAAAGATAGATTTAGAACGAGGAAACGAAGGATAGCGCTAATGGCTTTTGGGGAATAGCCTTTTAAAATAACTAGACTTTTCTTGGAAAATACTTAATTGGCTTTGAAAATAGTTTCCCAAAAAGGTAAGTTTTAAAAACACTTTTGCTCATATCTTATAAACCTTATGCTCTGATACCAAATGTAACACCCCACCTCCGCCAATGCCACTCTTGCAAGGACACTAGCTTTGGAGGGGCTTTAAACAAGGTAAACATGCATGCAGATATCACAAGACAGAACATATAAGTAAAACAGAGAAGTAAAGCAGCGGATAAAACTAGCATTTCAAAACCATAGTCAGGTTACATCAAAGTACTTGGTCATTATTTTCCCATAAAACAAAGTCTAGAACATAAACTGAAAACTGGAAAAAGAAACATAAAGTAACTATTCCCAAAGTAGGATAAAGCCATAGCATGCTCAAGTCCAAACCATACATGAGCTATCCAGAAAAGCAGCTAAAGATCCAGCTAGGTAACAGTGTTCCCACCCTGCAAACCTGGGAGGGGAAACGGAAGAAAAGAGGCGAAAGAAAACGGGTCAGTCAAAAAGACTGGTAAGTCCTATCTACTATTAGTATAAAAACTAATAAAGTTAACTGGACATGTAAAGCAGAGATGAAACATGGGGTGATAACTGGCATGGTGAAAAGTTATCAAGATAGATCAAGTGTGGCATCGCATATACAAGGTTAAGTTGCACCAAGTGTGTACTAGTAATCTATGTTGGGTATCAACAAGAAAAGATCCCTTGGCCCAATCTGGGCCCAATATCCTGAGATGACCTAGATCAAGGTCCAACAACACGGTCTAGTCGATCGGCTCCCTAAAAGCCTAACTCGTCAAGTGTCGGTGTCATACGGCCCAATCACGAAGTGTAGTCAAACTGTGCTAGGTCCACCCTAGGGTGTATCAAGCCCTAGGGTGCCAACCACGGACACAAATCAAGCACGCACAGTCTAAACATACGGGTGCCCGTGTCTGCTTTTTCAACTACGGACCATGTGCACGACCATAGTCCGCCTGAACCTACACCGGCGCACCTACTCAGCCGTTGTTTTGGTCGCTTACATGTCAACCCAGTAATCGTGCCCTACCCTAGCCTAGTCCCTAGGGTATCATGATACAATCAAGAGGGTTACTGGTGAAAAGGACCACGTAACTAGGGTTTCTAACGGGTTAAATGTGGTTAACCCTACCCCATCAAGTTGGTTAAGTGTACCCAAGGTTCATGACTTAACCCTATCAACCCATCGTGTTTAATTGGTTAAGTATTCAAGTGGTCCATGACTTAACCCTATCATGTGGCATTAATTAATTTAATGCACCCAACCTCTCACATTAGACCTTGTTGTGGTTACTAGTTAAGCCGGGCGGGTCCGGGTAGCTTTACACCACAACTTGGTCTAACCTCGGGTTTCAAGTGCAACATGACCAACTACTCACATTGAGTCCTATTGCTTGTAGCCACTAGTTAAGCCGGTCGGTTCCGGGTAGATTTATGCTACAAACTCAACCCAACCTCGAGTTGGCCACTCTCATGTTTTCTAGAAGTCATGTCCAAATTCATGTTTACAAACATAATTACAAGTCAATGTTCATGTCATATTTTAAAATCATGTTTCATGTCATTAATATTACCCAAACCCAACGCATTCCCCTCGCATGTACGTTTCGCATAACATAACATAGATCAAAAGAGGGAACTTGACAAAACATGACAAAAAGGGCATAAGGTAGTAAGGTTGGCCACAAGTTAAACATGGTGGAATATGAGGCATAAATATGTTCATAAGCTTGCATATTACATCATAGGCCACAAAACATGCATAATATCAACTTAAGCAAAATAGGTGAAACATGGTCATAAATGACATAGGATGATAGCAAGTGATTCGCATATAACACCATATGCAAGATAGCAACTTGCATATTACATCATGAGCCTCAAAATATGCATGATATCAAACTTAAGCAAATAGGTGAAACATGACCGTAAATGACATAGGATGGTGGCTAGTGATTCGCATATAACATCATATGCAAGATAAAACAAGGTTTATGAGAGTTTCTATGTTGCTTTATGCAACATTTCTAATCAAAGCTCATAGCTTTCTATGCATAAGGCAAAGGTGATAGCTTTACAAACATGCATAGAATATATTTATGCATAACATGATAGGATCAAAGCACATATCATACTTAGGCCCAAACTCAACCTGCAACATGTCATATTTAACTTCATAGTTAGAATCTAAGAGTAGTATAGGGCTTACAATGCTATGAAGACTTATAATATATATATAAATAAGGTTGAGACGAAGCCACTAGCAACTCTAAAGACCCCCAAATAGCAAGCTTCAATGAAAACCCTTGAGAAATTAGAAGAAGATCCTTGCTTTGATGAAGAAAGATTGAACTTTGGCCTTAGAAACTCTCAAACAAGCTTAGGAACTCTCATATGAATGAAGATGGAGACTATGACAAAAGGGTGGAGGCCATGATTAAACATTTTGGCATAACTTAGTTGTAGGAATGATTAATGAGGGTTTAGGCTAGGTCTAGGGGTCTTTTTATAGGTATTAGGGGTAGTTTAGACCATAGGATTAACCCTAAAACACATCAGGTCCGTCAAATCCCGTCAGAAACTTCTAGAACTGGACCAGAGACAAGTGCAGGTGCACCAAGCCAGGATGGCTAGGCCACCCGTGTCGACAGGGGTGTCGACTGGGCAGTCGACACCACCCAGGGTGTGTCGACACCCCAGTCGACTCCCATGTCGACTTGGGGTTTTGGCGGGAGGTTTTCCCGCCCATGCTTTCTGGCTCCAGATTTGATTTTTGAACCTGATTTTTAACTTGGAATTTTCTGAAATCTTCATTGGGCCATAGCTGGGTCATACGGACTCCGATTTTCGAAAACTTGGACTCTATTTCGCGTATTTTTCCGAGACGAACGCAATGGCACAGCCCGTTTCCCTTGATTCATATTTTATAATTTAATTCTGCCTTGATTTATGTTATAACTTGTTATTCTAAATATGGGTTGTTACACGACGGCTCTAATTAAATTGAAATTCTATATAAATAACCTAATACTCAACCTAAAATCACACAAAAATAATCTTGGAGCTGTCATGCCATCAATAGAGAACTTGGAGTAGCCATCACCACTTTCAATTAAAAGACAAGATAAAAGCCTACATCAAAATCAAATTAAAACTAATCTAATTCAACGAGCTACATCAAAGGCGAACATTTCAACTTCAGAATTCAGATTCCAGAAATCAAGAATTCCTTCTTGTTTGTAAGTTGGTTATTACGTAGATTTAAACGTTCTCTTGAATGAAATCATGACATGTAGTAACTCGAATACAGAATGATGCTTATGTATAAGATAAATAAAGTTTGATTCTCATTTATCTTAAATTACCGTTGCGATTGATCATGCGTATGTATTTGTGGTGATGAACACACCAAATTGTATGGTATTATTGGAATCTATTATAATTGGATAATGAACTCATTATGCCAACTTAGTGATGAACATGTCATGTCAAAATTTTGTGGTTACTTGCAAGTTTATGATCTAAATCACATGCCAACATGTTTAGATCAATATTTATGTATATTTAGAACTATGTTAAGTTGAACCTATTATATTGCAAGTTAGATTTGGGGCTCTCATGTGTTCCAACAAGTGAAAATTAATACGCTAGTTATGATTCAAACATGTTTACATAAGGTTGGTATGTTAGATCTATAACCTATCATGTTGCAAGTTAGATTGTTGCTCTCTTGTGTTGTGGCATACATATGTTAATAGGATAAGTCATGATCCAATTATGGTTATATGTTAAACCTCCATGTTAGACTTATATCAATTTCACATGATTATGTGATCTAACTTAGCCAGAAGTTTCCCCTATACATGTTTGATTAAGTTAATGAAGCTTCTATGCCAAGTTACACATGATAAGTTAGACGTATGTTATTTTATGTTTATTTCATGTCCCTTGTTTGTTACCCCTTTTGTTTATGGGTTTGGGCTAATTTACTAGCCCAACATTTATGTGATTTATGCGTACGTTCCACGGGGGTAGCGATGGGAAAACATGAAAATTTCATGGCATAGATTTGTTCATGAAATGGTATATTTGGTATACCATTTATTGTGAGCATAATCAAAATGATAATTATGGCATGATTAAATTAAGATTAATTTACATATAGAATTAGACATATATAGAAAATATGTGAATTTAGAAAAGACGAATATGCCCAACCCGAGGTTAGAATGAGTTGTGGTGTAAAATTGCCCGGAACCGACCGGCACATCCAGTGACCCCAACAAGACCTGTCTAATGTGGGTGGTTCGTGCTTTAATGAATAAATTAAAGCTATGTCAAGATTGGTTGGGTTAAGTCAATTAGGGAAACACTTAACAGATTCAACATGTTAAATAAACTGATGGGTGGGTTTAGGTAAACTTGGACACTTAACCAAATAAACATGTTGATTAGAAAACCCTAGTAATGGGGACACATTTCAGCAGTAACCCACATAGATGTATCATGGTACCCTGAACTAGGAAGGTTGGGGCACGATTACTGGGCTGATTATAAGCGGTCAAAACATCGGCGGTTGGTGCGTCAGTGTTGGTTCCAACGGAGTACGGGCGTGCACGTACTCCGGAGTGGAAAAAGAAGGCACTGGGCATCAGTAGTATACACTGTGCATCTTGAGTCGTGTCGGGTTGCCACCAGAGGGACTGGTACACCCCATGGTGGGACCAGCACAGGTATATACAGTCAAGCGGGGTCGAATGACACATGATATGAATGCATGCGAGTAGGAGCCGATCATTAAGGGGATCGTTCGTTATGAACACATGGGGCTGGTTGAACCATTGGTTAGTAGGTGTAGAGACTATAGTAATGGGTGCGATCACATGTTCATCTTATCTTATATTAGGGTATTGTCCTATGTTCTGTTATTACTGTCATGGACCCTTTCCTTGTTTAAATACTAGTAATCACTGAACTTACCAGACTTATTGTCTAACCCGTTTTCTTTCGTCCTCTTTTCTTCCGTCTCCTCCCCCCCCCCCTAAGGTCCACAGGGAGGGAATACTCCAGCTTAGTCAGACTCTTTGCAAGCTTCAAGAAAGTAGATGTATGATTGGGACTCTCTTACCTTGGCTATGGATTTCGGACACTACACTTGGGGATTTATGCAGTTTTATTTATGGTTTATGCTTCTTTATTAAATAATCAAGACAGAAATTATGATGTAATGTTTTGGAAGTTATTTTGAGATAATTTGCTGCAATGCTTTTGTATTGAACCTCGTATGCAATAAATGTTTGATTTCCACTGCTTATATTTATCTGTCTTGTAAATTTTTCTGTGTCTTGTACCTATAACCCTCCACCAAAGTTAAGGCATTCCCTTTGTGAGTGACCTTAACGGAGGTAGGGTGTTTCACTGTACCTATAATGTTGTAGTTGATTGGATCTTAACCGTTATAATGGTACTTATCATGTTGTGGCTAATTTAGATCTGTCATTAATTGGACATATGATTCCTTATTTATTCATGCCTAATATGACATCCTTAGTATGTTAGATCTAGTTTTATTATCACATGCTCACTATATCTATTTTTATATGTCCACCTTATCACTATGACAATTACATGTTTATGTCACTTTTGTTAAAATAATCACTATTGCCATCTTTCCCTTTTATTGTTTATGGCTAGACTACTTTCTAGCTTAGATATGACGCCAAATATATGCAAATGAGTTAGTTAGTGAAAGGGGGGAAACTTTAGAATTGGCATAACTTGAATGACGAATATGAATTTGGACATATAATCCATTATGAATATAATTGGGTAAATGGGCATGAACACCTATAAAGACAAAGGCATAATTATTTGGTTAATAATATAAATGCCTAGGATTATAGTAATTAGAAAATTGTAACTGCACTTATGACACGAGGTTCGATTGCATTTGTTGTGTAAGTCTGCCCGGACCTGACCG
Organism: Allium sativum; assembly: GCA_030737875.1. Classification (NCBI taxonomy): domain Eukaryota; kingdom Viridiplantae; phylum Streptophyta; class Magnoliopsida; order Asparagales; family Amaryllidaceae; genus Allium; species Allium sativum. Next base: position 151,699,895 of record CM060923.1, read on the forward strand.
GCATATCTAGCAATCGCAAATGTTGAATCTAATGTGAGGGCTTTAAGTGCACAAATATGAGACGGGCTAAGACATCAGGTTAGGCCCAACTTGTGGAAGAACACTGCCCGGATCCGACCGACATATCCAGTATCCACAAGTTGTACGCCTAATGTGGGAGGACTAGCCCACTATAACCATAAATGGACATGGTAACGAATTGGAATACCTAACCTAGTTGAATCCATAGGGATCGTATGAACATGTTCAATTGAATAGGGGTTAAGTAAACTTGGTTAAAATAGTGGGTGGGTTAAGTAAATCTTGTGGCGATGGGTAATATATATATATATACATATATATATATATATATATATATATACCCATGAACGTAACCTATTTTATACTTTGGGGTTATGCAACTTTGTTAAGTAAACTTGCTTGGATCAGTGAGGGTTAAGTAAATCTTGTGGTGGTGGGTAATATTTACATATAGGCTCACAAACTTAACCTGATAAGGTTAGGTAATTAAAGACACCTAGTGGTATACATAACCGGTAGAAATAATAAAGTTAAGAAATTAAAGACACCTTCTAGTGTATGCATAACTTGTAGAAATAATAGGGTTATGTAATTAAAGACACCTAGTGGTATACATAGCCAAAGAAAACCTAGTGGTGGATACAAGACAAAGGAGAGAGCTTGTATCATATTGTGTGGGACTCGTTTCAGCCAGTAACCAGGAGTAGGTGTCAAACATGTACTCCGAACTAGGTCGGAGAAGGGGAACGCTTACTGGACAGATTGTAAGAGATCCCAACGTGGAGGACGGTGTGGGCGGCGCAAACCGTCCTGACCATGTGCGTGTGTAACGACCTGCATTCTACGTATCGAAGGATCGTAGAATATTTATCTCTTTCTCGTAAGGAGTCGTATGGTCGTGTAACATTAGGGAACGACTATTAGGGTCATTTCCCATGTTCATGATTTTTGCCGATTTTTAAATGACCGTTTTGCCCCTAGCTGATCTTGTTTTGGCCATAACTTTTGATTGGAAAGGTGTTTTGACCTAAAATTGCTTCCATTAGGTTCGGATGATGGTTTACCTTTCCGTAGAGTGGTCACATTAGCCAAACGGACTCACCGTTTGGGAGATATGGCTGAAACAAGGTTTGGAAGGCGAAAAGCTGCTTAACCGGGCCAAATGATGTGATTAGTGAATGGGTCCGTAACCCATTTCGGAATTTGGGTTATGGAGAGGCTGAAATGAGTTAGGTTTTCATTACATTTCAGTTTTCTAGCCGCCATTTACCTCCTAGGAACCCTAACAATGGCCTCCAACATCTAGAATCACCTCTAATCACTTTCTAATCAAGTATTAGCCTAATCTTCACCAAATTAAGGAGAAATAGCACCAAAGCAAGGTTGGAGCTGCTGTGTAGCCTTGGGAATAGCGCCAAACAGAGGATAGTTTCAGATTTGGTATTTTATTTTGGCAAAGGTGAGTGATTTTCATAGTTCCTTATTAATTATGGTTAATTAAGGGTAATTAGTGTTAATTAGCAAATTTAAACATGATTAAATTCTAGAAAAATATTTATAAATTTCGAAATATTGTTTTAGGCCTCTGTTAGAAAATTTGGTTAGTTTGGTTAAGTTTTTCTAATCCTATCAATAGATTTGCTTAAACATGATTAAGGGGAAAGTAAGGGTTTTTGGGTATGATTGATCCGTTTTGACATATCATATTGTTGTTTTGCTGTTTGTGGATGTTTATACATGTTGCTATGACTATACGGTATGCTTTGTGATTGATTAGAAAAGTTAGAATGGTCAAAAATGTCATCGTATGGCGTAAAATAGTCGTTGGAAGAGTTGTAGGAAAATATGCAGGAAACCGGATCGGATCGCCCCCCCCCCTCCACGACCCGACCTGATCGTGAGACCCCTTCACGAGTCGCAACACTCCATCCATCAAGAACCAGAAGCACCAAACCGTGAACTGCTTGCATCAGCTGAAGAGTGTGACACAAACTGCTTGCCCTTGAAGGCCACGACCCGATCCGACCCTGGCATGGTGGCACGACCGGAAGAAAGCGAACTGAACCGATGTAGTGTCACGACCTGATGCTTCGGAGCATGCACCACGACCCGACCCGGTGGAACACTGCTTGGTGGCACGAACCGACCCAGCTTGGACACCACGATCCGATCCGAATCAGAGGGGATACTGCGAGCTGAACCAAGGAGCTTGGACGCGAGGTATGAGTTATGAACCAAATGAAGACCGATCCGGAGAAGACCAAACCCGAGATGCAAAGGTAGTCCAAGTGGGAAGTAAAACCCAGGATCCAGTTGGGAACCAATGGGTGAACTTAATGAGTTGGACTTTGCTGTGGGACATATGCAAAGGGGTTATCGACGTCTATAGCTTTGACTCACCATGGAAAGACGGATGTTGTCTACGGATCAGTGCAGTGAAGTCATCATGGCTTCATGGGACAGAGTGATCGTAGCAAGGATATGAGCCAGTGCAGTGGGGTTGTCATGACCCCATGGGGCAGAGTGGACATAGCAAAGAATTAGTGGCTATGGATCAGTGCAGCGGTGTCATTATGACACCATGGGGCAGAGTGATCGTAGCAAGGAATTGGGTGGTCAAAGTGGTAGATATCGTATACTTTACGCATTGAGTGAGAGATGTGAGGATGGATGCTATGTTTGATATTTTTGACATCATTATGACATGCACACCCCCACCCCCGTTATCTTTACACCATGTGTTAGTGGCACCTTAGAGTATTGTACGGTATGTTGTGCTAACTTTTTGGTTGTAGGTCCAGGTTCAGGTATGGTTTAGAATATCTGTTATTGTTCTGTTTTGCTTCTTATCGCTCATACCAGACTTTTTTCTGACCCAGATTTTTATGTCTCACTCTAGTTGCTCTTAAACGGGAAGACTAGAGACAGGTTAGGTGGTATGCACGAGTAGCGGTACCGAAGATGAGCAGGAGGCTTCCACGTATGATATATATTGATATTCTCCCTGTGTCGCTGCAGTTCACTACTTTGGGCATTAGTAGTGTACCTTTTCCCTTGCTTTGCTTTAGAGACAGTTTGAAAGGTTGTAATAATGATGATGTGGAACATAAGATGTATTTGGATTTTCCACTGCTATGATGTTTAGCTTTCATCTTATGCACTGTCTCGCCTGTTTTATGTCAAAGTATGTTATTATTATATTTTATTCCAAGCGCTGTGAGATATTCTACAGGTTCCTTGTTAGTTCACCGTTAAGTTCTCTTTCTTTTCCTTTCTTTGGCGACCGTCCCATGCTAGTTGGACATTGGCACAGCGCACTCTCATGGGAAATGTCGGCTGGTGCGGGGCGGGCCATCACAGCGTGCATGAGCCGGGCAGAGGGGGATAAGACGACTGTGACACCAGTAGATATGGGGTTATGCATATTAGGATAGGGTTGCCACTTCAGGACATGATACATCCTACGTTGGGGTCGTCACAGAATATCTACTCGGATTAGGGAGCCGATCAATTAGGGTAGTAGTTAGGTTACATTTAGACATATGCCTAAGTCTACTACCTTATAGTGGAAGAGGTCATCTCATTATGGATATACTAGTAGTAGTGTAGAGTAATCATTAGAAGCATATAAACCCTATCGTGTTCATCTTGTCATACCTGCCTTTTATGTATTTATCTCTCTTATCCACTTTATATGCCTGTCATGCTACGTTTATTTATTTACTTGCTAAAAGTAACTAGACTCGCCAGACTTTATGTCAGACCCTTTTTGTTTCCTCTTCTTTCTTCTGTTTCCCCATCCCCCAAGGTTCTCAGGGGGGAATTCTTAGGCTTACTCAAGATTTTGTTTTCATCTTGCTTGGAGCTGCTAGATGTACTGCTCAAGCTTCTATCTTTGCTACTACGGATATGTTTTCACTTGGGGATTATGCTTCTTCTATTTTGTACCCTGATGTTTAAGAATAAGATAGATTTTTTAACAATGAAATGTTTTTCATGTATTTCAGACAAGGGATGTTTTGACTATGCTTCTTTATGGTAAATATTTTTTTTATTTCGACTGCTCTTTTTATTTCTGTCTTGTAATATTTCTATTTCTATTTACCTATAACGCTTCACGAAACTTAATGCATTCCCATTGTGAGTGACATTAACGGACGTAGGGTGTCACACTTGGTATCAGAGCTGAAGGTTACCAGATTGGAAAATGTTTTTGAAAACTATTTTCAAAAAGGTTTTAGAAGAAAGAATTTTCAAAAGAAAAGTCTGTTTTGAAAAACATATTCCCCAAAGCCATAGGAAATATCTCTCAATTCTCCGCTGGATTCCTTTTTCTTTTTGTCTGGGGAACCAATCCTTACCAAAAGGTGTCCCCATTGCGGCATGGGTTGGTAGGCATGTTAAGACTACAACACATGTCGAAGGGCAATGAAGTGTCTAACCTCGATCTGTAGCCGCAGTAGTTTCACCTGCGACAAACTTTCTCGAGCTTCGTAAGGATTTCAATGCGATGGAGGCAGCTTTCGAGAGACTATTAGCTTGTTACACAAATATGGTAAAAAGGAGAATAAGAGAGTTAGGGCTAAGGAGCACATCCCAAGGATGAGAAAAATGATGGCATGGGAAGGGAACAGAGATAAAGTTCAAATAAAGGTGAAAAGGAAGAAGTTTAGATTGAGGAAACACAAAATAAAAAGGTATGGCCCAAGAAAGGACGACAACAACAATAAAAGAAGGGCGGAAAGAACGACAAGGCTAAGGTTAAGAGGAAGTGCCATAATTGTGGGCAAGGAGGTCACATGGTCAAGGACTGCAAGAAGGGCAAGGTCAAACGACAGGAACCTATGGAGGGCAAGCGAAAGCTCTCGTGGCTAGTGCACCTGATAGAGGTAGGAATGTTTCCATGTAAGGTTTGATTTCTCTTTCCAATCAACCTATTAGAACTCTTTTCGATTCTAGTACTTCGCATTCGTTTATATCTAGTTCTATAGTCGAATCTATGCACTTAAATACTAGTATGGTAGTGGATCTCGTTGTTGTCTCAAACGCCGTAGGTGGTTCTGCTCATTTACCTATGATTTGTCGGGGTTTGAGAATATCAGTGTTGGATGTCGAGTTCGAGTGCGATGCGTATATGCTTAGTTTCATGGGCTATGGTTTGATTCCAGGGATGGACTGGCTAACCACATATGGTGCCATTCTGGATTGTGAGAGAAGGGTTGTTAGGCTTCTGACATGCCAAGGGAGGACCCTCGAGATTACTTGTGACCCTAAGGGGTCTATTATGTTGAGTTTCCTAGAGTCACTTGACGCATCTATTGATGATCTAAAATTTGTTCCAGTAGTCCGTGAATATCCTGATGTCTTTGATGAAGTTCGGGGTTTACCCCCAAGGCACGAGATCGATTTCCGCATATATTTGGTGGACAATGCAAAGCCAGTTGCATTTCCCATGCGCCATATGGCTCCAAGAGAAAGAAGGGAGCTCAGCAAACAAGTTGGGGAGCTACTTGAGAAAGGGTTTTCTTTTGGGATGGGATGAAGAAAGATGTAGCAGAGTCGTTTCTCAATGTCTAATTTGCCAACAAGTCAAAGCTTAGCAAAGGGAGCCCGGTGGTTTACCTCATCCTTTAGAGGTCCTACAGTGGATGTAGGATAGCGTCTCCATGGATTTCATCAATGGTTTGCCTAGATCAAGGAAGGGCAACACCAGCATTTGGGTGGTGGTAGACAGGCTTAATAAGAGCGCTCATTTCATACCAGTTAAGAGTAAGAGGACGGCAGCATGGTTGGCAACGGTTTACGTTCGTGAGATAGTCCGTCTTCATGGAGTAACTTCCAGTATCTTAAGTGATCGTGATCCCATTTTCACCAGTAAATTTTGGGGTAACTTTCAAGAAGCATTAGGTACACAGTTATGTTTGAGCACTGCTTATCATCCTCAGACCGATGGACAGATGGAGAGGGTGAACAGAATTCTTGAGGATCTTTTAAGGCTGTTTATCCTAGAATTCGGAGGGACTTGGGAAGATTATCATCCTTTTGTAGAGTTTGCCTACAACAACTGTTATCAAGCTAGCATCGGCGTGGCACCCTTCGGAGCATTATACGGACGACCCTGTAGATCACCGACTCGTTGGTAGGGATCTATAGAAAGACTTTTACTTGGATCGGAGGTTTAGAAGTTATGCAAATGAGAATTCAAGTTGGTAAAGGTTCAGTAGGGAGACAACCAAGAGGATGCGACTTAGGAGACCGAAGACAAGATTCGCGCTTCGTACCTTTTTCCCTTCAAGGGTATGTTCTTAACTCCTTTTTCCAGAGTTTTATCTATGCTTGTTTCTATCATTTGAATATATCCTATCGATCGAATCTTTGACCTTTAGGAAGGAATCCCATGATTGTAAACATGTGTTTGAGACATGTTATGTTTCATGGATGCAATTGGATGCAAGTGGTTTCTAGTGGTTGCTCTTGGATGCACACACACACAAATTAGGCACTAGAACGGCTCAATCACTCTCATACTGCATATGGATGAGTGTGTGTTTTTCTTTCTTTAATGGATGAAAATGGATGTATCATCATATGGATGTTGCATTTGGACGGATGATCATGCACACATATAGAACTTACATGTTGTAATAGGATTATTTGCATATATGTTGTATTCATGACACTAACATACATTGCATTAAGGAGGTCAACTGAATTAGTGGACCGCCTAATCTTTCGCATTAGTGTTGGGACATATACACACACCTTTGCATATATTCATATAAGCGTTAGAAAATTTTAAGGACAATGGATGCCTGTGATTGGTGGATGAGTAGATCGATGATGGATGGTAGGATACATTCTTCTTAACATGGAGATTTCGGCGACGAAATCCATTGAGTAGGGGAGAATGTAACACCACATATTTCAACAAAATTAAAAGAGGATAAATTAAAGAATAATTAATTTAATATTCAGAATTAAGGGAAAGGGATTGCGCCATTGCATCTATCTCGAAATTCTGGTCAAGATAGACAACTGGTTTGCATAAAACGGATAACGATTAAAGAAGTTATGGATGGTAGAAGTTTGGCGAAAAGAGCAAGAATTCCCGGTGCACTTGAAAGTGCGCCAATGTATTTTTGCACTAGCGCACCTGTAAGGTGTGCCCATGTATTTTTTTGGGCATTCGGACCCAAGTGGGTGTCGACCCATGGCCCGATTCACCCTAGGGTTGAGGTGGCATTCGAATTCTGGAGGCTAGCAGCTATAAATATACATCAATTCTCTTGTTTTCTCATACTAAAAACAATGGAGGCCAGATGCCGTTAGTGCCTGAAATGAATCTAATCCTATATTCTTCTACAAATCAAGTTTAAAAGATTTAAGTGTTTCAAGAATAGATCTGAGATTCAACACCAACAAATTCTTTTCTATCTTCTAAAATCCCAACACATTGAGTTAGTTACTTTTAGATTTAAATAATTAAAAGTAAATGTGATATGACTGCGATTTGGATACATGCCTGTGTTTGAATCAAACTGGATCTATCATAATTTGTGAATCTATAATATTCAATGACTTGGATCTAAATATTTATCATATCATATTTATTGGGACTTTTGAATCTATCACGTAACTATGATCTGGATAATTTATCATGTCGTGTTAGATCTACCTTTACAGATCTAATTTGTTTGTGGTTAGTTTATCATGTCATGCTAGATCTACCTTTATAGATCTAATTCGTTTGTGGTTAATTTATCATGTCATGTTAGATCTACCTTTATAGATCTAATTCATTTGTGGTTAGTTTATCATGTCATGCTAGATCTACCTTTATAGACCTAATTCGTTTGTGGTTAATTTATCATATCATGCTAGATCTACCTTTATAGATCTAATTCGTTTGTGGATAATCTATCATGTTATGTTAGATCTACCTTTATAGATCTAATACACTTGTGGTTAATTTATCATGTCATGCTAGATCTACCTTTATAGATCTTATTCGTTTGTGGATATTTTATCATGTCATGTTTGATCTACCTTTATAGATCTAATTCTCTTGTGGTTAATTTATAATGTCATGCTAGATCTACCTTTATAGATCTAATTCGTTTGTGGATATTAAAAATTATCATGCTAGATCTACCTTTATAGATCTAATTCGCTTGGGCTTAATTTATTATGTCACATTTGTGGATCTTAACCTTTATCTATGTCGGCAGCTAATTTGGATCTATCATTATTTGGACAGTTAAAACCTTACTTAGATCTAATTCTATTTAGATCATTCTGTACCTATCATGTTGTAGTTGATTGGATCTTAACCGTTATCATGTAAAATCTACCGATGGATCTAATTCTTTTTAGATCATTTGGTACTTATCATGTTGTGGCTAATTTAGATCTGTCATTAATTGGACATATGAATCCTTATTTATTCATGCCTAATATGACATCCTTAGTTTGTTAGATCTAGTTTTATTATCACATGCTCATTAGTTCTATTTTTATATGTCCACCTTATCACTATGCTAATTGCATGTTTATGTCACTTTTGTTAAAATAATCACAATTGTCATCTTTCCCTTTATTGTTTATGGCTAGGCTACTTTCTAGCCTAGACATGACGCCAAATATATGCGAATGCGTTAGTTAGGGAAAGGGGGAAAACATTAGAATTGGCATAACTTGAATGATGAATATGATTTTGGACATATAATCCATTATGAATATAATTGGGTAAATGGGCATGAACACGTATAAAAACATAGGTATAATTAATTGGCTAATAATTTAAACGCCTAGGATTACAGTAATTAGAAAACTATAACTGCACTTATGAAACAATGTTAGATTGCTTTTGTGGTGGAAGTCTTCCCAGACCCGACCGGCATATCCAGCAACCGCAAATGTTGAATCTAATCTGAGGGGTCTAAGTGCACAAATATGAGACGGGCTAAGACACGAGGCTAGGCTCAACCTGTGGAAGAAGTCTGCCCGGACCCGACCGGCATATCCAGCATCTAGAAGTTGTAGGCCTAATGTGGGAAGTCTAGCCGACTATAACCATAAATGGACATGGTAACGAATTGGAATACTTAACCTAGTTGAATCCATAGGGATTTTATGAACATGTTAACTTGAATAGGGGTTAAGTAAAATTGGTTGAAACAGTGGGTGAGTTAAGTAAATCTTGTGGCGGTGGGTAATATATATATATATATATATATATATATATATATATATATATAGGCCCACAAACTTAACCTATTTGTTATTTGGGGTTATGCAACTTTGTTAAGAAAACTTGCTTGGATCAGTGAGAGTTAAATAAATCTTGTTGTGGTGCGTAATATTTACATATAGGCCCACAAACTTAACCTGATAAGGTTATGTAATTAAAGACATCTAGTGGTATACATAACTGGTGGAAATAATAAAGTTATGTAATTAAAGACACCTTTTAGGGTAAGCATAACTTGTAGAAATAATAGGGTTATGTAATTAAAGACACCTAGTGGTATACATTGCCAAAGAAAACCTAGTGGGGGATACAAGGCAAAGGGGAGAGTTTTTATCATATTGCGTGGGACCCGTTTCAGCCAGTAACCCGGAGTAGGTATCAAACATATACTCCGAACTAGGTCGAGGAAGGGGCATGCTTACTAGACTGATTGTAAGAGATCCAAATGTGAAGGACGGTGTGGGCGGCGCAAACCGACCGGGCCATGTGCGTTCATGAGCCGGCAGAGGAGGATAAGACGACTGTGACACCAGTAGATATGGGGCTGTGCATATCAGCGAAGGGTTGCCACTTTAGGACGTGATACATCCTATGGTGGGGCCGGCATAGAGTATCTACGCGTATTAGGGAGCCAATCCATTAGGGTAGTAGTTAGGGTACATTTGGACGTATACCTAAGTCTACCACCTTATAACGGAAGGGATCATCTCATTCTGGATATACTAGTAGTAGTGCAGAGTAATCATTAGAAGCGTATACACCCTATCCTATTTATCTTGTCATACCTGCCTTTTACGTAGTTTTCTCTCTTATCCACTTTATATGCCTATCACACTACTTTTATTTATTTACTTACTTACTAAATGTAACTAGACTTGCCAGACTTTATGTCTGACCCGTTTTGTTTCCTCTTCTTTCTTCCCACCCCCCCTCGCTCACCCAGGTTCTCAGGGAGGGAATTCTCAGGCTTAGTCAAGGTTCTACTATCATCTTGCTTGGAGCTGCTAGATGTACTGCTCAAGCTTCTATCTTTGCCGCTATGGCTATGTTTTCACTTGAGGATTATGCTTCTTCTATTTTGTACTCTAATGCTTAAGAAAAAGACAGTTGTTTTAACGATGAAATGGTTTTCATGTATTTCAGACATGGGATGTTTTGACTATGCTATTTTATGATAAATAAAGTTTTTATTTCCGCTGCTATTTTTATGTCTATCTTGTAATATTTCTTTTTCTGTTTACCTATGACGCTTCACGAAACTTAATGCATTCCCTTTTTGAGTGACATTAACGGATGTGGGCTGTCACAATGCCAATCCCCACCCCCTCTGATTGCTTTCACCACCAGAATTTTCCTAGAACCCATTTCCCGATCAACCCGCATTCCCATTGAAGTACACCACTAAAATTTCCCAAATTACACCTAAAAATCATTATTTACTTTCTTAACAGTTTAGTAACCCTGAATTGATAAATTAACATCATTGATTTTTGACAAAATTTGACCATTTATACTTCCTGTAATGTATATTTCATAATTATGTATGTTTTAATCTTTGTTTATGTTGGGTTTTAAAAATATGTTAGAGACACTAATAGTCAGTTTTTCCTATTCAACCCAAATCCTATAACAAACTATAATCAGAGTTATTGAATTCTTATGTGAGAAGTATACTTCTCCTTTACAGTATGTTTACATTTCCTGAAAAAACTCCCAATCCTTTAGACATATCCAAGTGTATATACAATGAGTGTACTTTAAACCATTATCAGAGTTTGATGATATATTTCAGATGTATACAATCACATATATAATACTAACACGGTATAAAGCAGGGAAACTTGGGTTTTTACTCTCAAAGTCTTTTTACTGCCTTTGTTCTAAATTCCAGGCTTTTAACATGATCAATTCAACTAAATATATACATTCAGTAACATACATGCCTTGCTAAAATTTAATTTGTATTCTAGAATTTCCACCTTAAGGAAAATAAGTTGAGTTTCTAGCATTTTTGTTCATTTTCAATACCAGTTAGTATTTATGATCCAGTCAAAGAAGGGTTTTTATTTCCAGGTCTTGCTTCCTGTGTTTGATAAGTTTCAGGCATGTATAATTGTAATCAACCAGTAATCTACCCTGTATCTATATCTTTATACACAATGGTTTGAATAAAACGAACTTACAAAAAGTGTTTACTCGCAACTACCCTGTTCTATACTTTCATTTTTCTGGTTATATATTTAGCTGTAGATTTTTCCTTCATCACGATTCAATTCTATGGTCGACAGGAAGATTTAATTAATTTAAAACAACACATTCGGTACAAAAATGCATGTATGTTTGTAAGATAATCAGTAAGAATGGAAGAAAGTTTACTCACATATTTCAGTACTGTATGGTATATCCAGGTTTTGATTTTCCTTAGCTTTCTTCCCAGATGTTTGTTTTCAGATCTTAGTATGAAAATCATAACAATCATCCATGTATGCATTACATATCTATATGCATGATAAAAAGGGGCCTACTCACATAAGTGTTTACTGTCTTTTGTATCTAGTTCCATGTTTTTGTTTTCTTTCTATTTTCTTTACTTTCTTCTTTTGGTTTCCAGTTCCAAATTTCCTATACATTTCAAGTTTAACAAAGAGAATAAATCAATTCAACATCATATATTGAGAAACATCTATACATATATTTCGGCATCATCATATATATATATATAATCATTAATGGTTTAAAATGGGGAAAAGTGAGGAGTTTAATCACCTAAAAGGTCCATTGTTTTGAGTCTTACATCTCATAATTTATCTTTGTTTGCTATGCCATTTTCATCTCAGGTTTCTAGGCTTTACAGTGAAAGTTTATGAATAAATAGGTGAGGTCTGGTTATGCCTTTATAGGGGAATTCAACTGGTTAAATATAGTATAGCTTATAAGCTTGGAAGGGGTAGTTTAGCCTGTCATATGCTGGTGGAAAAGAAGGTTATAGGCTGTTGCAATTTTTCTTTGATTGAACGAGATGTCGTGTGTTGTATATCCACGGCTTCTCAGTCATGTGCACTTCCAGTGAGAGAAGAACGTACAAATGTACAAGCTCGTGCACTAAATATATTGAGAACTAAACTTTGTCTCTAAGTAATGCTGATCTATTTAATAGCTTTGCTCCTAGCTAGTTCAACCTATGCTTCCTTAGGGAAAACCACTGCCATGACCAGTATGAGAGGTACAAAAGCACATGAATTTGAGTACAAGAAAATATTGGCTAGGATGTAGATATAAGTAGGTGTATAAGGTGCATGTGAGGAAGGTTTTTGGCTCTCTCATCTAGATTGAAAAGGATGCATGTTGCTGCATTTGATTGAAAGGAGGTTGTGAGAAGGCTTTTCATGTTTCAAAAAAATTCTGCTATTAGTGTAACACCCCACCTCCGTTAAGGTCACTCTCAAAGGGAATGCCTTAACTTCGGTGGAGTGTTTTAAGTTACAAGATACTAATAAATTACAAGACAGAAAATTTAAGCAGCGGAAAAAGATCAATATTATTTCATAAATACTTGTTCAACACAATAATTCAACAACTGTTTCAACCTTCCAAATTATTACAACTTTTCATCTGTCTTGAAAACATAAAGAGGCAATACTGAAAATAAAATGACATAAATCCCCAACAAGTGCTTGACCATAGCCTTAGCTCAAAAAGGAAAGTCCAAGCCTTACATTTACGGTCTTCAAGCTTTGACTAATCTGGACTAAGCAGAAGTGTTTCCTCCGTGCGGACCTTGGTGGGGAACGGAAGAAAAGATGCGAAAGGAAAATGGGTCAGACATAAGTCTGGTAAGCCCAGTTATTTAATAGCATGTATACAAGTAAAAGACTATGACATGAATAAACTGAACTTAGAATGATACCACAAGGATAGGGTAGTCCTAAAACGAGGTAAGGTAAGATTTAACTAGATTTGGTTGTCGCACCCACTTTTACTTCTCTGCACCCGCTAAGAGCTGTTTAACTAGCAATGTATGTTCATGATAAAGTGATCCCATTCATGTATTGATCGGCTCCTACTCGCATTCTTGTATTCCCGGTGTCATGCGGCTCCATGTGATTTTTAAGTACTTGTGCTGGTTCCAGTATAGGGTGTATCAAGTCCTATAATGGCAACCATGACACGATTCAAAGATGCACAAGTGTACGGCTGGTGCCCAGTGCCTGCTTTTTCCACTCCGGAGCCCGTGCACGCCCGTACTCCGTCGGAACCTACACTGACGCACCTAACCGCCGCCCTTTTGACCGCTTATATTCAGCCCAGTAATCGTGCCCCACCCTGCTTAGTTCGGGGTACCTTGATACATCCATGTGGGTTATTACTGAAACGGGTCCCATTTACTAGGGTTTTTCTAGTCAACATGCTAAATTGGTTAAGTGTCCTTGGTTTGACTTAACCCCTATCAATCTTGTCTAGTTAACATGTTGAATTGGCTAAGTGTTTTCTCAATTACTTAACCCCACCAATCTTGTCCTGTTAACATGCTAAGTCGGTTAAGTGTTTCCTTAATTACTTAACCTCACCATTTCTAGGTTGATTGTTCATGAGCTTTAATTAATTAATTAAAGCAACAACCACTCACATTAGAAAGGTATTGTTGTGGTTACTGGATGTGCCGGTCGGTTCCGGGCAGTTTTGCACCACAACTCAGTCTAACCTCGGGTCTTTCTGGGCTTGATGCACAAACCTCTCACATTAGATAGGTATTGTTGTGGTTACTGGATGTGTCGGTCGGTTCCGGGCAGGTTTACACTACAACTCAGTCTAACATCGGGATAGGCATATTCATCTTTTACATTTTATATATGTAAACTTTCTACAAGTGTTTCTAGTCACATATTTTAATTATGTTCAAGACTAATGGTATAAATTATAGCATTCATGGCCTTAACCATTTACATGGTTTTGGGCCCACCTACATTATTAACATGTTTTGATAAAACAACTATCCCAACGTTACCCCCGTTTGTTCGTTCGTATTAATCACATAAAGCCATTGGGCCCGCTTATTAGCCCAATTTATAAACAAGAGGTAAAGAAGGGAACATGCATAATATAGATTCAACCAAACATGAAAATTTTGCACAAAACTTTATTCATACAATTTAACATGTCACATGAAATTGCATATAATTTAGACTTAAATAATCATAAGCCTAAAACATGTTAATATGTAGATCTAGGCATGTGTGAACATAACCTCAATTATAAACTAGCATATGACATAATCATGACATGCCCAATTCCAAAGCTTGTATAATTTTAACATTAACATATAGGTGTGAACTAGATATAACAAGGTGAACTTGCATAAATCCACTTTACAAACATGCATATAAATATAGATCTAGTTTTGGATCTAACATGTAACTTGCATATGAACATATGTATAATTAGATCGTGGCTTGGATCTATCATAAAACATATAACTTGTATTAATCATATGAACATATATATAGGCATATGGATCTAACATAAAGCATATGAATATATATATATATATAGATCTTGACTTGGATCTAACATAATACATACAACTTGCATTAATCATACAAATACATATATGTAGATCTCAACATGAAACATATAACTTGCATATGATATGGATAGTTTCATTCTCAGTTCTTAATAGATCCAACACCAAGTTCAATAAGCCACAAACATTCCAAGACAATTCATGATAAAATCATCACAAGAAACAAACATGAATTAGCATCGTCAATATTATACAACATGGTATAATTCTATTTTTCACTTTATATCAAATCACGTCTTAAATTTATTTACATCTAAAAGATAACTACACTTACAACAAACGAAGTTCTTGATTTCTGGAATCTGTATTCTGAAGTTGAAATGCTCGCCTTTGGTGCAGACAATCGTTGTTTTAATTTAGTTTTGATTTAGTTTGGTTCGTCTCTTTGTTAGCTTCAAGTGGCGGCTACTCTAGGTTGTCTAATGGCAGCATGACGGCTGTTGGTTTAATTTTTAATATGATTTAGGGTTGAGGTATTAGGTTGCTTTTATAGAGATTTGATTGAATAGGAGCCGTTAGATCATCTCAGAATCAATCAAGACCATTAAGACAAGATAGAGTTATCCAGAACATCCAACTCAACCCTAATGACTCAGTAGGGAGTCACAAATCGTCGGTTTTCAGATCTTCCCGAGGGGGTTAGGTCGACCCCTAGGTCGACACTAAGGTCGACCTGTATAGGCGAGGTAGACACTAGGGTCGACCCCCTAGTCGACCTGATCTCTGGGCCGGAAATTTCCCGCCCAGCCCAATCTTGCTTCTGGATTTGAATTTTGAATTTAAATTAAACCGTTTGAATTTACTGAAACTTCCGAAGGTCATAACTTCTTCATACGGAGTCCAATTCTCGCAAACTTAGACTCTATCTCAAGCAGAATTTTGAGACGAACGCTATGGTGTAACCCGTTTCCCTTGATACTCGTATTTATAATTAAGTATAGTTTAATTTGTAAATTAACGTCTTTCCCGAAAATACGGGGTGTTACATTCTCCCCTCCTTAAAGGATTTCGTCCCCGAAATCTCCAAGTCTAGAAGAATGTATATCCTACCATCCAATCATCCATCTACTCAACCATCAAACAAAGGCGTCCATTGTCCTTAAAAGACTTCTAATTCTTCATGATGATATGCATAGTGTGTGTATATGTCCTTATCTAATGCAAAATCAGGTGGTCTACTGATTCAGTTGACCTCCTTAATGCGAATTACGACTGTGCCATGAATCCATTATGTATGCAATTATTCCTAATCGTACTTTAACAACTTCTACATGAGTGCACAATCATTCATATATATGCAACGTCCATATGCTAACACATCAAGTTTCAATCCATATACAATTTCATGCATTAATATGCAAATGCAATATGAAAGTGATTGAGCCGATCTATAACCTAATGTGTGTGTGCATATGCATCCACGAGCAACCGCTAGCAACCACTTGCAACCATCAATCAAAACATGTTTCAAATACATGTTTACATCCATTGGTTTCTACCCAATAATAAGGATGGGACCGAGGAGATATACTTAGAAAAAGATAGGTACAAGCATAAACTTAAGGAAAAAGAGATCAACGATGTACCCTCAAAAAGAAAAGTGTAGGCTGTGCGTATTCTGTCCTCGGTTTCCCAAGTCGCGTCTTCCTCGTCGTTGCTCCATTGAACTTTAACAAGCTTGACTTCACGGTTGCATAGCCTTTTGACTTCCGTTCCCAAGATACGAGTTGGAATTTTCCTCACAGTCGCCTCTCGCTCTACTTCTATTTCCTCTGATATGCTTCGTTCCACCACTTCCGCAGACTCATATAGGCACTTCCGTAAGTGAGAAATGTGAAAGACATTATGTACTCCAGCCAATCTTTCGGGCAGCTCTACTCTGTAAGCCATCTTTCCAAACTTTTCAATGATAGGAAATGGCCCTACAAATCTTGGTGCTAACTTCCCTGCGGATCCAAAGCGAATGACATTCCTCAAAGGAGATACTTTAAGGAACACCTTGTCTCCAACCTCAAACTCAAGGTCGGCTCTTCTTTTGTTTGTGTAGGACTTCTGTCTATCTTGGGTGGTCTTCATTCTTTTTCGTATCAAGTCCACTTTCTCTGATGTTTCTCTAATCATGTGTGTCCAAGTATAAGCTTGTCTGTAGACTCCCACCAACAGGTTGGTGACCGGCACTGTCTTCCATATAAAGCTTCAAAAGGCGCCATGCCTATGGTGGCTTGGTAGCTATTGTTGTAAGCGAATTCCACCAAAGGTAAATGATCCTCCCATGTACCCCCGAAGTCAAGAATGCAAAGTCTCAAGAGTCTTCTAATACTCTGTTCACTCTTTCCGTCTGGCCATCGGTTTGAGGGTGATAGGCCGTGCTTAAGCATAACTGTGTGCCTACAGCTTCTTGCAAACTCCTCCAAAACTCGCTTGTAAAGATGGGATCTCGGTCACTCACTATGCTGGAGGGTATTCAATGGAGTCGAACTATCTCTTTAAGATATATGGATGCTAGGGATGAGGCAGTCCTTCTACTCTTAACGGGTATGAAGTGAGCGCTTTTTGTGAGCCTGTCCACTATTACCCAAATATTGGTATTGCCTCTTCTTGACCTAGGCAGCCTATCAATAAAGTCCATCGAGACGCTATCCCACTTCCATTGTGGGACCTCCAGAGTATGAAGCAAACGACCAGGTTTCTTCTGCTCTGCCTTGACTTGTTGGCATGTCATGTACTTAGAAACGAATCCAGCTACATCCATCTTCATGCCATTCCAAAAGAAAACCCTTTTGATGTATTTGTACATTTTGTCTCCACCGGGGTGTATGGTCAATTTGGAATGGTGTGCTTCTTCAAGAACTTTCTTCACCAAATCCCTTGCTTGTGGGACGTATAGTCTTCCATCCCGCCTCAACCAACCCTTATCATCGATGGAGTATCTGTTGCGGTGACTAGAAGTCTCACCCCTAATCATCTTATCTATCACATCAACTAGCTGACGGTCTTCACGTTGTACGGTCCCTATTGAGTCCAAAAGAGTAGGCCGCACTTCTAGAGATGGCAACAAATCAGCCACATGATCGACAGAGAGTCTAAAATCAAAGTTGGCTATGATCTCCAAGCTTTGTCTTTCTACAAAGAGAGTGCTTAGGGTCAGCTTCTTTCTACTCAAAGCATCTGCTACTACATTGCCCTTACCAGCGGTATAGGCAATCTCAATATCATATGAGGCGAGAAATTCCATCCACCTTTGCTGCCTTAAGTTAAGATCTTTCTGAGAGAAAAGGTATTTTAATGATTTATGATCAGTAAATAATTCGAACCTTTCTCCTAGCAGATAATGACGCCATGATTTAAGGGTGAAAACGATGGCAGCTAGTTCTAAATCATGAGTTGGGTAATTCTTCTCATGAACCTTCAACTGCCTTCCTCCATAGCAAACTACTTTACCTTCTTGCATTAGGACAGCGCCCAATCCTGTTCTGCACGCGTCCGTATATACTGTTAACATCTTGCTTCCATCAGGCAATGTCAGAACTGGGGCTGTTGTCAGAGCCCTTTCCAAACGTTCGAAAGCAATATCGCAATCCAAATCCAAAGCAAAAGTCAAGTTCTTCTTTTTCAATCTTGTCAGCGGAGCTGAGATCTTCGCAAAGTCCTTAATGAACTTTCGATAATAGCCCGCTAGCCCGAGAAAGCTTCGGACTTCGTTTGCATTTCGCGGAATCTTCCAATCTTGCACCGCGACTACTTTTGCGAGGTCCACGGCTATCCCTTCTTTGGACACCACATGTCCAAGAAACCTTACTTCTCTCCAAAAGTGGCATTTGGAGAATTTTGCTTCCAGCTGATGCGCTCGAAGAGTATCTAACACTTCCTTTAAATACACAACATGTTCTTCCTTGGTTTTTGAGAAGATTAAGATGTTGTCCACGAAGACCACCACAAATTTGTTGAGGAATTCCCAGAACACCCTGCTCATCAAGTCCACGAAATAGGCAGGTGCGTTTGTCAAGCCGAAAGGCATGACAAGCCACTCGAAGAAACCGTTCTGGGTCCTAAATGCGGTCTTGTCAATGTTATCCTCAACCACTCTTAGCTGATGAAACCCGGTAGCCAGATCTAATTGGGAGAAAACCGATGCACCTACAAGCTGATCGAACAAGTCGTCTATTCTTGGTAGCAGGTGCCAATTCTTCTTGGTCAGCTTGTTTAGCTCCCTATAATCAACGCACAGGCGAAGTGAACCGTCCGCTTTAGTTGCGAACACTACTGGAGCACCCCATTCAGAAATACTCCGCCTTATGAACCGCTTCTCAAGCAACTCTTTAACTTGCTTACTGAGTTCTTTCCTCTCCCTTGGAGCCATGTGTATAACGGGTAAAGCAAAGGGTTTTGCATTGTCAACGAGGTATATGCGGAAGTCTATCTCCTGCTTCGGAGGTAAGCCCTTTACCTCTTCAAACACATCCGAGTATACACGGACCACTCTAACAGACTGCAAACTCTCAACGGACGCATGAGGAGATTCTAGATAGCTAAGCATAAAAAAGTTCATGGGATTACAAGAAATTTCGAGAGTGTTACCAAGGCGAGTCATGAGTCTAACCACTCTCTTTTCACAGTCGAGGATGGCACCATTACTGGATAGCCAATCCATGCCTAGAATCAACCCATATCCCGTGAAGCCCAAAACATAGGCATTGCATCTAAACCCCACACTTAGTATAGAAATTTCCAAATCCAAACAAATCATTGACAGATAAGTTGAGCCCACAATTGGATTTGAAACAACCAAGGGATCCACTACTAAACTAGTGTCTAGGTGCAGAGATTCAACTAAAGCAGCAGATACAAATGAGTGCGATGCGCTAGAATCAAATAGTGTACGAATAGGATGATCAAACAAATAAACTAAACTCTCGATAGAAATATTTCTACCTCGTTCCTGCAGAGGTGCTACGAGAGCGTGAACCTGCCCTCCAGAAGATGATCCAGCCCTCTGCCCAGTCCTTGCCTCTTTGGGCAGTCCTTAGCCAGGTGTCCAGTATCCCCGCACTGGAAACAAGCGCCCAATTTCCTCTTCTTCTTTCTGCAATCTTTAGCCAAGTGTCCGGGTATGCCACAAAATTGCACTTCCTCTTCTGGCGGGATTTGTTATTCTTCCCGCCTTTCTTGGGTTCCGCCTTCTTATTCTGAGATCCATCTCCTTTATTGTTTTGAGGCTCTTCCTTCTTCACCTCCTTCTTGCCATCCTAATCTTCCTCATGTAAGAGTGCCTTATCCACCAACCTCTCATAAGTCCCACCCATGGGTATATGGGTCATAGCTAGGCTGTGCAGTGGCTCATTCAACCCTTTAACAAAGCGAAGAGCCTTCTTATGTGGAGTGTTTACTAAATCCAGTCCAAATTTGGCTAGTTGATTGAATTGATTGACGTATTCTTTGACCGCCATACTTCCTTGCTTAAGAGATAAAAACTTTTCCAACTGTAAACTTCGTTCAGCTTGTGAGAGGAATTTCATCTCAAACCTCATTCTGAAATCCATCCATGTTTCAATTGGTCTTTTAGCGTTGGTAACTTCCCAACAATAGGAAGCTTCGTCTTTGAGCAACCACACTGCCAACTGTATCTTCTGCCTATCATCCACCTCGAAGATAACGAATAGATCCTCGGTTTCTTTGAGCCAGTTCCTTGCTTCTACGAATGATACGGTTCCTTTGAAATCCTTTCCACCCATGTCTCTAAAGTCCCTACAAATCTTTGACAAAGCATTTGCACGAGGAGGAGGAGGAGGAAGAACCACTGTAGCTGGGGGAGGAGGAATATCTGCTGGGCCCGCGTCATTGGCCCTAGCCTCTAGGTACCTCCTGAACCAGCCAGGTATCGGTACACCCTCTGGAAGGTTAAGATTCCCAGACATGCTGAAACAAAAAAGGAAAGATTCAAAACAAAGGATAGCAAGATAGGGCATATGGCTTTGGGAGATTATGCCTTTTAAAGTAAAATAACATTCTTTCTTGAAAAATGCTTCTTTATACTTCTTCTTGAAAATAGTTTTAAAAATTTTATCCGATCTGGTAACCTTTAGCTCTGATACCAAGTGTAACACCCCACCTCCGTTAAGGTCACTCTCAAAGGGAATGCCTTAACTTCGGTGGAGCGTTTTAAGGTACAAGATACTAATAAATTACAAGACAGAAAATTTAAGCAGCGGAAAAAGATCAATATTATTTCATAAATAGTTCAACACAATAATTCAACAACTGTTTCAACCTTCCAAATTATTACAACTTTTCATCTGTCTTGAAAACATAAAGAAGCAATACTGAAAATAAAATGACATAAATCCCCAACAAGTGCTTGAGCATAGCCTTAGCCCAAAAAGGAAAGTCCAAGCCTTACATCTACGGTCTTCAAGCTTTGACTAATCTGGACTAAGCAGAAGTGTTTCCTCCCTGCGGACCTAGGGAGTGGAAGAAAAGAAGCGAAAGGAAAATGGGTCAGACATAAGTCTGGTAAGCCCAGTTATTTAATAGCATGTAAACAAGTAAAAGACTATGACATGAATAAACTGAACTTAGAATGATACCACAAGGATAGGGTAGTCCTAAAACGAGGTAAGGTAAGATTTAACTAGATTTGGCTGTCGCACCCACTTTTACTTCACTGCACCCGCTAAGAGCTGTTTAACTAGCAATGTATGTTCATGATAAAGTGATCTGATTCATGTATTAATCGGATCCTACTCGCATTCATGTATTCTCGGTGTCATGCGGCTCCACGTGATTTTAAAGTACTTGTGTTGGTTCCAGTATAGGGTGTATCAAGTCCTATAATGGCAACCCTGACACGATTCAAAGATGCACAAGTGTACGCCTGGTGCCCAGTGCCTGCTTTTTCCACTCCGGAGTCCATGCATGCCCATACTCCGTAGGAACCTACACTAACGCACCTAACCGCCGCCCTTTTGACCGCTTATATTCAGCCCAGTAATCGAGCCCCATCCTGCCTAGTTCTGGGTACCTTGATACATCCATGTGGGTTACTGCTGAAACAGGTCCCCGTTACTAGGGTTTTTCTAGTCAACATGCCAAATTGGTTAAGTGTCCTTGGTTTGACTTAACCCCTATCAATCTTGTCTAGTTAACATGTTGAATTGGCTAAGTGTTATCTCAATTACTTAACCCCGCCAATCTTGTCTTGTTAACATGCTAAGTTTGTTAAGTGTTTCCTTAATTACTTAACCTCACCATTTCTAGCTTGATTGTTCATGAGCTTTAATTAATTAATTAATTAATTAAAGCACCAACCACTCACATTAGAAAGGTATTGTTGTGGTTACTGGATGTGCTGGTCGGTTCCGTGCAGTTTTACACCACAACTCAGTCTAACCTCGTGTCTTTCTGCGCTTGATGCACTAACCTCTCACATTAGACAGGTATTGTTGTGGTTACTAGATGTGCCGGTCGGTTCCGTGCAGGTTTACACCACAACTCAGCCTAACCTCAGGTTAGGCATATTCATCTTTTACATTTTATATATGTAAACTTTCTACAAGTATTTCATGTCACATATTTTAATTATGTTCAAGACTAATGGTATAAATTATACCATTCATGGCCTTAACCATTTACATGGTTTTGGGCCCACCTACATTATTAACATGTTTTGATTTAATAACTATCCCAACGTTACCCCCGTTTGTTCGTTCGTATTAATCACATAAAGTCATTGGGCCCGCATATTAGCCCAATTTATAAACAAGAGGTAAAGAAGGGAACATGCATAATATAGATTCAACCAAACATGAAAATTTTGCATAAAACTTTATTCATACAATTTAACATGTCACATGAACTGGCATATAATTTAGACTTAAATAATCATAAGCCTAAAACATGTTAATATGTAGATCTAGGCATGTGTGAACATAACCTCAATTATAAACTAGCATATGACATAATCATGACATGTCCAATTCCAAAGCATGTATAATTTTAACATTAACATATAGGTGTGAACTAGATCTAACAAGGTGAACTTGCATAAATCCACTTTACAAACACGCATATAAATATAGATCTAGTTTTGGATCTAACATGTAACTTGCATATGAACATATGTATAATTAGATCGTGGCTTGGATCTTTCATAAAACATATAACTTGCATTAATCATATGAACATATATATAGGCATATGGATCTAACATAAAGCATATATATATAGATAGATCTTGACTTGGATCTAACACAATATATACAACTTGCATTAATCATATAAACACATATATGTAGATCTCAACATGAAACATATAACTTGCATATGATATTGATAGTTTCATTCTCAGTTCTTAATAGATCCAACACCAAGTCCAATAAGCCACAAACATTCCAAGACAATTCATGATAAAATCATCACAAGAAACAAACATGAATTAGCAACGTCAATATTATACAACATGGTATAATTCTATTTTCACGTTATATCAAATCACGTCCTAAATTTATTTACATCTAAAAGATAACTACACTTACAACAAACGAAGGTCTTGATTTCTGGAATCTGTATTATGAAGTTGAAATACTCGCCTTTGGTGTAGACAATCATTGTTTTAATTTAGTTTTGATTTAGTTTGGTTCGTTTCTTTGTTAGCTTCAAGTGGCGGCTACTCTAGGTTGTCTAATGGCAGCATGATGGCTCTTGGTTTAATTTTTAATATGATTTAGGGTTGAGGTATTAGGTTGCCTTTATAGAGTTTTGATTGAATAGGAGCCGTCAGATCATCTCAGAATCAATCATGACCATTAAGACAAGATAGAGTTATCCAGAACAGCCAACTCAGCCCTAATGACTCAGTAGGGAGTCACAAATCGTCGGTTTTCAGATCTGCCCGAGGTGGGGTAGGTCGCCCCCCAGGTCGACACTAAGGTCGACCTGTATAGGGGAGGTCGACACTAGGGTCGACCCCCTGGTCGACCTGATCTCTGGGCGGGAAATTTCCAGCCTAGCCCAATCTTGCTTTTGGATTTGAATTTTGAATTTAAATTAAACCGTTTGAATTTCCTTAAACTTCCGAAGGTCATAACTTCTTCATACGGAGTCCAATTCTCGCAAACTTGGACTCTATCTCAAGAAGAATTTCGAGACGAATGCAATGGCCTAACCCGTTTCCCTTGATTCTCATATTTATAATTAAGTATAGTTTAATTCGTAACTTAACGTCTTTCCCGAAAATACGGGGTGTTACAATTAGTTGCTATACGGCTAGGCTATATAAAGTACACCTTATTTCTACAAAGTAAGTGTGCAAATTAAGTTATAACAGGATATTTTAATCTCAAATAACTCAAGATATAAATAGTTAATGCAGCCTATGTCTTGATTGAAAAGTGAATGGTTTGTTGTTCATCATTGGTTCTTCTAGGACTAAATGCAGGCTAGTCTATGTAATGCATACATGCCACATGCTATCTGTTTACAAAGGAAAAAATCATTAATTTCCAAGCAAATCTAGCTATGTACATAATGTATTAATAAATCAAACTCAGCTTCAATGTAAACCAAACCACTAAAGTATTGATTATATGCCATTCAAATCAATTCAATGATATATCCTATCATATACTTCAGTGTAAAGTAAATGATATAATATTCTTATTCGTAGTATAAATATAAACCAATTTTATTTTTATATGCAACAAGAATAAGTTTTAATATAAGCCAAATGTTAAAACACACTTTCTTTTATGTGTGTGTGTGTGTGTATATAAACATAACAAGTAGAAACATACATATAGGGTATTTAAATAATTATTCATATTAATATTCTATAATACTCAAATTATAGATTATGTATATTTTTAACCAAAGTTTAAATAATTTACAAAGCATATCATCAAATATTATTCACTGCTTTGATAACCATATATACATTAACTAAGAAATTTTTAAACCATTAATATATACATATTTGAAATTTTCCTCAATATTTATTATTCACAATTATTATATTTAAATCTATTTCTAAAATAATTTAAAATTAATTGTATCATAGAAGCATTCAAAAACCGAGACGTTACAATCTATCCCCCTTAAAAGAATTTCATCCTCGAAATTGAAGAGTAACGAGAAGATTATAGTTATATCTATAGCTATAGATTTATACACAATAAAATACATGGGTCATCCCCTAACAATCACAACAAACAAGGCATCCAACCTCATCGATTATCTATCAAAATGTTTCACAATACTGAAAACATTCAATACATCACCAATTAGTAATCAATCGCAAACATTTTCATGACCAGAAGTATCCGTTACTAGGGTTAGAAAGTATTTCCATTTCTTATTTACTCATCCTTATTCTGCAACATTCATCAATTCCTAACCGTAAATTGGTAAGAAATTTATATTATAAGTCTTAACCCCAAAGACCGAAATTAACATCAAATTAATACTCAGAAAATCGTCTAACTCAACCAATCTCCAGCCAGGTTCCAATTCCTTTTTACGCCATTTCAAATTCAAAACTTTGAATTATCCAAAACATTTTATTTATCTCAAACATATATCCAGTTTTCCAGGATTTCAAATTCAATTTCTGAATTATCTTGCTTGTATATTTATTCTAATACAAATTTAATTTTGTTATATATACCATTTCAAAGTCATAATATAATACTAGATTATAATAACAACCAACATCACCATTTAATAATAATTCAAGAAAATTACTCTTTATATCAAATATACTTTTGGGTAAAATTATTTCATTTACCCAGTTTTCAAAACAATACTATGTCGAATTACTTTGTTCACGTGTTTAGAAATTCTTATCGACCTCATCAGCTAAACGTGTCGATTTGAAATTTTTATGCCACTCAAATGAAATAAAACAATATAAAACAAATTTCTTATACCAATTAACAAATACGCTCTCATATATATATATATACTCAAACTCAATCTAGGGTGTTACTAACCCCATCAATATCAAGTTACGCAAAAGAGCCAAGGTTACTACTCAACCTCGCTCTGATACCAAATGAAATGACCCGCAAATCTACACCATTTGAATTGACTAAATAAAACTCATGTCCAACTCAAACTACACAAAAATACGAATCATTAATAGAAAGAAATTATAGGATGAGAAATAGAAAGAAAGAAAAATTAGAATAGAAGAAAATAGATAGAAGATTGAACTGAACAATACTAAAGAATCTCACAATCGCAGCGGAACAAAATATAATATATATATAATCACTTTTGAAATACAAACTTGATTTGAACTTACATACATCATCAGAGTACAACATATATACATCACAACAGAAATAAACTCTATGTATATCTAATGCTAAAGCCTCCTTCTCGAAGCTCCTTCTAGTGTGTCTATAAAATCCTGAACTACTTGACTGCCCGTACAAATTTGGGGACCCAAGTGTTTATGGAAAAGAAAGAAGAATAAACTCTGGGTCAGTCACAATACCGGTGTGAGCAAACGATTTTAAACAACTTGATTTTAACTTTCAAAACCTTTTTGAAAGAAAAGATAAACGTAAGACCGATCCATACATAAATACAGATGATTTTTACCTTACGATAACCCAAAATAGTTTGAAATCATAACTATTCGGACATTATAATGGTGTCGAAATACAAATAAATAGAAATCTAGCGGAACGCTTGCATCTCACGCTCCACATATATATAATATACAAACCAAACCACGGGCGCTTATTGGATAATGGATTTTCGACTATGACAAGGTATGGAACCATCTTACGATAGTGTATCTGTAGAGAGAAACACACTGAGTTCAACAATAATGTCTTGCAACCCAGCCCACACATGAGTGACCACTCATTTCTCTTGAGTGTATCGAACGTATATCACCAATGGTTGTGTACGGCAAACATTTCCCGACCGGGGTAGAATCGGTAGAATAAGAAACAAAAGGAATTTCTATAGATAGGTGATGCTACACCCTAATTGTAATACCCCATAATTTTAAAATATTAAAACTAACAAATTTAAGAATACTTAATTTTTAGAAGTAGAATTTAGTGAAATGGGTTACGCCATTGCGTTCGTCTCAGAATTCTGCTTGAGATAAAGTCCGAGTTTGCTTAAAACGAACATCGTGTGAAGAAGTTATGAAGCTCGGAAGATTTAAAGTTTAAAGCTATAAAAAAAGTCGACCGCCCATTTTTCACCAATCGAAGTGAAAACAGTCGACCGCCCATTTTTCACAATTCGACCGTTTTTAGACAAAAGTGAAAACAGTCGACTGGTTGAAATTGGCCAGTTGACTGGTTGATTCTGGGCAGTTTCCTAATGACGTGTTTTTCTAATTTGAGTGGTTCGGATGGTTCCTAATCAAATCTAACGGACTTATTCACCTAAACATCTATAAATAAACACCTAAACCTAACCCTAATCTCTTCAACCCTAATACGTGGCGCCTCCATGCTGCTGCTCCAACTCAAATTAATTTAGCTTTTCTTCTTCAACAATCAAAGAAGAGACCATTCAAGATCAGATTTGCTACAACAACGCCTAATTCTCTTTTCTAATAATCCTATCGCTGTGTGTTTATGTTACTTTCACATATAATTAAATTATAAAGCAATTGTGATAGGATTGTAAATTGGATCTAATGTATATGCCTGTAAATAAGACGAATCATATCAAGTTTTGTAATTTGTTATCCTTCAGTTTCATACCTAATTGTTGTTATCATATGCCTGTCTGATCTATCTTATCATTATTCATTTCACATGCCTATTTATATGTTTATTCCAATTTTGATGTTTGATTCTCTTCCCTTCTTCCTTTCCTTTTTCCTTTTGAGATTAGGCTAACTTCGAGCCTAAGCACATTACGTTGAGATTTACGTACGAGTAACATTGGGATGATTGGGAAAGTTTGGGAAATATGTAATAAAATGAAATTTGGCATAAATTGTTAATAACTATGAAATTGATTTGGGCATAATTTGGTACAACTTTTATACATGGAATTATAGGCATAACTTGAATTAGCATTATAAGCATAATTGGAAATTATGGGCAATTGGAATGCATTATTGAAGATTTGAAATTGGGCATGAATAAAATGAAAAGATAATGAACACCTAAGACACGAGGTTAGATTCGGATTACGGTAGAAGTTTTCCAGGAACCGCCCGGCATATCCAGCAACCGCAAAAAAAATATCTAATGTGAGAGGTCGAAGGCAGAAATTAGAAGCATAATAGTGCTAAGACACGAGGTTAGATTCGGATTGCGGTAGAAGTCTGCCCGGAACCGCCCGACATATCCAGCAATAGCAAACGGTAATCTAATGTGGGAGTCTTGCACAATTACGGATATTATGAATTAATGAACACTTAACCAAGATAAGACATATTGTAAGACATGGAAATAGTAAATGGGTTAAGTGGTTGACATAGATAGCATAAGAAACATAATTAAGAGCGCTTAACCATAATGAGACATGGGAGTAATAAAAGCGGTTAAGTGGGAAATCCTAGTGAGGACCAAGCCTAAGAGGGGAGCTTGTGTCAAGTATGGGGATCCTTTTCAACCAGTAACCCATTTTTAGTATCTATATGAGCTCGAACTAGGTCGAGGACGGGACACGCTTACTGGGGTTGATTGTAAGAGGTCAAAAGAGTAAAGAGCGATGGCAACGCAAGTCCAACGGAGTCATGTGCGTGCGTGGGTTCGGGCTGTTAGGTAAGACGTTGTTGCATCATGTAGGTATAAGCCGTGCATTTTAGTTGTATCGGGATGCCACTTTACGGAGTGATACACCTTACTATGGGGGCCAGGATGGGTATCTACGAGTTAGGGAGCCGATCGAATAGGGAGGGTAGTGGGTACAACTAGTGGGGGTAGGAGCAAGTGGGCACCTAAGAGAGCAGCTAGCAGTACACGAAGCTACCATTATTATGATTAGTAGGGAGGGATCACCTTTTAGTATGAGACTAGTATTGGTGTGGTACAGGAAATATCTTATAGTGGTTAGAAGCACAATCGATGTTATACCTTGTTCATCTTGTTTACCTTGTCATACTTGCTTATGTTACAGTCATCTCTTATATCCAGTTAATGTTCTTATCCTGTTACTTTACTAATTATATTGTTAAAGTCACTGGACTCGCCAGACTTTATGTCTGACCCTTTTTGTTTCGCCTCTTTTCCTTCCTTTCACCCCCCCCCCCAAGTTCTCAGGGTGGGACTAGCAAGGCTTGATTTGGATTTCTCTCTCTCTACTGGAAGTGCTGAAATTAATGCTCAGCTTTGTTTATCTTTCATATGGCATTTTAGAATGGGATTATGGTTTTTCTTTTATGTAGTCTGATAGTAATTTTGTTCAAGATTGATATTTGTGTGCTTGGCTTTAGTATGTGGTTTTGATGTTGTAACCAGACATGTATTGCTTTTCCACTGCAATGAATAAATTTTGAATTTTTAAGTACCATTTTATATATCTGTCTTGTGATGTTATGTTCTATACTCTTATAGCGCTCCATGAAAGTTAATGCATTCCCTTAGTGAGTGACATTAATGGACGTGTGGTGTCACACGTGGTATCAGAGCTGAAGGTTACCAAAACAGAAAGAAAGAAATATTTTTAAAAAGAAGTATTTTCAAAAACATGTATTAAAGAAGGTATTTTCAAGAGAAAAGTTTATTATGAAAAACATAATCCCCAAAAGCCATATATCTTTCTTTCGATTCTTTGTTTTGAATCTCTTCCCTTTTCTTTTCTGCATGTCTGGGGAACCCGATATACCCGAGGCGTACAGATACCAGACAGGTTTAGAAGGTATCTGGAGGCTATGGCTACTGCCGCAGGCCCATCAAACGTTCCTCCTCCCCCAGCTGCAGCCGTTGTTCCACCTCTTCCTCCGCGTGTAGATACTTTTTCTAAGATATGTAAAGACTTTCGTGCGATGGGCGGAAAAACCGTTTCATGGGACTGAGATGTTTGTCGAGGCTAGAAATTGGCTCAAGGAAGTGGAGGATTTGTTTGGTATCTTTGAGGTAGATAATGGAAGGATGGTTCAACTAGCTGCTTGGTTAATGAAGGATGAAGCTTCATTTTGGTGGGAGCTCACGAATGGAGAACGTGTAGTGGAGACTTGGATGGATGAGGTCACGAATGGAGAACGTGTAGTGGAGACTTGGATGGATTTCAGATAGAGGTTTGAGTTGAAATTTCTTTCACAAGGAGAAAAAAGTTTATACATGGAGAGGTTCTTGGCTTTGAAACAAGGAAATTTGTCTGTTAAGGAGTATGTTAACAAGTTTAATCAGTTGGCAAGATTTTGTTTAGAGTTGGTGAACACGCCGCATAAGAAAGCCTTGAGATTTGCTAAGGGCTTGAACGAACCGCTTCACAGGTTGGCTATGTCCCACATTACTATGGGGGCTACTTTCGAGAAACTTGTTGATATGGCGTTGATGAATGAGGAGGAGAAAGGTGCTAAAACGGATAGGACACAGGATAAGAAAGTGGATGAAAAGAAGGCACAACAACAACAAAAGAAAGGCGGTAAGGATAACAAGGGCCAAGAGAAAATGAAGTGTCACAATTGTGGAATACCTGGCCACTTAAAGAATGACTGTAGAAAGAAGAAGAAGCCTGGCTGCTACCATTGCAGTGAGGCGGTACATATGATTAAAGATTGCCAAGGAGGCAAGGAAAAGGGCAAAGGCAGAGGACATGATCTACTTCTGGATGGCAGGTTCATGCTCTCATGGCACCGGGGCAAGAAGGAGGTAGAGACATTTCTGTCGAAAGTTTGAGTTTCCTTTTTGATCATCCTATTCGAACTTTGTTTGATTCTGGCGCTTCACATTCATTTATATCTGCTTCGTTAGTTGAAACACTGCACCTAAATACTAGTTTAGTTATGGATCCCATTGTAGTTTCAAATCCTATTGGTGGTTCAGCTCATTTATCTTTGATTTGTCGGGATTTGAGAGTGTCTATCTTGGGTGTTAATTTTGAATGCATCGCCTACGTTCCTAGTTTCATGGGCTATGGCTTGATTCTAGGGATGGATTGGCTAGCCAGGTATGGTGCCATTCAAGACTGTGAAAGGAGGGTAGTTAGACTGTTGACTCGTTGTGGAAGGACCCTTGATATTTCTTGTGACCCTAGGGGTTCGGTGATGCTTAGCTACTTAGAATCACTTGACGCATCCATCGATGATTTGCAATCTGTTCGAGTAGTCCGTGAGTATGATGACGTCTTCGATGAGGTTTGGGGTTTACCCCGACGCGCGACATATACTTCCGTATATACTTAGTAGATAATGCAAAGCCAGTTGCATTGTCCATGCTCCACATGGCTCCGAGAGAGAGGAAGGAACTTAGTAAACAAGTAGGGGAGCTGCTTGAGAAAGGGTTCATATGAAGAAGTATTTCGGAATGGGGAGCTCCAGTTGTCTTTGCTACGAAGGCAGACGGTTCGCTTAGATTGTGCATGGTCTATAGGGAGATAAATAAACTCACGAAGAAAAATAGACACCCATCGCCGAGGATAGATGATTTGTTCGATCAATTGGTTAGTGCTTCAGTTTTCTCGCAGTTAGACTTAGCTACATGATTTCATAAGTTGAGGGTAGCTGAGGATAGTATATATATAAGACTGCCTTTAGGACTCCCAACGGTTTCTTCGAGTGGCTCGTCATGCCTTTTGGTTCAACGAATGTACCCGCATATTTTGTAGACTTGATGAATAGGGTGTTTAGGGAGTTTCTAAACAAGTTCGTGGTAGTCTTTTTGGATGATATCTTGATATTCTCTAGAAGCGAGGAAGAACATGCCCTACATCTTAGGGATGTCTTAGAGACCCTTCGAGCACATCAACTCCAAGCTAAGTTCTCCAAATGTCATTTTTGGCGGAAGGAAGTGAGGTTCTTAGGGCATGTGGTTTATAAGGAGGGGATAGAAGTGGATCCCGCGAAGGGGGTGGCAATCCAAGATTGGAAGATTCCTAGGAATGCAAAGGAAGTAAGAAATTTTCTTGGGTTGGTGGGCTATTATAGGAAGTTCATTAAGGACTTCGCAAAGATATCTGCCCCACTTACACGGTTGACGAAAAAGAATTTGACCTTTTCTTCGGATGTTGACTATGACGATGCTTTTCAACGATTGAAGAGGGCATTGAAAACAACTCCAATTTAAGTTTTGCCGGATGGGAGTAAACCATTCACCGTGTATGCCGATGCTTGCGGGACAGGGCTTGGCGCAGTTTTGATGCAAGAGGGAAGGGTGATATGCTATGGTGGAAAGCAGTTAAAGGTCCATGAGAAGAATTACCCTACCCACGACGTAGAGTTAGCTTCCATAGTTTTTGCGCTTAAGTCTTGACGTCATTATTTACTTGGAGAGAGGTTTCAGTTGTATACAGACCATAAGTCACTAAAATACTTGTTCTCTCAAAAAGATCTAAACTTATGGCAATAGAGGTGGATGGATTTCTTAGCATCCTACGATTTTGAGAGTGCATATACCCCTAGCAAGGGTAACATTGTAGGTGACGCATTGAGTAGGAAGAGGTTGACTTTGAGTCCTTTGTTTGTCGAGCGGCAGAGTTTAGAGTACAAATCTACCTTTGACTTTAGACCCTCTATCGATTATGTACCCGGTTTGTTGGCATCGTTTGAGGTGCAACCTATGCTTTTGGGACAGATAGGAGCGGCACGGCGAGATGACCCACAGCTGATAGAGATAGCAGACAAGCTCATAAGAGGGGAGTCTTCGAGCCATCTTAGTAGGTATACTATAGATGAAAAAGGTTGGTTGCATAGGGATGGGAGACTTTGCGTATCACGAGATGAAATCTTGAGGAGGAGGATCTTTGAAGACGCACATCGTTCTAAGATGACCATACATCCAAGTGGTGAGAAGATGTATAGGGACATGAAGCGAGTTTTCTTTTGGGCCGGAATGAAGAAAGATGTGGCTGAGTTTGTTTCTAGATGCTTAGTGTGCCAGCAACTCAAGGCTGATCAAAAGAAGCCTGGTGGTTTGCTTCACCCTTTAGAGGTTCCACAGTGGAAATGGGAAAGCATTTCCATGGATTTCGTTGACGGGTTGCCGAGGTCAAAGAAGGGTAATACGGGGATTTGGGTAGTAGTGGATAGACTTACTAAGAGCACCCATTTCATTCCCGTTAAGAGTGAAAGAACAGCGGCATGGTTAGCATCTGTTTATCTCCGAGAGATAGTTCATCTACATGGCATACCTTCTAGTATTGTGAGCGATCGAGATCCCATTTTCACTAGTGGGTTTTGGAAGAGCTTGCAAGAGGCGGTAGGAACGCAATTGTGTTTGAGATCCGCTTATAACCCTCAGACGGACGGCCAAACAGAAAGAGTGAATCGGATTCTAGAAGATCTTTTGAGGTTATGCATCTTGGACTTTGGAGGGACATGTGAGGGACACCTTCCATTAGTAGAGTTCGCCTACAACAATAGCTATCAGACTAGTATTCGCATGGCACCTTTTGAAGCTCTATATGGACGACCTTGTTGATCACCAAATTGTTGGTGGGTATCTACGGATAAAATTTTGCTTGGGCTCGAGATGGTTAGGGAAACCTCGGAGAAGATAGACTTGATTCGAAGACGCATGAAGATGGTACAAGATCGACAAAAGTCATACGCTGATAAGAGACGAACCGATCTTGAGTTCGATGTTGGAGACACGGTTTTGATTAAAGTGTCACCATTGAGGAACGTAGTTCGATTTGGATCTGTTTGGAAATTGGCACCAAGGTTCGTAGGGCCATTCCCCATTACAGAAAGAATTGGACAGATGGCCTATAGAGTGAAGTTGCCTGAGAAGCTTAGTGGTGTTCATGATGTATTTCACGTGTCGCATTTGTGGAAGTGTTTACACGATATCGCGGAAGTAGTGGAGCCGAGCATGCTTAGGGAAGTGGAAGTAGAGCGAGATGCCATGATTAGGCGAGTTCCTACATGCATCCTTGGATCGGAGGTCAAGAAGTTACGCAACCGAGAGGTCAAGTTGGTTAAAGTCCAATGGGGGGATGATCAAGGAGACGCGACTTGGGAAACGGAAGACAAGATACGTGCGTCATACCCTTTCCTTTTTGAGGGTATGTTCTTAACTTCTCCTTTTTCCAGCGCTTTGTTTATACTTGTTTTATCGTTTAGTGTATCCTCTCGATTATGTCCTCGATCTTTAGGTAGAAAATCCTATGGTTGAAAACATGTGTTTGAGACATGTTATGTTTGGTGGATGCAAGTGGATGCAAGTGATTACTAGTGGTTGCTCGTGGATGCATTTAAACACTTATTATGCACTAGATCGGCTCAATCGCTTTCATATTGCATATGGATGAGTGTGAATATTTAAATTAATGGATGCATATTGAATGTGTTATCATATGGATGTTGAATTTGGATGAATGGTTGTGCACTCATGTAGAAATGATATGTATCATTAGGATTCTTTTGCGCACGTAATGGACGCATGGCACTATCATGATTTGCATTAAGGAGGTCAACTGAATTAGTAGACCGCCTAATTTTGCATTAGGATAAGGACATATACACACACTTTGCATATGTTCACGAAAGCATTAGAAATCTTTTAAGGACAATGGACGCCCGTGATTGATGGATGAGTAGATGGATGATGGATGGTAGGACATACATTCTTCTTAACTCGGAGATTTCGGGGAAGAAATCCTTTAAGTAGGGGAGAATGTAACAACCCGTAATTTTAAAATATTAAAACTGAAAAATTTAAGAATACTTAATTTTTAGAAGAAGAATTAAGAGAAACGGGTTACGCCATTGCGTTCGTCTCGGAATTCTGCTTGAGATAGAGTCCGAGTTTGCAAAAAATGGACTTCATATGAAGAAGTTATGAAGCTCGGAAGATTTAAAGTTTAAAGCTGTAAAACAAGTCGACCGCCCTATTTCACCAGTCGAAGTGAGAACAGTCGACCGCCCATTTTTCACCATTCGACCGTTTTTAGACAGAAGTGGAAACAGTCGACTGGTTGAAATTGGCCAGTCGACTGGTTGATTCTAGGCAGTTTCCTAATGAAGTGTTTTTCTAATTTGAGTGGTTCGGATGGTTCCTAATCAAATCTAACGGTCCTAATTCACCTAATACATCTATAAATAAACACCTAAACCTAACCCTAATCTCTTCAACCCTAATCCATGGCGCCTCCATGCTGCTGCTCCATCTCAAATTAATTTAGGTTTTCTTCTTCAACAATCAAAGAAGAGATCATTCAAGATCAGATTTTCTACAACAATGCCTAATTCTCTTTTCTAAGAATCCTATCACTGTAAGTTTATGTTACTTTCACATATAATTAAATTAACAAGTAATTGTGATAGGATTGTAAATTGGATCTAATGTATATACCTGTAAATAAGATGAATCATATCAAGTTTTGTAATTTGTTATCCTTCAGATTCATACCCAATTGCTGTTATCATATGCATGTTTGATCTATCTTATCGTTATTCGTTTCACATGCCTATTTATATGTTTATGCCAATTTTGATGTTTGATTCTCTTCCCTTCTTCTTTTCCTTTTTCCTTTTGAGATTAGGCTAACTTCAAGACTAAGCAATTTACGTTGAGATTTATGTACGAATAACGTTGGGATGATTGGGAAAAGTTTGGGAAATATGTAATAAAATGAGATTTAGCATAAATTATTGATAACTATGAAACTTGAAACACCCCACCTCCGTTAGGGTCACTCTCAAAGGGAATGCCCTAATTTTGGTGGAGGTTTATAAGTATAAGTCACAGATATACAAGACAAATATAAGAACACATATTTTTGAATAGCGGAAAACAACAACTTTTATTTCATTAAAATATGTGTTACACAATCCATGCCATAATTTGTTTTACAATACTTCCAAAAACATAACATCTTCATAACTGTCTTGATTACATTATTTAAAGAAGCATAAAGGAAACATAAATAAACTGCAAAAGTCCCATAGTTGCTGTCCAAAGCCATAGTCCAAAACGAAAAGATCCAAGCAATACATTCTTTCTCTTCAAGCTGGATATGAAGGCTGGTCAAGCTGCGGTATTCCCTCCCTGTGGACATGGGGGGAAACGGAAGAAAAGAAGACGAAAGAAAAGTAGAGTCAGACATAAAGCCTGAGTAAGTCTAGGACTATTCAGTCTATGAATAATGAACTGGGTATGATAAGTATAAACTAGAAATGGGGAAAGCACCATAAACTTAGTTAAGTTGTCTAGGGTCGAATATACTATCGTACCCCATATCAATCTCTGAACCCATATAAACTAGTTCCCAACTGGCTCCCCATAATCAGGGTGAAGTGATCCATTTTATGATGATCGTCTCCTACTCGCATAGTTACATGTGTCTTATGGCCCCCGATGTTGTAGTTACCTATGCTGGTCCCACCATGGGGTGTATCAAGTCTCATGGTGGCGGCCCGACACAATCCTAGAATGCACAGGTATGCTACTGGTGCCCAGTGCCTTATTTATCTGCGCTGGAGTGTGTGCACGCCCGCACCCCGTTAGAACCTACACTGTTGCACCACCGCCGTCGATTTGACCTCTTACAATCAGCCCAGTAATCGTGCCCCACCCTGCCTAGTTTCAGGGTATCATGATACCTTGTAGGGTTACTGTGAAAAGGGTCCCCCGCTACTAGGTTTTCTATTTCTAGCCAACATGCTAAGTTGGTTAAGTGTTTTATAAACCTAACCCCCAATCAGTTTGTTTAGTTTAGCATGTTCCGTTTTGATTAAGTATTAATATAATTTACTTAATCCCATCAATCCAGACTCAGCCTTAATTGTCTTATTAAAGCCTTGACCTCTCACATTAGACAGGTATTGTTGTGGCTGCCTGTTGCCGGTTGGGTCCGGGCAGTCTTACGCCACAACTCAGTCTAACCTCGGGTCCTTATTGGGCTCCATGTTTAACCACCAACATTGGATAGGTATTGTTGTGACTTCTGGACAGCCGGGCGGTTCCGGGCAGGTTTACATCACAACTCAATCCAACCTCGGGTTAAACACATCGTATTTTCTACATTTACATATTTTGTCTTTCTTCTTTTTATATGTAAATATTTGCGGCCCATTATTCAAATTCATCTTTATTGGTTAAGATTTATTTATGCCACTTAATTGTTTTTCAAAGTTATTGGCGTGCGTCAAACAAGCCAACACATATGTTCTATATTTTTAACCCAAACGTCATTTCCCCCGTTTTATACGTTCGCTCCAATGTAAGGTGTGTTGGGTTTAATACTTAAACCCAATTAAGCCAAATGAAAAGGGGAGGCTTACAACATGGTGTTTATAAGATATCATGAAAAAGGGGAGTGTGAACGCATGAACTTGCAACGAACGATTCAATTAACATAAAATAGGCACATGTGAACTTGCAATTGTAACATCATATAATCATGGCATAACATGAATCATTTTATCCACATAATCATAGCATAAACAATACTTAAACATAAATCATTCTATTCATATGGTTAATGCATAGACAATACTTAATCATGGATTATTTTACTCATATGATTATGGAATAAGCAGTACTTAAACATGAATTATTCTAGTCATATGATAATGGCATAAACTTAAACATGAATCATAGGTTCAACTAACCATGTAAACTTGAAATTAAGAATCTAACTAAATTAGATATCATTATTATTGGCACAGGGTCTTGACTAGAAATATAAGCCTATATTTTTATTTAGGCATGATATAAACTAATCGTGTTCATAAAATCACTACATGTTAACAAAAAGGTGCTTACTTTTGTCACTAATACCAAAGTATGGTTCAACTAGAATTATCCCAACCTAATTCTTATATGAATCATGGTTTTCATTCTATTCATAGAATTATAGCATATACATATCTAAACTTACATCATGGTTTTTATTTTATCTATGTAAACTTGCAAGAGGAATGTAATTCTAATGTAACTTATGATAACAACATGAGCCTAAAAACATGTTTTTCAATTGGGCATAATAACGAACATAGTTTAGTCATGTTCATAAAATTAATACAAATTTACAAAGATGCGTGCTTTTGTCACTATCACAAAAATATGATTTTTATACTTGAACTATGATGCCAATTCCAACATAACTTCATATGAATCATAATACTTAGTCGATTCAATTACACACTAAAAGTGGTCATAAAAGTATGTACATCATATTAGCATAATAACGAATCATATACTTGCATGAATTCCAATTAAAATATCATAACATATAGTTGTTAACATGAATCATATGCTTGCATGAATATTAAACAAATTATTACAACATATAGTTGTTACTTTCAACATGAATCATATACTTGCAATTATCAAATGGGTGTTGTAAATAACTACCACAAACATGTAGTTTTTCAATATGAATCATATGCTTGCATAAGTCCCAATCAAAATTCCACAACATGTGGTTGTCAACATAAGCCACATACTTGTATGAATCAAACCATAGCATTGCCAAATCGTTAGAATCAAAATAACATACAAATATAAGTCATTATCGCCACAATTCCATTTCGTTTCCAACGCAAATCGCGTACTTGCAAATATCCAATCGTATACCATAATATTCCCAAATCGTTTTGCATCAAAGCAACATACAAATATAGATTATTATCGCCACAATTCCATTTCTTACATTACACAAATCAACACAATTATTTAATTCACATCGGAATAGCACTCTACTTACAGCGTATGGCGAATCTTTAATTCAGAAATCTGAAATCTGAATTTGGAGATGCTATCCTTTGTTGTAGGCGTTGCTTTGATTTGATTAACGTTGCTTTAAGCTTCGAATTATCTTCTAGTTGTCTCCCTATTTATGACGGCTATCTTCAGTCTCTCCTCAGCAGCACGACGGTCTCATCTCCATTTTAGTTTATGTGAATTAGGGTTAGTCTTAGGTCCTTTTTATAGAGTTTGTGAGTTGATTTAGACCGTCGATGAAGCTTGGTTCAATGATAGCCGTTCGTTTGAAGGAGAGACCAACCAGGAGCTGACACCTAGCCCTAGTGACAAGGCAAGGCTCAGAAAATCAACCAAACACAGACCAGGCCAGCCAGGGTGGGCTGGGTTCGACCTGGCTCTGGCGCCAGGTCGACAACCCAGTCGACACCGTGTCGACTTGGCAGTCGACACGGGTTACCCAGGTCGACTGCCCAGTCGACCTGGCTAGCCCAGGTCGACTGCCAAGTCGACCTGGGTGCCTTAGGCGGGAATTTTCCCGCCCTGGCCAATTGGGCCCGATTTTGAATTTTAAACTTGTTTTTCTGAGCTGTTTTCGTCTGTTTGAATTTTAACCTGAATTCTGAAACTTCCGGAGGCCATATCTTCTTCATACGGACTCCGTTTTTCGAAAACTCGGACTCTATTTCGCGTATTTTTCCGAGACGAACACAATGGCGTATCCCGTTTCCCTTAATTCTTTGATTTGAAATTAATTATACTTTAATTTTTGAATTTCACTGTTATAGAATACACGGGGTGTTACATTCTCCCCCACTTAAAAGGATTTCGTCCCCGAAATCTTCAAGTTAGGAGGAATGTATATCCTAACATCCAATCATCCATCTACTCATCCATCAAACACGAGCATCCATTGTCCTTAAAAGACTTCTAATGCTTCATGATCATATGCGAAGTGTGTGTGTACATGTACTTATCTAATGCAAAATCAGGCGGTCTACTGATTCAGTTGACCTCCTTAATGTGAATTGTGTAAGTGCCATGAATCCATTATGTATGCAAATTTTCCTATTCATGATTCTACATGAGTGCACAATCATTCATACAAATGCAACATCCATATGACAACACATTAAAGTTCAACCATATACGAATGCAAACATATATGCATATGCAATATGAAGTGACTGAGCCGATCTAAAACCTAGATTGTGTGTATATGCAACCACGAGCAACCACTAGCAATCACTTGCAACCACTTGCAACCATCATCCATATCATGTTTCAATTACATGTTTTCATCCAAAGGGTTTCTACCTAAAAGATAAGGTCGAGGAAATATACCTAAAAAGATAGATAAAAGCGCAACTTAAGGAAAAAGAAAGATCAAGGATGTACCCTCAAAAAGAAAAGGGTAGGCAGTGCGTATTCTAACTTCAGTTTCCCAAGTCGCGTCTCCCTCGGCGTCGCTCCACTGAACTTTGACGAGCTTGACTTCGCGGTTGCGTAGCTTCTTCACTTCCGTTCCTAATATGCGGGTTGGAACTTTTCTCACGGTTGCTTCGCGCTACACTTCAGCTTCTTCTAGGATATTTGGCTCTACCACTTCAGCAGACTCATGTAGACATTTTCGGAGATGTGAAACATGAAAAACGTTGTGAACTCCGGCCAATTTTTCGGGTAGCTCTAATCTATAGGCCATTTTCCCAATTTTCTCAATGATAGGAAATGGTCCTACCTAAAGGTATAGTCGAATGATAGAAGCAAGTAAAAACTTTGTGCCCATTAGGCAATGTCAAAACTGGAGATCTATGCCACATATATATTGATTAGGAGAAGAACTCTCTAAGTATCAGCCCCGAAGACCGAAATCAACATCAGACTGACACCCAAAGAATTACTCAACCCAACCACTATATATGATTCTAGGAAACTAAGCATGATGGACTCCTTTTAGGTCACAAGGGAGTCCCTTCCTAAGACCAACCCGTATCCTATAAAACCCAAAAAGTTTAGTCAAACCAACGAACACCCTCCAGCCCCAACATGTGTTACTAACAGATGAGTCATACTCCCTATGGGGTTTGCAACAGAAATTGGATTGAGAACGGGACCGAGAGGATATACACAAAAGATAGCATGCAAGTAAGTTCTACAGGAAGAGAGAGATCAAAGATATACTCTTAAGAAGAGATATGATGCACGAATCTAGTCTTCAATCTTCTAAGTCGCATTTCCTTGAGGTTAACTCCATTATGCTTTGTCCGTCTTTAACTTTACAATTTCGTAGCTTCTTAATTCTTGTTTCCAAAATATGAGTTGGAACCTATTTCACTGTTGCCTATCGTTCCTCTTTCACTTACTCTACTTCTAGTATACTCGGTTCAAACATAATGGCGTACTCATGGTTTCATGCAGGCTCTCCAAAATTCACTAGTGAATCTTGGATCTTGTTCACTTACTAGAAGGTATTCCACATAGATGAATTATCTCTTGAAAATAAACAAATGTCAACTATGTTGCCAAATGAACTACTAAGGTGATTCTTTACGACTCATGCATAAGCGAAATGAACCTTCTGCCTTAGTGGCGAACACTACTGGAGTGCCCCATTCTGAAATGCTCCTTCTAATGAACCCCTTTTCTAGAAGCTCTTTAATCTGTTTACTGAACTCTTTTCTTTCACGTGGAGCCATGTGTCTAACGGGCAACGCAACGGGCTTTGCATTATCTACAAGATATATGAGGAAGTCTATCTCCCGCTTCGGAGGCAAGCCCTTCACCTCTTCGAAGACATCCGGATATTCCCGGACCACTCTCACCAATTGCAAATTGTCGACAGAGGCATCTAGCGATTCAAGATAACTAAGCATAACCGCATACAAGGGATTACAAGTAATTTCCAAAGTGTTACCGAGCTGGGTTAGGAGCCTGACAACCCTTTTCTCACAATCAAGGATGGCCCCATTACTGGATAGCCAATCCATGCCCAAAATCAAACCATATCCCGAAAAGCCCAAAACAAAGGCACTACATTTAAACCCTACTCTTAGAATAGAAATTTTCAATCCCAAACAGATCATAGACAAATGAGCTGGGCCCCCAATTGGGTTTGAAACAATTAAGGGGTCCTCTACCATACTAGTTTTTAGGTGCAGAGATTCTACTAAAGCAGACGAGATAAAGCAGTGTGATGTGCCAGAATCAAATAAAGTGCGAACGGGGTGATCATAAAGATAAACTACACTTTCTACAGAAGTATTTATACCTCGTTTCTTTGGGCAGTCCTTAGCCATGTGGCCTGTCTCACCGCAAGAAAAGCACCCACCATTCATCTTGGCCTTCTTTTTCCGGCAGTCTTTCACTAAGTGCCCAACTTTGCCACAGAATTTACACTTCCTCTTCTCTTGGGACTTGTTGTCTTTCCCGCCCTTCTCAAAGTCTGTCTTCTCAGGGCAGTCTTTGCTGATGTGTCCAGTCTCCCCACAATGAAAACATTCTCCTTGCTTTCTTTTCCTTTTTCTACAATCCTTGGCAATATGCCCTTCCGTACCACAAAAATTGCATTTCCTTTTTTCCCGTTTCTTATTATTACTGTTACGATCCTTTCTTGTTTGACTATTATTCGTCTTCCTACTCTGGGACTCTTCTGCTTGCTGGTTCACGTGGAGAAGGAGGAGTGAAAGCGTCAGCAGCTAGGGAGTAAGGTCTCCAGACATGTTGAAACAGAAAGGATAGATTCAAAACGAAGGATAGAAGATAGTACCTATGGCTTTGGGGGACTTTGCCTTTTAAAACAAAATAATATTTTATCTTTTTTAAAAAAATGCTTCTTTAAATTTCCTTTTTGAAAATAATTTTTCAAAACTTTTTATCTTATCCGGTAAACCTATGCTCTGATACCAAGTGAAACACCCCACCTCCGTTAGGGTCACTCTCAAAGGGAATGCCCTAATTTTGGTGGAGGTTTATAAGTATAAGTCACAGATATACAAGACAGATATAAGAACACATATTTTTGAACAGCGGAAAACAACAACTTTTATTTCATTAAACTATGTGTTACACAATCCATGCCATAATTTGTTTTACAATACTTCCAAAAACATAACATCTTCATAACTATCTTGATTACATTATTTAAAGAAGCATAAAGGAAACATAAATAAACTGCAAAAGTCCCATAGTTGTTGTCCAAAGCCATAGTCCAAAACGAAAAGATCCAAGCAATATATTCTTTCTCTTCAAGCTGGATATGAAGGCTGGTCAAGCTGCGGTATTCCCTCCCTGTGGACCTGGGGGGGAACGGAAGAAAAGAAGACGAAAGAAAAGTAGAGTCAGACATAAAGCCTGAGTAAGTCTAGGACTATTCAGTCTATGAATAAAGAACTGGGTATGATAAGTATAAACTAGAAATGGGGAAAGCACCATAAACTTAGTTAAGTTGTCTAGGGTCGAATATACTATCGTACCCCATATCAATCTCTGAACCCATATAAACTAGTTCCCAACTGGCACCCCATAATCAGGGTGAAGTGATCCATTTTATGATGATCGGCTCCTACTCGCATAGTTACATGTGTCTTACGGCCCCCGATGTTGTAGTTACCTATGCTGGTCCCACCAT
Organism: Allium sativum; assembly: GCA_030737875.1. Classification (NCBI taxonomy): domain Eukaryota; kingdom Viridiplantae; phylum Streptophyta; class Magnoliopsida; order Asparagales; family Amaryllidaceae; genus Allium; species Allium sativum. Next base: position 151,743,163 of record CM060923.1, read on the forward strand.
GGGGTGTATCAAGTCTCATGGTGGCGGCCTGACACAATCCTAGAATGCACAGGTATGCTACTGGTGCCAGTGCCTTATTTTTCTACGTCGGAGTGTGTGCACGCCCGCACCCCGTTAGAACCTACACTGCTGCACCACCGCCGTCGATTTGACCTCTTACAATCATCCCAGTAATCGTGCCCCACCCTGCCTAGTTTCAGGGTATCATGATACCTTGTAGGGTTACTGCGAAAAGGTCCCCCGCTACTAGGTTTTCTATTTCTAGCCAACATGCTAAGTTGGTTAAGTGTTTTATAAACCTAACCCCCAATCAGTCTGTTTAGTTTAGCATGTTCCATTTTGATTAAGTATTAATATAATTTACTTAATCCCATCAATCCAGACTCAGCCTTAATTGTCTTATTAAAGCCTTGACCTCTCACATTAGACAGGTATTGTTGTGGCTGCCTGTTGCCGGTTGGGTCCGGGCAGTCTTACGCCACAACTCAGTCTAACCTCGGGTCCTTATTGGGCTCCATGTTTAACCACCCACATTGGATAGGTATTATTGTGACTACTGGACAGCCGGGCGGTTCCGGGCAGGTTTACATCACAACTCAATCCAACCTCGGGTTAAACACATCGTATTTTCTACATTTACATATTTTGTCTTTCTTCTTTTTATATGTAAATATTTGCGGCCCATTATTCAAATTCATTTTTATTGGTTAAGATTTATTTATGCCACTTAATTGTTTTTCAAAGTTATTGGCGTGCGTCAAACAAGCTAACACATATGTTCTATATTTTTAACCCAAACGTCATTTCCCCCGTTTTATACGTTCGCTCCAATGTAAGGTGTGTTGGGTTTAATACTTAAACCCAATTAAGCCAAATGAAAAGGGGAGGCTTACAACATGGTGTTTATAAGATATCATGAAAAAGGGGAGTGTGAACGCATGAACTTGCAACGAACGATTCAATTAACATAAAATAGGCACATGTGAACTTGCAATTGTAACATCATATAATCATGGCATAACATGAATCATTTTATCCACATAATCATAGCATAAACAATACTTAAACATAAATCATTCTATTCATATGGTTAATGCATAGACAATACTTAATCATGGATTATTTTACTCATATGATTATGGCATAAGCAGTACTTAAACATGAATTAGACTAGTCATATGATAATGGCATAAACTTAAACATGAATCATAGGTTCAACTAACCATGTAAACTTGAAATTAAGAATCTAACTAAATTAGATATCATTATTATTGGCACAGGGTCTTGACTAGAAATATAAGCCTATATTTTTATTTAGGCATGATATAAACTAATCGTGTTCATAAAATCACTACATGTTAACAAAAAGGTGCTTACTTTTGTCACTAATACAAAAGTATGGTTCAACTAGAATTATCCCAACCTAATTCTTATATGAATCATGGTTTTTATAGCATATGAGAATTATCCCAACCTATTCATAGAATTATAGCATAAACATATCTAAACTTACATCATGGTTTTTATTTTATCTATGTAAACTTGCAAGAGGAATGTAATTCTAATGTAACTTATGATAACAACATGAGCCTAAAAACATGTTTTTCAATTGGGCATAATAACGAACATAGTTTAGTCATGTTCATAAAATTAATACAAAATTACAAATATGCGTGCTTTTGTCACTATCACAAAAATATGATTTTTATACTTGAACTATGATGCCAATTCCAACATAACTTCATATGAATCATAATACTTAGTCGATTCAATTACACACTAAAAGTGGTCATAAAAGTATGTACATCATATTAGCATAATAACGAATCATATACTTGCATGAATTCCAATTAAAATATCATAACATATAGTTGTTAACATGAATCATATACTTGCATGAATCTTAAACAAATTATTACAACATATAGTTGTTACTTTCAACATGAATCATATACTTGCAATTATCAAATGGGTGTTGTAAATAACTACCACAAACATGTACTTTTTCAATATGAATCATATGCTTGCATAAGTCCCAATCAAAATTCCACAACATTTGGTTGTCAACATAAGCCACATACTTGTATGAATCAAACCATAGCATTGCCAAATCGTTAGAATCAAAATAACATACAAATATAAGTCATTATCGCCACAATTCCATTTCGTTTCCAACGCAAATCGCGTACTTGCAAATATCCAATCGTATACCATAATATTCCCAAATCGTTTTGCATCAAAGCAACATACAAATATAGATTATTATCGCCACAATTCCATTTCTTACATTACACAAATCAACACAATTATTTAATTCACATCGGAATAGCACTCTACTTACAGCGTATGGCGAATCTTTAATTCAGAAATCTGAATTCTGAATTTGGAGATGCTATCCTTTGTTGTAGGTGTTGCTTTGATTTGATTAACGTTGCTTTAAGCTTCGAATTATCTTCTAGTTGTCTCCCTATTTCTGACGGCTATCTTCAGTCTCTCCTCAGCAGCATGACGGTCTCATCTCCATTTTAGTTTATGTGAATTAGGGTTAGTCTTAGGTCCTTTTTATAGAGTTTGTGAGTTGATTTAGACCGTCGATGAAGCTTGGTTCAATGATAGCCGTTCGTTTGAAGGAGAGACCAACCAGGAGCTGACACCTAGCCCTAGTGACAAGGCAAGGCTCAGAAAATCGACCAAACACAGACCAGGCCAGCCAGGGTGGGCTGGGTTCGACCTGGCTCTGGGGCCAGGTCGACAACCCAGTCGACACCGTGTCGACTTGGCAGTCGACACGGGTTACCCAGGTCGACTGCCCAGTCGACCTGGCTAGCCCAGGTCGACTGCCAAGTCGACCTGGGTGCCTTAGGCGGGAATTTTCCCGCCCTGGCCAATTGGGCCCGATTTTGAATTTTAAACTTGTTTTTCTGAGCTGTTTTTGTCTGTTTGAATTTTAACCTGAATTCTGAAACTTCCGGAGGCCATATCTTCTTCATACGGACTCCGTTTTTCAAAAACTCGGACTCTATTTCGCGTATTTTTCCGAGACGAACACAATGGTGTATCTTGTTTCCCTTAATTCTTTGATTTGAAATTAATTATACTTTAATTTGTGAATTTCACTGTTATAGAATACACGGGGTGTTACAAAACTGATTTGGGCATAATTTGGTACAACTTCTATACATGGAATTATAGCCATAACTTGAATTAGCATTATAATCATAATTGGAAATTATGGGCAATTGGAATACATTAACTGAAGATTTGAAACTGGGCATGAATAAAAGGAAAAGATAATGAATACCTATGACACGAGGTTAGATTCAGATTGCGGTAGAAGCCTGCCCAGAACCACTCGGCATATCTAGCAACCACAAAACGACAATCTAATGTGAGAGTTCAAAGGCAGAAATTAGAAGCGTAATAGTGCTAAGACACGAGGTTAGATTCGGATTGCGGTAGAAGTCTGCCCGGAACCTCCCGGAATATCCAGCAACCGCAAACGTTATTCTAATGCGGGAGGTCTTGCACAATTACAGATATAATGAATTAATGAAAACTTAACCAAGATAAGACATGTGGTAAGACATGGAAATAGTAAAGGGGTTAAGTGGGTGACATTGATAGTATGTGAAACATAATTAAGAGCACTTATCCCTAATGAGACATGTGGTAAGACATGGGAGTAATAAAAGGGGTTAAGTGGGAAATCCTAGTGGGGACCAAGTCTAGGAGGGGAGCTTGTGTCAAGTATGGTGAACCTTTTCAACTAGCAACCCATTTTTAGTATCTATATGAGCTCGAACTAGGTCGAGGACGGGACACGCTTACTGGGGTTGATTGTAAGAGGTCAAAAGAGTAAAGAGCGATGGCAACGCAAGTCCAACAGAGTCATGTGCGTGCATGGGTCCGGGCTGGTAGGTTAGACGTTGTTGCAACATGTAGGTATAAGCCGTGCATTTTAGTATTATCGGGTTGCCACTTTAGGGAGTGATACACCTTACTGTGGGGCCAGCATGGGTATCTACAAGTTAGGGAGCCGATCGAATGGGGGGTAGTGGGTACAACTAGTGGGGGTAGGAGCAAGTGGGCACCTACGAGTGCAGCTAGGAGTACACAAAGCTACCATTATTATGATTAGTAGGGAGGGATCACCTTTTAGTATGAGACTAGTATTGTTGTGGTGCAGGAAATATCTTATAGTGGTTAGAAGCGCAATCGATGTTATACCTTGTTCATCTTGTTTAACTTGTCATACTTGCTTATGTTACAGTCATCTCTTATATCCAGTTTAAGTTCTTATCCTGTTACTTTACTAATTTTATTGTTAGAGTCACTAGACTCGCCAGACTTTATGTCTGACCCTTTTTGTTACTCCTCTTTTCTTTCCTCCCCCCCCCCCCCAGGTTCTCAGGGTGGGACTAGCGAGGCTTGATTTGCATTTCTCTCTCTCTCTACTGGAAGTGCGTAGAAGTGCTGAAAGTAATGCTCAACTTTGTTTCTCTTTCATATGGAATTTTGGAACGGGATTGTGGTTTTGATTTTATGTACTCTGATAGTAATTTTATTCAAGATGGATATTTGTTTACTTGGCTTTAGTATGTGGTTTTGATGTTGTGACCAGACATGTTTTGCTTTTTCATTGCAATGAATAAATTTTGAATTTTTAAGTACTATTTTATATATCTGTCTTGTGATGTTCTGTTCTATACTCTTATAATGCTCCATGAAAGTTAATGCATTCCCTTAGTGAGTTACATTAATGAACGTGGGGTGTCACAGTAATCGGAGCGACCCACATAACCATGTTGCATGCTCGATTTTTGTCATTTCCCGGTTGTGAGGCTTGAGGCTAGACTTACCTTGGTCAATTACTTCTTTATTTACTTTGAATGCCACATTGTCAAAACTCGCCAACCACTAATTGACTTTCCTAAAAATGTATTATAGGTATAAATCAAGAGAAATGAATTCCTCCGCCACCATATAAATATGTTTAAAGATATCATTGTACATGATCAGTTAGTATTATTGTGACACCCCACATCCGTTAATGTCACTCACTATGGGAATGCATTAAGTTTCATGAAGTGTGATAGGTAGACAGACACAGAATATTACAAGACAGATATAATAAGATAGCAGTACAAATTCAAATTTTTATTTCAAACATAAATCATAACATCGTGGTCCAAAATACCATAAATCACAAAAACCATTACAATAATATAACTTCTGTCTTGTACCATCAGAATACATAAATATATAAAATAAAACATAATTCCCCAAACAGAGGAGCTAAGCCACAGTAGAGAGAAGAACTTGAGCTATACTTAAAAAGCAGCTCCTACAAGATGATAACCGAGTCTTGACTAAGCCTGAGAATTCCCTCCCTGCGAATTAGGGGTAATGGAAGAAAGAAGAGGAAAGAAAAAAGGTCAGACATAAAGTCTGGCGAGTCCAGTTACTTTTATCAAGTAAATAAATAAAAGTAGCATGACAGGCATATAAAGTGGATAAGGGAGAGATAACTACATAAAGGCAGGTATGACAAGATAAACAGGATAGGGTGTGTACGCTTCTAATGATTACTCTGCACCATTACTAGTATGACCAGAATGAAATGATCCCTTCCACTATAAGCTGGTAGGCTTAGGCATACGTCTGAGTGTACCTTAACTACTACCCTAATCGATCGGCTCACTAATCTGTGTATATACTGTGTCGACCCCACTGTAGGATGTATCACATCCTAAAGTGGCAACCCCTCGCTGATGTGCACATCCTTATATCTATAGGTCTCACAGTCGTCTTGTCCCCCTCTGCCCGGCTCATGCACGCACATGGCCAGGTCGGTTTGCGCCGCCCACACCGTCCTCCATGTTTGGATCTCTTACAATCAGTCGAGTAAGTGTGCCCCTTCTACGACCTAGTTCGGTGTACATGTTTGATACCTACTCCGGGCTACAGGCTGAAACGGGTCCCACACAATATGATACAAGCTCTCCCCTTTGTCTTGTATCCCCCACTAGGTTTTCGTTGGCAATGTACACTAGTAGGTGTCTTTAATTACATAACCCTATCATTTCTACAAGTTATGCTTACCCTAGACGGTGTCTTTAATTACATAACTTTATTATTTTCACCGGTTATGAATACCACTAGGTGTCTTTAATTACATAACCTTATCGAGCTAAGTTTGTGGGCCTATATGTAAATCTTACCCACCCCCTCAGATTTACTTAACCCACCCATTATTTAACCAAATTTTACTTAACCCTATTTTTAGTTCATATTCATACAATCCCTATGGATTTACTAGGTTAAGTATTCCAATAGTTACCATATCCATTTATGGTTATAATGGGCTAGACCTCCTACATTAGGCCTACAACTTGTGGATGTTGGATATGCCTGTCGGGTCCGGGCAGACTACTTCCACAAGTTGGGCCTAACCTCGTGTCTTAGCCCATTTTGTACTTGTGCAATTTGACCTCTCACATTAGACTCAACATTTGCGGTTGCTGGATATGCCGGTCGGGTCCGGGCACACTTCCACCACAAATGCAATCTAACCACAAGTCATAAGTGTTGTTACATTTTTCTAATCACTATAATCCAAGGCATTTTAATTATTATCCAATAAATTGTACCTATGTCCTTATAGGTGTTCATGCCCATTTACCATATTATATTCATAATGGATAATATGTCCAAATTCGTATTCATCATTCAAGTTATGCCAATTCCAATGTTTCCGTTCCCTAACAAACGCAATCGCATATAATTCGCGGCATACCTAGGCTAGATAATAGCCTATTCATAACAATAAAATGGAAAGGTGATGGGAATATGACAAAGGTGATTGTTCTAACATAAATGGCATAATCATTTACTAACATGGTGATAAGGTGAACATATAAGCATAGATCCAATGAAATGGTGACAGTTAACTAGTTTCAACATAGCAAGGATGTAAAGATAAGCATGACAAGATCCAAATATTAATTTAGATGTCCAACAGTTTCAGATCTAATATGATGAGCACAAGGAGATCTAAATAATAAGCTAGATCTGATTAATAATTTAGATGTCCACATAATTCAGATCCAATAGTTAAGAGTAGATCTGACACAAATAAGTTTTAATATCCACATCATAGAATGTCACAGAAGTTACAATAGATCCGAATACATAGAGTTTTAGATCCAAGTTATAACCAATTCAGAATGTAATATTTTCATAATTTATAATGGATCTAGAATAATTTAGTCACAGGCACCAATCCAAACTATAGTCTTATCATGTTTACTTTTAAATATTTAATTCTAAAAGAAACTAAGAACTCATCGTGTTTGGATTAGAAAAATAGAACTAGAAAAGAAGCTTGTTGAGATGTGGATATACAGTTGAATCTTAAATTGATTAGCCTTATTTGATTGTTGTAGAAGATAAAGAATCCAATTCAGTTCAGATACCGGCAGCGATTGGCCTCCATGGAATTCCAGTGAAGAAAACAAGAGAAATTGACCTCTGTATATAGCTGTCAGCCTCCAGAAACCGACTTCCACCTCAGCCCTTGGTGGGTCGACCCCCCCAGGGGGTCACCCATAGGTCGACACCCCCTTAGGGGGTCGACCCCGGGGTTGACACCCCTCCTATGGGGCCGACTCCCCTAGGCGGAATTTTTCCCGCTTCCCCCACTTTTTGCCATTTCGAATTTTGAACTGAAAATTTTGAATTTTTGGGTCCTATATATATATATATAATTCTTCTATGTGTATACAAACTTCAACCCTTCATAACTTCCTCATACGGTGTATGTTTTACGCAAACCAAATGTCTATCTTGACCAAAATTTCGAGACGGACGCAATGACGTAGACCATTTCCCTTAATTTTGAATATTAAATTAATTATTATTTAATTTTACTTCTTTAAAAATTTCGGGTTGTTACATTCTCCCCTACTTCAAGGATTTCGTCCTCGAAATCTTCAAGTTAAGAAGAATGTATAACCTACCATCCATCAGCCACCTACTCATCCATCAATCACATGCATCTATTGTCGTTAAAGACTTCTAATGCTTATACGAACATATGAAAAGGTGTGTGTATATGTCCCAATACTAATGCGAAGATTAGGTGGTCTACTGATTCAGTCGACCCCCTCAATGCAATGTATGTTAGTGCCATGAATCCAATATGTATGCAAATAATCCTTTTATAATATGTAAGCTCTATATGTGTCACTCATTCATCCAAATGCAACATCCATTTGATAATACACCAATTTTCATACATCAAAAGAAAAGAAAATGCACACACATCCATATGTAGTATGAGGGTGATTGAGCCGATTTATTGCCTAATGTGTGTGTATATGCATCCACAGGTAACCATTAGCAATCGCTTGCTTCCATCAAACATAACAAATTTCAAACACATGTTTACATCCATAGGGTTCCTACCTAAAGGTCGAAAATACTATTGATAGCACATACACAAATGATAGAAGCAAGCATAGATAAAACTTTGGAAAATGAGTTAAGAACATACCCTCGAAAAGAAAAGGGTACGAAGCACGAATCTTGTTTTCGGTCTCCCAAGTCGCATCCTCTGGATAATCTCCCAATTGAACCTTTATTATCTTGATTTAGTTATTGAGGAGCTTCTTAATTTTTGATCAGAGAATACGAGTAGGGACTCGTCTGATTGTCGCCTCCCGTTCCACTTCTACCTCCTCTAATATACTTGGCTCCACAACTTCCACGGTGTCACTAAAGCACTTTTGCAGATGAGAAATGTGGAAAACATCATGAACGATGGATAGATTTTCTGGGAGCTTTACTCTATAGGCCATTTGCCCGATCCTTTGGGTTATGGGAAATGGTCCCACAAATCTGGGTTCCAACTTCCCTACAGATCTGAAGCGAACCACATTCCTTAGAGGTGATACTTTAATAAAAACTAAGTCTCCCACTTCAAATTTGATGTCAGTCCTCTTCTTGTTTGCATAAGATTTCTGCCTATCTTAAGCTGTCTTCATCCGCCGTCGAATAAGGTCAATCTTCTCAGACGTTTCTCTAACCATATCAGGTCCAAGTAACAAACTTTCTCTAGATTCCCACCAGAAAGTTGGTGATCTACATGGTCGTCCATACAATGCTTCGAAGGGTGCCATGTCGATGCTAGCTTGATAACTGTTGTTATAGAAAAACTCTACAAAAGGAAGGTGCTCTTCCCAAGTCCCTCTGAAGTCTAGGATACACAACCTTAAAAGATCCTCTAGAATTATGTTCACTCTCTCCGTTTGTCCATCGGTTTGAGGATGATAAGCGGTGCTCAAACACAACTGTGTACCTAATGCTTCTTGCAAGCCCTTCCAAAATTCACTGGTAAAGATGGGGTCACGATCGCTTACGATGATGGAAGATACTCCATGAAGACGAATTATCTCATGAACATAAATTGCTGCCAACCATGATGCCGTCCTCTTACTCCTGACTGGAATGAAATGAGTGCTCTTAGTCAATCTGTCCACTACTACCCAAATACTGGTGTTGCCTTTCTTTAACCTAGGCAACCCATTTATGAAGTCCATGGAGACGCTCTCCCATTTCCACTGTGGAACCTCCAAAGGATGAAGTAAACCACTGGGCTTCATTTGCTCAGTTTTAACTTGCTGGCAAACTAAACATCGAGAAACAAACTCTGCCACGTCTTTCTTCATCCCAGTCCAAAAGAAAACCCTCTTCATGTCTCTGTACATCTTATCACCGCCTGGATAAATAGTCGTCTTAGAATGGTGGACTTCTTCTAGGACTGCCTTAATCAAGCTTCTAGTTTAAGGAACACAAAGCCTTCCATCTCGTTGCAACCACCCCTTTTCATCTATGGAATATCTGTTGAGGTGACTAGAATTCTCCCCTTTTCTAAGCCTATCCATGATGTCTAAAATCTGTGGGTCACCTTGCTGCGAAGCTCTCATCTGATCCATAAGAGTTGGTCGTATCTCTAGCGATGCAAACAAATCAGGCAAAATCTCGATGGAGGGTCTAAAGTCAAAAGTTGATATGAACTCCAAGCTCTTACTCTCCACAAATAGAGGACTTAAGGCCACCTCTGCCCACTTAGTGCTTCGGCCACAACATTACCCTTGTGTGGGGTATAAGCGATTTCAAAATCATAAGAAGCTAGGAACTCCATCCATCTTTTTTGCCTTAAATTAAGATACGTCTACGAGAACAGATACTTGAGAGATTTATGATCGGTCTATAACTCGAACTTCTCTCCAAGTAAGTAATGATGCCACGTCTTTAGCGCGAATACTATGGCAGCTAGCTCTAAATCATGGGTAGGGTAGTTCTTCTCATGAACTCTCAACTGTCTACCCCCATAACGCACTACCTTTCCTTCTTGCATCAGAACTACACCAAGCCCTGTACTGCATGCATCCGTGTAAATAGTAAACACTTTTTCTCATCAGGCAATGTTAAGACTGGGGCTGTTGTCAGAGCCCTCTTCAAACATTGGAAAGCAACATCACAATCAATATCCCATGAAAATGTCAAGTTCTTCTTTGTCAGCCTGGTGAGAGGGGCTGATATCTTTGTGAAGTCCTTAATGGACTTCGTATAATAACCTGCCAAACCAAGAAAGCTCCTCACCTCTGTTGCATTTTTTAGGAATCTGCCAATCTTGCACCGCAACTACCTTCGCGAGATCCAAAGCTATCCCTTCTTTGGAGACTACATGCCCTATGAATCTCACCTCTTTTCTCCAAAAATGGCATTTGGAGAACTTTGCCTTAAGCTGATGCTCACGGAGAGTTTTCAAAACTTCTCTCAAATGTTGGGCGTGCTCTTCTTCGCTTTTGAAGAAGATCAAAATATCATCCGCAAAGACTACAACAAATTTATTTAGAAACACCCTACTCATCAGATCGACAAAATAGGTGGGTGTATTCGTCAGCCCAAAAGGCATAACTAGCCATTCAAAGAAACCATTCGGAGTCCTAAAAGCAGTCTTATCTATACTGTCCTAGCCACCCTCAACTGATGAAATCTCGTGGCCAAGTCTAACTGAGAGAATACTGAGGCACAAAAAAGTTGGTCAAAAAAGTCGTCTATCCTCGGAAGTGGGTGCCTATTCTTCTTTGTGAGTTTGTTCAACTCTCTGTAGTCCACACACAAACGAAGCGAACCATCCGCCTTAGTTGTGAATACAACTAGAGCACCCCATTCAGATATGCTTCGTTTGATGAATCCTTGCTCGATTAGCTCCCCTACTTTCTTAATCAACTCCCTCCTTTCCGTCGGAGCGATATGACGCACTGGTAATGCAACTGGCTTTGCATTGTCCAACAGATTATACGAAAATCGATCTCACGCCTCGGAGGTAAACCCCGTACCTCATCAATAACATCAAAATAATATCGGACTACTTGAACAGATTGTAAATCATATGTGGATGCATTAAGAGACTATAGGAAGCTAAGCATAACAGACCCTTGGGGGTTGCAAGAAATCTCAAGGGTCCTCCCATGGCAAGTCAGAAGTCTAACGACCCTCCTTTCACAATATAGAATGTGTAACACCCCGAATTTCGGTTAATGCTAAAATTCACTAATTACAGAATAAATAATCTCAGGTGTGATAGTTGGGGGAAACGGGCTGCGTCATTGCGTTCGCCTCGGAAAAATACGCGAAATAGAGTCCGAGTTTTCGAGAATCGGAGTCCATATGGGCCGGGTATGGCCCAATGAAGTTTACAGAAAATTCAAAGTTCAAAACAGATTTAAAATTCAGGTTCAAATTTCAAAATTTGGGGCCATTCGGCCCAGGCGGAAAATTCCCGCCTAGCTAACCAAGTCGACAGCCCTGTCGACTGGGCAGTCGACTTGGCTAGACCCAGTCGACAGCCCTGTCGACTTGGGTGTCGACAGGGGGTGCTCGGCCAGTTTAACCTGGTGCACCATTTTAGGGTCTGGCTGTGTTTTGGGCTATTCTCTAGAAGCTTCCGAGATCTGATGGTCCTAAACTAACCTAGGGTTAATCTAAGGGTCTAAAACACAACCTAATCCTATAAATAAGACCCTAAACTAGCCCTAAATGACCATAATCCTATCTCCTAACTAAACTATGCCAAAATTTTCTATGATCATGGCCTCCACTCAAAGCCTAGCCTCCATCCTCTTTTAAATACTATTTCTATGAAGGCTTTCATGTTCATACAAGCATCTTTGAGTTGTATGAGTGATCATTAGCTTGCATTCATCATCAAGTTGCAAGCTTTATGTTCAAGGCTAGAGTTTTTGGGTGATTTTTGGCAAGGGTTTGCTTAGGGAAGTTTAGTGGTGAGTTTCTATAGCCCTAATAATCAATTGTTAAATTGATTATGATAGGATATGATAAGATATGGCTATGTTTGTGGATAAATGTGCTTATGCAAGTTTAGTATAGTGTATGTTATGTGTTTTGCAAGTTTTATGCTATATGCAAGTTTAATGCTATGTTTTATGATGCTCACTATGCAAAACACTATGTTGAACATTTATGCATATGTAACATGTTATGCAAACGATATGTGAGATTATATGCATGTTATGTATTTGGTTTTATGCATGCTAAGTATTTGGTTTTATGCATGCCATGTATTTGGTTTTATGCATGCTAAGTATTTGGTTTTATGCATGCTAAGTGTTTGGTCATATGCAAGTTATGATGCAAGTTCATATGAAAGTTATGATGCAAGTTCATATGCAAGTTTGTCTCTTTTTATGATATGCATAATATATGCAAGTTTGCCTCTAAGTATGGCATGTTATGCAAGTTTATATGCAAGTTATGATGCAAGTTCATATGCAAGTTATGATGCAAGTTCATATGCAAGTTATGATGCAAGTTCACATGCAAGTTTGCCTTTATATATGACATAAGTACATGTGCAAGTTCATCCCTTTTAGACCTATGACATGTATGCAAGTTGACACCTTTATGATAGGTCTATGACATGAACATTTAAGCAAGTTACCATCTTTATGACATATGTGATTCATGCAAGTTTGGGTTGGTTATTTATGCAAGTTGGGTTTATGGTCATATATACAAGTTGACACCTTTTAAACCCATGATAATGCTAATAATATGCTAAGTTGAACCCATTGTGTGTATGATGAATCTTCTCTTTTGAAGTATGTCATGTTAACGTATTTACGTGGGGACGATGGGGTAAAAATTAATGAACACATAAAATTGTGTGAAGTGGGTATGATTAAACATACCGTAAAGTGGATGGACATAATTGGGAATTTACCTATTAAGTTAGGTCTACCCATATTATGGAATTGGGAATTTACCTATTGAGTTAGGTCGACCCATATTCTTAAATATTTGTAATCAATTAGGGATAATTAATACAAATTATGGGGGTGATTAATTAGGTGTAATTAATCTACTAAGACACGAGGTTGGACCCTTTTGTAGCATAAGACTGCCCGGAACCGACCGGCAAATCCAGCGGCTACAAATGATTGGCCCAATGTGAGAGGTCTTAGTCATAAACTAAATACGTGACAAGTATAAAGGCACGAGGTTAGACTCTGTTATGGTGTAAGGCTGCCCGGAACCAACCGGCATATCCAGCTGCCATAAAAGACAGTCTAATGTGAGAGGTCTTTACAAAGGTTACGATCTTAATGAATTAAGAAACACTTAGCCAAATTAGCATGTAGAGGGGCATGAGGGGTTAAGTGGGTGCCTTGGGTGGCATGTAGCAACTAGTGGGGGTGCCTTGGGTGGCATGAGGAAACTAGTGGGTTGCCTTGGGTGGCAATAGAAAATACGATTAGAATACTTAACCAAAGTGGAACATGTAATTAAACATGATTAAAGGGTTAAGTAAGTGCCTTGGGTGGCATGTGGGAATTAGGTAAGTGCCTTGGGTGGCATGTGGGAATTAAGTAAGTGCCTTGGGTGGCATGCGGAAATCTAGTGGGTGCCTTAAGTGGCAATTGAAATATAATTAAAAGACAAGCTTAAGTAGTAGCTTGTGGGGGGCCTTAGGTGGCAATTGAAATATAATTAAAAGACAAGCTTAAGTAGTAGCTTGTGGGGGGGCCTTAAGTGGCAATTGAAATATAATTAAATGACAAGCTTAAGTAGTAGCTTGTGGGGGCCTTAAGTGGCAATTGAAATAAAATTAAATGACAAGCTTAAGTAGTAGCTTGTGGGGGGGGCCTCAAGTGGCAATTGAAATATAAATAGATGACTTAACCAAACCTTAACATATAAGTGGGCATGATTATAAAAGGGGTTAAGTGGGATGCACTAGATAAAATGGCAAGCTTAAGTAGTAGCTTGTGGGGGCCCATTTCAACCAATATCCCAAACGTATCATTGTGGGCTCGACCCAAGTCGAGGACGGGACACGCATATTGGGCTTGACTATAAGAGGCCAAAACGGGGTAGCGATGGCAACGCGAGTCCAACGGGTTTCATATGCGTGTGTGGACCCGGGCTGGTAGGTAAGACGTTGTTGCATCGTGTAGGTATAAGCCGTGCACCATTGATTATCGGGTTGCCACTTTGGGGGGTGATACAACCCACTGTAGGGCCAGCACGGGTATCTACGGTAGGGAGCCGATCGCTTGGGGGTAGTGGGTACATCTATTGGAGATAGGGGCAGACGGCACCTATGTAGTCAGCTAGGGGTACATGAAACTACTGGGTAAAATTACTAAGTACACTTAGTGGGATCAACCTTTAAGTAGGAATTACCCTTGGGTGGGTAGAACTGGTGTGGTGCGGTGTAGGAATTACCCTTGGGTGGGTAGGTCTGGGGTGGTGCAGTATTGTAATTATCCTTGGGTGGATAAATGCGTCTTTCCGGTTATCTTAGTACATCCTGTGTTTAGTTGGCTACTTAGTGTAGTCATTATCCCCAGAGGTACCGTACCTTGTTTATATCATACCCTAATTACTTTAATGATTGTATTGTTAGGGTTATAGGACTCACTCAGACTTATGTCTGACCCCGTTGTTTCTTTATCTTTTCCCAACCCTCAGGTTTTCAGAGTGGGCTTAGCACTAGTGGGCTTTGATCAGACTGCTTTATCTATCTTTTGGAGCTTGGACCGTGGATGTAAAGCTCAGTTTATCTTTTCTATTATGGCTATTAGGTTATGTAGTGGGATTATGTATTTTTGTTTTTATCAGGATGGATATTATGTACTTGACTCTTATTTATGGTTTTGGTGTAACCAATCATGTTTTTCTTTCCGCTGGAATGAAATGATGTTTTAAATTCTCAAGTATTACTTATATCTGTCTTGTTGTAATTTTTCTGTTCTATATTCACTTAAAATACTCCACCGATGTTATGGCATTCCCTTAGTGAGTGACCGTAGCGGGTGTGGGGTGTTACAGAATGGCACCGTATGTGGTTAGCTAATCCATCCCTAGAATCAACCCATAGACCATGAACACGAGCACATATGCGTCACATTCAAATTCGATGCCTATCACAGATATTCTCTAACCCCAGCCAATCATTGATAAATGAGCCAAACCACCAATGGGATTTGAGACAACTATAGGGTCCACTACCATACTAGTATTTAAGTGCAGAGATTCAACAACAGAACTAGATATAAATGAATGTGAAGTGCCAGAATAAAAAATTGTTCTAATAGGATGATTTGAAAGAGAAAATTGAACCTTCTACATAAATTTTTCTACCTCTATCAGGAGCACTGATCGCGAGAGCATGCATCTGCCCTCCAGAAGTTCATGCCCTTTGACCTTGTCCCTGTTTCTTCTTGCACTTTATAGCAAATTGCCCGACCTTTCCACAATTGAAGCAAGAATTCATCCTTCTTTTACAGTCTTTCGCTAAGTGACCCTCACGCCCACAACTGTGACACTTCCTTTTATCCTTACCCTTGTCATTCTTTCCACTTTTCTTCTGTTGATGTTGTTGTTGTCCTTTCTTATGCCATATTTTCTTGTTTTGCGTTGTTTCCTCCGCTTTAACCTTCTTCTTTTCTTCTTTCTCTTCCTCATACATCAAGGACATATCAACAAGTCTTTCAAAGATGGCTCCCATTAGAATATAGGACATGGATTACCCATGAAGGGGTTCATTTAGCCCTTTAACAAACTGCAAAGCCTTCTTGTGTGGAGTGTCTACCAGCACTAGCCCGAATCTGGCCAGTTGATTGAATTTGTTCACATATTCTCTAATAGTCAAGTTCCCTTGGTTGAGTGCTAAGAACCTCTCCATCTGCATGCTCTTCTCAGCTTGGGCAAGAAATTCCATCTCAAACCATTGTCTAAAGTCTTCCCATGTTTCCACCGGGCGGCCTGCTTGGGTTACCTCCCACCAAAATGAAGCTTCATGCTTCAGTAGCCAAGCAACTAACTGAATCTTCCTTTGATCCTCTACTTTGAAGATTACAAACAAGTCCTCGTCTCCTTGAGCCAGTTCCTTGCCTCCACAAATGTCTCGGTTCCATGGAATGGCTTCCCTCCCATAGCACGGAAATCTTTGCATATCTTAGAGAAGTTGTCTGCATGCGGAGGAGGAGAGGAGGAACAACGGGTGCAGCTGGGTGAGGAACGTTTCCTTGGCCTTCGACAGGCGCCGTAGCCACCAAATACCTACGGAACCATCCTGATATCGTAATGCCCTTCGGGATATTGGGTTCCTCAGACATGCTGAAAAAAAGAAAAGGTAAGAGATTCATACAGGGGATCGAAAGATATTACTTATGGCTTTTTGGGGAATGTTTTTCAAAACAGAGTTTTCTTTTCAAAAATGCTTTAATTTAAAACCTTCTGGAAAATAGTTTTCAAAAACTTTTATCTGATCTGGTAACCTTCAGATTTGATACCAAGTGTGCCACCCCACGTCCATTAATGTCACTCACTAAGGGAATGCATTATGTTTCGTGAAGCGTTATTGGTAAAAAGACACATAATATTACAAGACAGATATAATAAGACAGCAGCGAAAATTCAAATTTTTATTTCAAACATAAACCATAACATCGTGGTCCAAAATACCATAAGTCACAAAAACCATTACAATAATATAACTTCTGTCTTGTACCATCAGAGTACATAAATATATAAAAGAAAACATAATTCCCCAAAATGAAGAGCTAAGCCATAGTAGAGAGAAGAACTTGAGCTATGCTTCAAAAGCAGCTCCTACAAGATGATAACCGAGTCTTGACTAAGCATGAGAATTCCCTCCCTACGAACCTTGGGGGGAACAGAAGAAAGAAGAGGAAACAAAAAGGATCAGACATAAAGCCTGGTGAGTCCAGTTATTTTTAGCAAGTAAATAAATAAAAGTAGCGTGACAGGCATATAAGTTGATAAGAGAGAGATAACTACATAAAGGCAGGCATGACAAGGTAAACAGGATAGGGTGTGTACGATTCTAATGATTACTCTGCACCATTACTATTATTACCAGAATGAAATGATCCTTTCCACTATAAGCTGGTAGGCTTAGGCATACGTCTGAGTGTACCCTAACTACTACCTAAATCGATTGGCTCCCTAATCTGCGTAGATATTCTGTGTTGGCCCCACCGCAGGATGTATCTCATCCTAAAGTGGCAACCCCTCGCTGATGTGCACAACCCCATATCTACAGGTGTCACGGTCATCTTATCCCCCTCTGCCCGGCTCATGCACGCATATGGCTCAGTCGGTTTGCGCCGCCCACACCGTCCTCCACGTTTGGATGTCTTACAATCAATCCAGTAAGTGTTCCCCTTCTCCGACCTAGTTCGGAGTACATGTTTGATACCTACTCTGGGTTACTGGCTGAAACGGGTCCAACACAATATGATACAAGCTCTCCCCTTTGTCTTGTGTCCACCACTAGGTTTTCATTGGTTATGTATACCACTAGGCATCCTTAATTACATATTCTACAAGTTATGCTTACCCTAAAAGGTGTATTTAATTACATAACTTTATTATTTTCACTGGTTATGTAAACCGTTAGGTGTCTTTAATTACATAACCTTTTCGGGCTAAGTTTGTGGGCCTATATGTAAATATTACACACCCCTTCAGAATTACTTAACCCACCCACTGTTCAACCAAATTTTACTTAACCCTGTTTTTAGTTCATATTCACACAATCCCTATGGATTTACTAGGTTAAGTATTCCAATTCGTTACCATATCCATTTATGGTTATAATGGGCTAGACCTCCCACATTAGGCCTACAACTTGTGGATGTTGGATATGTCGGTCGGGTCCGGGCAGACTTCTCCCACAAGTTGGACCTAACCTTGTGTCTTAGCCCGTTTCTTATTTGTGCACTTAGACCTCTCACATTAGATTCAACATTTGCAGTTGCTGGATATGCCGGTCGGGTCCGGGCAGACATCTGCCACAAATGCAATCTAAACTCGTGTCATAAGTGTTGTTACAGTTTTCTAATAACTGTAATCCTAGGCATTTTTAATTATACCTATGTCCTTATAGGTTTTCATGCCCATTTACCCAATTATATTCATAATGGATAATATGTCCAAATTCGTGTTCGTCATTCAAGTTATGCCAATTCTAATGTTTTTCCACGTTCCCTAACTAACGCATTCGCATATAATTAGCCGCATACCTAAGCTAGATAATAGCCTGTCATAAACAATAAAAGGGAAAGGTGATTGGAATATGTCTAAGGTGATTGTTCTAACACAAATGGCATAATCTTATACTAACATGGTGATAAGGTGAACATATAAGCATAGAACCAATGAAATGGTGACAGTTAACTAGTTTTATCATAGCAAGGATGTTAAGATAAGCATGACAAGATCTAAATATTAATTTATATGTCCAACAGGTTCAGATCTAATATGATGTGCACGAGGAGATCTAAATAACAAGCTAGATCTAATTAATAATTTAGATGTCCGCATAATTTAGATCCAATAGTTAAGAGTAGATTTGACACAAATAAGGTTTAAGATCCACATCATAGAATGTCACAGAAGCTACAATGGACATGACTGCATAGAGTTTTAGATCCAAGTTATAACCAATTCAGAATGTCATATATTCACAACTTACAATGAACCTAGTATAATTTAGTCATAGGCACTAATCCAAACTATAGTCATATTAAGTTTACTTTTAAATATTTAAATCTAAAGGCAGCTAAGAACTCATAGTGTTTGGATTAAAAAAATAGAAATAGAAAAGAAGCTTGTTGAGATGTGGATCTACACTTGAATCTTTGATTGATTAGCCTTATTTGATTGTTGTAGAAGATAAAGAATCCAATTCAATTCAAATACCGGTAGCGTTTGGCC